>CM041641.1:28790225-28861328 GCA_023333625.1 Bothriochloa decipiens | reverse complement strand
GTGAGCCTCATGGGCAGGAATGCTTCGCATCCTGCTGCATGACAGTCATCGAGGAAAGCGACGATGAGTAAGGTGTTTAGCTCTTGGGCAGAGCTTTTCGTTTGGTATTGTAATAAGGTTATCTACTGCTACTCCACTACTATTATGGTTTGTACAATCTAAACTTATGGTTGTAAATATTTGAAACTCAAATGTTTGTAAACTTATGTTATTGTAAGTCTTCCGCTATTTTACTCCGTGGTATATTATTTACATCAAACTGTTGTAATACTGCAATGTCTCTCTACAACGATGGATCCTGCTCGGAGGATTGTGGATGATTCGGGATTTACCCGATAGATTTTTTAAGTCGTGTGGAACATAGTCATGGTTATTAGGAGTCTGTTTAGACAATAATCATGCGTGTGGGCCATATGATTTAGAAGGTTCTGCCACATCTTGCAGTAGAGGTGATGTTGCTAGGATGTAGAGGTCATTGAAGAAGATGAGTTCATCATCAAGTCTCCATATGCTTGCCGCTGTTCCATCTACAATGTCTGAAGCGACTGTTCACAGCTCCCTTTGCTCCGTGACTGCTTGATGTAAGTTGTCGAAGATGGCGTGATTGCGGTTGTTGAAGGAGTCCAATGCATTGGGTAGGCTTGCCTGTTGGTTCTTGCTTGTTGTTGCTTTTGACTTGGTTCTGAGGCGCCAAGGTAGGAGAGGCACTGGTCGACCAAGTTGCGTTGAGGGCGCCCTCTGTTGGTGTATGGCATGAGGTGTGCCGGCATCCTTCCCGGTTGTACATCATGGTCCTGCTGTCCAAGTCCCAGATGACACGTCCTAGGCTTTTCAGCCGGTACGTGTCAATGGAGAAGATGCAAGTGGCGATGCGCACGGGTACGTCGAACGAAGTTGAACGGCATGCTATTTCTTCCCTGTTGACGATGACGATGGTGCTGTAGATGCGGGGTTCTCAAAGGTCGATCTCGCGGGCGATGCTGATGTTGATGATGTTACGTAGCCCCCGAATCGACCAGGATGTTGGCGCCTAATCCGCTGATGAAACTTTTGAGATACATCGGGAAGGTTCCTTGTATCTCTGAGGTTTGCTTACCAATCAACATCATGATGATGTCGTTGTTGGATGAAGATGGCGTTGGCGTGGATGGTGGTTGGCGATGACGGCGCCAGGTGATCCGTGAGGGTACTAGCTGTGCCTGTTCTTTCTCCTGGTGCGTCCCCCAGCATGGATGGTGATGTGCTGGTTGATGTTGACGACGGTTGGCGTAGTGGTGCGTGCGACCTCCAGTTCGATCTCGATCTTGTTCGTCATCATGGGCATGGTCCTGTCGGTGTCCTTGTTCTCCAACTGTTGGAGTCGGGCATTGGCGGCGGTGAACTCTCCATAGAGATCATCCATCTTGCGGAGAGTTTCAGCGGTGAAGTTCTGGAGAAGTTCTTCGATCTCCAAAATCTTGGCCATGGTAGCGGCCAGGTATAACGGGTATAAACCCAGGGGCACGTGGCAAGGTGAGGGAGCGGCGGTGGGCGGCGGTGTGCATGGGCGTGCGCAAGGAGGGGGCGACGCGCGTGGAGAGGGTGAGGGAGAGGAGATAGGGTTGACCTCTTTCTTTATTAATTCATCAAAGATGATTACATCTCCTATTTATAGCCAGACTAGCTTGACTCATAAGCAAACTAGGAGATCCTCATAATATGGACTCTCCTTTTACAATTCGACCATTTACTTTATTTGTCCAACTATTTCTAATTCTAGAAGACTCAATTTAGGAAACCAGATGGATGACGGCCTGAGACGACTCGGGGATTGCACCCCTGCCCCTACGCGCACGCGCCTCATAGGGCGCCGGCTGCTCGTTGGCCGCTGCGGTGGCGGCAGCTAGGTTCTTCTTCTGGCCTGAAGTTGGCCCAAATTCTTCCATTTTTCCGTGGGCCGTCATTGTACTTGTTATACTTAGTTTAATTAAGGGTTTGGTTTCTCGGCTACAGGTACAACTCCTGATGAAAATGGATCGGATACGAACGGATATCAGTCATACCACATTTGTTTTCATATCTAGGTCCGGATTCAGATTCGAATACGGATAGTGTCAACTATGTCGGATAGGATATGATTGAGTATCGACGTCGTAAATATTTGATTTTAGTATTCAGATACGGATACGGTATCGGATGTTTAATATTTGGACATAGATACGGACGGATTTAAACCCCTCTAAACGAATTCGATCTTAAATACGGTCAAAAAATATCCGTACTGTTTTCATCCATAAATACGAAGATGAAATGGTGGCGACGGCGTATTAGAAATAAGATTCCTCTAACTTCTTTCTACTTCAACGTTTAAATTGGCATTAAAGAAGGGATAGTGGAAGTATAGTCAGTTACATTCTCTTAGCAGTTGGTGTTTATTTATGGAAGCGGTTGATTGGCTTTTGACGTGGTGGTTTAACTTCTATTATGAGAAGATCCAGTTTCTCCGATACCCCTTTCTGATGACGAAGGATCGTAAGCTTGTGTTCCATATAAAATTCCTTTAGCTAATTTTATTTTCTTCCACTCGGTACGTAAATATATTATGGGCCAATTGTGCAACTGTCCCTGTTTTGAAGCCTAATTGCTCGTTTACCCTTGTGTTTTTAACTTTACTCGTTTGTCCCTGTTTTTTCGAAACGAAGTAACAGTTGCCCCTATGCCGGTAAATAGACTTAACGGTGTTCAGTATAGGTTGAAAAGACCAAAATGCCCTTGGGATGAATGACCAAGAACCGAATTTTTATGTATGCGTGATCTCTCAATGCCTTTAATTAAAAAAGTTATTGATTGCTTTAAATGATAATTATTTATTTCCCAAAATTCAGCCGGTTATTAGCCAGTCTCATCGGAAATTTACTCCTAATTCTTTTTCCGTTAACATTCACGTTGCACGTATTTCATTGGTGGATGACTCATTTGAAGTAGTACTCGGCTCCGGCCTTTGCGCTAGCTGGCTCCTGCTCATCAGCCCAATTGGCTTGGCTCTAGCACTCTAGGCGTCGGCAGCCGTCGATTGTGCTAGAAAACAAGAGGAAAATGTTTATCCATGTAACATAGGAGTCCTAATCTCTAACGCAAGTTGTAGATAAATATTTGCATTGCTGGGATGTAAGCTCCTGGTTCTCGACGACGAGGTTCCATGGTCAGCACATCATGGCGGTCATCAGTCGCCGCTGGAGACGTTTAATCTAGGATTAGATAGTTGTGCCTGCTAGTTTGGTAACTGCTCTCGTATGTTGTGTGCTCGCATGGCAAGAGAGATCGTGTGCAAGTTTGTTAGATCGTGTGCATTATTCTAGAGGTGCAAGCAAGCCGTCCGTAGATGCATGCGAGCCAAGCTGATCATATTTGCAAGCCGAGTCGAGATTGAATCAGCCGAATACACTACAACTACTGTGGCCCTTGATAGCTCGACGTCCGTATGTTTCAATATGTTATCATCGTCGTATTTGCACCGTACTCGCACCAGCGTGCTAATTTGTTCAACTAAATTAAGTATTTTATAAGTTGTTAGGGTTATTTGCACCCACTAGCCTAGTTGTTGTACTCTGAATACAATTTACTCAAATTTAAACGTAAAAATAACTTTTCTCCTTTAGCCGGTCTTCCATGAATCGCTGGTGCGGACAACAGCTGCGACCGGATCTGCCACCAGCATGCATGGGCGCTGCCACCTCATTCCATGCGCTGCCTGCGGACAAGAAGCGCGGCTGCGTCCGCTGGTTGACCGCGCCGCGCGAGCCTGGGGAAGCTGCCGTGTCCGCGCGGCCGCAGCTGCGTGCGCTCAGGCCTGGCCGCACCACCTCCGGACGGGGATGTGCGCCACCGCCAGGAGCCCATCGAGCCAGGAGCCTGCCCGACTCTCGCGGCACCGGCCGCCCGACGCGGCAGCGCCCCGGCCGCCCGCACCCTGTCCGCCCGACGCGCCCGCGCCCCGGCCGCCCGCACTTGCCTCGCCTGGAACCCTAGCGCCGCCGGGACTTCGACACGAACAGACTCGCCAACCAGACTTCAACGCGAACAGAGAGAAGGATGGGGAGAGGATGGCCCTGTAGAATAAGGGGTAATGTGGTCTTTTTTCTTTTTTTCCTATTTCACAAATATTGTTTTTGGGTCTAAAATTTTTACTACCTGACGGAAGGTAAAAACAGGGGCAAACGGTGACTTCGTTTTATAAAAACAGGGGCAAAAAAAGAAAGTTAAAAAAAGAGGCAAACGAGCAATTAAGTTTCAAAACAGAGGCACTTGCACAATTGGCCCATATATTATTAGTAGCGAGTGGTTTTGCTGTCTTCAGAATCATCCATGCACGACGGTATTTGTAGATGTACCTTTTTCTTAGAGTAAATTATATGCACCATACAACAACTTAGGCACTAGGTGCAAATTAGTCCAACAACTTATAAAATACTCAATTTATTACAATAACATTGCATGTGGGTTCAAATGTGTCCTGTAAGTTGTGAAATGCTCGATTTAGTGCAATAACTTGGTAATTTGGTGTATTGCGGTCCAAACGTTACAAATACGATGTATTTGACTTGTATTGTGTTATTTTAGGATTTTTCTCTTAATACCACGACCAAAATAAAATTCAGTTTATGCCAGCTCTTTTAAATTGATTTTGCAATATTTTCTTGTATTTCCTCATATTTAGTTTTTATTTTTTTCAACTTATCATTACTTTTTGTTAAAAAATTAATAAAAGCCAAAAAAGTTTGAAACAAAAAATAACTTTTTGAGAGAATATTGTACTCATAAAAAAATATTAACATATGCAGTAAACATTCTCTAATGAATTAGATGATTTCTTTATCTTATTATTAAAAGGTAAAGTACCAGCTAGAAATTTTAAATTAAAGAAAAAACATTGTTTTTGTGCATACTTAAAACATAAAAACATGTGTAAATGAGGCTTCCATGTTTCATAGACATTGTTTGTTATTACATCGACATCACAATGTTTGACTTTATTTTTTGTTACGTCAAAATCAGACTAAATTAATTTTGGATATAGACACAAAATATCTCTTATTTTTTATGTGAATATATTTTTCTGAATTTTGAAATAAAGATTCTTGTCTCGGACAACTATATCTCCACGGCGATTGCAAATATCAATGAGCACATAATTACAAATTATTTGTTCCGAGCTAAATATACCATCTCTCTTCTATACAATGCGACCAAATACATCACATTGTATAAGTTGACATGTTGTTGCACTAATTTGACATGTTGTTGCATTAAATTGGGCATTTTATATGTTGTTGGAGTGTTAGACTAATATGCACACACTTGTTAAGTCATCGTACTAAATTGAGCATTTTGTAAGTTATTGGATCAATTTGTACCCACCTTTCAAGTTGTTGTATGGTGGGTGCAGTATACTCTTATTGTCAATTCAATTCGACTCAGTAGGTGATTATACGACCGAAGGAAGAAGATGATCTAGTGTTTGTTTTTATATTTTATTATTTTTTTATGCCAAGTGATCTATTTTTTGTACTTGCAATTGTTTTTCTCTCCGTGAATATCACATATATGAGACATCACATATATGAGACACTTTTCGGAGTGACTTTATTTAACAAAGAACCATTCACTGTGAGAGAAGAACCAATGCCTTTGATTCCCACTCTTGAGTTCTTGAGAGCCAATACACGTACTCTCACGGCATTTGCTGGAGCACTTCCACGCCTCGCCTTGCTCTGCATCACGGCCGCGCCACGATTGGTGTTCACCCGTTCAGTGTCCATCTTCCCATGGGCACGTCACAGTCCCAAACGGGTATATGGTCCGCGGTAGGTGACCAGTCGTTTTGCGTTCCCCGGCATAGACTGAAACGTGATGTTAGAATTGGAGAATTGTTGTCCTATGGGCAATGGATGTCGAAAGAATCCAATCAGGAGTACGGCGTGTGTGGTCCGGTATTTTTAGCCGAGGGAAACGTAATGCATGCAGAAAACGTGGCTGTTCCAATAAATGGAATTCAGTTCAAACGCACCATTCTGCCAGCATGTTCATGCACGAGCGCCTTTCTACTTGTGAAGTTCATGGATCATCTACCAGGTCTGCAAATTCCAAACTGCACTCAGTGATAGGTTCGTTCAGTGTAACATCATTTGCAAACTGCGCTCAATAATTAGGTTCGTTCAGTGTAACATCTCATTCTCAGCATTTGGAATATGTTGCTCTATTTTGTACTAAAATGCGGTAGGCATACATACAGCTTGAAAGGGAAGTTTTTACTCTGTACATCCAATTTCATCTGGAAGACAAGAATACCGAAGTACTACAATGTACCTAAAAATATTTGAGGTATATGATTCTCTAGTTTTCTACTAGATGGCTAACTAGCCTTAACAAATCCTTGACAGAACCCAGCCCTCTACAAAAAGAATTCCTTGGCAGGAAAAGAAAAGAAAAAACAAAGCCCATCAACAATTTCTACAACCATCCAACAATCCTACCACGGGTAACTATTTTACAGCAACCCTCTCTTGCCTTGGCCAATATATGTATCATCATGCTTGTGGATACTGAACTATTTTACACAGTCAAGCATGAACCAAGAACCGTTGCTGACTGCCCACCCACAGGGGCCACCGATGGTTCGTCAGATGTCTGCATTGAGCAGCGGCTCATGCGTCTTGTTCACAACGAACAGCGACTCGTAGACGAAGCCGGCCAGGGGTCCACCGAGCAGCGGGCCGATCCAGTAGACCCAGTGGTTTGTCCAGACACCAGTGGCGAGGGCCGGGCCGAAGGACCGGGCTGGGTTCATGGACGCGCCGGTGAAGTTGCCGCCGGCGAGGCTGTTGGCGCCGACGATGAGGCCCGTCAGCAGCGGGCCGATGATGCGGACCTGGCTCCGTGGGTCCAGGATCATGGCGTAGGTGACGAAGAGCAACGAGAAGGTGAGGATCACCTCCATCACCAGGCCCTGCATCGGGCTGATGCCCGCGCCCAGGGCATGCACCGGGGTCACCTGCATTTTCACATTTCGGTCAGCACCGCAAGCCTGCATTTTTCACGATGATGCTGAAGATGGAGCTGGACTACTAGTAGTCGTTTTCAGCAGCTTCCATTTTTAATTCATTGCTGTCATAGCAGATAAGTATGATTTAGTCATCTCTTGGCTTTACTCGGCTATGTGATATACTAACTCTTCTAAATCTGAAAGGCCACGTTTTATTGGTAACTTCACGTTCAACTGTTATGCAAACCAAAACTTTCAGCACCAAATCTGAGTATTCTTTCTGACTCCTAAAACGCAGAAGCTCATGAACCAGATAGGTAGGTAAGGCAAAATGGTACCAACATGGGAAACAGACCAAGTAGCCACAACCTTGGTGAAAATATTGTTAACCATGGAAAATTTCTAAAAGCTTCGATGGAATCTGAACCTCCAACTGTACAAAGCATTCATGGAAACTTCTTTTAAGGTCACATTCATGAAAATTGTCAAGCTCACAATAAGATAAGACTGCATCCAATCTATTCTGATCTGTAAATTCTGAACTTAATAGATGCATATCCAAGATTGTGAGTTTAGTTTCTGTTCCGAAGGAAGCAATCTGACTTACATCAATTTCTCTCTCCATTCGAAATTACTATGTATATTTAAATGCATAGCAAAATCAACATATCTAGAAAAAAAAGAAAACCTTATAATTTGAAATGGATGGAATATGAATTATGATGCTCCTCCTACACCTTATTTTGGAGCATTTTGATGGTTACTGTTTGTTTTTAGTTCATTTTTACTACTTTTTTTCTTGAAACTTTTACTACTTTTACCGAACAGTAAAATAAGCAGAGTGATGAACTAATGATAATAACAAAATTTGTTAAAAATGATAATAATAAAATAAATAAATATTTTTTTAGAAACATAATAAATAAATAAATAAATAAATAAACTAATTATCCAAAGCCCACCGAAGCACCTGAGAGGTCCAGATCCACCATAGAGGCTCCGACACGTTCGAGCCCAGCCCAAGTTGATCTGAGACGGACAAGCATGGCCGGCCAAAATCTGCCGAAGCAATCGCCATCAAATAGCAGACACCAAGCATAGGACTCAGAAACCGAAATTTTATTTATATATATATATATATATATATATATATATATATATATAATGGAAACCGCAATTTCTGGTCCCCTTTCTTTCCCCCACATCCTTTAGACCGCGTCGAATTCGTCAAGGACAGCAGCAGTAATAATTACTACGCAGAGTAAAAACAGGTAGTCCTCCTAGATGAGTGAGATCCATGGATCAGCGGCGCGGGCGGAGGTGGCCGTGTACGTACCATGCCGCCGCTGAGGTAGCGGAGGAGGATGCAGGCGAGGGAGGACGCCAGCAGCTGCGCGGCGACGTACAGCACCGCCCGGAGCTTGGTGATGTGTCCGCGCACCATGAGGCCCACCGTGACGGCGGGGTTGAGGTGGCCGCCGGAGACGTGGAACCCGGCCGTGACCAGGACGCCGGCGGCCAGCGCGTGCGCGATTGCCACAGCCGCCAGCGTCGCCATCGGCATAGCCTCGCCGGGCTTCACGTTGGACCCTGCTGCCCCGTGCAGAACCACGCACGATTAGTTATTAATTAAATAATTAGGGGAAAACAAGAAACCTTTCTTTAATTTCCTGGCCAGAGCCCAGAGGAATTATTAAAATTAAAAAGGAGATCGACCGGAGAGGAGAGGGGATGCATGGACGACGTGTGACGTACCGGCGGCCATGGCGGCGGAGACGCCGGTGAAGACGAAGAGGAAGGTGAGGACGAGCTCGGCCAGAACGGCGCGCACGCAGCCGACGTCCGTGACGTCGTCGTGGTCGAACGAATCGAGCAGCTTGTTCATGAGCTTCGCCATGGATGAACGAATTATTGCGAGGAGCCTTGTCGCTCCTGTTCTTGGCGGGGAGGGGAAAGCGCCGGCTGTTCCTGTTCCCTCGAGCGAAAAAGCCTCGGAAAAGCGCAGCGAGATATTTTGAACGACAGGAGGAGGAGATGGAGGGTGGGACATGCATGGGCTCCGGCGCGGTGGCGCTCCTCTGCCTGGTTTTATAGAAAAAAATGGAGGAGAAACTGGGTGCCACGAGGCGTGGGCAAATTGGTCCGGTTTTTTCGTGGCTGTGGGGGTCGCCATCTCAGCCAAGAAAAGTTGTGTCTCTGCAGTGACACTAGTGTTTTGAACTGGGTGCCTCACGCCTCATGACTCATGAGTGTGGTGTGGGCGGCTTACTCTAGCTGCTTATCTTTATTCGCCGGTGACCCGATTGATTTTGGACGGCAAAGTTTATTTAATGGGCTAGTTCACCACTGGCACCTTCGAGGCTTTGTACTTACGTCTTTCTATTTTTCCAATAATTTTGTAATGCGCTGAGCCCAAACTTTGTATATACTTAATATATTAAAATACACCGTAAGCCCTGGACTTGCAATGTTGTATCAAATAGGTCCACAGACTTACAAACCGGATATCTGACCTCCAAAACTTGCAAATCGGTTCACTGCAGACCCAAATGCCAAAACCACTCCGATTTTGCCTGCCACGTGGACTGGGCCCCGCGTAATTTATCAAAAACAGCATCCACACCATCTCCCATCTCACCTCTGCGCCCTCACCATTCTCCCCATCTCTACTCCTCTCACACACTCTCTCTCTATGAGCCCGGCGCTGCGCGGTGGTCAGTATAGTGGTGGTGCTGGCCGGCAAGGCGGTGGTGGCGGCCGCCGGGGCCGTGCGCCGTGGGAGCCCCTCCTCCAGTTGAGCATGTCGATCCGGTCGTCGCGGCCGGCGCCGCTGGGGTGCTCGCCCGCCTGCAGGTGGTGCGTGGCGTAGCACGCACGGGACCAGCACGCGCCCCCTGCGCCGCCGCCACCGGCCTCGCCCGTCGTTGGCGCCACCGACACCCCCGCCGTTCCCTTGTGGTGGGGCGTGTAGTACTGCAGCCTGCTGGAGCCGTGCGAGGCGATGGGGAACGGCGTCGGAGGTGGTGGCGTCGAGGAGGCCGCCCACCGGCGACGGGAAGGAGACAGCGGGAAGCTAAGCGGGAGTAGCAGTGGACGAGGTGGCGACCGTGATGGGGAGAACGGCATCGGCACGCCCGATGGGGAGGAGGCCGACGGCGCGGGAGCAGCAGCTTCGCAGTCGCCTCATGGGCGCGCGCGGGGGGCGCTCCACCGTCGCCTCGCAGGCACGCGTGCGGGAGCAGGGGCTCCGCCGCCGCCTCGCGGGCACGCGCGGGAGCAGGGGTTCTGCCGCCGCCTCGCGGGCGCGCGAGTAGGAGCAGCAACTTCGTCGCCGCCTCGCGGGCGCGTGTGCGGGAGCAGGGGCTCCGCCGCCGCGGCTCGTGGGCACGCGCACGGGCGCAGGTGCTCCGCCGCCGCCTTGAGGGCGCGCGTGCAGAGCAAAAGCTCCACCGCGGCCGGGGCACCTGGTCTGACAGCCTGATGCACTGTGGAAGCGCTCGCCGGCCTAATGCTGCTGGGCTCGTCGTCGTCCACCACCGCCGGCGGAGGAGACGATCGCGACGACGACCTTGCCATGGACGCCGCCCCCTGCTCTGTTGTACGCAGAAGAAGAGAAGGGTGAGGGCATATAAGTGAGATGGGAGATGGGGTGGGGGTTATTTTGATAAAGCACGCGACCCGGTCCACATGGCAGGCAAAACCGGAGTGGTTTTGGCATTTGGGACTGGGATGAACCGGTTTGCAAGTTTGAGGTGTCAGATACCCGGTCTGTAAGTCCGTGGATCTATTTGACACAGTAGTGCAAGTTTAAAGGTTGTAGTGTATTTCACTCTACTTAATATAAGAACCTATAGAAACATCGTCACATTCTACCTCCACAACGCTACGTGGCAGCTAAACCTGGACTATTTTAAATCGGCACGTTTCAAATTTATGCCAACGGGGGAATGAAATCCGTCCGTACAAGTGGCATCCTCTGGTTATCAAATTATTTATTAGACTCCGCCGGTGCTAAACAAGATTGAAAAGGCCCCACACTACGCGCCATATGTCTTGTGTGCGCGGCTTGCCCGCCTCAACATCTTTCTTCAAATTCCGTAAACACCCTTCATTGCTTAGCGCCGACTCCTCTTCAACATTTTTTTCTTGGCTTGCACCTGCACGTCATTCCAGACGGCGGCCTACCTGTCCACCCTGCTGCTTGTACACGTCGGTCTCCCCGGGCACACTTCACAGTCCACGTCACTGTCCAGGACCTCTCTAGTCTTCTAGTCTAGCAGTCTCCAGTGAGAGAAAAATATATATAAAAACGAAATAAGTGCAGTGCTGACCTACTTATGTTGCTTTGGTTTATTTATTTATTAGTATTATCTCAAGACCAAAAGAAGCGCACGCTAATATAAGTATTTCGTCGCTGTGGAGTGTGATGCATTTCCAACTTCGTAGCTGTTGGCTGTTGCCGGCCTGCAGCCTACTGGTCGACAACGCTTTATGTCATTTACCAGGTTTTTCAGTAGCCTAAGGCTTTGCGGACACGCGCTTAGCGCGTTGGTAAGGCCGCTCGGTGGAGCGCCAGCCGGCCCACGTTCAAGCGCCGCTCGACCCGAGTTTCGCACCCGGGATTTTAATCCCTTTCTGTGGTACACGTACGCGTGTACGTTCGGTGGTACTGTGCGTTTTCTGTGTAATGGAGACGGTGACGACTCTCAATTTTTTTTTAGCGTGTGCTCGGACACATACGTATATGTACGTGTGATATGAGTGTAGAGTGTGTGAATTATATGCGTCTAAATTATACCCTATCTAAAAAAAGCAGTCAAGGTTTTATACAATAACCTACAGTGGAGCTGCACGACTATCGCTCGATCGTGTCCACATCGGCTTCTTTGTGAGCAAGTTGGCAACGGAAATTAAACGCGTGACTACGGTTTGAATTTATGCGTGGTGGAGACCGACTGGTCTGTAGATATTTTCCTGCGCATCGCTGCATTGCCCGAGTCCTTGCACGTAGGAAGGCTCGCCAACGTTGTGTGCTTGACTTCCGGTCAATGGATCGATAGCGTTTGGTTCCCATACAGATATCGGCCACAGAAGAATGTTCTCCGTAGTGTTGGATACACTGCTTGCTCATCATAAAAAATCTGCCGCACTGATAAAGAATAAAAAATGGGCTGTTTGGTTCATATGAGTAGAACTAAATTTGAGCGCATGGACTAATTCAAAATTTATTTTCTTCTAATGAATTGTATGATTGTGTCATCAATTAGTTTCTATCAGTTTTTGTTAGCCATGGCAAGTCAACGTTTAGGCCTTATATTTGGCAGCCCATAGATATAAGATATTGTGTAAGTAAAAGATTACTCAGTAATAATGATGGTAAGATCAAATATATTGATTAATGGATGTTTTGTGTACCAATTAGGGCAGTAGCGGTGCTAATTAACCTATTCTATTTATTTCTAATGAGTTATTATCACAAATTAGTGTTGCCGCGAGCTCATATGCCATGGTAGTGGTGCTAATTAACCCTAGATCATTTTTTATCCTAAGTGTTTCTACGTTGTTTAAGTGATCAAACAAGTAGTTGAATCTAGAGTTAGCCACATTTCGCAATATATATCCAAGTCATGGCAAAAGTTCAAAATTTTCAATTTATTTCAGAGCTTGGGACAGGATCTACAATGTGTCGAGCTCGGCACCAAGATCCAAGACGTTGAGCTCGTGCCACGTCCACACCACATCGGCAGCCCATATTAATGACATGCAGAAAATGACCTTGGACTTCGGCGCAAAGGACCGTGGCACATAGACGGCATCGAGATCAGGGTTTTTTTCGAAAGGGTACCACCATAGGTGTATTTGTGAAAATCTTTCAGAAAAAGGGCAAAAAATAACAAAAAAATTGTTAACTTGACGTAGATGAGATCGGACTTCTATTCTTCCTACATGAAGGAAACAGATACATAGCTCTACTACCGTTCAAGTGTCATTGTTAGCACAGTGGCGGAGGACTCGGTAGGGCAAGGTGTGTGGCAACTGCCCTACCTTAAATTAGTTTTACTCTTCTTTATCCTAGTTGCATCCTCTGTTTTTCCTTAATGCATGTGCCATTAATCAAGCTCTGTCAACTCTACGCCGTACCTTGGTTTTTATTTGTCCTACGCCACTAGTTAGCACGTAATTTTGTGAGATATTTCTTCCATCTCCATCATGATAAGCTGAAGCTGAATCTAATACACTCAACCAGAGCTGGGGAGATAATGAGTGATCATTTTAGAGAGAGAGATCGAAAATGATCTATTCATGTGTGCATCACTATGTAGGATGGCCGTGCATCTAGACAGGATGACTATACATTGAGATTTAGATCCGTGTCTGGCCACACCGACTCATTCGTGCATATAACCTATGGAAGCTAGGGTTTTATTTGTACTCGTATCTGTCTCAATTTATATATATGTTAGAAGTATACATACATCGAGACAGCTATGAGGACATGCAAACAAGCTCTAAATAAATGGACTTCATTCACAAGTTTAATTAGTGACATTCATTACTTTTATGATTCATGATTGTATGTTTCGAATGTTTCAAAAAATAAGAAAAAGATAAAATAGTATGATAAAACATTTCTATAGTAATGAAACTACATTACTTTTTTGTGAACATGAAACTACATTACTAGCATATTCAAATCATCCGGTTGCACAGTAAACACCAACCCGGCCAGTGTAAATCTACATGCATATATATGGGATTTTGGTGTTTCTACGCCTATTTTAAAGTCTAATAGTGATTTTACCCTTATTTTTTAAACTTTGTGGTTTTGCCCTTTACTACTTACAAGTTAATGTGATTTTGCCCCTGTTTTGACCGTTAAATTAAGAAAAAATCGCATTGACTTGCTTGTTGGAAAGGACAAAATCACAAAGTAAAAAAAATGAGGTCAAAATCACAAATACGCTTCATAGCAGGGATAGAAATGCTCGGGCCCGTATATATTGCTTTCATCTACCCAGCTGTTTCCATATATAAAGAAGCTATACAGAAAGGCACATTGTCGCATTATGATGCACAGTCAACAACAGTAGCGTTGAGGTTTTCTCGTTTTCGCAAGTACAGAAGTGCACGGTCTACAAATATCTTGCCGGTTCTTATCCACATGGACAATGAGTCTTTGAATCCTGACGATTATCTTCTTATATCCTTGGAATCCCAGAAGGCTCGCTCTCCATCTCCTGGTCCCCGGCGGCGACAGAGCTAGCTGACCGCCCAGCGTCCACCGGTGTAAGCGTACGAAAGGGAAGCAGTAGCTGAAAATATCTGGAGCTGGAGCTCGCATGTGCTGATGTGCAACGATCTGTCTTGGCTGTTGGAAATATCTCCCTTCTCTGTCCTTGATGGACTACTGCGTGCAAGTTGTATGCCAAGGTGGAAATTATGAACAAATATTTTTATCATGCACTTCGTAGGAGAATAATTTTGAAGTATTTATAGCTACCAAAAGGATTGCTATGCACACAACTCACCTAACTGCGCATGGGAGGATTGACCACTGTGATATTTATGCGCCAATCATCCATTTGTATGTCTTCTTTTCACCAGTTTTGACTAAACACATCTGAACAAAAAAACTACGTTGGCAGGGCAGCGCGCGGCATAGATGTTTCCTTGTTTAAGTCCAAATTCTCTGGCCTCCTTGACAGAGAAAGGTGGTGATTTTTTTCTAATTACTGTGCAATAATAGTCTATACTATATAGTGATTAGAAAGTTGTCCACTTAACTCCCCTCAATACTGGCGGTTGTCTACTTCAAACCCCTCCCCCAACTTATAAAACCATTTATTTTACTCCCTTAAACTACTTAAATCGTGTAACTAGCCTCCTAAGGTGTGGTTTTGAAAGCAGTTACACTACTATGCCATATTATGTTTGTACTGACATGGCAATTATTGACGTCAAATTGGGTCACACATAAGCAAGAGCTAGCTCGCCCGAAGTTGCAATGAATCTTGATTGCAGCAAGAACACATTGAATCGACATTGTCTGTGGGCAAGCTAACACAGAAAAATCAACTCCATCATAATGTCATTTTGCAGAGTCTCGGGCCAAACTCCAAACATGACTAAATCCTCCATAGTTTTCAGTACAAATACAGATGAACAGAGTAAGTTGGAGGTAAGAAGTATTTTTTCTGTTCAGGACTTGAAGCCTAACTCCATGTACCTTGGCCATCCTCTTATTTTCAATCATAAAGAGAGAAATAAGGCCTACAACTTCATTATAAACAAATTCAAATCCTAGCTTATAAAATTAAAAGCCCATAAACTTAATCATGCTGGTAGATTGACCTATATTAATTCGGTTCTTGCTTCTATTCCTATCTATTACATGACCACCATCCTTATTTCAAAGAATTTTATCTCTAAAATCACCTTTATTATAAGCAGGTTTTGGTGGTCTGGTGTTCCAGAGGAATATGTGTCTGCAAGTTTTCATTTCAGGTCATGGAGAGACATCTGTAGACCAAAGGATGAAGGTGGCCTAGGCATATGAGACCTTATGATAGTCAACAGAAGCCTTCTTTTGAATGCAGCATGGAAGATTGCTACAAGTAAGAATGCCTTTCTGACTCAAGTCCTGAAGTCCAAATATTACCCCAACAACAATTTCTGGACCTCAAGTTGTAGTCGTATCAAATCTGCCTTTTGGTCCTCCATCATGAGCGTCAAAGATGTTCTTATTCATAACTGCTCGATCCAAATTCAAAGGGGAGATTCTTGCATCTGGAACACACCTTGGTGCTAAATCTGGAAAGAAATACATGATCATCTTAACTTTCCTGTAACAGTCAACAAGCTCCCCAATACTATTTCCGATCTCCGGAATCCTGACAATTTAGAATGGAACACTGACCTCATTCATCAGGTTTTTGACTCCAGAGCTTCTAATATCATTCATAACCTTACTCCAGTACCCTCCAATGAAAATGACTCTATCAAATGGAACCACTCCAGCAAAGGTGAATGTACCACTAAAGATGCTTTCAGACTTCTTAATAAAGATTTGCATGTTCAGCTTCCATCACAGGGACCGAGGAGCATCTCCACAGGAAGTATGAACATCCTTAAAAGGGTATGGAAAAATAAACTCATTCCTCCAAATATCAAAACTTTTGTCTGACGTCTTGTTCGAAGAGCTCTGGCCACAGGTGAAAGGGCTGGGAAAGATTGACAAAACCTATTGTGGTAACATGGAAAATGACTCTCACCTTTTCTTCCACTATAATTTTGCAAGAGCTGTCTGGTTCTCAGCCAACCCTCCTGTTCGTTCCTCTTTTCTTCCATATGAACAGGATGGCATCCAGCACGGTCTAGAACTTCTTTTGCAGGCACATACAGAAGAAAATATCATGATTACAATTCTTACTACCTTATGGTTCATCTGGAGAGCTCGAAATGACCTCCGTTTTCGCAAACAGAAATGGTCTGTTTTGCAGGTTCATTATGCGGTGCGCGCTCACATAAAAACCATGATCCTAACTGCAGACAAAGAACAGGGAGACCAAGCCATTCTTCGCAACGACCAAGCTCAGCAGGTAAACAATGCTTGTCTTGCAGGTAATGAAAGAGGAAGCAACAACAGCCATCGACATGGCAACAACTATATGGTGGAAGACGGTAGTCATGTTTCACATGTACTACCTAGTCTACCTCCTGGCCCTTTGTGCTTCACAGATGCCTCCACATTGCCTGACCAGGGGCTCAATGAATCAAAGAAGGCTGGTCTGGGAATTCACTTCCTTGATCCAGTCACGAATCTTAATCTCGAGATCAATTTGCAGGTCCAGAATTGTACTTCGGTTCTCATGGCCGAAGCAATGGCTCTCTCCATGGCGTCATCCATAATCTCCTTTTTGGGGATAAATCATGTCAGCTACCTCACTGACAACCAAATCCATGCAAGCTTTCTCCAAGGCGATCACCATGAAACTCCTTTTGATTGGAGAATCAAGGGTTACACCCAAACATTCATTAACAACATTAAACGATCTGCTGCCCAGGTGTACAAAATAAGCAGGAATCACAAGAAGGCTCATTATCTAGCTTCCCAAGCATTCAAGAGCCCACCCAGATCTCATAGCACTGCTAGTGTTGTATGTACTAATCTCGCCCATGCTTTAGGCTGCCCAGCAATTGGGGCTATTATGAATGTACTTTCTAAACGTTGTACCCATTTTGCAGCTGTTTGCTGCTAAATAAAAATTGCTCCCTTGTCAAAAAAAAAAACCAACCGGGGTCGGTTAGACCAATTTTGAGCCCGTTCTTCACTTTAGCTTTGTCTCTTGACTCTTCTACCTACCTGAAAAGTTGTTTTACCAAAGGTTTACAAAACTGCTTTATGGAACTGAAGCTGATTCACTAGTAGGGTTGAGTTGTACCAAACATGCGCTCACAAGAACTTACATTGTGTATGTTTTGACGTTTCTGCAAGTACGGCGTACAATGTCTACGTCCATGTGTAAATATCTTGCTGCTGCTTCTTCCATGGACCATAAGCTCCTGACTTCCTGTCCATTAATTCCTAGAGAACGAAGGGTCATTGCTGCTAGTGGTATATGACACTGCCTCATCGGTGTCCAGTCCACCAATACTGGCGAAGGAAAGGGATTGCGCGGTTGGAGCTGGAAATATGTGGAGCAGGGCATGCAATGTCTCACTATTGGAAATATCTCCCTTGCTTGTCTTCGACTGTTTGCAAGTTGCATGCAATGCAATCATGCATACCAAGGTGGAAATGGCAGGAATTTGCATATTGATACATTATTTCATATGCATCTTGATCACTATAACATGGCTACATCCTCAAAAAAAACTATACCATGGCTATCTTTATAGCATCCTACGGAGGGTCGGTATAAGTCGGTATAGATCCAACTATATGAGATATCTGATTGACCGTAGTAATTGTGTTATTGTCATTTATATACATAAGACCCTATTTCAAATGAGTTTGGACATAAAAGAAACACCTCAATACAGAATCTGTACGTGAGACAAAAAAAAAAGCTGGGGTGTTTTATTTTATATATGTGGAACTCCTGCGTTCTTGATTATCACCGCTCATATTTCTTCCAAGTGAATTCCAGCTACCTTTGTGGTCCATATATCAAACTCCACATGATGTCGATCAGGCCGGCCAGCGTCACCATGCATCTACACAGTTGTTCCTAAAAGAACGGCGGGTCGTTGTTACTGTGATCATCTTCACCACGACCCCACCGACGCTTAGCCAATGAGAGGCCTCATCGTATAGCGAGCTTAAGGTGGAGGAGACGGCACGCATGCACTGTATCCTCCTCCATGACCTCCTTTGGATTCTTAACCTCATACTCCTTGAGGATCCTCATCCTCAATTTGCTCGATCTTCATGCTTGTGTCCTCATCATTGGAAGAGGCCAGGTGAAGGAACGTCTTCAGTCTGAGACCTAGCTTGCAGTAGTTGCATTGTTGTCATGGTGTTCCTCTTCGTGGGCTGTATCGCTGCTATTGTCATGTTCCTCCCCTTCGCCATCGTTGAGTTGCATCACTCTTCATCCCCTTTTGCCTCCTCTCCGATCCTCTGCTTTCATCTCCGACTCTCCTCTTCAACAAAGCAGGGGATGCGATAGTGGCGGAAAAGCGGCCACATGAATGGCCGGCCATGAAGAAACTCATGAGCATCCGGCCAGGCTCTTTCTTGTCATGGCTAAACGAATAAACTGTAGAAATAATCGGTCAAGCTGGTGAGAAGCCGTTGTGTTCGTGAGCAACGGGTTAACGTTTAATTTCAAGTTAGCAACCGGCCAGGATCATCTGATGGTTGGTTGGAGTATGTTTTTGGAGCAGACTGCAGACGGATTTTGACCCTGCCTGATATTGCGTTTTCTGTGCTTGTAACAAGTATACTCCTGTAGTAACGCTGTTTCGTATTATCGTATAGTAAAGCTGTGAGACTCATGCGTTCCATTGTCGGACAGCCACAGTCCACAACTTGTGTTAGATTTAATTAGCGGCAAGTGTACTGACCTTTGTGGCTATCCGTAATAGCCCGGCCCGCCCCGCCAAGCAATACAACGAACTTTCATCCTTCTGCTTCTATAGCTTTAATTAATAGGAACGTATGCTATGCAAACCAGTCTCCTGTGCAAACTATAGAAACTCTAATTAGGACCACCAAAATCTAATCCGATGGCTAAAGGTGGGTTGGTTATTTTAGCACTTAAACCCCTCCACTCATTTCATTCCATCCCGTCACACTCCGCGACGGTGACACTCCGCAGGTTCGGCGGCCAGACCACTGACATGTCCCAGTAGAAGAAGCTGTCGGCGTCGCAGGCGCGCAGGTCGAGCGTGCGAAAGGTGGCTTATTTTAGCACTTAAACCCCTCCACCTTTAGCCATCGGATTATATTTTGGTGGTCTTGATTAGAGTTTTCATAGTTTGCACAGGAGGCTGATTTGTATAGCATACGTTTCCTTAATTAATAGTAGGGAACTTGGGTGGGATGGGAGGACTACACTTTTCATTACCCTTTTTCTTCACTTCTGTCACTATTGGTGCTGGTGAGTACACAATGCACCCATTACACATGCAGACATACCACCTGTATTTGGACCAAGGATGCCGTCACCATTCTCTTATGGTCCTGTGTCCTATTTATGAGGCAGAGAAGTTTCTCCATCTATTACGAACTAGTGATTTGCGCGCGCCCATACACGTGTGATTTTCTGAAACAATTGCTACACAATAAAACACAATTGCTACATGATAAAACACTGTATATTATATATTATATTACAGGAGACATAGAAGGTGTCCAAACATCATTCAAACATTACATGAGCCAATTCTAGGATGAGAAGATAGTCTTAAAGGAAAGTGACATAATATAGCAAGGCATGGTCTCTAAGACGATATAATACACGCGCCAAAAGTCACAACAATACATGCTTATACACAGGAGTACAGGACTAAAGGAAAGCAACGCCAGCTACCGAGTTTTCACCATCTTCACAGCTTTAGTAGAGCTTCCAGCTTGATCCAATTCAAAGCTACAGGCTGGGGAGTAAGCTTTTAAGCGTATGTACAAACGTTAGTGTGTATCATGTTTGTACAAATATGCTATTAGAAGGGTGTAGCTGCAATTGTCATATACCTCAGAGCAGGTAAAAAAGCTCTTTAGAACAAAGGTCATAGGAGGAGTTGCTATCCAATCCACATATGTGGTATCCTGCACTGTCAAGCTCCTGGTTGGCTGCACCTTAGATCGAAGCACGATCAGTAAGCTCTTCACGCAGGGAACTCTTAGCTTGGCATCAATGTTACCTCTATGCTGCCGATTATAAGCCTCTTCAAGCACTTCCCTGTCGTAGTGTTCTTCGGCTGTTAGAAAACAGTGCAGCAAGTGGTAGTCAAAAGAATCAAGATAAGGCAATGAAAATAACCGAACATGCAACTACCTGATTGGTTTCGATAGCAGCTCAAGCTTAAACTGCTTGACTTTAATAACCTAGAATAACATGCATGGAAATGATTTCAGAGGTTGACGTACCCTTGTGGCGCTTTTACATGGTTTTGCACTGCGGGCACGCATGGGTGCCGTCCTTGCGCTCGTACTCGTAGCAGGGGAGGCACACGGAGAAGCCGCAGACGCGCAGGCAGTGAAAAGCTCTCACTATTAGCACGTCAGGCATTAACATTCGTTACAGAGTAAGCGAACTGGACATTTTCTTTGAGGAATGGCAAAAACAGGCAATCTGATACAATAAATCACATTTCCAAACAAAGGACACAAACTTTTTAACTGATCTAACAGCATGGCATTTTCAAAATCTTTTTTTTCTCGAATACGCAGGAGAGCTACGTATCATTGCATTATAGAGAGAAAAGGATCAGCCTCTTACAAACACCACCACCTCACTCCTGGCTAGGCTGTGAGGGGTTGTTTCTTTACATCAAAAAACTTAAGCTAAAAAAACACTGAAAGGGGTGAGGCCTGACCACAAAAACACACGAACCAACTGGCCTAAGATAAGCTATCCTAGCCTAACACCGTGACCTAGTGTGCTTAGACCACGTGCTCCCGCCAAGCACAAAAGGTGATACTCAGCTCTGAACTCTTCGAGCAACCTGGAGATGTTGGGGTGAGATCCTTCAAAAACACAAGCATTTTGGTACTTCCAAAGGATCCAGGAACCTAAGATGATCAATGTGTTCAGTCCCTTCTTCTCCTTCGGAATTCTCTCGGTTGCGTTTTGCCACCAATCAGCGAATGATTTCTCTTGCCTTGTGGGAGTCCGATCTTACAGTCCCAAAGGAGTCAAGATCCGTGACCAGAACTCTCGAGCAAGGACACATGTAGTAAGCAGATGCTTGACTGTCTCATCTTCCTAATCACACAAGGGGCAATGGCTCGGGTGAGGCAATCCTCTCTTGGCCAATCGATCCGCCATCCAACACCTGTTTCGGATTGCTAACCATAAAAATTTTTGCACATTGCTGGTGCCCATGATTTCCATAGACGTCGCCAAGGCGCAAAGGTAATGGAACAATTGAAGAATGCCTGATATGCAAATTTTGAGGTAAACTGTCCTGACCTTTCCAGTCTCCAAACATGAACATGGACACATGTAGTAAGCAGATGCTGGACCGTCTCATCTTCCTGATCACACAAGGGGCAATGGCTCGAGTGAGGCAATCCTCTCTTGGGCAATCGATCCGCCGTCCAACACTTGTTTTGGATTACTAACCATAAAAACAGTTTGCACTTTGTTGGTGCCCAGGATTCCCATAGACGTCGCCAAGGTGCAAAGGTAATGAAACCATTGAAGAATGCCAGATATGCAGATTTTGAGGTAAACTGTCCTGACCCTTTCAGTCTCCAAACATGAACATCGTCACCCTGAGAGAGGAATGTCTCCTGCAGCATATCCCACAATTGAAAATATTCAAAGAGACCCACCAATGACAGACCCCTACTGATGTCAATAGGCCAAGAATGATCATGTAAGGCATCAGCCACTGTGCGCTGTTTGCGAGTGCGAGATGGGACTGCAGCAACAACCGTCGGTGCCAAGTCCTCTAAACAGCAGCCCATGAGCCACTTATCCTTACCTCAGCTGACCATATTAGAGTGCAACTGCATATCCCATTTGTAAGCTTTTGGAAGCAGAAGAGCTACCGAAGATTGTTGCTACCTAAGTTGAAAAACTCAAAAAGAACACTTGCTGCAAACAAAAAGTGTGGCTTTAGAACACCAGAATGGCAGTGACAACAGCGGTAAATGTAGAGGCAGTGAATAACTCAGAAAGAATGACGTTCAAGTGATAAGGAGATAATTTGTTCAGTGTTGTAAAAAATATATGGAGATATTTTCTTGTTGATGTTAGAATGAAATCCAGTGTGATATAGCACCTTTTTTTGGTTCCACCAATTATTGGAACAAACTATAAAAGATATAAGGGCACAACCAATAGGTAACAGCGCCTCGACCTCAACTGGACGCAGCAGAATAGTTTCTTCTTGTCTGCAACGTTTGCACAAAAAGTCAAAGTCAAAAATCTTTGTGAAGATGAACACATGCCTAAAAATATCAGTACATTTAACAATAATAGTATGACAAGAATGTACCTACTATCTGTCTAAAGAGAAGGCACAAACTGAAACTATAACACTCAAGGGTAGCATCCTATTGACCTGCATAGTAGCTAATCAGTTGTAGCCAATATACTTAAAATAGGTAAGGAAATCCTACTATTGATATGATATCAAACCACATGCAAACCTGTAAATAAAAGAACCTAAGCACGTTGTAGCATAGAAATTTACTGATAGTATACGTAGCACTGTTTCTAAAGAAGTCATTTCATTGTGCTACTTTAACATCCAGGAAGGGTAATGTCAGGCCTGATGAACATCAAAGTGACATTTGTGATCAAGCATCCAGAAAAGTTCTTTTTTTATTTCTGATTCCTGATATTTCCGTTTGTCAATTGGAGCCCATAATAGATTTGGTGGCATCAAATATTTTGCAACTATCCACTCCCATTATAGTAATAGAGAACACTTATGAACAGGCATTATCCAAGTAATTTCACACCACTGCCATAGTGCCATTATAGCAATAGAGAACAGGCTAATGAAAACTTATGAAATAATTCAGTTTATTCAGATTTGCATAATGAACACCACTGAAGAATAGATACGGATGACGCTTGCGCCGCATCACGGGCCTTCCCCTTAGCTTTTGGTAAGGATGCCCTTTCCTCTTTAATCTGCATAGACAACATTTCAAGTTAGTAACATTACCAGGTAATTTGCAAATACAACAACAATGTCCAGGTATAGGGTACAATCAGCAACGTCCAAGTAACTACCAGAAAAAAAGCTGAACACAAGATCGAAACCTTTTGTATCCTCTTATCCTTAGCGTCACGCACGAATCCTGATCTGCAGCAGTTGTGGACGAGATCCGAGCCACCAAGGATGCCCTTTCCTCTTTAGTCTGCATAGATAAAATTTCAAGTTAGTAATATAACCATGAATGTCAGACTAATGGAATAGACTAATGCCAATGGATGTCGGACTGGTGTTCTGAACTTTTAATTTGGAAATCAAGCATCAGATCAAGACAAATTATGAGAAATCATTCAATACTCATCAACTAAAAAGGAGCTACAGGTCGTCAATCCTTAACCAAACACACACCAATTGTTTATGGTCTGCAGGTAGATTAAAAAAAATCTCTAAAAACCAAGAAACAAACACCAAATTGACAGTGAGCAGCCAAATTGCAGAACTCAAGAAAGCTCTTGCTTCCTATAATCATAGTCATTTGTAATTTTTTTTCTTACAACCACTAGGTCCATTCCAGTTCAATAAAGAGGAAGGAAAGACCTGTTGTTATTAGCTCCCAACTTGCGAAACTAACATAAAAGCAAGAAATGTAACATTAGTTAAACACATATGAAGGGAGTAAAAAAAACAGCAAACTCATCAAACGGCCTTGACCATCTTAACAGCACAACCTAAATCCTTAAATTTGAAGGACTAAAAATCTTCAGTGAGCACTGCCCTAGGTTAGGAGCATACTTCTCCATGGGAAGCCAACAAATCAAAATTTTACAGGTTCGGTCAAAATTTTACCTTGCTAGCACCCAACCGCCTTAACCATTCCGCAAACTGCTGCAGGCAGTGCAGCTCGCCCCATTGCCCCGGCTGCCTTGCCCTTGGCTGCTGCAATCAGACACCTACCACTTGCCTTGACCTAAAGGCAACACCATTGTCATGGTAGTCATCCTCAAACTACAACTGCAAATTTTGATGTCAGGACCAATATCTTTTTTACCTTTAAAAGTTTACAATCTCAACTCACAAGTACAATAGTTTAGCCCTCGGCCACACCGCCACTGCCCCTTGGTCGGCGAGACATTGCTCCCACGCTGCCCTACATAGATCTAATGAGGGACGACGAACCCAGTCATGGAGACGCCACATTAGCCATGGAATCAGAGAGAAAATTGTGGGGTTAGCTGCCTACCTTGCCTTGCCATCACTAACCTTGCATCGCATAAATCCGATGAAGAGAACAGATCCGTGAGAGGAGGGAGCTGGGAGAGGTGGGCGAGCTCGTCTTGCACCTGCGGTTGCCACTGGAGCGTGCCCGCACCGAGGTGCCGCGGCCGCCACCGCATCACGCCACGCTGTCGCGTCGGGGCCTGCCCGTGCCAGGGCTACCACACCTGGGGGGCCGCGCCTCCGCCGCATTGGGGCCTGGCACGTCGCCGCCGCCGGGCTGAGCATGGTTGGGCCTCCGCCCTAGTCGCCAAAGGAGAGGCATGGGCGAGAGAGAGGAGAGGCGAGCCGCCGCGCTAGGGATGACGGGCGCTCATCCCACGTCGCGCTGGGGAGGAAGGGCCCGGGGGCCAGCCGTCGCCGCACGCCGCCGCGCCGCGCCCACTAGCTGCTCCGCTAGGCCGCACCCGCACCCGCGTCGGCGCCTGGCCGCGCCGCCGGCGGGCAGTGTGCCAGAGTGCCACGCCGGAGGGAGAGGGAGGGAAAGGGGAGGCTGGGGCGAGGCCAGGGGCGGGATCAGTAGCAGGAGCCCTGTTGAGAGAGGAAGGAGAGGGTGGAGAGGCGGCTGTGGAGAGAGTGAGGGGTTGGGTTAGGGGTGGAGGCTAGAGCCTATATATATTTTGCGTGAGGAGCGATGAAAACCGTTGATTCTCAGATCCAACGCGTCAAAAAATTTTGACCGACGTGGACACGCTCTGGCAGCTTTGTGGCCAACATGAATTTACTCTTTAAATTAAATGCAAAGAGAAGTTTCTGTCTCCTTCTAAACCTTCAATGACGATGTTGTGATCCGGCACCAGCACAACCAAAACATTGTCAACCAATGCAATAGTGTCAATATGGCTTCAACCACGCCTTACATATAGAAGTTATAGCAACAACTAAACCTCCCAGCAGTCAATTGTCAGCTTTAACTTTAACCACTGTGGAGGCTCCTTGATCCTTTACGTATTATTTATTATTGGTATTATGCATTATTTAGCAGTTTGTGAATGTTTGATACTGCACATGCACAAAAACCCAAACACGCACGATACCCTATCCGCTCGCGTCGCTCCCCACGCGGGGGCGACTCGGGCGGCACCGACGCTCCGCCGCCTCTCACTCCTCACCCGCTCCTCTCCCGCTGTGCCGCCTCTGGAGTCGGTCGCCGGCATTGCCACGCGTCCGGCTGTGATGGTGGCGGCGGGGCGCTGTTCCTCGTGCCACGACGCCAGCTACAATAGGTCGTCAGTCCGGATCTCGGTGACTGGCGTCGAGGTCAACGGGGCGGCTGCCGCTGTTGCAGCAGCGTCGGCGGGTGCCCCGTGCAGGCGCGGGGACGACAGTGAGGTCTTCTTCTTCTCCTTGCGTTCTTCTCCTTCCTCTTGACGGCGGCAGCTATACTGGCCGGAGGCCGCAGGTCCTTGGCCCGATCTGGCATGGCGCCGGCGACCGGCGGCGGGTGAGGTGGCGTCCAGCGGCGGGTGTGGCTTCGGTTGGGGCTCGTGCAGGCGTTTGGGGGTTCTTCTTCTCTGTCGTCCCTCCCCTGTAGGCCTTAGCTACTGTGGTAGCCAAGGCTGTCCACCGCGCTACGACGGTTGGTGGCCACGGCCGTGGTCAAGATGTTGGCGTCGGCGACGGCAGGGTGCTGGTTTTCGGGGGCTTGCTTCCGGATCCAGTGCCCCAGGGCAGGGGGCGGCGCCCAAGGTGGTGGGGGCTCACGCCCTATGGCTGCTAGAGGCAGCGTCGGCATTGACATCGGCGGGGGACGCACACGGGCGAAGTGAGGCTGGTTTTCGGCACGTCATCTGGTCGCGCGGGGGTGGTTGACGCAGCTATTCGGCTGCTGTGCGTGGCCGGCGCGTTGTCGCCCATCTTGCGAGGCTTCTATAGCTGGCAGCGATGATAGTGGTGACAGGCTGAGATCCAGCTTCTAGGCCGATGTCTGTGCTAGGGGTACCTTGAGCGAAACCCTAGCGATGACGACGCCTGCGGGCGCCGCTTTTCCTATTGAGGGTGTCGTGTCCTCGGCATTTTTTCACATGTGAGAAACTGGTTCATCCTTGGACAAGCGATAACGGCAAATTGGATGCCGTAACGTTTCTGAAGGCGTCGTCGTGAAATTCGACTCGGTCAGGATGTCTCGTGGCAGGGCGTGAGCTGCTCTTAGGACATGCTTGAGCTGGGCAACGATGACCTACAATGGCGTCCTCCTTCGAAAACTTTGGTCTCACATCTTTTTTGGGTCGTCGTTTACTTTGTGTGTGTTTGCGCGGTGGGATGTATGATTTTCGGGCCGGTTTTCCTTATAAACTGGGTCAATTCCCTTCTTATTAATATAAAAGCCAGAACTTTGTTCTAGATCTTTCAAAAAAAAGATACTGCACATGCACAGCACAAGTACTCAGGTTGAATCATCCACATGCTTGACAAACAGAATATGCCATTTATACTACAAGATAAACAGGTTAAAATTGGAACGTATGGAAACAGATAATGGGCTCCACTCCTTATTCCTCAACAGACAGAATTTACTAAAAGAAGATGGAAATTGTGAAACATAAAATGGGACTTGAGAGGTAAAAAAAAAATACTAAATAAACAGTATATGAGCACTCAGACATAAAATCGCAAAACATAGTTTGCGACTTGAGAGTCAGCAAACAATTTAGACTCAAAACGGCAAAAGTAACATTGGCACCTCAAGGCATATATCCAAATATTGCATCAACCTAAATTATTATCCAAGTAAGTTAACCTTAGTCCAAGCATGGTAATTGCATAGTTTCAAAAATTGATGAAGTACATTTGCTGTGGGTTGTTTTGTATTTACCAATTACCACACTGCTTCATGAAATCTTTTGATGCTCCAATGCTGCAGCCTCTGATGAGGACCAAAAGTAGATATTTCAACTTTAGCAAGATCATTAACAAAACGAGCAACAAAAGGTCTTAAGGTCCAGCTAAGAATAATCCGACACCGCAAACTACGACAGAATGAGATGACTGCTTTGCTATTTACTTATGTCTAGGTCTGCTGGTCTGGTATACAATGTGGCATCTCCAGACTGCAGAATAAACAGGAGCACAGAAAACAGCATCACAAATCAGAGAGCATTCCAAATTTCCAAGGCATAACAAAGAGCAAGTTCCACAATCAGACCCCATCAATGACCAGTACAGTTACCCTCTGTTCTGTTTCAAATCAACAAATCAAATTTGATTAATTCTTTCCTTGAGTTTATTATATACTGATCAGTTATAAGGAAACTCAGATTTTTAATATTTTATTATCACAGCATCCTATTTCAATGTCCATCAACAAACCCTATAATGTATCAAGTTTGATTTTTTTACATAAAAAAGCCATCATATCCGCAATAGTTTAAATCCAGGCAAAGAAAGATGGAAACCATCATGCATAACTAGGCAAATGGCAATCTAGCCAGCAAGACAACATCCAGTTGGCATTCAAAGCAGTAGGAGTTTCACGCTTGCCATTACAGGCAAAGCCCAGTTTTCATAAGCTGGAAGCATATCTACATAGAGATACGAATTCGACCATATAGCAAATTGCAGGTTCAGGTCTCCAGATCCTGCACACTACACCTGGCAGACCATGTTCTAGTAATATCTACAGAATGCATAGGCATTCTTTTAGGCATAAAAAGAGCAACTATAAAATTGCTCCAAGCTGCGGTCATCAGGTAAGCTTTGAAGGCCTTTACAAGCTGGATACCTGGAAGGTGTCTGGCTTGTGCTTCTCTATCAGGCCAGTCAGGGCGGCATTGAGGTCCTTCTCCAGCTCCGGCTCTTTTTCCATGCACTCTTTCTTGAGCTTCATCTTCTTCTTACCATGGCATTTGATCAGCTCGTCCCGCTCAGCCTCAAACTCTGCCACACCTTGACCTGACAATCGATGAACTTCTGCACCTGTTCCTTCCTGTGGAATATATGATAGACTCATGAAACCATAAGTTGTCTATGCTAGCAAGTTTAATGCTTATTTATTCTTTGCCAGCTGTGTTTATTATCTACCTGCTTTTGCCTATGATTCTCCCTTGGCATGTTGCCTGGGGTTCTCCCCCCTTACTTAATTGCTAGCTTAGTTTTTCCTATAAATCCTTGTACTCTCCCATGAATGTATCAATGAAATATATACTTGAGCCTGTTTCAGCTCTAATAGTCTTCTTTAGATGATCAAAAGAGGAAACAAAAGCACTCTTGACAAGCGATGTATTTAGATGGAGCATTTCCATCCCCTTCAACAAATGTATTACCATCTGTATTATTTATACCCAATTGTGGATGAGGCATGATAACATCCAACATGGAATTAGCACACACCTTCATTACTTCCAAAGTCCACATCAAAACATCTAGCCTTTGAGCGCTCCTCTTGCAGCAACTTCTCAAGCACTTTCATTATCCTCTGTGGCCCAACGAATATTTTCAATTTCATTATAGAAAAAAAATCCTCCTGGTCTGCAAAGCATGGAAATAAGGTCGACAACAAGATGATGAAATGAACATAAGGGTAACATGAGATAGATGGCAGCATCAATTTTTCCACATATGTTTCAATCTGAAAAAATAGAAGACTCCCAGCAAACTTCTGATCATTTGTTACTTTCATAATGACTTAGGTGAAAAAATATTTAATGCTCAAATGTGCATTGGTAGGAAACCCACTTATGTAACCTTTACCTCTTGCTCATACTCTAAGTGCTTTTCTTTGGCTTTACTCCTGATAAATATATTCTCTTCCAAAGTCTCCCCAAGCTTCTGAGTAATAGCACCCAAGGTTTCTTCTATTGCTTCAGAGCATCGCTCTGTCTTGACCACCCTGTTCCTCAGATAATTGTTCTGGGTTATCTTCATTCATATGTTTCGTTTGGATCAGCACCATCTCATTGTAAGATCTCATCTCGTACTTCATACAGATTTTCCCTGAAACCATAGTGAAGACGGAGTATTTAGTTACAATGCTCCAGTTATAAGTTTGTACAATGCTCAAAATCATGTTTGCTTGATGCGTAACATTAGTGTCGATTGATGTAAGTATCTCAAAAACACTACACTACTTTGTTGAACTTGGAAGTGTTCAGTTCAAACACAAGTCAAAGTTCCAATTTTTTGGTGGATCTGCTGCACTATTTGATATGTCATACTACCTGTGGTTCACAGTACTTTCCGTTTTTGAGTTGGGCACAAGACTTAAAGAGGTAGATAAAATGACCAACTTAACCCCAATTAATATTTTCTGAAATATGCATGCATGGGGAAGAAGTTAGTGGTGTAGTTAAGAAGGGAAAGACTGGAAAAAAAAAGTAGGCCAAAAGTTGCCTAGAAGCTGTACAAGTATTTTAAAGGTGGAGTACGGCATAGTCACTATTCACAATGGAGAGTAGTTCATGAGTCAAGAGTGGGTGATGCATTTTCACAAACCAGACAACAATGGAACAGTAACAAGCACTGCTTTGATTATTCAAAATTTATGACATGGAAAGCATGCTTTGATACAAGGAATGAGATCATCTGTAACACCTCTGGTGTTAAATTAACTAAAACATGCCATGTCATCATATGCACTGCAAAGCATCCATGTTTAAGTCAACCTTAATGTGCATTAACTAAAACAAGTTTACATTTCATAGGTTGATTGAGTTTCTGTAATGTTTGTCACATGAAATAATAAAACCCTATTTTCGAATGTCATCGCAAATGCTTAGTTTATACTCTATGTACTTGAGATGTAAACTGTGTTTACACTAGTGTCAAGCATAGTGTATAAGTCTAAGTCCAACCCAAAAAATGATTTCCATATTTGAAATTAAAATTGGATTTCCAAGCTTATTTCTAAGTTTGGGTATTCAAGTTTAAACTCAAAATGGAAATGCTATAAAAGGTTTTTCAAAAGTCAACTTGGTCAACCAAGGGTGTCATTGGGTCAATGACCTAAAAATGTCCTTGGATGATGTTTGTGATCACTAATAACCAACCAATTAAGTTAGAAACCAAATTGAGTTTAAACTCTATTTCAAAAACCCTTTATTTCCAACCCTAGTTTTATCCCCTTTTCTCTAATTCAAATTCTATAAGGAATTTGAAGATACTCTAAAAAGACAGTTTGTAGATCTTGATAAGAGCTACAAAGTTGATATATAAAGTTTTTCAAGTTTCCAAAAGGAATTTCAAATTAATTTGAAAATACAGTTTCCAGCATTTATCCCCTTTTGATTTTAAAACCATAATTCAAAAATTATGCATAATTTGAGAAAACTTTGTACATGAAAAATGTTTGGTTTGACAAACTCAACATTTCATAGTTTTGAAGATTTTCAAGTTTTATTGAAAAATCAAAAGTAATTTCAAATACTTATTTCTAGGGTTTTATCCCCTTTTTAAATCTGAATTCAAATTTCAAAATCTATACAGAATTTGAGGATGTCAGTTAAAGGAAAAGTGTAGCTCTTGAAAAGTTATGCAAATGATATTTTTGGAGATTTTCAAGTTCTTATATAAATTTGGGAGTAATTTGTATTTTAAACCGAGTAGCAATTCTGTAAATAAACCGAACAGTACCTAATCCTATCGGCGAACGCCATGGCCGGCTTCTCATCGCGCGCCGCCGTCCACCGCCGTGCCTTCCTGGCCAACCGAGCGCTCTCGGACATGAGAGACTTCATCGTCATCGTGTCACCTGCTCCTTCATCGACTCCATGCTATAAATACCGATCGGACGCCGTCGTTCTCCTTCTTTCTTTCTCCCGCCGCCGTCGCCGACGACCTCGCTCCGCCGTCGAAATTCGCCACTGACGCTCCACCTCTGTCCAATTGCTCTCGTCCAAAACTCCACCACTTCCTCACGGTCAGTTTGAACCAGTTCAAGCTTGCTCTCATCTCCCGAGCTACCCGCACGCCACCTTCTTCTCCGCGGCCGGTCAGCCGAGCCGCCGCGCCATCGCCGCCGTTTGCCGCCGCCAAAGGTGAATATATTTTACCTTTAACCATGCAATCGTGTTCTCTGTGTCGTCCTGCATCTGATGCGCACCTTAGTTTGAGCAGCGCATTGCCGGAGGCCGCCGTGACGCCGTCGTGCCATCGGAGCGCCGCCGCCGCCATCACCGCCGTCGACCGCCGCTCAACGCACTCACTCTGGACCTTCATTAACGTGCGCATCAGCACCGTGGTGAGCTCCTGCGTCTATCCGTGTCATCAATTTGGTCAATCCCTTGCCGTGGCCGCCGGTAGCCGTAGCCCGCCGCCGGCGCAGTGCTGCCGCTCCGCCGCGCGCGTTGCCATCCTACCCAGAGACCGAGAGCGACTGCATGAAGTTGCCAAACTAGCTTGCCTGAGTGCCCTGCGTCTAACCGTAACCTTGCCATCGCTGGAAATCGCTCCGGTGAGCGACGCCGCCGTGCCCGAGCTCCGCCGCGCCGCCATCGCCGCCGGCGTGGGTGCCGCCGCCGCTCCCCAGCACCGTTAACCACTCTAATCGATGCGCCGTGTCAAGATGAGCAAGTAGGAGAAAACCCCATCGCCGGAGACCTCACCGACGGCGAGGAATCGCCGGTCAACTCCGGCGGGGTCGGCTGTTGACCCGGGAGCACTGTGCCAAATTTCTTTTTTCCATTTTCAGAAAATGATTTAAATGCTATTTTCTTTGAAAATCCATAGTAATTCATTTATAGCTCCAAAAATTCTGAAAATTTTTGTGAGTGTTCCTTATGATGTCATCTACCTAGGAAAAATATGAAATGCCAAATTTGAGTACTTTTTGCATATGTTAAAATTAGCCTTTTTAATTGAAAAATAGACCTTCAATGATTTTTAATAAATAAAATAATTGGCTTTTAATTCTGAAATTTGTTTTGCCATCTAATTAGGCTAAGAGCTTTCTAAAATAAAATTTTGGGCTTAATTTGATAACTTTAATTTTTATGCCTTTATTTAATGCTTTTAAATAATTAATTAACCCCTTTAGTTAAACTTAATCATTATAGGAATTGTGTGACTTGGGATTGATTGATGACCTTAGGTCATTAACCCTAATGACCTTTGGCACTTTAATTAATTGTTTGCGCTTACCTTAATTATGTCGTTAAGATTTAATTGACGTTATTTTATATGTTTAATTAATCTCTTAACTGGCGTAGTTAACCCTAATAAATTATATGAGCGAAGTTATGTTGGCTTGCAACTTTATCGTGAAGAGAAAATGTACTCGACCCCTTAACCTGATCATACACTCATCGAGCATCATGTTTACTATTCCATCATGTAAAGCATATTAATTATCGAGTAGTTTTCGTTAACGGAGAGTTAACGATTATCACTCAGATCTGAAGGACGAGCAGATTCAAGAATCGGGAGTTGATCCAGATTTCGAGACCGTCTACCCCGAATATCAAGGCAAGCCTCGGATACATTTAAATCCTATTCTATTTATATAAGTTTTACCGCTTCAGCTCTGATATGTTGCATTAAGTGATAGGAGTTGAGTGAAAACCCATAAATTGCATTACCCGTCTTATTTCCTTAATCCTTGTTACCTACTTGGGAGATGAGTAGTAATGCTTAGCCCTACTTATTTATTTAATTATTCAAAGGAAAAAGGAATGAAAAAGATGAGATTGACTTTATTGTTGGAATCTTGATAATAGTAATAAATCGAGTCCGGACGGCGAACTTGCACTGGGAATGGAGTCCCTCTGTAGTGTTCTCGTCTGTTGATGCCCTAGGTCCCGTCCGTTGGTGAACTGGTGATATCGAGAAATTAGAAATCCACATGCATGAAGTGGTATACGGATGGTTGGAGCCGTGTATGCCATGGAGTGACCTAGCGTGGGGCCAGAGAATCCCATCTGTGTCATAGTGTGTTTTACTGTGGGGTTTAAGTTCCCACGTATCTCGGTACGCTGGGCCGCAGAGCTCACGTGTATCATGCGGTGATATACGGCTGAGGTTGTTATCCCGGTATATCGGTGCACCTGGGGTGCTTCGGAGTTAAAGTTTCCAGTATGCTCAGTCACCTAGGTCCCAGCTGGGTATGAAAATGGATTCGAATCGCCGTTGCTTCTCAGAGAAGAAGACTCGATCGGTGTTCATCATCGTAGTAACAACCTAAACAAAAATTTAAGGATCAATAATAAAATTGGTTGGTAATTGAAAGTAGTCCAAGCAACCTTCCCTTTTGTAAAGCTTTTCTGCAAAATTTCTTATCTACTACAGACCGTACCTTGTCCCTCTAGCCTGCATCTCTTAAGTCTCTACCCTTCTCTTTCGTCGGGTCAGTCTTGTTGAGTACTGTTGTACTCAGGGTTTGTTAAACCCTTGTTGCAGGTGAGCCTCATGGGCAGGAGTGTTTTGCATCCTGCTGCATGACAGTCGTCGAGGAAAGCGACGACGAGTAAGCTGTTTAGCTCATGGGCAGAGCTTTTGTTTAATATTGTAATCTACTGCTACTCCACTACTATTATGGTTTGTATAATTCAAACTTATAGTTGTAAATATTTGAAACTCAGAAGTTTGTAAACTTATGTTATTATAAGTCTTCCGCTGCTTTACTCCGTGGTATTTTATTTATATGAAACTGTTGTAATACTGCAATGTCTCTCTACAATGATTGATCCTGCTCGGAGAATCGTGGATGATTCGGGATTTACCCGACAGACTTTTTAAGTCGTATGGAACACAGTCATGGTTATTTGGAGTCTGTTTAGACAATAATCATGCGTGTGGGCCATATGATTTAGGAGGTTCTGCCACAGCTGGTATCGGAGCCAGGTTCGTTGTTGAAAAGAGTTATTGTAGTATTCGTTTATGAAAACTTCAAAAAGTTTTGAGTCAAATAATTTTAATTTGATTATTTTGAGTCCAAATTGCTTATTCCTTATCTATGATTCCTTCTATCGACCCTTATTCTGAGTTTACAAAGTGTGGTGGAGAAATAGCATATTATATTGCCCTATGTAAAGTGTTGCTTTCTTTTACGTTTAGATCATAAATTCGTTCATGCATCATGCTTAATTAATTTATTTAATTACTTTCCCCTTTAAAGTGGTTTGGGTTAAGTAGTGTCAATCCTTTTCATGCTAACCTTTAGACTTCTTCCTATCTATCCTATCTTGCTTCAGGATGGCCATTACCAAGCAAACACCTCGCAAGAGCACTGCACCAAAAGGAGTACCTCGGCATCAGTTAGCTTCTAAATACGAGATCGAAGAAAGCAGTAGCAATCCGCATCAAGATCCACAGGTTGAGATAGCAAGGCTTAGATCCGAGTTAGAAAGGGCTGAAACTGACAGGACTTTAGAAGCAGCCGAAATCACTTCGTTGAGGCGATCCCGGAAGTATATGAAGCACCAAAGAAATGATGCTTGGGCAAGAGAAGATGCAGCAAATGTTCGTATCCAAGAACTTGAAGACTATGTGGAAGATTTGGAGGAATATGCGGAGGAGGCTGACGATGAATGTGTGAGGTTGAATAACTTATTGGATCCTGACTATCAAAGACAGGCAGCCCAGGATGACCTTGGTCTTGTAATGGGACAGGACGAGGAAGAGGAAGATCCCGAAGAACTAGAATCCGTCGATGAGGACATTATTGATGAAGAAGAGGAAAATCAGATGAATATAGAGAATGAAAGTGAAGAAGAAGATGTTATGGAAGAAGAAGATCCTGAGATAGTAGAGGAAGAGCCTGAAGAGGAGGAGGATCCTGAGGAAGATGAGTAAAGAGTTTGGGAAGTAAGATGTGTAATATATCCTTTCTTTGCTTTCTAAAGCCTAGTAGGTATGGGAAGTCTTGCCGGAGTGTAGACTAATGTAATAAAAATAATGTAACATAAGTATGTTACGCCTTTGTAATATATCCTTATGAAATCCCATAAGGTTTTGTGAATAAAGTGAAGTTGTGTTTCAACAGATGCCTGCTCACACCCGTTCCCGTGATGCTGCTGGCCCATCTCAGGATGGAGGTGATATCCCTAATCCTCCACCAGTTCCACCCACTCTGGCTGATGCAGTTGCAGCATTAGTCACTGCAACCACGATGATGGCTCAGAACCAGAATCAGAATGCCCGACAGGGAAATCATGGGCGGAACCATAGAGACGAAACCACATATGTGGATTTCACAGACACTCGACCTCCGGTTTTTAGCAGAGTAGATGAACCCATGGAGGCTGATGATTGGCTCCGCACTATGGAGCAGAAGTTTGGACTGATTCACCGAACATCAAAAGCCCATGTTTGCAGCCCAGCAGTTGAGAGGTACTGTAGGAGCTTGGTGGGTAAATTTCGTTGCTGCTCAGCCCGAAGGCCATCGCATTACTTGGACTGAGTTTCGAGAAGCTTTTCGAGCACATTTTATTCCCGAAGGAATAATGACTATAAAGCTCGAAGAATTTCTTTCCTTGAGGCAAGATGATATGTCGGTCATGCAATATTTTGGCAAATTCAATCACTTGTCTCAATACGCGTCAGACTATGTTAGTACTGACCGTAAAAAGAAAGAGTGTTTCCTGAGAGGTCTAAATAGTAAAATTCAAAGAATGATGATGGGAAATCCTAATGCCACTTTTCATGAGGCGGTGAATATCGCTATCTCTTATGAAGATAAGAATCGTCAACATCTGGAAACCAAAAAGAAGAAGGGTGTACCCTCTGGATTTTCTGGTGGCAATCCAAAACGCCAGAAAATAATCTATCACCCTCAGAATCATTTAAGTCCGTCCTATCATCCACCACAATACCAAGCACCGCAATAGGCATTCGCTCGTCCTGTTGCTAATCTTTCATATCCACGACAGCTGAATGCCCCGGGTATTCGTAATCCCAATTCCCAGCCATCTATCTTTCCCTATTATAACTGTGGCAAACCTGGTCATTTTGCACGAAACTGCCCGCATCCGAGGCAGTATAATTCTTATGTTCCCAGGACTTTTGCACCACAACAACAACCACAGAGTCAGCCTAAAACAGGAAATCAGAAGGTATCAAATAGTAAGAATGAAAAGAAGTCTGGCAGAGTCTTCTACACTCAAGTTGGGGAAATCCCAGAAGGAGAGCCTGTCATGATGGGTACGTTTCCTGTTGCTGATCATCCTGTAATTATGCTATTTGATTCTGGTGCATCGCATACATTCATCAATGGTACCTTTGTTAAGACACATGAAATTCCAATAGTGGAGACAAAAGAACAATTCTTTATACAATCGCCTGGAGGGCGTATGTGTACTAAAGAAATGGTACATGATATACCAGTAAGTTTGGGTGGGTATATTTTTCCCACTGATATGATAATATTAAAGAATCAAGATATAGATGTGATCCTAGGTATGAATTGGATGAAACGGCATGGCGCTGTGATAGATATCCTGAATAGAACTGTGAGATTAAACATACACAATTGCAAAACTTCACTTCTTATCCAACTTTCGACACTTAAGAGAAATGTTCAAAAGGTATGTGCAACCTCTATAAAAGAAATTGAGGATATACCAGTGGTTTGTGAGTTTCCTGATGTATTTTCCGATGAGTTACCGGGTTTACCTCCCAACAGAAATGTGGAGTTTAGAATTGATTTGAAACCTGGTACTGCTCCTATATCCAGAAGAGCTTATCGGATGGCACCACCTGAGTTAGCAGAACTCAAGATTCAACTGCAAGAGCTACGAGATAAAGGTTTTATTCAACCTAGCTCATCACCCTGGGGATGTCCTGCCCTATTTGTGAAAAAGAAAGATCAAAGCTTGAGATTATGTGTGGATTATCGTCCCTTGAATGAAGTGACCATTAAAAATAAGTATCCTCTACCCCGCATTGATCTGCTTTTTGATCAATTGGTGGAAGCAAAAGTGTTCTCTAAGATTGATCTTTGATCTGGGTATCATCAAATCAAAATTCGCCCAGAAGATGTTCCAAAGACCGCTTTTACCACTCGGTACGGTCTATATGAATATTTGGTTATGTCTTTTGGACTTACCAATGCACCGGCCTATTTCATGTATTTGATGAACTCAGTGTTCATGCCAGAACTGGATAAGTTTGTGGTCATATTGATATATTCTAAGAATGAAGAAGAACATGCTAAACACCTCAGAATTGTCTTGCAACGTTTGCGAGAACATCAACTGTATGGCAAGTTTAGTAAGTGTGAGTTTTGGCTGAGAGAAGTGAAATTTCTTGGACATGTATTATCAGACAAGGGTGTTGCTGTTGATCTAGTAAAGTAAAGGATATACTGGATTGGAAACCACCAAAGACTGTGCACCAAGTTCGAAGCTTTCTGGGAATGGCGGGTTATTACCGTCGTTTCATACCAGATTTCTCGAAGATATCCAAGCCAATAACTGAATTGTTAAAGAATGATGTCAAGTTTATTTGGTCACCTGCCTGTGAAGAGGCATTTCAGAAATTGAAGAAACTAATGACTACTGCACCCGTTCTAGCACAACCAAATATTGAGAAGCCGTTTGATGTCTATTGTGATGCTTCTGGTATTGGTATTGGATGTGTGTTGATGCAAGAAGGGAGAGTCGTTGCATATGCTTCTAGACAGCTAAAGAAACATGAGGAGCATTATCCCACACATGATTTGGAATTGGCAGCTGTTGTGCATGCCTTAAAAATATGGCGACATTATTTGTGGGGTAATAGATGTAATATTTACAGTGATCACAAGAGTTTGAAATACATATTCACTCAAGATGATTTGAATATGAGGCAAAGAAGATGGTTAGAGTTAATCAATTATTATGATTTGGAAATATATTACCATCTTGGTAAAGCTAATGTAGTAGCTGATGCACTTAGTCGGAAAGGTCATTGTCATTGTTTAACAGTGAAGCCTTTGGATATCTCTATATGTCATGACATAGAAAAATTGGGTATAGAGATAATGCAACAAGGAAGTTTGTCTAACATTGCTGTTGAGACAAATATCAGAGATCAAATTATAGCTGCTCAGAGAAGTGATAAGGGAATTAAACATATTAAAAAGAAAGTTAGAAATAAAAAGAATTCTTGTTTCACAATTGATGAAGCGGATGTCCTATGGTATAAGAATCGTCTGGTCATACCAAAAGATTCTGAGTTAAAACAAAAGATCTTTGACGAAGCACATTTGTCAAAGTTTTCTATTCATCCAGGCAGTAATAAGATGTATCATGATCTGAAACAGAGATTTTGGTGGACCAAGATGAAAATAGAAATTGCTAAGTATGTGGCTCAGTGTGATACTTGTCAGAGAGTCAAAGCTGTTCATTTGAAGTCAGCAGGAGAACTTCAGTCATTACCTATTCCAGCTTGGAAATGGGAAGATATCAGTATAGACTTTATCGTGGGTCTACCCAGGACAACAAAGGGTTTTGATTCAATTTGGGTTATAGTGGATCGACTCACAAAGTCCACATATTTTCTTCTAGTTCAAACTACAAATTCGGCTTCACAGTATGCCAAACTGTATTTTGAGCGCATCATAAGTCTTCACGGGATACCAAAGACAATTGTTTCTGATAGAGGCACGCAATTTGTGTCCCAATTTTGGAAGCAATTACACAAGTCTTTAGGTACAGATCTTTTGCACAGTACAGCTTACCATCCCCAGACAGGAGGTCAGACTGAAAGGGTAAATCAAATACTTGAAGATATGCTGAGAGCATGTGTTCTAAATTTTCCAGAGAAATGGGATGAGTGTTGACCCTTAGCAGAATTCTCATATAATAATAGTTATCAAGAAAGCATCAAAATGGCACCATTTGAAGCATTGTATGGTCGCAGATGTAGAACTCCATTAAGTTGGTCTGAGCCCGGAGAAAGAAGATTCTTCGGAGTTGATTTGATAAAAGAAACTGAAGCGAAAGTTAAACAGATACAACAAAATATAAAAATAGCACAATCCCGTCAGAAGAGTTATGCAGATCAAAGGCGTCGACCATTGTATTTCAACAATGGAGATCATGTATACCTAAAAGTGTCACCCATGAAAGGAGTTACCCGATTTGGAGTCAAGGGTAAGTTAGCACCTCGTTACATTGGACCATTTCCAATTATAGAAAGATGTGGACAGTCAGCATATCGTCTGCAATTACCTGAACAATTGTCGGCTGTGCACAGTGTGTTCCATGTGTCCCAATTCAAAAAGTGCCTCCGTATGCCAGATAAAGTCATTGATGTTGAGGGTATTGAACTTGAACCTGATTTGACTTACTCTGAGTCCCCAATTCGAGTTTTGGATCAGAAGGATCGCGTTACTAGAAGCAGAACAATCAAGTGGTACAAAATACAATGGGATCAACATTCAGAAGAAGAAGCCACTTGGGAATCAGAGGATTACCTGTTGGAGAATTTCCCGGAGTTTTATGCTTCTATCTAAAGTAATAATTCTTTCTACGAGTTGTAACTTCTCTATGAGTGGTACAATTCCTTTCCTTTATAAACTTAGAAGAAATGTGTTTTCCTGACACATTTTCTTTTCCATTACTTCACTCGAGACTTTAAATCTCGGGACGAGATTTCCTTAAGGGGGAAAGGCTGTAACACCTCTGGTGTTAAATTAACTAAAACATGCCATGTCATCATATGCACTGCAAAGCATCCATGTTTAAGTCAACCTTAATGTGCATTAACTAAAACAAGTTTACATTTCATAGGTTGATTGAGTTTCTGTAATGTTTGTCACATGAAATAATAAAACCCTATTTTCGAATGTCATCGCAAATGCTTAGTTTATACTCTATGTACTTGAGATGTAAACTGTGTTTACACTAGTGTCAAGCATAGTGTATAAGTCTAAGTCCAACCCTAAAAATGATTTCCATATTTGAAATTAAAATTAGATTTCCAAGCTTATTTCTAAGTTTGGGTATTCAAGTTTAAACTCAAAATGGAAATGCTATAAAAGGTTTTTCAAAAGTCAACTTGGTCAACCAAGGGTGTCATTGGGTCAATGACCTAAAAATGTCCTTGGATGATGTTTGTGATCACTAATAACCAACCAATTAAGTTAGAAACCAAATTGAGTTTAAACTCTATTTCAAAAACCCTTTATTTCCAACCCTAGTTTTATCCCCTTTTCTCTAATTCAAATTCTATAAGGAATTTGAAGATACTCTAAAAAGACAGTTTGTAGATCTTGACAAGAGCTACAAAGTTTATATATAAAGTTTTTCAAGTTTCCAAAAGGAATTTCAAATTAATTTGAAAATACAGTTTCTAGCATTTATCCCCTTTTGATTTTAAAACCATAATTCAAAAATTATGCATAATTTGAGAAAACTTTGTACATGAAAAATGTTTGGTTTGACAAACTCAACATTTCATAGTTTTGAAGATTTTCAAGTTTTATTAAAAAATCAAAAGTAATTTCAAATACTTATTTCTAGGGTTTTATCCCCTTTTTAAATCTGAATTCAAATTTCAAAATCTATACAGAATTTGAGGATTCCAGTTAAAGAAAAAGTGTAGCTCTTGAAAAGTTATGCAAATGATATTTTTGGAGATTTTCAAGTTCTTATATAAATTTGGGAGTAATTTGTATTTTAAACCGAGTAGCAATTCTGTAAATAAACTGAACAGTACCTAATCCTATCGGCGAACGCCATGGCCGGCTTCTCATCGCGCGCCGCCGTCCACCGCCGCGCCTTCCTGGCCAACCGAGCGCTCTCGGACACGAGAGACTTCATCGTCATCGTGTCACCTGCTCCTTCATCGACTCCATGCTATAAATACCGATCGGACGCCGTCGTTCTCCTTCTTTCTTTCTCCCGCCGCCGTCGCCGACGACCTCGCTCCGCCGTCGAAATTCGCCACTGACGCTCCACCTCTGTCCAATTGCTCTCGTCCAAAACTCCACCACTTCCTCACGGTCAGTTTGAACCAGTTCAAGCTTGCTCTCATCTCCCGAGCTACCCGCACGCCACCTTCTTCTCCGCGGCCGGTCAGCCGAGCCACCGCGCCATCGCCGCCGTTTGCCGCCGCCAAAGGTGAATATATTTTACCTTTAACCATGCAATCATGTTCTCTGTGTCGTCCTGCATCTGATGCGCACCTTAGTTTGAGCAGCGCATTGCCGGAGGCCGCCGTGACGCCGTCGTGCCATCGGAGCGCCGCCGCCGCCATCACCGCCGTCGACCGCCGCTCAACGCACTCACTCTGGACCTTCATTAACGTGCGCATCAGCACCGTGGTGAGCTCCTGCGTCTATCCGTGTCATCAATTTGGTCAATCCCTTGCCGTGGCCGCCGGTAGCCGTAGCCTGCCGCCGGCGCAGTGCTGCCGCTCCGCCGCGCGCGTTGCCGTCCTGCCCAGAGACCGAGAGCGACTGCATGAAGTTGCCAAACTAGCTTGCCTGAGTGCCCTGCGTCTAACCGTAACCTTGCCATCGCTTGAAATCGCTCCGGTGAGCGACGCCGCCGTGCCCGAGCTCCGCCGCGCCGCCATCGCCGCCGGCGTGGGTGCCGCCGCCGCTCCCCAGCACCGTTAACCACTCCAATCGATGCGCCGTGTCAAGATGAGCAAGTAGGAGAAAACCCCATCGCCGGAGACCTCACCGACGGCGAGGAATCGCCGGTCAACTCCGGCGGGGTCGGCTGTTGACCCGGGAGCACTGTGCCGAATTTCCTTTTTCCATTTTCAGAAAATGATTTAAATGCTATTTTCTTTGAAAATCCATAGTAATTCATTTATAGCTCCAAAAATTCTAAAAATTTTTGTGAGTGTTCCTTATGATGTCATCTACGTAGAAAAAATATGAAATGCCAAATTTGAGTACTTTTTGCATATGTTAAAATTAGCCTTTTTAATTGAAAAATAGACCTTCAATGATTTTTAATAAATAAAATAATTGGCTTTTAATTCTGAAATTTGTTTTGCCATCTAATTAGGCTAAGAGCTTTCTAAAATAAAATTTTGGGCTTAATTTGATAACTTTAATTTTTATGCCTTTATTTAATGCTTTTAAATAATTAATTAACCCCTTTAGTTAAACTTAATCATTATAGGAATTGTGTGACTTGGGATTGATTGATGACCTTAGGTCATTAACCCTAATGACCTTTGGCACTTTAATTAATTGTTTACGCTTACCTTAATTATGTCGTTAAGATTTAATTGACGTTATTTTATGTGTTTAATTAATCTCTTAACTGGCGTAGTTAACCCTAATAAATTATATGAGCGAAGTTATGTTGGCTTGCAACTTTATCGTGAAGAGAAAATGTACTCGACCCCTTAACCTGATCATACACTCATCGAGCATCATGTTTACTATTCCATCATGTAAAGCATATTAATTATCGAGTAGTTTTCGTTAACGGAGAGTTAACGATTATCACTCAGATCTGAAGGACGAGCAGATTCAAGAATCGGGAGTTGATCCAAATTTCGAGACCGTCTACCCCGAATATCAAGGCAAGCCCCGGATACATTTAAATCCTATTCTATTTATAAAAGTTTTACCGCTTCAGCTCTGATATGCTGCATTAAGTGATAGGAGTTGAGTGAAAACCCACAAATTGCATTACCTGTCTTATTTCCTTAATCCTTGTTACTTACTTGGGAGATGAGTAGTAATGCTTAGCCCTACTTATTTATTTAATTGTTCAAAGGAAAAAGGAATGAAAAAGATGAGATTGACTTTATTGTTGGAATCTTGATAATAGTAATAAATCGAGTCCGGACGGCGAACTTGCACTGGGAATGGAGTCCCTCTGTAGTGTTCTCGTCTGTTGATGCCCTAGGTCCCGTCCGTTGGTGAACTGGTGATATCGAGAAATTAGAAATCCACATGCATGAAGTGGTATACGGATGGTTGGAGCCGTGTATGCCATGGAGTGACCTAGCGTGGGGCCAGAGAATCCCATCTGTGTCATAGTGTGTTTTACTGTGGGGTTTAAGTTCCCACGTATCTCGGTACGCTGGGCCGCAGAGCTCACGTGTATCATGTGGTGATATACGGCTGAGGTTGTTATCCCGGTATATCGGTGCACCTGGGGTGCTTCGGAGTTAAAGTCTCCGGTATGCTCAGTCACCTAGGTCCCAGCTAGGTATGAAAATGGATTCGAATCGCCGTTGCTTCTCGGAGAAGAAGACTCGATCGGTGTTCATCATCGTAGTAACAACCTAAACAAAAATTTAAGGATCAATAATGAAGTTGGTTGGTAATTGAAAGTAGTCCAAGCAACCTTCCCTTTTGTAAAGCTTTTCTGCAAAATTTCTTATCTACTACAGACCGTACCTTGTCCCTCTAGCCTGCATCTCTTAAGTCTCTACCCTTCTCTTTCGTCGGGTCAGTCTTGTTGAGTACTGTTGTACTCAGGGTTTGTTAAACCCTTGTTGCAGGTGAGCCTCATGGGCAGGAGTGTTTTGCATCCTGCTGCATGACAGTCGTCGAGGAAAGCGATGACGAGTAAGCTGTTTAGCTCATGGGCAGAGCTTTTGTTTAATATTGTAATCTACTGCTACTCCACTACTATTATGGTTTGTATAATTCAAACTTGTAGTTGTAAATATTTGAAACTCAGAAGTTTGTAAACTTATGTTATTGTAAGTCTTCCGCTGCTTTACTCCGTGGTATTTTATTTATATGAAACTGTTGTAATACTGCAATGTCTCTCTACAATGATTGATCCTGCTCGAAGAATCGTGGATGATTCGGGATTTACCCGACAGACTTTTTAAGTCGTATGGAACACAGTCATGGTTATTTGGAGTCTGTTTAGACAATAATCATGCGTGTGGGCCATATGATTTAGGAGGTTCTGCCACATCATCCTTATGGTTCGGATCAAAATACTACATCCCAGTAGTTACTAGGTGTTAGACAGATTGTTATGTGGGATGTTGGGGATCAAGAGGAGAGAGTTGAGGGGGGCCGGCGACGGCGATGTGCTACAGTACCCACGGGTACTAATCACGGTAGCGGCTAGGGCTGCGAGAGCAAGACAGATCCGGCCGCAGGGCGTTCCCCCACGGCCAGGCAAAAGGGAAGTGATTTTTTTCTTAATTCTTGCTTGATTAGATTGATACATCTCCTCTCATTATATACAGAGGTTAACTTGACTCCTAAGTAAGTGACCCTTATCTCTAATTAACCCTAACACTAATGGGTTGTACCACCAGCCCAGGCCTAATAGGTCCCTGCCATACTCTAACACTAGGTGAATCCTGCCATATTATGGGGTCAGTTGGTACAGCATTACAAAATTTAGCAAGATTTTTTGGTTATTGCACCCCATACAAGACATTTTTCATCTAATTTTTTTCTATTATTAGTACATAAGTAATACAATTTCTATGTTATTGGTCTATTATTAGTACCTATTTAGTACAATTTTTATGTTTTGTTGTCTATAATTAGTACATATAGTTAGTATAATTTCTAGTCTTATACATTGTCAAGAAAATTTCTAGCCTTGTAGTATTGTTTAGCCCCCCTGGTCCGTTTTGGATCCGCCACTGGGAGTTAGGATAAATGTGATTGAGACATTATATTATAGGCAAGGATCACCGATGATTGGTTCTATTCCATAAGCCAAATCCCACGTCTTCCTTTTTTTGAACTTAAAATCCTTCCTTGCCTATAAATGTGTAACAGTGCAACCCTTCACCCTCAATAATCAATATATTATTCCCTGTGCTAATACTTGCTTACAAGATGAAATAAAACTGACATTATATTTAAGCAACCATAAAAGTCCCACTTACAGCCTTCATATATTAATCAGGATGTAAAAGTTAAGATTAAGACAACAGAGGTCAAAGCAGAAAGAAAAACAACAGTACAGCATACTGTACAAACATGCATTATCAGTGGGAGAACAAAATGATCACTAAAAGTACCAAGCATGACCATGGCAATTAAGTGGAAGGATAGAAATGTATAACTTCACATATCCTTACGATTACTGTAACAAAAATATATTTCCACATGGAAAGTTTTTTTTTTCTTGAACATGGAAGAGCTGCGTATCAAAAGGATGAATAAGGAGTCTAAGCAACACAAACAATCCATTAGAAGGGCATGAACATTACAGTAGAAAAAAACACCAAAGCAAACTAAGTAATAACCAAAGACTAACAAACCATGCAAAGTTCCATTATTCATCAGAATTCAGGGAAATGCTATTCACACTTTACAGGGATCACAGGGTCCCAATAAGTGAAGGCAATTCATAGGATTCCTGCCTATACCTTTCTGTGGTGGCGCTTGTGTAGGTCCGGCCATTTCCGACTTTCCGAGTAGCTAGGATTTTGTGGTGGCTGCATGTATTGCTGCTGTGGTACTTCCCGCTGGGCATTGCTGTTGGACTCGCCATGATCCAAACCTGCATATAGAAGGTGTAGCATCGGTTGAATTGGTAATATAAAGAACTAAGGTGCTGTTTGTTTCAGCAACGCGAACAGCAACGGTAATGCAATGAGTAAATGGTTTAATCTGTTAGCAAACCGCAACATCCTCAAGAAAGAACGCACAGGGAGAAGAAGAAGGCGAGCATATTTGCATGCAGGAAGAAGCAGTGGCATCTGATAGTGCCCGTGGAGAGTGGTAACAGAATTGTATGGAGGCGTATCGATTAACGGTGTGATCGGTTGCGGCTCTCTCCAACAAAACATCGACCAAGGAAATGTAAGCCAAAAATATGTGGGAACTGATCACCGGCATCGGATACCGTTGTGAACTGATTAGAGGCAAAAAGGGTCCAAACCAAACAGCACCTAAGTATTCATGAGATGAATGAAGGTTGGATCCAATACAAACTACAATGGGGCGTTCATCGTGACCGGCTCTTGTACAGCCTCGGCACTTCCATTTTCTGTGGTAGCTGTTCCATCACCTCCGCCCTCAGTGCCTTCATTTATAGGGTTGAAAGTGTCTTCTTCAGCACTCAAATAGCTCAACCACCATGTTGCCAAAAGTTTGAGCAAGGCTGAACTGTTTTTGCAAAATAGCCTGGTGGGATCGCTGCACAGAGTGGCAGTACTGGTCAACCTCCAAGTCATATAGGAAGTAAAAATGTCTTCAAATCCCTTCCGTACAAGTGGCTTTAGAGCCCTCATCTTCTCAGACAGCAGGTTACTGATTCTAGGAACATAGATGCTGCATGAAGGGGAGGCATTGTCTACCAAGGAGTAGCAAATCTGTGATGAGGATCAAAACTAGATAAAACAAAAGCCCTGATCAGTATAACAAAATTAATTAGCAAAACAAAACAAGGTAGTTGGGAACATAATGTGTTACTTACATCGCATCGCCCGTATCCTTGGATGAAGGGACCACTCATAATGCAGTCTGGTTTAGCCAAGTCAACCACGAGCTCCTATCAAAGAACTGGGAACGTGGAGTAGTAAACCTGGTAGCAGGGGCTAAATTGTGTTCAAGGCAGTCCAAGTAGCATATCTGCAAAGAATTTAGGTAACAGGGCGATCAATGAACAATGGGACATATAAATGAATAGAAGTATCATGGTAACAATAAAAAATAATGGATGCGCCTCTGAACAGAGATGAAAATCAGGATGGAAGTGATGTTAAAGTCATATGTTCAAATCAGGGAAGCCATAGATAAGTTCTGAAGAATTCATAAATATGTGATGGTAAAGGCAGACAGAATAGTGTTTCTTCTCGAAAACGCAGGAGAACTGCACTTCATTATATTAAGAAGATAAAAAAGGGGGAAAGACCCCAAGTACAACACACACCACACAACCCCATATAGAATTACATACGCGCCTGTGACAAGAAGGAGACGACCAAGACTAGACAACCTGCAGACTACAAGGCTAAGGGGGAGGGGGAGGATGGGAAGCCAGGAAGGATAGGCCTCACGCCCCCGCCATAGCCCACAGCCGACTCTCCTCTAAAGCAAGACTCAAAACACCACCCAAGCTGGGAGTATCTCCGTCAAAAACACATTGATTGCGGTGGTTCCACAGGGTCCAAGCTCCTAAGATCACAAGAGAGTTGAATCCCTTCTTTGTAAACCCAACAGTAGCATTGCTTGAATTTTCCCACCATTGATCAAAAGAACATTCTGAAGGTTGTGGACAGAGTTGTTGGATCCCAAAGCGCTGGAGCAAATAGAACCAAAACTGACGGGTGAATACACAAGAAACTAGCAGATGGTTAATATTTCAGACAGAATAGTGTTAACGCCCTAGAAACAGGATACTCCCTCTGTCCACAAAAGGATGCAAATATGGGATTTTTTCTAATTGAACATGTCATCAAATTCATACAAAATTTATGTTATGGTCATAGGTACAGGTGCTTGTAAATAGGTTAGGAAAAGTGTGCATTGGCTAGGAAAGGGTGAAAGCAGGGAGATGATTTCAATGCTTACGAGGATAACAATTGAGCAGCCATAAATGGTCATCGACATTTGGTCACGATTCCGCTTTTGCCATTTCTTCACGGCATGGAAAAGGTCGACATAGATAAGGTGGCATCAATCAACTTGATCAAGCTTCTCCATGTCACCTGTGAACTCGATTTCCCTGTTGCTTATTTCCCAAACTAGCTGTCGGGCATAGAATCCTATTGAAGATGGCGAGGTAGAAACACCGCATCGTCAGGGCATCCAAACCACCTCTTTCAACCCTATTAATACACAGCTGAACATCAAGGTCTTTTGGGTCATTGACCCCGAGTTGCTGCCTCAAAGAAACTGCAGCTTCCAACTTCTCTTGCCAGTTAAATCCCGGTAGCGAACCACCCATACTAGGAAGCCCAAGCACAAGGCGCACAACCTCTTTGGTGATCTTGATGATCTTTCCAGGGCCAACATTCAGTGTCATATCATCAGGATTGATGTGATCATAGAGCCAACCGATCAAACTTGGGCTACCAAGGGCATCTAAAATGTCAAAAGTGATGTCAAGTAGGCTTGAAAATCCCTTCTCCACAAGAAATACCCTACGTTGATCTTCACTCAGCGCCTTCATGAGGGAAAGGACTTCTTTTGGTATACCACGAACATCCAGTCTCTGCCCAACCTGCAACAGAACAAGGGAATCATATATAACCACTAATGAGGTCATAGAATATGTCAATACCAGCAAAAAATGGAAAAATGTGTACTGTAACGGGATACTAAATATTACTTATAGCTGCGATGCAGTAACATGAGTTACAAACGAAAACAACTACTAGTATGACAGCACTGAAAACATTGCATAGATTGCTTATGCAAACAAATAAGGGGAAAAACAAGATAAAAAAATTCAGAACAAATTTAAGTCATCACTAACCGGCATGTATTGCAGAAATAATCAAATACTATTGCCATGCCATATATCTACAGATAACAGTGAATAGATCACAAACACGGACATGTATAGCAGGCATAATGGCATTATAAATAAATAAATAATACATTCTAGTTGAAACATATCGACAAAACAAGGGAAGCACATATATATAAATCAAAGAGATCATAAAATCCTTTATATATACAACAGAAATTCAAAGAAGCCATTCATAATACACAGAATTCTTAACAAACTTACGCAGCCAGCAGACGTAGATTGATTCTGTCATTTCCGCTTTCTCACATTTGGACCATTTGGTGACTCTGTTCGACAGACATCATCCTAGAAAAGAAGGGAGGAATATTAATTATGATTGGTACACCAGACAAGTTTTTTGTGACTTATATTGGATCCTGTTTGGATCCAAGGGCTAATTTCTAGCTAGCTACTAAAAATTAGCCCAAATTAACTATAGTGCATCCAAACAGGAGCGCTAATGGGTGAGCTAATTTTTTTATCAAGACTTCAACTGCTTGTTAGCCAATTTGGGCCACTTCCTATGACATGAACAAAGCGGAAAAGAAAACTAACAAAATAAACAACAGTAAACACGTACGCAGGCAGCGGGAGTGGATGGAATTGGGGATTTCCTTGCTCGCCCTTCCTGGCACTGGAGGTTCCAGTTCCACGTCGTCCTGAGTTCAAACAAGCAACAAAAACAGAGTTCCAATGACCAAATGAAGAAGAGGTAGAGTTTATTCGACTGCTTTCTGATAGAAATTCAGACCTGGAACCTGACGGTACACCCAGAAATCACCGGGGCCCTTTGCTGAGGATGCTTCTTGCGGCCCCCACGATAGGAAGGAGTGGAAGACCGGGTGCACGGGCTTTGGCACACCGGAGGTTCGGGCAAAATGACATCAGGACCTTTACCTTCTTGGGAGGCGGCATGAAGTCGTCGTCGTCACCACATGGCCGAGCCGCCACGCACCGTGCGGTTCCTTTTGTCCGCAAAGGAATTCCTTTGGGCGCGTTGATGTTCTGACCTCCGCTGTCCTTGGACCTAGCGGAGTTCTCGGAACAGCGGCGCGCCTGTCCAGGCTGCTCGGGAAAAGTCTGATTGTGCAACCGTACACCGTCGGCGTCGTCGAACCTCTATATTTAATCTTTAAATAAAATATTTTATATTGGTCATCGAGATTCTCTCCTCTGTATTAATTTTTTTTATCTATCCAACCTTTATACCAACTTCTATCCGCTGTGGGACCCACGTGTGTCAGTTTTTTATCTTTTTTCCCCACCCGACCCCCTCCTTCCCTCCCCCATCCTCTCTCGTCCTGCTCCAACTACTACGCAGATGTCGGCAAGCTGACCGACGACGGGGCGGGGCCGGAGCTCGCGATTGCGACGGGGCGAGGCCGGAGCTCTACTCGCGTCCGCCCCTGGAGCTCCGCCGCCGCACCATGGCGCTCTCCTTCGGCGGCGGAGGCGATGGTCTCCTGCTCCCCTCCACGTGCTCCTACTTTCCACGGCTGACGGTCGAACCGGCCAGCGCGCGAGCGCGGCGGACGGTCATGGCCCCCTTCTCCCTCTCCCTCGCGACAGACAGACGGCCGGGCGAGGATGCAGCTTCAGCCCCAATCCGATGGCGAGTGCGGCTAGTGGCCGTGACTCCGGCGCCCCCTCGTTCTTCTCCCCCTCCCTTGCTGGCATGGCTCGCCTCCCTCTCTGGCGGCCAGTGAGCGCCCGAATCGGCAGCACACGGAGCTTCGCGCCACGGCGTCCCCATCCTCTTCTTCGTCGCGGCCGCACGCGAAGGACGAGCACGTCGGAGCAGCGCCCGACGGCTGAATCAGCGGTGCCAGCCATGGCGAGCGCGCACGGAGGCGGCCTCCCTTCTTTCTCCTCGAGCGGGCCCCAGGGACTATCCTTTACCGTGCGCGTCGTACAGCCGCCATAGACACCGGACAAGAGTCCGTCCACAGCTTTGCAGGCCCGTGTAGCATCCCCCGCTGCAGCAAATTTGCAGTAAGCGTTTATAGGCACCGGTGTAGATAGTCTTAGGCAGGGACGAGGCGAGACCTCGGCGCCGCCGCTAGAATGGGTATTCGGCGGGGGAGGAAGCTGATGGGCACCAAAGCTCGAATGGGTTCGAAGGAGCCTGGTCAACCGACTTTATTGAGAACACCTTAGGCCAAAACATCAAGATAAAGATACCAACTTTATTGAGATTAGATACAAACTTGCCATTCGAGCAGTAACGGAGTAAAATGAAATGAACAACGGTTCGGGGTATTTTGGTCACCGGGCACACTGCCACATCTTATGCAAGTTTGATTACTCTTTTCGTTCCAAATTATAAGTCACTTTGACTTTTTTGTTTCACTCACTTTGCTATGTATTTAGACATAAAACTATATCTAAATGCATAGCATAGTGAGTGAACCAAAGAAGTCAAAGCGACCGATCATTTGGAACGGAGGAAGTAAATTGGAAATGTTTGGTAAAACCTTAGGCAAGATTTATTTATTCCACATGTCATACAAAAGTGTCACAAGATTTCTTGCAAGATAAAATGTGGCCACCGATATTAGATCATTTTACGTATTTACCTGTTACTAAGGTCGCTGCTCATCTGTTTCTCATGCTCTTATCGATTTAACATCTTTAAATATCGCGTGTCTTTGTTTTACCACATTTGCTCATCTGGCGCGATATATGGTGTCTAGTCACATAGCGGTGCAAAATGACATATCTGCCCTAGGTTATTTGTTGAAGAGAAATGACTCGTTTCATCGCTTGCCCATTTTCTCATGCCTGCATATGTTGCTCCCTTCGCCTCTCTGACAACCGGGTCCTAAAGCTCCTGTCTCCTTGCCAGGTGGGCCCTACCAATCAGCTTCGTCTTCCACCTCTAGCACCCATCCATATGGCTTCTGCTCCAGGGGCGGACACACTGCGAGGCCACCCCGGTCTTCACCGGCTGCAGCGGTTGTTGCTCACGTAGAGGGGCGAGCTCGTAGCGCTGGCGTGCCCGCAAGGCTGTGGCGGAGCCGCTGTACGCGTGCGTGCTGCCATGCATGGCCAGTTCACCAGCAGCGCGCGGCATAGCTAGTTCGCCGGCAACGTGCAATGCGGCCCACTTGGGAGCAACGGCGGCATCATGGCCTAACTCGGCTGGGATGGCGTGCCAAGGAGCGCTTGAGGACGGGGGCGGCAGGACTGTCTTGTGTGCGGCGGACGGAGATGAGAGTGGCATGCTTGGCTATCTCTCATCTAATGCTGGAGGTTGAAGACAAATCTAACGAGTGGGTCCCACCTAGGAGTGACCGGAGGAGGAGTAAGGCAAAGGCAGCCAGGGGCCTGACTGTGCACAACCGCGTCACGTTACCGTGGCATTCCAAATAAGCAAACGTGGCAAAATGAAGACGCACGATTTTTAAAGATACTAATTAAAACCTAAAGATGAGAAACAGATAATTGACAATCTTAACGGTGGTAATATGTAAAATGCCTCCAATTTCCTAGCCACACGTCACACTTGTCTAAAGTTGGTTGTGCTAGGTTATGGCTGGAACCAAACAGCCATATAAACTTTTTTCAGAACACTTCACATGATTTGAAATGTAAATATATTCATCCTAAGATATACTCTCTTTGTTTTTTAAGAAGAAACATCTATTCTACCCTAAAGTTATGCACGTCACGTGACCCAAGATATCCTGAGAAATACGTAAAAATAAAAATAAGTATCCTTCTTCTTTTATAATAAGGAAAAACAATTGTGAAAGGGCCTCTAGCCTACTGGTTAGAACATCTAAGTAGCACCCAGCAGACCTGGGTTCGACTCCCTGTGAAAACGAATTTAAATAGGTCTGCATTATTAAAAAATAAAAAAATAGGTATGGGTTCCCATGCTGACTTCAATAAAAAAAATAAGTAAAAACAATTATCCTTGTGAAATCACGTTCCCATCACCTAGTGGATACAATTAATACATGCAATCCAATTCGATAATTCTAGTTTTATTAATAGTTTTTCATATCATATTATTTAAAATTTATAAACTCCTCCATACTAGTACTTAAAGTCGTTTTACATAAGGCTTGAATCAAACATTAAGAATATAAATCATGAATAACTTTTAAGTTCTTGAGTTTGGAGATGTGAAAACCATATAAGTAGATTTGTCCTCAAGTACCTTCATAAAAGTGTACATATATCATTTTGACTAAATATTTTATAAAAGTAAGAGGTCAAAATTATGTTGTGGAGATGGTATCGCTGTCCCAAACGACTTGAACTACCATTATAGAGGGAGTAGGTTTTAAGGTATAGATTTTATACTTCCACCGAAACATACAAGCTTGTGAGCGCAAACATAGAAACATCAAGATATGTTTTTCTTCTTTAAAATTAGGCCTCATTAGGTAGGGCTCCTCCTCTGGCTCTGGCTCTGAGGAGCCCTACCAAACAAGTTTAGTAGGAGAAGCAAAGCAGCTCTGACTACTCTAATGAGCTCTTGTGGAGGAGCCCTACCAAATGGCCTTAAATAAATGATATTTTTATGTAAATATTCTCATTGTAGAGTTTTGTGGATTCAAGTACGAATACTAAAATTCGGTGACAAAAATTTCTTGACACGCTTATAGAATAATCGATATGTTATCTCTCTTTTAAATAAATTTGAATCACAGGTTAAAGAACACTAAAAATTAAACTTTTTAAAATTTTCAACAAATTAAAACCTTGACTGAGTATTATAAACCTTGATTATTCATTATATGCAAAACCTCTTTTAAAAGTTTATTTCCAAAACCCTTGTATTAAAAATCACCATATGCATCTATGTATTTTTGAGTGTTGAAATGCTTAAAACTTGTTTGGTTTTCCTAGATTTTATTTGACACCAATTATTCCTTGACTTATTTCCCTAAATAAATTCCTTGACCATCCTCCATTAAAAACCCTCCTTTACCTTTCACTTGAATTCCCCAACCCTCCAACTTTCATAATTCTCCTTGAATTCAAATTATTCTAGGAAATAAAAATTCATAAATGAAAAAGTTCATCATGCTCATTCTTGCAAGGCGATTTCAAGGGATATCTAGGCATTTCCCTTGATTTTATCTTGTTATTTCTCTCATGTTATGCTTAAACTAGTTCCCCACATGTGTCATGTTTTGGCTTATTTGCTCCTTATTGTATTCGTTCTCGCCAATTTGTTCCATACTACCTACGGATTTGAGGGTAACTAATCCTTATTTTTCTTACATGTTTGGATATATTGTTGAAATGTTGGGTATGTCGATCGACAATGATGTAGTGCGACAGACTTACATTAGTAAGGTTTGCCATTTGTTCTTTTGTCAACATCTTCCGATTCACCTATCCAACCAAATCCTTTTATCTTCCATCAAGATTTGGTAAATATCACATGGTCATAGCAACATTAGCGAATTGACTATGACTTCCTCTAGGCCATGTTTGATTTGTGCTTTGCATTTTGGGGAAATGGTGGTGTGTTGCTCAAGTGTTGCTCCTACTATTATTTTTTGATTGTTATGTATAGTTTTTCATGAATTGTTTCTTGACACACAACTTGGATGAGAGTTTATGTGGACTTTTGTGCTTGTAATTGTGCAATCATTTGACATGGACAGCTTTTTTTATGTTGTTATTGTTGTTATTATTATTGTTGTTAGAGGTTGTTTTATAGTGTGACCTTCGGTTGGCAGCTTGCTTTTTTATTATGGTGTTAAAGGGTTTTTATAGTTTAGCCCTCAGTTGCACTTATTATTTTTTTATTGTTTTTGTTTAGGTTTATCTTTTTATATTTTGGCTCTTAGCATATTTTTTGTTGATGTTAGTGGTTGAATAGTTTGTCCTTCATTTGACATCTTGTCCTTTTATATGGTTATTTCAACTATAATGTAGGAGTTTGTATTTCTGTTGCTCGTAATTTTTGCTGTGGCAGGTATAATAATTAGTGGTAATGATTTCTAATACCTTTTAAACACACCACACTGTGAAACAGTCGGAATTTCTTTTTTGTCGATTTGGGTTGTTTTGAGGCCTGAGAACACTCGGTCAGCTTTGAACACTCCAATCCAAAAAACATTCCTAATTTCCTATCCTATTCTATCCATCCATGGCACCACGCTCTGCTCCTGCTCCGCTTCTTCTCCTTGAAGCGTCGCCACCTCGCGTATCAGGATCACCCGGCTAGCAGCACGCGTGGTCTTCTCTAGCAGCAAGATAGAAGAAACATTGGCGCGCCCACATCTCAGAAAATGACCGGCGCGTAAGCGTGCCCTCACCATTGAAGCTTCACCATGACCACCATATCCGTCAAGGTCGCGCGCCTCACCACCTTCGCGATCTTCTCTCGGAATCCAACCCCCTCCTGTCCGAAATCCACGAAGAAGCACAGAGCTAGAGCCCCACCACCCATCTCTATCTCCATGGATCCGGCCGTCGTGGACCCAGCCCACCTCCAGGCCCTTATGCTCGCCTGCGCCCACTCCTGCGCGCTCCGCCTCTCGCCGGCGCTATCAGTTTCCGCTGTCGAGCCGGTCGACCTCAGCAAGCTCCGGACAGCACTTGCGCACAGCTTCATCGTCGTATCCGTCATCTGCGGCGCTAGGTTCTTGACACACGACGGGGAAGGGGAGGGGGAGGGACAGAGATTCTTGGGCTTGGAGCTCGGGCTCGAGCGTCAGGGGGAGCGGCGGCTTGTCGGATTTGGGCGTGCCGTCTCCGACCTTGGGCTCACTGCATCCGTCCATGACATCGTGGTAATCTTCTCTCTCTTTTGTAGTGAAATTGACCATGGGAGCGACCGAGCGAACGCTGGTTGTGAGCAGAAACTGTTAACTGTGTGAAACCCCTACTTTTCTGTTCTGTTCTTGATAACCTCATAGGCTCCTATCTGACATTTCTTTCAAAGATTCTGATCTTTTTTCTTTTGAATTCGTGAAGATATTCTGGATATAGTCATACTAGTAAAGTAGTATTAGTACCTGTTGAATGGTGTATGCTACTATGCTAGAGGAAGTGTTTAGTTGATTAAATACCATGGAACATTAACCAAAACAAGGCCATTCGTTTCAGTTTGCAGATTGTGGATATTAGCCTGCTGGTTGTTAGAAATAACCAGTGCTTTTGTCACAAACTTGCAATGTAACGCCTAATGATTGGAAAGGGAAGTTTGTGTGGAAGAATAAACTTTCTGCATCGATGTACTTCTTTCTGTGCTTATGCATCAAAAGTGTGTTATCTTGTACAAATTAACAAACTGTAAGTGAACTTTTGTGCATTTGTATTGAAAGTTTCTAAGTGGCATTAAGTGCAACTTGACAAGTCTATTTTGAATTAATTGTAATGGAATTTGGGCGTTAAGGTGTGTAACACTAACACCTAATGACCACTGCAGCAGTGTTGCTTTGATATCTCCAACTTCTATTCCAAAACAGGAAAAAAAATTATAGCCTTGTCACATGTGTTCATATAACTATTTTCAGTGACTTACAGGTACATCCATCACTGCAGAGGAGAGGAATTGGCCGAAAGATAGTGAACAAAATTACAAGGTAACTTGCTGATTTTTTACCATAAAAAAAGGGTTCCACATGATCATACTAAGTAAAATGTGCAAACTAGCTACACCGGAGCATCAGTGCATTATGTTCCTATTGCAGATGCCATTGATCATATTAGTATGGTATGAAGCATAATTGGTTGTTGCCTATAGAAACTCACTGAAGGGCGGCCCTGGTGCAAGCGGTAGGACTTTACCGCCTATGACCAAGAGGTCCAGGGTTCAAGCCCCAGCCTCTGCACATTTGTGCGGGAAAGGCTGTTGGCTATTTTCCTTTCCCCAGACCCTGCAGTGCGGAAGCCTATGGCATTGGGTACGCCCTATAGAAACTCAGTGATTTTTTCTAACCATATATGTGTTCGACTCAAATGATCAATTATTTTGAATCAAGCAATTGTAGGTAAATGGAATACATACAGTTTAAGATGATTCAGCCATTAGTTGTGATAATTGTTTTCTAGTAAACAGATATGCTTCATCTGATACATTGCTTGAAAATATCTTCAGGGTACTTCATAGCAGAGGTATATATGACATCTCTGCATTATGTACAGAAAAGGAGAGGTATGGCATTGTTCTCAAATTTTGCAGACACCGCGTGAGTTTCGTTGTTTTCTGCAGTTTTAATGGCATACAGTTATCACTATGTAGAGTGCTTAATATTCACCCATATGTGATGATACTTATTCATATGTTATGATTCCTTATGTAGGCCCTTTTTTGAAGCTTGTGGATTTGGTGATGATATGATGGGTTCGACAACAATGTTGTATACTAGAAAAGCACATAGATAGAGTTCATTAAAAAAATTGCCACTTGGCATAATGTCCTTGGTTCACATGATTACTTATATGTTGGTCTTCACTGCTCATATTTGAAAGCATTACTGCCAAAGAAGGGAGATATGAGATGCAGCAGTTATCTCAATGTGCACAATAACCACAAGAATTTGGAGAAGCCATTTTATGCCATGTTAATGTGTGCAAAACAGCATTACCTAGTGCTTTTTAGCTACCACAGACTGCAAAATTCACTGTGATTTAGAGAGAATGAATCGTTCCGTAGATATAGATATTTTACCTCTTTTCACAATTATTTTGTACATGGTACCACAACTGTTTACAAGTATTCTTGAACAAAGAGTGCATGATAAGGAGCAAACTCTGAACTTTTATATGTTCTGGATTCATGTAAATAAGTGATTGGGGTGGATTTGGGTGGGTGGGGGTGTCTCTGGCTGGGTGGGTGGGTGGGTGGGTGGGTGGGTGTGGGGGGGGGGGGTGTTATGCTGAAGTTTTCAGGCCTTTGATTCTTTTTCTGTGAGGATTTGTATGATGATGTAGGACTCAATTGATATAAGCCCCTATTGGTATACTGCAATCTCCTGCGGTCAATTTGTTTGCTGCTACAACAACAAAAAAATGCCAGAGGAATGAACCAATAAGATCGCTTAATCAAGAGATATATAATGTACATTTTCAGCTACATTCACAAGGATTGAAGGGAGGTTGATACAGATCAGTTATTCTCTATATGGTACCACTATCAGGTGTCTTCGAAGAGATTATTCTACAAATCGAACAATGCAATATAGTTCCAATTAGAACCCTAAATTTTCCACAATTAAGAGCTGCCAATCTATAATTGTTCTCTTGTGTTACTACAATTTTTCTTCTTATCTCCAGCCTGTGAATCTTTGTTTGCATGTAGAGATCATAAAAAATCCATCATACGGCTGCTTGAAATACTTGTTCATTTGGATTTGCAAACATTGTCCATAGAAATTTTTCAACGACAGACAGGAATTCCTCGGGTCTTTCCTCCTGGGGCAAGTGACCGCAACTCTTGATCACCTCAAACATTGCTCCAGGTATAGCGTGTGCTAGACGCTCAGCATTCCAAGCAGGAACGATGCGGTCAGTGTCACCTGTCACCACTAGCACTGCAATGGTATGGCAAATTATCAGAATCCAGGATGTTTTTTTTTTATGAGTCACGTATTACATTGCCCTAAATCCTTATATATAGAGTTTTTTAGAAGTTTCTTCACATAAATTCATTACCACAAAATTTTGTGAAGCGGTAGAACTAGTTTCTCCTAACTGTGGGTTCTCAAAAGCCAAAAGAAAGAATGAACAACCTGGGCATTGGATCTCAGAAAGCCTCTTTGAAACTGGTACTCTTGATGGAGATGCAGAATCTATGATCATGGATATGGTGTGCTCCAGAAGAGCCGTCTCCCAACCCTTGGATTTTAGAGGCTGAAAAGGCCAGCAGAGTTTTCACATATAGTACAGCACAGTTAACTATTTGATAGTTGGAGAGTTAAGGCGTGGAAATCTCACCTTTGTGTAACCTTGTATGACATGATCAGTTACTTTGCTTGGGTCATACCATGCATTCCGGACTCCCAATACACCAAATTTATCCATCACCAATCTTACCTAGGTCACCGAAGTCCAGCCATGAATCCGTAAAAAATTGAATGCACCCATGAACATATATCAAATAAAAATTCTTTTGTTGAGTAAACATCTTCTTTTGTGCACATTTTAAGATTTCGAAACTGTATTAGTTCCTAGCAGCACTGATTAATGTATCATCAGGAAAGTAATTAGACTAGTTAACACTCAAACAGATTTCAGCTTATTAAACTAAAGTGTTTCCCCCAAAAAAAAACTAAAGTAAATAGTGCAACTGGAGCATCTGATCAGCTGTTGGCTTTAAGTACACCAATAGCAGCTGCCTAATGCTGCTGAAGTCTAAAACAAATTGAATTTGTGATTCTATATTCTGATCCAGTAAACCAAATAAAAAACAAATTGCTTGTTAAATTTGCAAGTAGGTTAGAAATTAGCTCTACAAAATAATAAAAATAAACTTACCAGCGCCGCACCCAATGATGACCGAAGAAAAGCCACGAGAGCTTTAAGAAAGAGAGACCGAACCACATCTTGTATTGCTGTGATCATCTTGACAGCAAGCCCTGCAATGTGCTTCCATAGCTCAAGAAATCCTCCCCAAATCCTAGCAAACAAATCTGGAGGCGAATTTTCATCATTGGAGGCCTCCTGTGTTTGAAGGGCGGCCCTGGTGCAAGCGGTAGAGCTTTACCGCCTATGACCAAAAGGTTCAGGGTTCAAACCCCAGCCTCTGCACATTTGTACAGGGATGACTGCTGAATATTTTTCCTTCCCAGACCCCGCAGTGCGAGAGCCTACGGCACTGGGTACGCCCCCCCGGAGGCCTCCTATGTTTGCCCTTCTTGTTCCCCTGACTGATCCGCTTTCACCACCTTCCTGGGCGCAAATATAGCCGGTGCCACTAGCACAAGAGCAGCCACCCGTTCCGGTGCCTCAAAATATGCATCCACTGCTACAAGACAACCAGCTGAGTGCCTGGTGCAATGATCATCATACACGTCTGTATAAATAATCACACGAAAGCAATGCAGATGGACAGAGCTAGCTAGAGAAGCAAGCAAGCAATTCAGAGTTGGGATTAGTACTAATACCCAGCAAGTATGGCCTTCTCAGCGCCAAGGTAGTCGATGAACGCCAGCGTGGCCATGACCGAGAACGCCATGGAGTACGGATTGAGAGGCTTGGTGTCATCAGCAGACCAGCTGGCCCGGGATGTCAGCCCAAACGCCGGCCGGTCGAACGCAAGAACCTTGGCACGGACCATGCGGGCGAGAGGCCGCATCACACGGCTCCAGGAGAAGACCGACGCGCCGAAGCCGTGCAGCAGCAGTATGGGCACGCCAATCTGGCTGTTCCGGACAGCGTCCGAGGCGGCAGTGGTGCTACCCGAGGACTGGCCGCTGGACGAGTCCTCATACTCATCCTCATCCTCGTGGCTACAGACCTTGTGGTGCAGCCTGACGCCGTTGATCTCGTAGAAGCTGCTGTCGGGGTTGGCGAGGGCGTCGGGTTCGAGGAGCTCGTCCTGGTCGATGCCGGCCACGCTCCGGCGCCGCCGCCGTCGGGGCGGCATCTGAGCGCTGTCTGGAACAGATCCTGCATTTGCTCCGGCGGGGTTCAGTAATCAGTAGTGTCAAGCTGGGGTTCGTGATTGGGTAAAGTGCAATCTTTTAGCGGCCGACAGTAGAAATGTGAGAGATATTATTACTGATCCAAGAAGACTACACCGTCTCCCTTCCTGGGCGTCTGCCTATCTATGAATTCATTCCAGAGATAAATAAATTCTTGCTCAAAGCAAGAGAGAATGATCAGCCTGTTCGTTTGAACTTATCAGCCAGATCAGCCAGCCATTCAACGGTATTTTTCTCTCATAAAAAATCAGTAGCAGTTAGAACCAGCCAGCCAGAAACGACCAAGCGAACAGGGTGGATACCTGGGAACTCGGCTGAGGCGGAGGCGGAAGGTGGAGGAGGACCGGCCGGCCTGCGCGCGAGGAGCGGTGGCGTCCTGGCGGGCGCAGCTGCGAGGAGGTGGGCGGCGGCGGGTGGGGGCCGGAGGGACTGCATCTGATTGATACGGCGTTCCGGCGGCGGGAAGCCGTCTGCGAGCGCAAAAGATGGGATTTGGTCGGTCCCACATTGCAGCCACACACACGTCCAGTTGTCCGAAAACTAGCCATACGTTATTACTCCTATACTAGCACATTATCTCAGAGAAAGAAGAATTATGTTATGGCAACAATTATCTGTTGCTACCGTAGATTATGATGGCTTGAGGTGCCTGCTCATAGCGACAAAGCTTCTTCTGCCGTTGCTGATTGCCTCTGGCTCTGTACTCCTAGATTACTTTATTGAACCAAAAAAAGCGTGAGTCTGACAAACCATGGTAGACAAAGACAACTGAAAGTTGCGTTGCCAGTGGGGCATGGCCCTCTTTGCTTGGAAGGAAATGAAACCCACGGCTGCAAGAAACTAATGAAGTTCGACCAAAACTAAATACTTATAACATCAAGTAGATATCTTATAAAAAAACATAATTAATGAATATTCTAATTATATGTATTTGGTGTCATAGAAGTTACTATTTTATTTATATAAATTTAGTATTTTAGTTAAACTTGAGATGATCTCTCCAAGATTGAAATGACATATGATTTGAAACGGAGAAAATACATTATCAGAGTGCATTACTTCAACCAGACACAACCGGTCATCTTCGGATTTATGGTGAGAGCTCACATCTGCTAGTGTAAATCTACGAGGTAAATCCAGGCCAGTTACAAGAGAGAATCAAAAGATAGATTTACATATGATACTTAAACTGCTTGCTACTTCTTTAACATCAGCAATAATCCCCAAAGCTTCGGGGCTAGCTATGTTACCACAATGGCATAGGCTATTGATGCATGAGATTGTCAGATAGGCAGCCAAAAACTATTTCAAATGCAGTTCCTGGGGCACATCATCACGATGCATCATTCGTTCCCCCAAAAAATGCACGGTTCATTACTTATCAATAAAAAGGGGCAGAACCATCAATTGTTTTCTTTATCGATAGAAGGGCTTGGACTTGCTGAGTCACTGAATGTATCTTTCGATAAATGCCTGGGCTGAGTTTTAAGACTTTATGAGATGATCTCAAAGGTGCATCCGGGCATTATTATTATTATAAACTCTATTTGGTTGCAGCTTCCCGTGCAGCCAGTTGGTACACGTCGCCTAGAATTCGTTGATTGGGCCACCTCAGCGCCACATCACCTTCGGCCTCTCTCATTGGTCCATGTCCGCAAAAGGCAACCCCATATATATAGCCCACCCCATCGGCAAAAAAAAAAAAGAAAAAAGAAAAGAGAGAAACCAGAATCATCTCGGGATCTCTCCGTCTCCCTCGAGGCGGCGCCGTGCCGACTCCTCCGCCTCTCCTCTGCCTCGTCTCTTCCGATGCGCGCCGCCGTTGGAGGCCATCGGCCGCGCCTCCACATCTGCCTCCTCTCTCTCCCTCCCTCCCTCATCACACGGTTGCTGTGATGGCGGCGGCAGCGGTGGTGACGCTGGCCGGATCCAGTCCTGAGACAGGCCTGCCGCTCGTCGTCCACGGTGATGCGCGGTGGTAGCATCCGCCATTGTTGGCTACCTCCTCCCCTCTATGGCACATCCTGGGCCGTGCTGCTTGTCCGTCGTCCTATGTGGTTTGCAGTGCGTAACCACCCAGCCTCCACGGCGGCCGGGATTCAGCGCGACGGTGGCCCCAGCGCAGCCCCTCCATGGTGTGGCACGGAGGCGCTGCCTGGCATGCAGTCCCGATGACACCAGCGAGGGTAGCCTCTCTACAGAGGGCAGTCTGTTTGATAAGCTAATCTAGAAAAAAAATCACTTTTATCTCTTTTGCTACCATAAGTCTCTGATCCCTTGATCGATTTCAACTTATGTCTCTGATGCTATAATCTTTCATCAGTATCTCTCTCTATATATATGTATGGTGCTGCCTTATTTAATTTTAGCTGAGCACATGCCATTGCTGATGATGTGCCTATTTCAGTTTGAGCAGACAATGATATATGTCAAGTGCTTCTAATAAGCCTAAACATATTTTGGTGTCTTTGCTATTACTACATTTCTATGGTTCAACATATGCCAATGATGCCGCAGACATATTTCTGTTTTTCTTTTGTTTGCCAATGTGAGCGAGCCATTGCTATATGTCAAACCTGACAATATTTACATGCAACTGCTATTCTACACTTTTTCTTCCACACATGTAGGTGGCTTACGCTTTGTTGCTGGAAATAGATATCATCTGTATGTGAGCATATGCAGCCATGATTATCACTTTCTATTTTTTACGATCTTTTCACTCTGGTTTCAAGTGAGGGATTGTCATATGTTTTGATGGATATTGTATATACATTTTGGCTGCAGTTCGCGTATGCTTAGATGGCCATGTTACTATGTACAGTTTTGGCCCGATATTTGATGATGTTTCTATCCCTTTTTTTTTAACCGAGGCATTTGGCATATGGAGGGATACGAGCCATTATATATACAAGTTCCTTTTAACCATTCGTAGTAGATTGAAGCACTTTGGCATGTGCAATGATGGCCAATCCCCTGCCAACAATCCAATTTATTTATAACTCGTCGCCTTAAATCGTTGATTGGGCCATCTCAGTGCCGCATCACCTTCGGCCCCTCTCATTGGTCCCTGGACATCCATTGGGGACACGTCGAGATTCCCTTGATTGGTCCATCCAATCTTCAGCTTGTGATGATTGCATCATAAATTATGTTGAATTTTTGGATTATGACCCGATGTTCTTGCCGTTTGCCACTTGCTTTTTTTCCCTTCTTCAGCCTGTGATGAAAATTACATGTGCATTGCTCAATGACATGATCTGATGTTCATTTGCTTGTGAGGTGCTAGGCATTGGTATTATGTGCAGTTGGTGAGGGTAAACCCGTTTTCACCATGCCTTGAGGCTCCAAATTGATGAAAAAATTATGATTGTTCGCTTGTGAGGTACTGGCATGGGTGCTACTTATACCATTCAATTTCTGAGGGTAAACAAGTTATCACCATGCCTTGAGGCTCCAAGCGGATGAACAATTGATGATTATTCGCTTGTGAGGTACTGGGCATGGGTGTTACTTATACCATACATTTTTTTAGTGTTTTTTAGGGTAAACCATTATTTTCACCATGCCTAGAAGCTCCAAGTTGATAAACAAATGATGATTTCTATGTTTCTAAGGCCTCCAAAAAATCATATCTTCATTTACAAAAAGACTGTTATAACATACTTTTCCATGCCATTTTGACTTTACATGTTTGCTTCCCACGAAGTGATCTCCCTGTCAATTTTCATGCCTTTGATTTAGTACGTGGACATGCAAAGGACTTTGTTCCTCATGCTATATGGTTATATTACAGGAAAATGTACTTTAGTGGGAAGCTAATTGCAGTTCATGGTAGCCTACAGTTTGTGTTGGATGGTGCCTCTCAAAATGGTGGCAAAGTTACTCATGGATATTGCATTGTCTACATAATTTGTCATTTCACTTCTGGAACCAAATAGCAATTGATGTTATGATCTCTTGAGTCAACTCGAGTCGTCCTAGACTTCTCTTTAGATAGATGGTAGGTAAATTCTTGTCATACTGTTATTGTTAAATGAACTTAATTTTTAGGCATGTGTTTATCTTCACAAAGATTTGTGACTTTGACTTTTTTCAGACGTTGCAGAGAAGAAAAAACTATTTTGTTGCGTCCGGTTGACGTTGCAGAGAAGAAAAAAAAAATATTATTGTATCAGGTTTGACACACTATCTTTTTATGTGGACCAAGTAACTTGCCTAAAGAAAAGTTAGGTTGCAGCTTTTGAGAACAAGGTAGCTACCCCCTTCTTATTTTGCATCAAAATGCGTCCTTTAGATTGTCCGCAACGCTTTCTGACAGACTGTCAAGCTTTTATTGTTAGTCATAGTGCATGTTTTGGTTCAAAAGCCTGCATATATATACATGATGCATGCAGCTTACTCGCCCCATATCTGTCCATGAGGTTATGTTATCTGAAGGTTCGTATATGAGTAATGATAGTCTAAGCTTTAGTGGCTTTGTCTGTGAATTTTATCCTGCCAGATTGACTTTAGGATCTGTAGTTTGTTCTCTGATTCCTTGTGTTTCCTATTTTTTTGGTAGGTCAAAATGTATAGCCTTTTACTACATATTACCAACGCTACCATTTCCTAACTTATTAAATGATATGAGTGACCAAAACAGAATCCCATCAATGATGGTGCCCTGGAGTCTCATAATGTCCTTGACAGTGATGCAACCACTCCATCTGACCTACTTCCAGAACACAGACCCAAAAGGTAAACCACATCTGAGGAACCTTTTAAACACCTTCATGATGTACATGTCAAACATACCGTTGCGTTTTTTTGGCTTATTGACAGCAATTTCCAAGCCCAACAACGACGAGTCCAACCTCCAGCCAAAAAGCAAAAACTCGAAAATCAGGTTCAGGTAAAAACATGAAATAGGTGAATAACAAAACTCACTAAATTAGCCAAAGACCATGTACATACTTCACTCAGTGAAGCAGTAATTTAGCCCACTTTGATTTTACTCGCTTCAGTCCTGCACTGCTTCAAAGTTGGTCATATATTTGTTTCCTTCTAATTTAGATTGTACAGATCACATTACATTTGCAAAGTCCACATAATATCATTACTTGACCTTTTGTGCTTGTTCCAACAGGTGCTGTTTGCAGTAAAGCAATAGAGAGATATACCAGAGACATAATTGGTATTGACCACCTGACCTTTTTAAGTTAAATCCTACACAAAAATTCTCTCATTAAGATATATGGTTTAGGTCCAGTTCCTGATGGTTGTGACAATTGGGTTGTTCTGCTGTTTGTGTAATACAACACCATTGTGTCACTGATGAATCTTTACCTATGATGATCTATTAGTTTAAGGCACTACTATTATGAATATATGTCCTCGAAATAGAGTGAAAATTTTAAATTCCTTCTCGATTTAAGTCCAGTGACACCTTAAATGCATTAATTAATATGATAAGGCATGGAACCTTTGATATTTTGCTTCAGCAAGTAGTCCATTTTTATTTGTTTAGCTGACAGTTCTATCAATATTTGCATATGTATGATAATCCCACGTATCTTTGGTTGATTAATATCACTATTGTTTCTTCATGCAACATAGATTCATTAGGTAGCCTCATTATTTCTATTTTCACAGTCCATAAAATTTTCCTTAATAATAGAATATGATTTAACCAACCTCAATGTGGTGATGTACGTTCATCTCTGTGATTTTCGTAACACATTATAGAGTAGATATGGTATTTTTTCTCATCTTTCATTTCTCTGCTAGCACTTACAGATTTCTCATTACTCTACTAGCACTTACAGATTATCAATTAGATTGTACAATGAATCCATTATGGACCAACTTTTAAACTATATATGAATCCCTTTTATTTTGGCAGAAATAGTAAAAGCAATCATGTCTACACTACACTTGGTCAAGCGCTTTGCCTTAGCTTGGATGAACAGAATGTGGACAAACTTATGAACTAGGATGTGCTTTTGTTCATTTACCTCAAATTGCTACAGTTTTCAGTGTGCCTCTTAGAACAGTGTGTTGGAAGCGACGGAAATAAATTGTTCCCATTGGTTTTTCATGCCATCAGCTGAGGACGCCAGTCCCTATCACTCGGCCTCCACCGGCAAACCCAAACTCACAAGAGCCAGTCCTACCACTCATAGCAGAGCATAAAAATTTAGCTGAGCTAAACACCAAGGATCCTTCTCATTATACGGTAAGTTCTCGTTTGTATTAGTTCAGGCTTTATCCACCCTCTAATTAACCTGGCTGACAAGGAAGCATTAGTACTGCTATCACTCTTATTGGTTAAATAAGACCCTCATAGTTCTTACTACATGTTTGGTCTCCTATGATACAGATCAGACATCCCACAAGACAAGAGGTGGTGCTATGTTGTGTGTGCAGGTTGCAAAAAGACCGCGCTACAAGATACAACCAATTTCTGGTGCGGTCGCTGCAAATGTTCAGAAACTAAAACACTGTAAGCTATATTTAGAGATTATAGCACACGACATTCTTTTAGATTAATCCAATGTTAATACTTTGCTTATATAAACCACACATTTGCTATTCCAACAACTACAAGCTTTCATTCAAAGCTAAAGTCGAGACAGCAGAGGGGCAGTTCTTTACATATGATGATGTACCACGTAATATTGTATGTGTACGTCTTAATGTATTGTAATTCCTTAATATGCCTCAACATCTATGTAGTTCTGTACTACAACAGACTTTGTACTAAGCATCTTCATTGTTACATTGTCTGTCCCACGACACTGTGGCGCACTAGTAGTGTGGATGCAATGCTAGTAAGTAGCGGCTTCGAATCAGGTGTCTTACAGCTTTCTTGTAGGCTTGAATTTGTCACGATCTTTCCAGTTTCTTCCTGACGGTCAAGAGGGCCAACTAGATCAATAGTTCCAGGACCATCTTATGAATCACTTGGAGATAATGATCCTCCTCGTCAGAATCACTCCAATTAAAACTTAACCTTTTAACATGGTAGATACCTGAATCGAAATTTAGCATCGTACGAAGTGAATCCTTCTTTGGTGCCCAGGCCGCTTGTTCTTGTCCTGTAGCAAATGGATCAAAGATGCTTTCACGTGGTGTCTCACAACCCAGGCCTTGTTTAGATTCACCCAAAGTTTTAAGTTTTTTCACTCTCTCTCCATCACATTAATTTCTAGACATATACATAGAGCATTGAATGTAGATAAAAAATAATAAATTATACAGATTAGTTGTACATGAGACGAATCTTTTGAGCCTAGTTAGACCATGATTAGATAATATTTGTCAAATACAAACGACAGTGCTACAGTAGTTAGTTAGACCATGATTGGACAATATTTGTCAAATACAAACGATAGTGCTACAGTAGTCGAAGTTGATAAAAGTTACAATCTAAACGTGGCCCCAATGAAAGACCGCTATAGATCGACAATCCAAGTGTATCTCCCTTGGAGAGATGGACTCAGGAACATCAACCTTATCATTTTTAAGATAATAAATTATACCAAGACATTTTTTGTCTTCCTTATTTTATCTTTTTCTGAGATTTTCTCAAGATTTACCGATGTTATGTGTTAAGTGGTAAGCGACGTTCCTGTTGACGAGACGCTAGTGGTGACTTTAAAAATCTCCAGATCCGCCGCAAAAGGGCAGGGTTTGCAACGTGTGCTCATAGAAGTAAGCGTGCATACATGTTGTGCTATGTAGTTCTCAAAAATATAAAAAAGAAACTAGCAGAAAGTGTGACAAATATCTCTCAATAAAAGACGACAAATTTAACCAGGGCCAGTGTACACAACAAGCGAAGCGGGGAGTATTGGTTTGTGTGCGGCGTGCTTAGATGTTTGATGTTTGATTTTGATGTAAAAAATAAACTTGATTAAACTTAAAATAATCTGATTTAAGGTAAAGTAGAGGTAGTACTCCATACATCATATATTTTTTTGTTTGTAAAAATTTCTCCGCTCTAAATACCAATCATGGTTTTCTTTCTACGGTAGATTCAGGGTTCAAAATTTCAACATAATTTCACCAAAATTTCATAAATTTTGATGATTACAATGGTGGCCGAAAGAGAAATCCAATATTTTGTAATAATACACCAAATTCACGTGTATATAACTCTAGATTCATAATTTCCACTCAATAAATGTGCAGTCATAAATTATACCAATCAATATTTGTTGTCATAAATCATAGTAGTGTTTGTTTACTCTTGTTTCTTTGTTTACGTCTACTTGTTTTAGAAAAAATACCTACTTGCGCATACTTTATGGCGAACTTTTTAATATACCAAATTAAAATCCTTGGGTCGATTACATTACAGATACTGTGTATATATACAGTGATACTAATACTATACAGTGAACGTCAAAAGTGTCCCACCTCGGCGAGCGGCCCCACCTGGCAGGCACACTGACGGCCCCGACAGATCCAAGCCGCGACCCTGAAGGCACCCTTCCAAGATAGAGCGAAGCGGCCTCTCGATCCCCCCTCCCGCCGTGCTTCTCGTCTTCTCCAAATCCCTCGCCCTCGCCACGATGGCGCGCCTCCTCCTTCCCCTCCCGTTCGCGGCCGCCGCCGCCGCCTCTGCCTCATCGCTCCACCTCGCCGCCTCCCGCCTTCGTCTCCCCGCGTTCTCCGGTACGCAGCGCATCCTTATCCGAGCCCGTCGCCGGCTATCGCCAAACCCCGTGTGACGTATTGCGGTTCCTGTCGTTTCAGTTGCGCGGCGCGAGTGTTTCTTCGGGGGAAGGGTGGTAGGAGGAGCGGTGAGGGCGCCTGCGAGGCTTGCTAAGCGCGGGTTGTGCGCCGCCGCGGAGGCTGGCGGCTCGGCCGGCACGGTGGTCGGGCAGGAGGAGGCCATGGAGTGGGTCAAGAAGGACCGGAGGCGCCTGCTCCACGTCGTCTACCGCGTCGGGGACCTCGACAAGACGATCAAGTAGGACACGGTGCTCGCGACGGATTGCTTTTGGTGTCACTGCTGTTTGCTCCAATTTGGATGAGATTTATCGTATATCTGTAGGTTCTACACGGAGTGCCTGGGCATGAAGCTGCTGAGGAAGAGGGACATTCCCGAGGAGAGCTACACCAATGCCTTTCTGGGGTACGGGCCTGAGGATTCTCATTTTGTTGTGGAGCTCACTTACAGTAAGCTTCTTTGGGCAATATACCTTTGAAGCATCTCTGTCAATCAGATAATGGCACTGCCTGTTGTGGTTTAACATATATAAAACCCCTTGGGTGCTTTTCCTGGCAGATTATGGTGTGGAGAGCTATGACATTGGGACTGCTTTTGGCCACTTTGGAATTGCTGTTGAGGATGTAAGCAGTAAGCTTATATCTCTATGGACATTCTCCGTTTTACTTACTGACGTTCAGTCTCTGATGTAGTGTAATGCCATTTTTTCTGTTTTCTTGAGTCAGTGATGTTGCATAGAGAATTATGGACAGTTTGTTTATTGGTTGGGTTTGCTAGGATTGGTCCCAAGTTGCTTCACGCTTTAGCACCAAAGGCAACATGTATTTTTCTGTACTTTCAAGAAAATAATGAAGCCTGATTGATTAAGGGTTTCTCATTTGGGACTAACCCGTTTGTCTAGACATAATCAAATAGTCAATCAGAATCTCAGTACCCAGAAAATAGATATTGCTTCTTTGTCATAGGATTTCATATAAATATAAAGACAAATGGTACAAGATACAGTTCTTTCACAACAAAAAAAAACTATAATTAGTTATTGCCACTTGCCACTTACGTGCATAAATTAAAGTAAGAAGCTCATTTTAATAAGGGAGTTAATTCTTTTATTGTTATTTTTGCTGTAACATATGTTCTTACAGCACAAAGGTCCACATGTATGTATGTAAAATATTCTCCTTGAGTTATAAAGATGAAACTTCTGTGCCCTTATATAAAACCCATGTCCTTTACTGAAAGCTACTCCCTCATTTACGCAAAAAAGAAAGCTACTCCCCCTGGTCTGTTTTGTAAGGCGTTTGCGAGTTTTAGAAAAAGTCGATCAAGTAAGGCGATCCATTTGCAACATATTTGAATGCTATTCATACTCGAATTTGAACTAGTTTGGCACCTCAAATTTCAATGCTTGAAAATTGCAGGTTGCAAAAACAGTGGAACTTATTAAAGCAAAAGGAGGAATAGTCACAAGGGAGCCAGGTCCTGTCAAAGGTGGGAAATCAGTAATTGCCTTTATTGAGGATCCTGATGGTTACAAGTTTGAGCTTATAGAAAGAGGTCCTACTCCTGAGCCTTTGTGCCAGGTAATGCTTCGAGTGGGAGATCTTGATCGTGCTATAAATTTCTATGAGAAGGTAACCTTATCTGCGCGAACTAAAACTGATATTGAGTTTGCTCATTTCTAATTTTGAAACAAGCCACTGATTCATTCTGTAATACTACAAAGGCATTTGGCATGGAACTTCTTCGCAAGCGAGACAATCCTGAGTACAAGGTTGGTACCTTTCGAAACCACCCATTAACGAACTTCATCACTTTTTGTTTGCTAAGAACTTTATGTGGAACTTGCTGAAAGAATAC
>CM041641.1:28759018-28769833 GCA_023333625.1 Bothriochloa decipiens | reverse complement strand
GAGGATTTTTGGGAGATTTGATTGAGTTTGTTAGGGAAGTGCACCTGTAATATAAAGGGCACCATAGGAGATTGTAATCTTTATCGAAGAAGTTATAAACCTCCCAAGGTGGGTGGGTTTCCCTTCGACGGTGGCTGCGAGCGATTCTGCTGCTGCCACTGGCGAACTTCCCACTGCACCACTTCCTCGCTATCCCTTACGTTTGAATTCGCAATCTAGCCTACTCCAATCTCCCCTGTGATCTCCTCGCCGACGCCATATCATTGTGGCACCCTTCACTGTCTTATGCCAGCAGCAGGGCTTTTTTCTCATTATTATTTATGTTGGAAACCAGAATCACTGGTAGGGTTCCAAAGTTATTGATGAGCCTTCTTCTAGAAACCATGCAATCACATGAAAACCAATCGGCCCAACATAATCTGGCTGCTAGTTTCTCTCCCCCAGGCAATTGAAAACCAAGCCAGTACACCCATTATGCGCCCCCACAACCCTGTTAGCAATAATCCTTGTGTTAGTATTTATATTTTATTACTAGTACTAGATGTCTCTAGGACCTTGTTTACTTAGCTAGTAAGTTTTACTAGATAACAGGCAGTAGTAATTGTCAATTTGGATTTTCCTTCTAGCTGTAAACAGATTGCACAATGTTGGTTACTGTAGCTGCTACTGTAGCACCGACTTAAAAGTCTATAAAAGGACATGTACTCCTCCTATGTAATGTAAGCTTGTGTGTGTCATAACATATATTTTATAGCTTCCAACAAACCCCCCCCCCCCCACCCCCCCCCCCCCCCCCCCAAGCGCCCCCCGGCGCCTGGTGGGTTTGACCAAAACAAGTTATATGTTTGTAGGACTGGCTGTGTTCCATCCACGTAGGAATACGGCCCAATTGCAATGGACTTTGTTTTTCCTACAAAAAGAAAAACTCACCAGGAAGAATTAGGTGGCACTGTAAATAAGCAGACGCCCAAATTCGAGTTTGAAGATGACGCAATTACACAATCATGGGTGGTGGGGTTGTAGACCCACACCTCCCACAAACTGAGCTAGCCACAGGAACAGATCATATTAGTTTGAGTGGAACAGTTTCCATGCATGTCCAATCATCATGGGATGGATCATGATGGTTATGTCTGCAAGCTTTAATCTCTATTTCATTTCATTATAGTACATAACCAAATTTTGCATATTCCTCATCCTGTTGCTACTTGTAATGTTCTTCATATGAGGTCATGATTGTTTCATGCAATTTATGCACCTTTGGTCTATTCATGTGACTGTATACGGTAACTATTGAATTTTTCTTTAGTATACGATTGCGATGATGGGATATGGTCCGGAAGACAAAAATGCTGTATTGGAGTTGACCTACAACTATGGGGTGAAGGAATATGATAAGGGAAATGCTTATGCTCAGGTGTATTTTTCTTTCATTGTTTACATTTGAACCTTGCTGTTCTGTACAATAATATGGGCATTCTTCAATTGCCTTTTTTCTCTTGCCACATTTATGGAGTTTGGTTATTTTTCCTTCCAGATTGCTATTAGTACTGATGATGTCTACAAGACTGCGGAAGGAATTAGAGTAAATGGTGGACAGATTACTCGTGAACCTGGTCCATTACCTGGCATTAACACCAAGATAACTGCATGCACAGATCCAGATGGCTGGAAAACAGTATGTGCCTTTTCCTCTTCTTTTAGTTGAAAACTACATTTCTGCTCCTCTTTTCCTTTGTGGAGGGGTTGAGCAAATTGGTTTTTTAATAAAAAAACAGTAAACTATTATTGTAAGTGCTTACAAAAAGGATGTTTGTTCCTAGGTGGCATGCTTGCTTATAGTGCCTTTGTCCAATTTTTCAGTTAAAAACAGGATAAGCAAAACTGATAGATTACATATTCTTCATTTCATGTAACTGTCATGGGCATCTGGTTAACAGTAAGCACCCATGCGTAGTTTGCCTCCTAGCATGGCCTCGGGTTCATGGGCCCTAATGGGTTGATCATAATGATGCCCATGGGCTACCCATACCCATACCTGCTAATTGCCCATCCCCCATTTATCCATCTCCTAATGGACAAGAGCACATTGATCACAGCAGTCACAACCCCACACACGAGTCACGAGCTAGCAGCTAATGACATATGCTGCTGGTCGACGCTGAGCTCAAGGCTGGGCTCTTCGCTCGCGTTCATGGACTGCGAGGTGAGCATGGTAGGCCGTCTAGAAGTAGTGCATGAGCTCAGAGAAAATTTGTGATGATGATGACCACGTTGCCGCCGAAGAGGAGACCGGCAATGGCATTGCCAGACACTTTGCTGACCCATGCACAGAAGATGAAGATGGTTGTGATGACTACCAAGAAAGCATAGCCAGCGAGAGCGACATGGGTGGGCATCTTGTCGCTCTGGAAGTTCTGGGGTGCCGGTCGTTGTAGCTCGAATTGACGATGACTGTTCATCGGAATTGTGGCCTTGACTGTGGAAGCTGTGCTGCCATGACACTGACAATGGTGAGCTAGAACAGGCAGTCCCCAAGCACCAAGGAGCTCCGTTCAGTCCTCAGGCTGGATGGTTGTCTGTGTACCATTTCCCTTGTTTAGCCTTGCACGATAATTGTGCCGAAGACCAGCTAGAAGTTCACCATGTAGGGCTCTCCGGTGCTTGTGTTCATGGCCGGAAGTGTTGGCAGGAAACACTAGAGCGGTCGTGCATCGTGATTTGGTGGACGAGGTGCATTGGAGGCTGTCAATGACGACATGTTTGAGCTGGTTGCGGATCCCTGCCTTCGGAGCGCTGCTCGCGATGGAGCTTGTCATCGCTTGGCAGCTCGGCGCGGTCGCTGCTGCACATGGCTTGTTAGGATAGAGGGCAGGTCCTTGAGGAAAGAAAAGGGACAAAACAGAGCAATGGAGAAGATGATCACTCTGGCTCCGCCCTCTGGAATGACGGACTGAGTAGCTAACCAACGTATAGCTTCTGGGTAAAGTATAAGTGGGTAATACCTGCTGTTATCCTACCCATATCCAGAAACAAATGGGTAGCCCTGTACCCTACCCAATCAATACGGGTATAGTTTGGGTATGGGCAATGGGTAGCCATTGGATTCGTACAAGGTAGAAGAAAAGTTTGAGTTGCTAGTGGAATCAGCTGAGGTAACTTCTCCTTTTGACTCTTAAGCTAACCGAGCTCCAAAATCCAGTTGAATAACTTGGTGTTCCCTGTGGTTTTAGTGCAGACTATTTACCTTTAATGTTGATGTTTCTTGACTGTTGGTCTATCCTCATTATCAATAGTTTGTCCTATCACAAAGCAAATAACAAACCCATAAAGCATGCCACTGTGAAACAGTGTGTTGTAAGTGGAATGGTAAGTTACTGCATACAAAAGTTGATATTAGTGTTGCTTTAAGTATTGAAGTGTTTAAAGATTGTATATTTTTGATTGATTTATCCATTGTGTAAGTTTGTGTCTCCAGATTATTGATTTGGTTGAGTTAGGATTTAAGTTATGCAACTTTATTGTGGTATGGTGTATTTTTTTAATTGCTGATTTCTGCTGCATCAGGTTAGTTTGTCAAATACTAGAAATATATATTTTTTCTGTTATTTATTCAAACTGATCATTGAAATAACCCAAAATCTATACAGAAAATAGATCATTGTCAGAATGAAAAGATATGTATATTTATATTTATTGGGAATACATAATTTTTGGTGGCATTTTTCGTTGTGGATTCTTGCCAATGATGGACATTCTTTTCAAACATTGCAGGTCTTTGTCGATAACATAGATTTTCTGAAGGAGTTGGAGGAATGAGCTATGCTAGAGACCTCAACTTGGTACATCAAGCTCCATAGGGTTGCCCCCCGTGAGTTCCAAGCATGACCCACAAAATCTTTCGTAAAAGCCACCACCTCAAACAGAGGTTTGTAGATAGGTCGTCCAATCTACGGCATCACAATTGATAGTTGATAGAGCATTAGTTTTGCCATGCAGATCTATATAGATGCGCAATCCGTTTTTGTCAGTAAAATCATATGTACAACTTTCCAGTGCACACAAAGTTGTCATTAATTGCTCCGTTCCACGGCGTGTGCCTCTACAAGACCTCCACATGGTGCTGTGTCATGCATCGTGGATTTTCTTACTGCTGAAGTTCAGTGGAAACTATTCATGGAAAACAAAACCGTTTGTTTTTCAAGGAGGCCCAATAAACATTATTATTAGAAGATTACTAGGAAGGTTATGGTTTTAGTCCGGGCCCAGCCCAATCCTCATTTGATCTTCGTGGAGAAAGCCCAGATGAAGTGCACTGGTCTCTGTTTCCTTACAATTTTACCACGCCTCGTCGCCTCCTACATGGCACTCCTGTTTTGCATCAGATCCATGGCACTCCTGTTTTGTATCATATCCATGGCACTCCTGTTTTGTATCAAAACCATAGCATACAAAGCACTGCGCCAAGCTCACCACCGGTGGCCGAGGAACAGTAGACTAGAAGAGGTTGAAGCTAAGTTGTGAGAAATAGATTGGCGCCCAATAGCTCATCTCCAGTAATATAGATGCTATCTAGAGCTTATATAAACTAAGCTGGTAGATATTAGGTTAATGAAGTTAGCATAGACATCTTTCACTCACTAAAAATGTTATGCAATTTTTTGCGTGAGAACGTGTCAAATTTAACCTTCTCAGATAAACACTATCGTCAAAGTTATTTATAATATGGGGATTGTGTGCATGTTCAAAAAAACATCACTTTCTACTATACAACATTGCCATATTGTTGGATACTTTCTACCCCTATAGCTTTATTTAGGGTAAAATCTAACTTTGGCCCTTTAATTCTTGCAAAAGTCTGGATTTCAACCTCCAACTCCAAAACCAGACAACATTGGTCCTCCAACACTTAAAGGTTTAGTTTTTAAATTTGGTCGGCTTTCCCGGTGGTTTTGGCGTATCAACAGGAACTTTTGACATTTTTCCAAATATTTTTTAGGAATAGGGCTCTAAAAATCTTGATACTTTTTAGGTTGGTAGAGTGAATACAAGGATGATAATGGCATAGAACATGCTAAATTTTGTCAAGTAAAATTTGAATTATTGTATATATTCTATGAATTTTAGGGTATTCAAATGGTAATAAATAATCTCAAAAAAATTCATATTTGTGCATCATTTGAACTCTAGTTAATTTTGGTATCTTTGTTCAACACATGTTATATGGGGAAAATTGAGTTGCTCTACAAATTGTTATTATTTGAAATTTAGCTTAAATTTGAAAAAATTACAAATTGTTTAAAAAAACTTACAAGATTACAATGGAGACAAATTAAGTTGGATTTAGAGCCCTCTAGGTACACCTTCCATGCTTCTTAAGTTAGATTTCTAAAAAAGGTTTGAAAAAAATATCAAAGGTTATTGTTCATACGCCAAAACCACCTGAAAACCATCCAAGTTTAAAACTGAACTTTTTCATTAGTCAGAGCTCAGCGGGCCAATGTTGTTCGGTTTTGGAGTTGGAGGTTGAAATCTAGACTTTCGCAAGAATTGGAGGGCCAAAGTTAAACTTTACACATTTTCATAGTACAATCAGCCTGATTGCTGCTTTTTTTATAGTTATTGTTATAGCTACAGTAGATAGTAGTTGATTTGTAAATATGTAGAGCATTGGATTCTAGCAACATTATTTAGAAAGACAAGGAAGTTGGAAGTTGCAACTGAAATCCATATCGAGAAAACAGATCATAGTGAAAGGGAGCTACTATTACTCCCTATGTCATGGAAACGGAGGTAGCACTTATGAAATTTTTTTGGTATAAATTCAATAGACATAATTCACCATCGGAAAAGAAGACCTTACTGAGTTAATTAATATATAATAAGCACTATTACTGGAAGGACAACAATGAGATGAAGAAATGACTCCAACGGCCATTGAGACAATCATATGGCTCCAATTCTCAACCTTGCATACTTTGCCAGACGAAAACCATGACTATAAGTCATTTTTGTTTCAGAACCGTTTGGAAAAAGAATACCCTAGTACTCCACTTCTTGGAGAAATTTTACCATCTAACGATCCAGAACATATGACCTTTTTTAGATAAGGATCCAGAACATATGACAACGCTAGAAACTTTTGAGGACCGATATTGGTCAAAGTTTTAAGAGTTTCACGAGTGTTTTTCTCCTCAAAGCATCAAATCTTTATGACAAGAGGCAGTATCAACGAGCTTCAACTGCGGCTGGTAAAAAATTAGAAAGAGCTTGCTTACTCTGAAGAAGTCAACTGCCTGTTCTCACCAAAAATAGTCCAAACTATTGTAAAACTAGTCCACAACGTTATTAATGGCATTAAATCGACCTCATTAAAATCCCCTTCATAGGCTCATGGCCAGGCGCTGCAGGCGTGCAGTGCTGCCGAGGTCCTGGGCCCAGTGACAGTGAGAGCTCTATTCTCAGGGGAGGTGCGTTCCCCGGTAGCCATCACCAGCACTGCCGCGGCCGCTGCTCCCCGCCCGACCGCGTCGCCATCCGCACAGCCAGGCATGCCGGGCGCTCCCCGCGCTCGCTTTCCGCGGCCTCGCCCCAGCGCCCCGCGCGTCGCGTCACCGACATGTGGTCCCGTCGCATTCCGGTCCCGCAGGTCATCGAGACCACAAGAGGGTGGGTGCACGAGAAGACGGGTGGGCGCCGGGCCCCGCGCGGCGCATTATTTCTCGGCGGTGGACCCCGCGGAGTTAGGGACGGGAGTGGGGGGTGTCTCCCCACCCGCAGCCACACTCCACTTCAATGCGGGCCCCACGCGGCGCGCACGGCTGGTCTGGTCATTCACCCCTTCACGGCAGCAGCAGGTGGGCGACGCGGCGCGTGTGTATGCGTACGCTGACACGAGGGCCTCTCCTCTCTCTGTGACCCATTTGTCAGTGACTTGATGCAGTAGCGCGTGTCAGTAGCAGCGGTCTCTCACTCACCTCGTCCGGGTCCGTCGTCTCGCGTGGGGACCGGGTGCTGGACTGGTGGTGGTGGCTGCTGGGCCCGCTGGATTGCGGGGCTATATCGTTACTCCTTTTCAAATTAACAAATTTGACTTATTTTTTAAAAAATATATATAATATTTATATCTCTAAATAAATTTATTAAAAATTAGATTCAAAAATCTTTCTAATGATACTTCTTATGTATTATAAATATTAATATTTTTTAATATAAAATTATCGACAGTTTTTTCTCATGAAACACAAGCGATAGACATTTTAAAACCGAGCGAGTGAGTATGTCCCGAGCCCACCACCGTAGGGCCCATGATCATAATTTCATTTCTACCCCATCCTCTTTTTTCCTTCATTATTTCTTTTCTTGACTGGAAAAGACAAAAAATGATGTCGTTCTTATGTTTGCACAACAAATTGTTAAGAGTCCAGACACTGTGCATGGTGTCCGAGCAATGGCTGTGGATCTCAATCCAATTCCCAAGCAAGTGGGGCCCAGCTGCTTGCTACTACTTGTTTTGTTTCAATCTTTTTTAAATAAACCTGGACAATTTGGTGCTTTCATTCTATTTGTTGGAGATATTTGGTGACTTGTTTGGTGTAAGATAGGGATCAGATTTTAGCTACCACAATGGTGAGCTTATTATAGATATTCATTTTCCATTTTTGCTACAACTAATGAAATCATATTTTGCAGGCTACTACTAGCTAGTAGCCTAGTACCAATCGAAGGGAGACAAGATCCCGGAAGATCCAAATCCACACCGAACTGTTCTGAATTCCCATCCATTTTCGATTTTAAAAGATAAACAACATAAATTCCACGTGGGAACGAAAATAAAATTATTGCTTCTCCATGGTGGCCACTGGCCAACAGATGATTCACCACTGGTACAAGAGACAGATCGATGCTGGCCATTTGCAGCTGCCATCACCAGTCGGGGGTCAAAGCTTGTGCAGCAATGCTCATTTTTTGCCCCCTCTTTTGATACCAGACCTGACATTCTCACGAAAAAAGTGTTATAACGCCAGGTCAACACTAGTATATTATTGCACTTTGTGCAATTGTGCCTAGTACTCTAGGAAATACTGTTTCCTGTTAAGACTCAAACCACCGAATTTTACAAATTGTTACCAACGCGAAAATTCTACAGGACCTCAACAGAATGGCAGAAAGGAATTTACCCAGAACAGAATCTTGATTCCATTCATTAGCTGGGAACGCATCTGTAGAGGTATGCAACATGCATGAGCACTGGCACGCAACAGAAATGATGTAGACATGCAAGTCTGACATTTACCGAGGTTCATATCAACCATCATGGTGCTCTAGTATAAGAAAAAAAGGTTAGTAGTAATCACGGTGATTATGCAATAAAATAAGCACGGCCATGTCTCCAGAAAGGTGAAAGTGAAAGCAGTGAAGTAGTCTAAAAAGCTTTCACCATTGCAGGGTAGTAATCTGGAGACAAGGAAACATGTGAGATGGGCAAACCGCCGCATACAGGAGCATAAAAGAACCGCAAAGGCATTAAACTAGCCCCCTAATGCGCGGCTTTATCGGTTAAGAAAGGGATCAAGCAAAGGTTTACAATAACCAAACCGACATGGTGGAATTGCAGGACCACCAGCAAGGGAACAAAGGACTCCAGAGCCTACAAGGTACTGGATGCTGCTGTATAAACTACTACTACATGGACAACTTCAGTGTTAGAAAACAACAGGATATCAAGTGTTGGGATAACCATACCATACGATCCAGGATTGCTACATACACTGCCAATCTGCAAGAATTTTAAACCCTATCCGTCGCTCTCAGCCGATGCGCGCCACAGCGCTGTTGCCGAATAAATTCGTAAATTGGGATGCGACAACCTGCAAGCTATAAGAGATAAACAAGTGCAGATGAAGGCTCATTTGGGTTAGTGAAAGATGCCTTTTTCAGCTGAAACATGAACGGAATCAGAATTTTAAGTAGCTTCCTTGGAACAAATAGGCAGTGCTCCACATGCACACCAACAGACACCAATGAGGAGAAAAAGGCACCACAAAAGCAGAAGAGTGGAGCATAACTTCTAATGGGGCAGGCAAATAAAGCCTGATTCCAAGGGATCATAAGGCATTGCCATCTCTCTTGAAATCATAATATTATATGCAACCTGAATGATGGTTCAGATGGAAGCCTTTTTTAAAATCACACTTTGGAGTTAGATCATAGACAACCATCATGACCTTCAGCAGATACATAACTCAATACACTGCATGCCCCGCCAGCAATTAGGCATCAAAGCTGGTAAAAAAGGAACCAAAGTTTCCACAAAGAAACTATTGCACAGAGGATCACTTTTTCAAAACAAGTTGCTTCATCAAATTTCAACACAATCAAGATGAATGAACCAGAACATGAACATAGATGGACCATACATTTGCAAGCTTCATTGAACATTTATATAGAGGAACAACAAACAGTTCATGGACACTATTTTGCAAACTAGGGAGGAGTGCTCAATCGTAGTAGCAACACACATTGTACCAAACCATTTACACAAATAGCACTTGTACAGAGGCTTAATAACAATCAAATAGCGTTTTGTCCATAGACGATGTTGCAAAACTAACATGACAGACGTGGAGTTCTTTACTTGCGTAATAGCAAACCATGTAGTACAGACCATAAGACAGAATTCCTCTTAAAACTGTTACTTTTTTTGGTTTTCATAAAGATCCCTACAGTCATTGGATCTCCCTCTTGCTCTGGACTGTAGGAAGCAACCATTCTAGTTGCGATTCTTGGACTTATCAGCTGCCCTTGGAGCTGCAAAAGAAAAAAAAACCAAAACAAGAGACGTGGATTATTCAGGGAAGTCAAAGTAAAAAAATGGAGCCAAACCTATTAGATTAACTCTAGAGTTGAATTAGAGTACCTTGTTAGCAAGTGACAAATACGATTCAAATCTTCCAATTTCAATATTTAACTATTAATTTGATTTGATACCTGTAGTATATAATTGATACATGATTTTCCCCTATTATTATGTGCACTCCAAACTGACAATGACATACTTGGTTCTAGTGTTGATAACAGTACTAATCAGGAAGTTAGGCATCTCTCATCATGAAGGGAGCATATTTTAAAATTTTCTTTTAAGAATCTAATTTTTATATTTTAATTATTTTGCAGTAGTTATTTACATGGTGAAAGAAAACTTTAATTAAATGCTCTTGCTAAATGCTACTGATAATTTTTTGAAATGCAAAGTGCAACTGACAATGTCTAGTTCATTGCACGCTTCTGATTTTGAACCTCCATTTGAGTGCTATGTACAAGAAGATGGCAAATGGATTACCGAAGAAAGTTATCACAACAGATGCAGGGACCATGAATTATGTCCCCTTTATGAGAAACTCCTAATAAAAATCGTATCATGTACAACTAACAACACAACCTACTTGGATCATCATATCATGTACCGTCCTACCATAACCACCAACCAAGACAATGTGATTGGCACGGCAATACACTAAACGGAATAGGAGTACAAACTTACCAAGTCCAATTGCATCTGATCCTTTCATGATCCTGAGCCTGCGGCAAGAGTCAGCGAACATCCTACAATTGGAGTGAAAGAAAATGTGATGGCTAAATATGTATCTAGTCGAGAAAATGAGACACAAAATCAAGTCGGTTATTAATTTAGTTCCATTTCCATTATTTTAAGTAAGATCAGTGTACTTACTCCCATGGTACATCACCAACAAGCATCCAATCTCCGTCCTTGTCCTCATAAGTCAGAACATATTCACCATCCTTGCGGTACTC
>CM041641.1:28722940-28758918 GCA_023333625.1 Bothriochloa decipiens | reverse complement strand
GCAAGGATCAAAGCCTACCCTTAGGACGAAGGAGCGCCCAATACCTCCAGCTTCTAGCTTCAACTGACGACTATTATGTTCAAAGTATTATGTTTTAATAGTATAACACATTTTCAAACATAATTTGTACGCCTTCTGTCTCAAATTGTAAGTCATTCCAATCTTGGAGAGTCAAAGCATATCAAGTTTGACCATATTTATACGATAAACTAATAACATTTAGGATGTCAACTAAGTATCATTGGATTATTCGTTAATTATATTTTCATAGTATACTTATTTGATGTCACAAATCTTTGTATTCTTCTCTATAATTTTGGTCAAACTTGAGATGCTTTGAGTCTCCAGAATTCTTGGAGTGACTTACAATTTGGAACGGATGGTGTACATGTGATTGTTTTTCCTGTTGCAATGCACAGGCATGATTCTAGTCCATTATTAAACATAATTGATATGGAGTAATGAAAGTCATCTGGGCATGTAATCAGAGTAGTCTTTGATGCGCTCTGTATGAACTCTTTGGAGGACTGGCTTCGTTTTACACTGCGATGAACACTTCGTTTTTTGCGCCAGTTGGGTACCAACGTGGCTTTGCCTAAGGGTCGTTGTATTTTCCGGATGCTACAAAATTTGTAATTTCATTGCTGTCAAGTAATGAAATTCGGCTCTGCCACTGTCGAAAAATTTGAGTAATGAAAACGAAAACTTTATTCGTCCACTATTGGGTACTGGCTGATTACTTAACTGTTGGTATGAACAACCAATGTCATCAACATATACACCGGCTGTTACTAAGTAACTAACATCACTCATTATGAAAGGTGTTACGATTTTTGAGATTTGCTTATCGGAGATAGTTCATCCAACTTATTGGTACTGGCTTATTACTGAACTGTTAGTATGAACGACCATTATGTCATCAACATATCTGTGTGATTGTGTTACTAAGAACACTGATTATCAAAGGAGTTATGATTTTTAAGATTAGCTTATGGGAGATAGCTTCACCTTTTTTATTGAAATTTCTTTTTTATTTTTCTGTATACAACAATCTAATATTTGGCATGTCTTCTCTCAGATGTTCTAACTCTTTCTTCGGGAGGAACTATATTAAGGGCATGGAATCTTCCAGATGGACAGATGATCTGGGAAACTAACCTTCAAACTTCCGCAGCATCAAATCCGCAGTTGCTTGTTATGGTCTGTGCGCACAGTGCATTTTCTATGAGAAATCATATGTTGATAATGCAATTGATGCTTCCTATAGTACTTTTCTTGAGTGATGGGGCTTTATTCTTTGCAGTCAAACAATAAAGTGGCCAAGGATAACTTGGTTTTAGGTTCAGTTGGACGATGGATTTATGCTGTATCAAGCATTGATGGGGCAATTTCATGGGAAAAGGAGTTTTCTATTGATGGGTACGTATTATTCTTCTCTGTTGTCTTATTCAGGGCATTGGGAATATGATACGAACCTAACTCTACAATCTTTCAGCTTGGAAATCAAGAGGATTCTCCAATCACCTGAAAATGATGTCGTATATGCATTAGGACTTGCTGGTTCCTCAAAGCTATCTTTGTATCACTTGAGTGCTAAAACTGGAGAGATACTAAAGGATTTCCAAGAGTCACTGCCTGGTGGATTATGTGGTGAAACAGTACTTGGTTCTGATAATGTGTTGGTAGCATTAGATAAGACCAGATCAAGTCTGTTGCTTGTTGAATTCAAGGCTGAGAAAATTAGCTACAACAAGGTGCATGTTTCAGATCTTGTTGAAGACTTATCAGGATCATTCAAGCTACAATCTTTGTCCAATGGTGTCATATCTTTGCAAACACCATCTTCTATTTCCCTCCTAAAGCTCAAGGGAACTGATGGATTGGAAGTAATTCAGAGATTTGACCAGCCATTTGCAGTGAGTGATTCCCTGACAATCACAGAAAAAGACGAAGCTTTTGCCATTGTGCAACATTTGGGTTCGGAAATTGAGTTTATCGTAAAATTTACAAGTGATCTAAGCAGTGAAATTATTAGAGAAAAGGTCAATATAGACCAAAGTAGGGGCAATGTTGAGAAGGTCTTCTTGAATAGTTATATTCGAACTGACAAATCTCATGGTTTTCGAGCTTTGGTTGTAATGGAGGATCATTCACTCTTGTTAATTCAACAAGGCAAGGTTGTTTGGAGCAGAGAGGATGGGCTGGCTTCAATTGTTGATGTAACAACATCAGAATTGCCTGTTGAGAAGGATGGTGTATCAGTTGCCGACGTGGAACACAATCTTTTTGAGTGGCTTAAGGTAACCCACAGAAGCTGCTGTTTATTTCGTTATTCATTATTTAGAAATGCTTCAAATAAATGTTAGATATATTAGAGAATTTGAAGGCTCCAACATCATGGCGAATTTAATCTTTCCAAATTCTGTACAGTTTAATGGCTTGCTTGTATGTTTGGTGCACGAGTTACTTGTAGCTAATGTGTTAGAATGTGCTAAGAAATTGGTCGGTGTTGATTTAAGATTTTTTTGTTGTTATCATGAGGTGCATGTTTTCTTGCATGTGGCCTACCATTTTATTGGATGTTCTTCTCAGAATTAGCTTATGATACTCGTGATTCTTACATAGGGACACATGCTGAAACTCAAAGGAACTCTAATGCTTGCTAATGCTGATGAAGTTGCTGCAATCCAAGCATTAAGACTGAAAAGCTCTGAGAAAAATAAGATGACAAGAGACCATAATGGATTTCGCAAACTCCTTGTAGTACTGACAAAGGCTGGCAAAGTGATGGCTCTGCACACTGGAGATGGACGTGTTATCTGGTCAAACTTGCTGCCATCTCTTCGTGCCTCCAGATTTGGTGGAATGCCTTCTGCATTAAGGATATACCAATGGCAGGTCCCGCATCATAGTGTGATGCGTGAAAACCCATCTGTACTTGTTGTTGGCAAATCTGGAGTAGAATCTTCAACTCCTGGCATATTCTCTATTCTTGATTCATATTCTGGAGAAGAACTGAGCTCTATGAAACTTGACCATTCTGTTGTCCAAATTATCCCCTTGACACTGAAGGATTCATCAGAGCAGCGACTTCATCTGATTGTTGATTCCAACTCCAATGCTCATTTATATCCGAAATCTCCAGATGCCCTCAATGTATTTCTCCATGAAATGTCAAACCTGTATTTCTACTCTGTAGATATTCAGGCAAATGTTATTAAAGGGTATTCATTACAGAAGTCATGTGGTCTCTATTTGGGTGATGAGTACTGCTTCAGTACAAAGGAGTTATGGTCCATCATCTTTCCTTCTGATTCTGAAAGGATTGCTATCTCTGAAACGCGAAAGATGAATGAGGTCTGTTCATTATCTACTTTATTCTTGGAATATCTTGTAACTTAAAACTAACTACTACAAAATAATATTTCATTGGTCTCATTTTCTTATTTGAAGGTTGTTCATACCCAAGCTAAGACAATTGGTGACCATGATGTGATGTACAAGTACTTGTCAAAGAATTTAGTTTTTGTCGCTACTTTGTCTCCTAAAGCTGCTGGTGATATTGGATCTGCACTACCTGAAGTATCTTCACTTGTTGCATATCTTATTGATGCAGTCACTGGACGCATACTCCATCGTGTGACTCATCATGGTGCACAAGGCCCTGTACATGCAGTAAGAATATCTGTATTTTTTTGTCTCTTTGCCACTTCCAGTCCCTTTCCTGTGATGGCCCACTTGGCATACCAAACTTGCTTGCATGGCATACTGGAGTTTTGAAACCCGCACAATTGTATGCTGTTAATATGTTGGTTCAGAATAAATTTATCTCAACAAAGCTTTGAATCCAGAATGGTTTTGCATATTTCATCACTTCTGTTTGTAGAAGGTTCTCTGTTTAACATGATTCATGCTTCTTCTAGGTATTGAGTGAGAATTGGGTTGTCTACCATTATTTTAATCTACGAGCTCACAGATTTGAAATGGCGGTGATTGAGATATATGATCAATCTAGGGCGGTATGATTTATGCTTCTTAATTATGTACACTTATTTTTGTTATGATGGTGGTAGTAATATTAAGCGCACTAAGTATTTTATGCAGGACAATAAAGATGTCATGAAGCTCATACTTGGGAAGCATAATCTTTCGGCACCAATTACATCTTATGCTCGCCCTGAGGTGGCAGTAAAATCCCAGTCATTCTTTTTCACTCATTCAGTAAAAGCAATGGCAGTTACACAAACAGCTAAGGGGATCACTTCCAAACAGCTTCTGATTGGTACTATTGGTGACCAGGTCTGTTGTCTCTATTTCTTACTTTTCCAGTGTAATAGAGAAGTATAATGTTTGCTACTATTTGTATTTTTATTTGCTTATTAGTCACTATTCTGTGGTGCCTTTCTTTTTTTAAAAAAAAAAAGTGTATAAGGTAAACTGATAAACTGATAGCATTTTTTAGGATAAACTATGGGCATTCGAGTTACCAATGCAAGCGAGTTCAATTTTATTTGAAAATTGTTTTTGTTATTATCTAACTCAATAGGACTTATTTCTTGTTAGGTTACTGTAGGCTTGAAATGCAAGGAATTTCGTAGTCTACTACTCCATAGCAATTGAATCAGCATTTTAACATGTCTATACAGCTTGACCTCAAGTGCTCATTCAGTGGCACTGGAATAGAATTATTCTTCCCAGTTCTGTAAGGTGCAGCCTTTTCCCATACTGCTGCTGCTTAGCTGGATTAGATCAACCTATCTGATAATATGGATACATTACTGAAATGAATATTTTGCTCTTAATTCCTTGCTTGGTGATTATGTACTAAGTACCATTCATACGACATGGAGGTAGCACTGAGCCACAGATGGAAATCAGGATTGGTATCAACATAGCTCCACGTGTCTAGTCAAGCTTAGTATCAGTTGACCATAGATTTAAACTGTAAGGATACCTATGCATCATAGGTCAAGCCATTTAAAATTAGTGGGGCCTATTTGTTTGGTCAACATTATATTGGATATAAATGGGTTGCACTGTTTTTAGATTAATTGATTAATTAATGTGGAGGGTTAATTGTCATTTATATGGGTAAATGATGCTAGATTGACGTTCTTCTCAAACATATGGCAGGTTTTGGCACTTGATAAGCGCTATCTTGATCCACGCCGTTCAGTGAACCCAACACAACAAGAAAAAGAAGAGGGCATTATACCATTAACAGATTCTTTGCCTATAATACCCCAGGTATTTGTTTCGGTCTTGATGATCCATACATCTTCCTTGTACAATTTTAATTGTGGATATTTTTGCCATGAGAAATCGTAAATGGGACTGTTGGATTCTTAATGATCCATACATCTTCCGTTCAGTGAACCCGACACAACAAGAAATCCTTGATGATCCATACATTTGGATTTTTTTCATTATTTTTTTATACAATTAAAATGGCGGTATATGTTTTTAACACTCAAGGAACTATGTAGCAAAGTTGCAAATCTGACTTATGGTACTTATACAGGACTAATTTTTTAATACATTCAATCTTGTTGCTTCAAGTACAGGGATGTTTAACATGTATATGCTGTGGTGTTTTTATTCGGTATATTTGACTGGGATACCATAACTAAGTGTCAACTGAACATTCAAGTTTGTGCATTCTTTGGTGAGCTTTAAGTAAAATTAGAAACATTGTTTCTGGAAAGTTCGATTACCGCTTGCATTTTTTTCTAACTACTAAGATATCTAGCATTAGTAGAAAATGGTTCGAAAAATGCTTGGATTCATAAAATGCAGCACATGTATTTTATTTTGTGAAACTTTTCTGAGGAGTAATTGTTTGTGTGACTCATGATGGATACCGGCTGCTCCCTTTGAATTGGGATGACACAGACCATCAATGAAATAATTCTGAACTACAAATACCCCAAATACACTGAAGGGAAAGTAATTAATCCTTGCTAGGTCAAATTCAACTAATAGTTAGACCTTTATGAAAGGTAAATGGAATAATAAACAACTCTTAGTTTGTTTTGTGTGATGGATATAAAGCTGCCCCTTTCAATAGGGATGACACGGACCATTTTTAATGAAATAATTTCTGAACTACAAATACCTTGAACGCACCAGGGAACTAAGTAATGAACCTTTGCCGTATCAAATTCACAACTAATAGCTAGACATCTATGAAAGGTATAAAATGGAATAATAAACAAATTTTAGTTTGATTTTTGTTGTGGTTTGCTGATACCAGTAATATTCATGAGACAACATTTATTTTAATTCCATTGTTCAATTTAGCTTTTGCTAATGGGTGATTCACACTTTTCTCATTGTTTCCCCTTCAGTCCTTTGTGACACACTCTCATCAAGTGGAGGCCCTGCGAGGAATTGTTTCTATTCCTGCAAAGTTGGAGTCCACTACTCTTGTTTTCACATATGGCGTTGATCTATTCTACACCCAGCTTGCTCCGTCAAGAACCTATGATTCCCTCACCGATGAATTCAGCTATGCGCTGCTTCTAATCACAATTGCAGTCCTGGTCGGTGCCATTATTGTTTCTTGGATTTGGTCTGAGAAAAAGGAGTTGAGAGACAAGTGGAGGTGAGGCCTTAATGTTCTGATGCGGACGAAATTTTGGGCCCTAGTCAGCTTCCTTGTCCTTCCTCCTTTTCATGATAGTGCTAGAGTTCGTTTCACATTTGACTAGGCCTTTATTCATGTAACCATTTGACAACAAACCCTGTCTGCTGTGAATCAATACACTGCCGAAGCCTTATAGAAAGTCACTTATGCAATTAAAAGTTCTGGAAATGTCATCAAAGAATTAGCAGAGCACAGATGGTATGAATGGATTACTCATAATTTTGTAAGTTGTACCACTGCAACAAAACTCTAGCAGATTGTAGCAACTGTTGTTGATAGAGGGTTTCCGCTTCTCATGTAACTTAATAAGCTCGTCTTGTTTCAATCATTATACCTTTCTTGAAAAACTGCATTTCTCTTCCACTGTACAATTACTTTTGTTGTTAGCCTGTGATAGGCTGACAAGATGCTCTTTGTTGGGGTTCTGAATCTGATGTAGCAACCTCATCATTGAACCAATGATGCATATTGCTACTTCCTGATCAGATCGTTCTTGTGTGTATGTTAAGGATAGCAGGGATCAAGTCAGGTACCGTTTGCAATAGTCCGTTAACATGGTCATCTTTCTTTGAAATCTGGATGCTACCATTGCGTGTTATTGGTTGCCATGCTCAGATCTTTAAACTTCAATAAAGCGTTGATATGGTACTTCCTGCCCCTGGGTCTGTCAGTGTGACATGCAAGCCCGTGTAGCTTCTCAGGTTCTTTCATGTCATGCCCCGTCTTTCCTTTTTGCAAGCAACCTAGGTGGAAGTGGGCTTTCAGGTTGGCCATGCAAAAATCCCAGGTATGATTTCTCGTTTTCCCCTCAAAAAAAAAAAAGGTGTGATTTCTCTTTTCTGTGGTGGTATAAACTGGTATCGGTCGTGAGCTTCAATCATGGTAATATGGTATGCTCGCAACGGTGGAGAGTTCTCACCGGAGTAGCCCCAACCCTGGCAGATGGCGGCAGGGATGAGATGAGATGTGAGATGTCTGCCATGATCGAGAGAGATCAGGTAAAGAGGTGGCTTTTGTGGCCGAAGCAATTGCGACTAGATGATGGAAGTCGAGTTCTCAGCTCAGGCAGGAGGAGTCATGTCCATTTATTGGGGCCTTTGCTTTTCTGTGCCTGTTTTCCCCTTCCGGTGCTTGGTTATTTGCTCCTACCATGCTAAACTTGTGAGAATGCTCGCTTTGTGGCGAGGTCGTATGGCTCAAACCAAAGCCTAACTTCGCATTCATCAGGTTATTCTGGCCAATAGCCAAATAATCGACCCCCAGAATCAACGGTTTTTTGCAACCGATTTGACCCACTTGTGCGCTTTGCACCGGTAAATCTGTCAAATCCTCAGCATCTTGCAACCGATTTGACCCACTTGTGCGCTTTGCACGGTAAATCAGCATCTTGCGACCGATTTGACCCACTTGGTGCGCTTTGCACCGGTAAATCTGTCAAATCCTCGGCATCTTTTGCAGCTAGACCTTAGAATGGGCCTGAAGCGTTGTGCATCAGATCAGCTAGCTGTGTTAGCCGCTTTACTGGGGGTTCCCTTTCGCAGGTGCAAGTACCCCAGGTGCTGGTGCTGCTGGGTGCACTAGCCAAAGTGGCGATGGCCTACGATGTGAGGCCTCCTTTTTACGTGATGGAACGGGGCCTATGGATCAGCACACTGTGCTGTGTGGCGAACGCACCGTCGGCGGCCTTGCCTGAGCCCTAAATGTGTCAACAGCCGGCACAAAGGAGACGGCCGGGCCTAGCGGCTAAACCCACCGTGACGAGAGCCATTTCCCTTCCCTGTGTGAGCTGGGAACGTGACACGGCGAAAGTGTGTGGGGTGCGTGCTCACCGTGCCATGACACGGCGCACGAGGTTGGCCGGTGGACGGTGGTGGACGATGGTGAGTCCAGGGCGGCGGTTTCCCTGAACGTGCCAGGCCGGAGTGAGCCGCTCCGAAATCGTGCTGTGCCGGGCACTGGTATGGGATGGAGGTGACGACGGCGACGGGCGCGACGGCGACGGCGACTGGTGTGGGTGGTGGCCAGCCAGCTCGCGTCGGGTTATGATGGCCTAGTTTTCTCCGGGAACAGGTTTTCGCCGGAGGGTCCATGGCCTCGCTGTCTGCTTGTGTCGGCGGTCACTGCTGCCTTCTGGTAGAATGGGTAGGCGGAGGATCTTCTCAGCTGAGCCCCCCACCAGGCCATGGATCGAGTACGTGCACTTGTTGCGTGACTAGCAGTGCTGTTCTGGCCAGAGCACGTCACCGGGGGCACAACCGCACAAGACAGATGACGATTTGCTCTTCTTCCTACCAAGTCAAGTTTTCTTAACACCCCAGCGCCTACATTTCCGTGATATCACGATTCATGGATTGCTTTACACCATATTTAGATTCAATTTCCCGTAATCTCAAAAAAAATAGAGTCAATTTCCCATGATTAATTGGTTGAAATATAATATATAAATATGTACAATTTTACTACTACAAGCACTGAAATTTCTCTGTTAGCACAAAAATTTCACTACAGGTCAAAATGGAGAAAAGTTTACGAGTGGAGATATTTATGTTTTCAGTAGTGTATGCTGAAGTATCTTGTATCTAAGTAGTTAAGGGAAGGTCGAAGAAGTGTTTGGATTTAGGAGTAACGATCCTAGCATGACGTCAAGATCAGGGATCAATGTTTTCTTAATCATTTCCACCTAGGGATGGAAATGGTATGAATATTGATAAAATTCAGATATCTTTTAGTCAAATATTGAACATTTTGGCCGATATTAATACAATTCGAGTGTCCTTGAATACAATATAGATTCAGATATTCCATAATTTTTTGAATAAGGATATCGAATCGGGAGAAATGTTACAAATAGGTGGATTTGGACACATCTATTTTAGCATCCATATCATAAACAAATGCAAATATGGGTATCCATATTTAAATCTTAATATCATATACAAATTTGAACAAAATGGATAACTGGACATCCATTTCCACCCCTACTTAATCTTTCTGATTATATTCTCTGGATATGTTGAAGAATTAAGAATAATAACTGAATGTTATGTGGCAGATTTCTAAACTTTGAGTTTTACAAAAAGATATTTGTATTATGAAATTAAATTCCATGATAAATCTAATAACATCGTTTTGAACTAATGTATATATTGCACATATCACTGATCATCTTTTGGGAAGTTCCGTTTTGTATGAATCCCAATGCTAACTATACAACAACATAAATTAAGATTTGACTTCTCCATTAACTCTGTGTTAATTACGTTAAATGCAAATCTCATATCTACTCATATCTACAATTTGCACTCACGTCCCATCAAATAATTCAGCTCTAGATTACTCAGTCTACATAGCAGATGCTTCACCACTTGTTCATATTTAACGGTGATGACCCGAGCTTGTTGGAACCTAGCTAGGTCATAGGGTGGGGGCGCCATTGCGGTACAAATGTTTTTGCTTGTCAATCAAAGTACATGTGCAAATCAGATCTTTCTCTGTATCTCTCTGTTTTTCTCCTTTACAGAGCTCTCAGCTTTTCCTTTTTGTTCAGTGTGTTTTTCTGGTTTCAGCAAAAACTTCTCCACTACCTTTAACACACTAGCTTAGCTGCATCTCCTAGATGAGTTGATGGTCTACAAATATTCCATTCCCATTGCAATAATTTTCTCCCAGCATTTGTAGCTGGAATATTTCATCTCGACATCTACTCACCTCTGGTTGCATTGGGATAGATATAGGCCTAGTTTATCTCAAAGTTTAGTCGTGATTCCATGGCAAATAATGTAGCCGGAGACTTGATCAAATGCGCTTTAATCTTTTGAAGGAACCTCAGTTTTTTAGTTTTTACAGTCTCTAAGCTAGAGGTCGAGCTGAGCTGACCATGGTGAACATGTGTGATGTGTCCATTGTGAAAACTGAATGTAAAGTAGATTTTTCCTGTTAATAGATGCCCTCACGGACATGCTGCTGATGAAAGTGGATTAGACATGCTGAGAAGGCAGGTCTTTTCCTTTCCTACAGAGCAAGCTACTATCGATTCTTATATATATAATTTGTTCTCTCTAATAAATCATGATCACGCATGTCATGTTATTTCATATTTATATGTTGTAGCATCAGCAATCACGTCCTATTCCATTTATCATCCTCACATAAATAGCATCGAGACATTTCTTTCGTCAACATCCGAACTGAAAATGGTCGTGTAATTATGATCATGGATGCAAGAGGTGAACCTGTGAACCGAAGACTGAAATATATAAACAGGAATATGAGATTGAGTCACTGAAGCTGTCGATTTTACGCCACACACTCTGTAGCAACCTGAGCACCTGTGCTTCATCATCCTAGTTTGGCGCTCTTGGGCGTCCATTTTCTCATGGATGCTGCATATATGCAAGCGAACCTAGCAGGAAATATATATATATATATATATATACTGCATATATGAACCATTGATACTGAAAAATTTTGTGTGCGTGTTCACGTTTAGATTGGTCGCACACTATTAGGAGCAAGAACATTTGGTAGAATGAGCTAAAATCAGTCTAGCCGTCTTTCAAGTCGGCTGCCACCTAACAACGACCATATGTTCACATACAAACGCTTACCTTGTGTCCTGTAACGGTGAGTGCAATATGCAAGACATTTTGCCAGATTAGCCTCATAGGGATGCAACACACAAGACACGTTGGCAATGACTATTGAAACCTAAAACCCCGCATGTCTGCCTGAACGTGAGGTGACTATGGGTTGCTCTAGCCAACCTGACCGCTCTAGAGTTGTGCTGTTGGCAACAAAGATAGAAGGCACAATGATAACATATTGTAAATGTAGAGTAGAGGATAAAGGCAAGGTAAATTGGTTTTTTATTTTTTGTCGATTGTTTAGATGGATATGATCAATCTATTGTGCCCTTCCCCTATAAGTATTAAGTAAAAGGATGGTCATATAATAGTAGGAAACATATTTCACACGCAGTCTACATGACATTTCGATGCTAGAGGTTAGAAGAGAATCACTTTATAATTATAATCAACACACTGAAAGTAAATAATTGATAGAAATAATATCCAACCCATTGTTGATTTAAACTCAATCTCCTTTTAAAAATTAATAATTGAGTAACAATTAGTTTGAGATCTAGGTCTAGTCATGGATTCAAACTTAATCCCTATAAAAAAACAAAGTGGTAGACCATAAAAATCAAGACATGACCACTAAACAAGAGTAGGATCTTGTTCCCCTACTAAAATCCAACCTAGGAGTTCAAAGATTTGATCTAATTTCATTTATAATTGGCTTAACCATGTGGGGGGGGGGGGAGGGAGAGAGAGAACCTAATAACTTAAGTAGTCTAGTACCAATTAAAACCCTTCAAAAAAGATGTTCGTAATGGCATGTGCTTATCTCTAGTGTTTCTTTTAATTTCAAGAAATCAAGAGCGAAACCTCCTCCTTAGGTTGGCAAATTTGGGGAAGTAATTAGAGCTCTCACTTCCTTCTTTCTCGAGCTACAGTTCTATCCCGAGTAGAAAGGTAGAGATGCTACTCTAATTAGTTCTATATGCGGCTGATTTATTGGATCTGATAGCGGGTTCATTAAAACAGCCGACAATTGAGCAACTTTTTTGTCCAAGAAACCCATTTGGCGTCGCTAGGGTTGGTGTGAATATGTACCAGTCAAATCGTGTTGGGCTGCACCAAAACATCCATGCGGACAGCCCCTTTTGAGAGAAAAAATGTACATCTACACAGCGGTGTTAGTGTACTAGTATACTCCGTAGCAGTATCTACGGAGTACTATACATACCGCAGCCGTCGACCGTTCCGTATGCACGCCTACTAGGGGTCCGTAGGTTTTTTTTTTTTTTTTTTGCTCACACTAGGGGTCCGTAGTTGGAGTGCTAGAACATCTGCCAATGCTGTGTTGCTTTTGCAGCGGAGGAAGTGGAGTTGGTAGCAGCACACGCACGTACGGTAGCTGCAGGCGCGTCCGTCAGTCCTTGCCGCCCCATGCGGCCGGCCGTAGGAAACCGAAGCGGGCGCGCCGTACGTACGCGTGGGGGCGTGTCGCCATCCGGCGGATCCCGCGGTCGGGGCCGTGTCGCCGCCGCGCCCGACACCCCACGCCAAGCGTCCTTGTCCAACAGCCGCTCCTCCGATTGATCCCTCTTTAATCCTCTTCTCTTCTCCCTTGGGCTTGGGTTGGGTGCGAGACGAGACGACGACGACGACCGGCGGCCGAGGAGATGGCAACGGCACACGTACGCGGTACGCCCGTCACCGTCGTCACATCCACTACGCCGACCGGGCCGCCGGCCGGCACTGCGCGTGCTGGTGGGCTGCCTTGGCCAGAGCGACTTGACTTCCTCCATTCTTCACGAGGCGTGTACGCTAGTATGCGCGCGTGCATTGCATGCCAGGGTGTGTGTGTCCAAAAGCAAGTGCGTGTACGTACACGCACTCGACCGATCGTCGTCCTCGATTCGTATGGACACGAGTACGTGCCTGCTGTGTGTATATACACTACCGTACGGAGCATATATAGAGTATATCATGTACCCCAGTGAGCCGACACGGTTGCAGAGATCCGCGTCTGCAGCTGGGGGTTAACGAAGAAGAATTTTAGCCGCATGCTGCAGAGATACAAGAACCCGCATCTACTATTGCACTTGTGAAAGGGTGGTGCATGCATTCATACAGCTAACACGAATATTCTCCGGCCAGTTCTATATACCTAGGCTTTTCCACTTTTTTTTCTACCTTTTTGGCACGCACGACTGCAGTTCGAGTTCAAAGGCTGTCCATATATGCATGCTATATGCTATTGCTATGCATGCAAGGCTGGTGCAGTGCGTGCAACGACATCATCCAACTGCCGGCCGCTCGTCTGCCTCGGCTATCCGTCTGGCTCTGGCGTTACGTTCTCGCTAGCTAGCAGAGAGATTCTTGTTCTTGACGTGCCGCAACCACCCCGAGATCGATGTATCACCGGCATACGTCTCAAATTATTTGCATCTTGGTGGTAATGTTTTTCTAGACAAAAGAAGAATTATATTAAATATAATTGAGTACATCATCACTTTAATTAGAAGCGCTCTGAAATACACCACTTATATCCAGAATATGATCTTTATCTATATTGTATCCATGCTTTTTATAGCTCTAAAAAACTCAAATCCAAACATGTATAACGCTTTGTATGAAGACCTCATAGACAAACACTCGGCAAAAGGCCTGAAAACATATGTCCAATGAACATTGACCAATGTTTCCTCCAGGCGGTGTTGAGAAACATTTTCTTTCTTGTTTATTGCTTCTTCTTTTTGACACCAGAGAATAAGAAATATCTTTCTCGTGGCCAGATCTAATCATAACAAAATAGAGAAGAGGTTGGAACAAATTATTCCATGATGGCTACATCATCTCCAAATTGATGTCATCTTTCGAAAAACTAAGTCTCCTTATCATCACGTTGAGGAAGCAGGGGCATAGCCAGGCCCTTTTTGGGGTTAGTCGACCCCAATAAAATTAATAAATTCTTTGCATCTCTAGCTTAAGTCCATTGTTTTAGTGGTGCTGACCCCGATGCTATTTTCTGGCTGGCTTCATCATTATGAGGAAGTTGCCAACGTCATAGTTGTTATCCTCGTCTTCAACGGAGCCGCCATGAAGAAACAAATCCGTCATCCCCCTTATCGTCAACGGAAAGGAAGAGATAAATTCTCAATACCAAAAAAACATGAAGAGACCCTAACTATAAAAAAATGATCTACTCAGTGATATTCTCACTCCTCCTGCCTCTAGCAAGTGCTGAAGGGAAAGGGACGGGACCAACGGTGGTGGAGGTGGGACGACGGTGGCGGTGGCTCTCGCAAGGTCATGGGATAGGAGCGATATTGTTTCCTCACAGCCTGCCCTTCTATCAAGGTGAACTTGTGACGAAGAATTAATTTCACGAGTATTGTGGAGTTCTACCTTGGTAACGTTATGCTGCTGCTGATAGTTTCTATTGTTGATAAGTCAGCTTATATTTTTTTGGTTACGAGAGAAAAACAGTGTACCATAGCTGATAAACTAGGCTCATAAGTGTAAGTAGATATATCAATGGAAAGCAATGATAATGCAACTCGTACATGGCCGGGTAGGTGCATGGTGTAAAAAAAAATCTCTCGATCATTACCCCTTGAAAAAGGCTCGGCCGCCTAAGCAACGAGACTAATGACATCTACTACTTGTATATCACCTACGTATGTACTAGCTGTTTAGTTTTTTCATTTTGGTAACATTCCACAGGATGGAGTAACCTACGATCGACGAGCATGCAAGTGAACCTCGTTGCACATTATTTCAGCTAGCATCGCGTGCGTGCAGCTCATTGCTCCAAAGGGGCACAGAACAGAATCTTCCCTTTTGCATTGTTTAATTAGAAGCAGGGCAGACACGCACGCGTGGGGAGACGAGGAAACACATGGAGAAGGGGAGAAGAAACAAAGTACTGAAAAGTGCACACGCCCTTGTGCTTCAAACTGCGGTCACCATCCGTGCTTTGCGTTTTCTCTCAAATGGTTTTTTTTTTGGGTGCTGTCTCTTTCGGTATACTAGTGTGTACTATTACTTCTCTAGTAGGCAACAAAAAGCACCAACAACACTCCCTTACCCCCTAGCTAATCGTTTCAATTTCATACGTGCAGTTAATTGGTGGCAAATGGGGCAATGAACCATAAAGCAAGGATCATATAGTGAGAATCAGTGTGTTTGGTTGATGACTAGCACGCGTCAGCTTGCCACAGCTCAATGCGTCCTTCAAGATGTTTTTCCTTCATCATCAAACTTGGAGCATGCCGTAGGTGGTTAGGTATGCTGCAGCATAGCCAAAAGAACGACACCGCCTTTTTGTCGAACTTTCAGCCAGGCCAAGGTCTGGCTACGACATGCTGTGATTGCAAACCAAACACACCCTAAAACTCCAAAACGATCAAATAGCAACACCATTCACAATTTTAGAAAATTAAATGAACAAATCATCCAGACATAAAAAGAACAAGGGGCTTAAGCATTTCTACCCCTTGTTTTGAAGCGTGTTTGTAATTTTGCCCTTATTTTTTTAACTTTGTAATTTTGCCCTTCTTTATAAAAATTAATGTGATTTACCCCAAGTCAATGGTCAAAACAGAGGAAAAATCGTAAAGATCAGGGGCAAAAATGCATTGAATTACTAGTAATAAAGGGTAAAATCACAAAATTAAAATAACAAGGATAACATCACCATTGGACTTTCAAGTAAGGGCAAAAAAATACTAAAATCCCAAAGAAGAATTGGTTGAGCCCTTGCGAGGCAGCCATCTCAACCCCACGCGCCCCAAAATCAACACACTACCTGCACCAGGAGCCAACCAAACTTACCCAAAAATTGCTTCCTCAATCCTTTCCGGTCACAAATGGGTCACAAATGAGTATCTATTTCATAACAATATATAGTCAACATATGTGCACGGACTCCTCGAAAAGAAGTGTAAGACATCCAACATCATGTCCTCTTTGAATATAATGTTAAAAATGTTCCCATGTTTAGAATGCGGCTTTGCACTATTGATTGCTCATAAGCAAAGAAAATATTTGTTGTGGGGTACTGAAAGGCATGTCTTGTTGCAAGCAAGACAATGAAAAAAAAGTTTCATTGAATTTGTGATAAATAAACTAGAAGGCACCACACTAATTAAAAATATTTATTTATTTGGCTCAGGAGGGAGAGAACTACAGCGAAATATCATTTTTGCTACTGCCCTTTCTTATTCTTCTCTAGCTTTCTATTCTTATCTACCTATCTTTAGGGGCTGTTTGGTTTACAGGAATTTCAAAGGAATTCTAAAGAAATCACCGTTCCTATATTTTTGGTCTTGTAGCAGTGTTTGGAACGGAGGATTACTCACTTCCTTTCCAAAGGAAAGTTTCTTGTACTGTACGTTTTGGAGGAAAATGAGCGCCCAGTTCTTCTACCTCTTGGTTTCTTTCCTTCACGAAGTCCAATGCAATGAGGCATATGTTTGCTGGTTGCATGCAAACTGGCCGGACTCTTGTATATAAAATTCTAACAATATAGGTTAATGTTTATACCTCAAGTTTGAGCACGGCTTCCATTCCTGTGTTCCAAACGCCAAAGTTTAAAAAAAATCAATGTATTTCTTATTTCTCAGTTTTAACACTACATTCCTATCCCTTTTCTATGTTTTTTTTCAATTTCTCCGTTTTATATTTCTGTGTTACAAACCTGTCCTTATTCTCCTACACCACCCATGTCTTCTCGTCTAGCGGCAACATAGCTGTTGCGCAACATGACTTCCTTAACCCTAGCAGCGCTCTAGCATCTCATCCACCTCCTCTCCGCGACCCACATTACACTCCTTGGATAACCACAACATACACTACACCACCTAGGGCTTGGACGGCTCTGGAGGGTTTGTAGGGATAGTTTGACCAACCGCCCCTACCAAACCGTTGCTGCAAATCGATGATTTTTAGGCGTGGTTCACTAGCCATCGTACAAATCAATCTCGTGTAAATCATGAAAAGAGCAAAAAAATAGCAAAACTTTTTTTAAAATATAGACCCGCACCGGCCAACCACCCACAATGCAAGTCGCGTAACTTTTCACGTGCTTCATGACCAGTGGGAATTGGCCTCCCCCTCACTCGGTACTCCTCTAACCACTGCACCTCACACTCACTTGTGCCTATAATATATTTTCATTCTCATCATATTATCCTTAGCCAAATTTAAATTGAATGTTTAAGAAAATAAACAAATTCTAATAAAAAAGTTATCAACTACTAAGTTTTATAACAATTTGAAATCTACAACTTTCATTTTTTTAGCATCAACTTTCATTATTGTTGTTCGTCCATCTGAGGCCATTTAAAAAATTAAGAAATTTAGATTTAATTATCCATAAATAGATGATTTCAAATTTAAAATTTTTCAACTATAAAACTTTTAAAGGTCTAAAACTTTGGCTTTTGTTGTTTCTCCATCCGAGCTCATTGAAAAAAATCAAATATCTAATTTAATAAAACATAATTTTCCTTGACAAGATACTCTACATAAAAAAGTTGCCAATAGTAAAGTTGTGTAACTTTTTAGGATCTACAACTTTTTTTGGTTGTTTCTCCATCTAAGGCCGTTTAAAATTTAAATTTTGTTTTCTGTGACAATGATTTTACGAAAAAAGTTATAAACTATAAAGTTGTATAACTTTTGGGTTCCACAATGTTGGGTGACGAAATCATACAAACATATGTAAGGTGAAAACAATATGCAAGTCGCGATTGTATTTCATCCTATCCCAAAACATACACCCCAGGGGGTACTTATAGCCCCCTTGGCTTCGCCATTCAAGGAATCTTACAAACATAGTTATGACACTTCCTATACATTTAGCTAAAGAGCACATCGGCGAAGTGGTGAAACACACTTCGCCCCTTTCCTTTTGCCTCCTCAAGCAACTTTGGGCCCGATCATGATTTCTTGACTTAGCCAACAAGCTCACTGTTTCTTCGTGTGAAGCAGTTACGACTGCTTCGCTGGTTATCAGGAGTTTAGCGAAGTCATCTTCGCTATATAACCTGAAACATGAGAAAATATACAAGCGAAGTCAAAAACATTCACATCGAAGTGTCTTTGTTATCTTCGCTGGACATGTTAGTATCTCAAATATTCGTAATGAAATATTTGTCTCCAAAGTTTGGAAAGGATGTTTGTATGTCAAAGTTGTTCCCCAACAACAGCCCCTCGCGGGCGAAGGCCTACTCCAAAGGTCTAAATCCCATGAAGTTTATATGAAACTTTGCCTACCAAACGCCGTCCAAACTTTGGAGTTGGCCTGTTTGAATTTTGAATCCTGTGGCTAGTTTTGACCGGTTGACCGAGCTTTGCCTATAAATAGCGAGGCCCGCCCCTGGAGCCGTCGTTTTCAGAAGAGGGGAAGCTCTACCAAAATTTTTCTTGAGCTAGAAAGTTCGAGATAGTTCTTCTTGACATCTGTTGCTTTTGCTCATCTTTTCTTGAACTCTCAGGCAAAATGTGTTTGACAACTTCGGTGAGGTTTGTTTCGTTTAACTTTTGTGCTTTGTGATCTTGTCTAGGTTGTTTTGATTTTTTTTAATTTTATAGATGTCTTCGCGAGACTTACAAGATCAAGTTCAATCTCAAGAGAGCTCAAAAGTTGATGATGATAGTTTACCTGTGGATTCTGATGAACAAAATCTTGATAATGTTGATGCGTCCGTCGAAGATTTGATTAAGGATGAAGAGGGTTTTACCTTGACTTTTGGTAAAACTTTGTTTGAAAAGAGTCATCTTGACGAGATGGTTCGATTGAAGTTTGTTGAGCGCAGTCAAGTGAGGGTGCCTGATCCTGTGGAGACTAATCCGAAGCCATATCCGGATGAATGTATTGTTTATAAGGATTTGTTTACTACCGGACTTCGCTTCCCTTGTCAAGATTTCCTTGAAGATATGCTAAAGGCCTTCAACATTCAGATGCATCACTTGACGCCTAACGGAGTGGTTAGGTTGGCTCAGTTTGTTTGGGCTGTGAAGTCCCAGGAAGCTAATGCTGATATTGCTGCTTTTTGTGAGTTGTTTGAGATGCATACTCAATTCAAAGAGTTTGTACTTGATGGTCGAGTGTTTACCAAGTACTTTGCTTGTTCTAGCTTTAAACAGCTTGCAATGTCGTTCAAGATTCCCCGACAATGAAGAATAAGTGGGGTGTTGGAGATTGGTTAAGATATTGGTTTTATCATAAAGTGCCCATGGCTGAGGAGCGGGAACCTATTACGAAGAGGATGGTGAAGAAATATCCGATGGCTGCTAGGATGGAGGTTGAAAAGTTTAAGCTATCTCCGTCTTTCCTACTTCCATGATATTGAAGACTACTGTTAAGGCATACAGGTGCACAGCTTCGTTACAGTGTGCCAAAGATCTTGTAGAAGAATATGCTGCTGCTAGGATTTGGCCATTGAAAAAAGGATGGTCCTTTCAACGTTTTTATCCTAAAAAAGTTTGGGGTATTAATTATAAATATTTGGACAACGATTTTCACCATCCCAGGGCCTTTGCTACAGATGAAGACTTCGTGAAGTCTGTAGAAAGTCGTGCTGAAGATTTGCTCAGAAAATATGTCTTGAGCGAGAAGAATAACATTGACAAGATACTTGGTGAGAACTATAAACGCTTGAATAGAGTTTTCAAGGTTGCTAATGTTGAGTATGGTGAAAGACCTCCTCCTTCTTATGCTCGTGACAAGAAACAGGGTAAAAATAAGGAGAAGGAGATGGTTGCTAAGGCTGGTAAGCGCAAGGCTGGTGGTGGTGCCGGTAAAGTTGTCGCAAAGAAATTGAAGAAGGATCAAAGTCCTTCTTGTTTGCTGGATATGGATGATATCGAAGCTGTCTTTGAACAAAGTTTGGATGTTGAAGGAAATGTGGTTGCTGGCTTGGGTGGTTCTGGAAAAGATGGTGGTGAGACTGCGAAGGCTGTTGACGATGCGGGTGTTTCACTGACTTAGCATGCTAAAGATGAGGTGAGAGGAATTGTTGTGATGTTTTCTTATGGTGTAACTTCGCCTTTACTGAGTCCGCTAAATGATGCATTGCAGAATTTGCAAGATCATAGTTTTCCTGCTGAGGGTTCGGCTGGAGTTGAGCAGCTAATTTCTTAGAAAGAAACTACTGCAAAAGATTCCCAAGGGGCTGAAAAGCCTGCTTCGCCAAAGCCTGGTTCTAGAGCTCCAGTTATCGGATCTCATGATCAAAATATTGATGTAAGGAAGATGACTTCGGCTAAAATTCCTGCCACAGTTAATGTTGGCGAAGTTGAGGTGGATAAAGTTTCAAAAAAAGTTTGTGGTTCAAGGGTTTATACTCTTGATTTTGAGGATAGTGATGATGAGGTTTTTTATGAAGAAACTAACGAGGAACGGCTGACGCGCTTGTCGAATTCTACTGTTCATGTGGAAACTAGTCAAAGGGTTGATTGTACTTTGGGGGACCGTGTTTCCACTGGTAAATATTCTTTCTGTGCGTTTCCTTTTGTCTTGCTTTATTTTCTTTTGCTAATTCTTTGGTTTTTATTTTTGCAGAAACAATTTTTCCTCATGCACCGTCTTCTTCCCAAAAGAATGTTGACTTTAGCAAGATGAAGAGTGTTCAGCAGGACCCTGCAACTCCTGTTGCTCCTGCTATTGGTGAAGGAGAAGTTTCTGAAGCGCTGAGGCGGGGTTTAGAGTTTTATCAAGAGAAAGGTTTGGGTCTTGACTGCTTCAAATTTATAGGTGTTGGGGCTGATAAACTTCGGATGATGCCTCGCACTTTTGAGGTTCAGCTATCCAAGTGCATAGATGAGGCTTTCACTGTCCCTGATGCAGAGCTTAAAATATCAAAGAAGCCTTTGCTCAAAGTTGCTAATGCTGGCTTATCTATGATGTACAAAGGTTCTCTCTTGATGAGAGGTTTGCGAGCGGGGTTAGAGGAAAAAGAGAAAAATTTTGCCCTTTGCGAGCGCGATTATCAGGTTGAGATCCAGAATCTAAAAAACAACTTGCGGGAAAGGAGAAAGAGAGAGCTGATGCCATCGAAGCTCATAACAATTTGGAGACTAGGTTAATTAGTGCTCTTGCTGTTGTTGAGGAGAAGGAGGAAGAGATGAAGAAGTTGTCGCAGAAAATGAAAAGTTCAAAGAAGGTATGCGACGTATTGAGAGAAGATTGGCTGAGCAGGACAAATCTTTCTTCGATAACTACAATTGTATTTGGGAACTCTGTTTTGAAAGCTATGATAAGTTTGGAGCCAGGCCTGGTGAAAAATGTTGGGATCTAGGTGACCGTGACAGTTTCTTCAGTTGGCTTTGCTGTCAGTATGAAGACTTGTCTCGTGTTATGGAGACCACAGTTGACATTGGGGTTTACTATTCTGCTCGTGCATTGTTTCACTTGATGAAACAAAGCCAAGATCCTTTGTTTGTGCAGCTTTGTGATGACAATTACAGGTTTTTTCCTGTAAGTGATTTGGTTAATGTTGTGAAGTCTACACAAGTGTTGTGCAACAAGTATCTTGAGCAATATTGAAGGTCTCGTGGCTGAACTCATTGTTTTGATAAAGCTAAGGAGAAGTTGTAGAAGGTATGTTTTGTGTTTTTCTTATTTTATGCTATTGCTATTGTTTTTATCTGACTCTTCTTTTTGTTTAGCAAATTGCAAAAGAGGCAGAAGCTGCTCAGAAGGAGGCCGTGGAGATTGCGAAGAGGGAAGCCAGAGCTAAGGGTCAAAGAGGTGCTGAATCGAGCAATGTTAGTGGCGGCCATCCTTAGCTCTAGTTTTTCTTCTTGTGAGATGAGGGAGTTTTAAGATACATTTGTTTTTAAGTTATTATCTTTGTAAAGCACACGCTTGGAGGTTGTTTGACTATTTTGTCCATCCTACGCAGATTCCTCATGCTGAGCCTATGCAGGATGTCGAAGATATTACCCCGCTGTTAATGTCTAAGGATAACTTCATTTTCGAGCCTAGCGAATTTTATGACTTTCGAGCAAAGTATGATGGTTGTGATGTCGATGATTTTCTTGTCCGTAAGTTTTTGCTTTCATTATTTTAAATTTTGAATCTTTTTTGGTGATTCTATCTTACAAATTTTTTATAGATGTGAATAAACGATACCGTAGTATCAGGCCTCCTAATTGTCGAGTTTTTTATTTCACGAACTTTGCACAGGTAAAAATTTGAGGTGTAATATTTACTTTCTTGTGGTTGGACTTTGTTCTCTAACTTCTTCTTCTTATAGTCATCTGAGTCAAGTACTTCGCCAACGAATGTTTGTGAAGACTATTTACGCCGTGAAGCGGATGATATTATTAATGAAGTTGTGAGCGACGTACTTGGTGATGCTGCCGAAATAGTTAGTTCTCGAGATGACTAATTTTGTACAAACATTTTTATAATTGGGTAAGTTGTATTGCAAGACATCTTGTTGTACTGCGAAGTGTGTGAGTTTACCTTTGCTTGTAAATGAGTATTGTATACTCGATTTGAATTTTATCATCTCTTCTTTTTTGAAGATCCTACTTTTGCTTGAGGTAATTGTCTGTGCTTGCTCAAGGACTGGTAATGTTTTTGCTCTGACGAGACCGATTTGAAGAATTTAATAAATTTTAAAATGTCGTTCCTTCTTTTCGTTCGAAGTAGACGCGTATACTTCGCTTGGAGACTGAAAATATTTTCTTCTTAGTAATAAGTTCGAAAAATTTGCCTTAACGAATTTTGAAATGCCATCCCTTCTTTTTCGTTCGAAGTGGACGCGTACGTTTCCTTAGAAGCCGAAAATATTTTCACCTTAGTGAAATAAAGTCAAAAAATTTGCCTTAGCAAATTTTGAAATGTCGTCCCTTCTTTTTCGTGCGAAGTAGACGCGTACGCTTCCTTAGAAGCTGAAAACATTTCACTTTGGTGGAATAAAGTAAAAAATTTAACTTAGCAAATTTTAAAATGCTGTCCCTTCTTTTTCGTGCGAAGTGGACGCGTGCGCTTCCTTAGAAGCTGAAAACATATCACCTTAGTGAAATAAAGTCAAAAAATTTGCCTTAGCAAATTTTCAAACGCCGTCCCTTCTTTTTCGTACGAAGTGGACGTGTATGCTTCCTTAGAAGCTGAAAATATTTTACCTTAGAGAAATAAAGTCAAAAAATTTGCCTTATAAAATTTTAAAACGCTGTCCCTTCTTTTCCATGCGAAGTGGACGCGTACGCTTCCTTAGAAGCTGAAAACATTTTACCTTTGTGAAATAAAGTCAAAAAATTTGCCTTAGCAAATTTTGAAACGCCGTCCCTTCTTTTTCATGCGAAGTGGATGCGTACGCTTCCTTAGAAGTTAAAAATATTTTGGCTTAGTGAAATAAAGTCAAAAAATTTGCCTTAGCAAATTTTGAAACATCGTCCCTTCTTTTTCATCCGAAGTGGACGTGTACGCTTCCTTAGAAGCTGAAAACATTTTACCTTAGTGAAATAAAGTCACAAAATTTGCCTTAGCAAATTTTGAAACGTCGTCCCTTCTTTTTCGTGCGAAGTGGACGCGTACGCTTCCTTAGAAGATGAAAATATTTCACCTTAGTGAAATAAAGTCAAAAAATTTGCCTTAGCAAATTTTGAAACGCCGTCCCTTCTTTTTCGTGCGAAGTGGACGCGTACACTTCCTTAGAAGCTAAAAACATTTCATCTTAGTGAAATAAAGTCGAAAATTTTGCCTTAGCAAATTTTAAAATGTTGTCCCTTTTTTTCGTACGAAGTGGACGCGTACGCTTCCTTAGAAGCTAATAACATTTCAGCTTAGCGAAATAAAGTCGAAAAATTTGATTTGGACTTATTGGAGTTGGATAAGTTAGCATTTTTTAGATTTAATAAAATATTAATGCTAACTTAATTTTACTAAATTTGTGCCGATATTGGAGTATATGTTGGATATACTCTTCAGAATTTTATACTTCAAAGTGGAGACATATCTTTGAGGAAACTATATTCTTATTTATATTCCATGAGATTTATTAATAGACTGCCTCATTAAAAAACCACTCACCATGCGAAGGGTTTCCCCTGAGTGGAAAAAGAGTGCAGCTCAATTACATTTTGAATTGTAAAGTTGCTTGGAATAAAACTTCTAATTCTACTTTACGGAAAGTAAAAACTACTCTTCTAGTTTGGCTATGGGTAATATTTACGAAGTGCTTCTATATTCCAAGTGTGACTGAGTTCTTCACCTTTTAGATTTGCTAGGTTATACGCACCTTCTTTGTTTATTCTTGTGATGATGAAAGGCCCCTCCCACTTTTGTTGGAATTTTTTCATTGTGTCTTCATCTCTTTTTCTTTTGAGGATAAAATCTCCTGTGCTAACTCTCTTGGCTTGAATTTCTTGTTGTACCACTTCTTTGTTTCAAGTTGGTACTTGATATTTTCAAGTGCTTTGTTTCTTTCTTCTTTGAGCAAATCTTTGCTTGTTGCTTGGTCTTCTTCTGTGATCATTTGAATATTTATTCTTGGACCTTCGTATTTTATTTCTTCGGGAGTCATTGCTTCATCTCCATAAAGTAACTTGAATGGAGAAAAATCTGTTGGCCTCGGTTTTGAAGCGTTGTGAGACCAGATTACTCTTGGTAATTCGTCGACCCGTTTTTTTAGGTTTGTTAAGCACTTTGAAATTTCAGTGCAAATTATCCCATTTGCTCTTTCGACTGCTCCATTAGACTGTGGGTGTCTTACTGATGCGAAGCAAAGTTTGATTCCCATTGGCTGACAATATTCCCTGAAGTCTTCGCTGTCGAATTGCGTTCCGTTATCTACTGTGATGTGTCTTTGGACTCCAAATCTGCATATGATGTTTTTTCATAGGAATTTTTTCATTGTGTGAGAGGACATGTTGGTGATTGGCTTCGCCTCAATCCACTTGGTGAAATATTCAGCTGCAACTATTGCGTATTGATAATTTTCTTGATCCGGAGGTAACTTTCCAACTATGTCAATTCTCCATCTTGCGAGTGGCCAAGTTGGTTCAATTGGTTGTAGGTTTGTTCCTGGTGCATTGACTTTACTTCCTGCCATTTGATAATTGTGATAAGTTCGAATGATTTCTTTGCTGTCACTTTGGCAGTTGGCCAGAAAAACCCTTGTCTGAAAGCTTTCCCAACTATTAATCTAGCCCCAGTGTGACATCTGCAGATTCCCTCATGTATTTCTTTCAACAAGTTTCTCCCATCTTCTCTTGAGAAGCACTTTACTAGTGGTTGGCAAACTCCTTGCTTGTACAGTTCTTCGTTGATGGTTTTCTAACTTCTGGTCTTTTGCTTCATTCTTATTTCATCAAACTTCGTTTTCTGGCTCGAAAAATCCTTTGAGGAATGTCATAATTGGAGCTCTCCAATTTTCGCTTTCTATGATGTGTACTTCTTTTGGTTGTTCAACTTTTGTTTTTGTTGAGGCTTCGGTGATAGTTTGGAAGAATACTTCTGGTGGTAGCTCTAACTTCTGGGCAGCGGCTTTTGTAATTTTGTCTGCATCTGTGTTATTATTTCTTGAGATACTTTTTACTGTGAATCCAACAAAGTGTTTTTCTTGATCCCTCAATAGTTGGAGATACTTTGCTAGCTCTGGATCTCTTGCTTTATAATTTTTCTCTACATGCCCAGCCACAACTTGAGAATCTGTCTTGATTATTAGCTTTTGAATTCCCATTGCTCTTGCTTTGCGAAGTCCCAACAATATTGTCTCATATTCTGCGATGTTGTTGGTGCCTTGAAAGTCTAGTCTTGCTGCGTATTTGAGTTTGATTCCAGAAGATGAGGTTATGATTGCTGCTGCTCCTGCGTCGGCGAAGCGCCAAGCGCTGTCATAATAGATTATTCATTCTGGCCGCTCTATTCTTTCGTGATTGTACTTTGAAGGTGTCCAATCTACTATGAAGTCAGCCAACACTTGAGATTTGATTGTTGTTCTTTTCTCAAATTTGATGAAGTATTGGGACAATTCTGCAGCCCATTTTCTCAATCTCCCTGAGGACTTATAGCCTTGTAGCACTTCTTTGAGGGGTTGATTTGATGGCACTCTTATTTTGTGTGCTTGGAAGTAGTGTTTTAACTTTCTGGATGCCATAAGTATTGCATATGCAATTTTCTTGATTTATGAATAGAAAATTTTTTATCCAGACAAAGCTTCGAATGCAAAGTATACTGGAACTTGTCTTGTTGAGTGCTTATTTTCTTCTTCTTGTATTAGTACTGCAGTAACTGTACTTTCGTTTGCTGATACATATAGTAGCAAATCTGCTGTTGGGTCAGGTGTTGTCAAAGTTGTGGGGTTGGATAGATGCTTCTTTATTTCTTCAAAAGCTTCTTGTTGTGCTTGACCCCAGTTGAATTTTTCCTTTTTTCCTTTTAGTGCTTGAAATATTAGGAGGCTTCGCTCAGCTGATTTGGATATAAATTTGTTCAGCGAAGCTAATCTTCCTGTTAGCTTTTGGATGTCCTTGATATTTCTTGGCACTTGCATATTTAATATTGCCTTCACCTTCTTTGGATTCAGGTCAATTCCTTTTGCAGATATGATGCACCCCAAAATTTTGCCTGTTTGAACTCCAAATGTGCATTTTTCTAGGTTCAACTTTAGCTTTGCTTTTCTGAGGTTTGAAAAGGTTTCTTGTAAGTCTTCGACATGGTCTTCTCTTTTTTTACTTTTGACTACCAAGTCATCAACATACGCGAGCTAGTTTCTTGGTATTTGATCTTTGAGGACTGTGGATGTCATTCTGATGAAAGTTGTTCCTGCATTGCGAAGCCCCTCGGCCATTCTTTGGAAATAGTAAGTTCCAAATGGTGTAATAAAACTTGTGTATTCTTCATCTTCTTTTTTCATCCAGATTTGATGGTAGCATGAATAGCAATCGAGGAAACTGAACATTTCACTTCCTGCTACTTGGTCTACTAGAGTATCTATTCTTGGTAGAGGGAAGTTGTCTTTTGAACATGCCTTGTTAAGATCTGTAAAGTCTATACACATTCTTCACTTTTTATTTTTCTTCTGCACCATGACTATGTTTGCGAGCCAAGTTGTGAATTGTACTTCTCTTATGACTTCTGCATCTAGCAATCTCTGGACTTCAGCTTTCGCAGCGTGTGTTCTGTCTTCGGACAACTTTATGAGTTTTTGCTTTTTCGGCCTAAAGTTTGGGTCGACGTTTAACTTGTATTCTATGACATCCCTGCTTACTCCTCCTAAGTCTTGTGCAGACCAGGCGAAGATATCTTTGTTACTTCGCAAGACTTGTATTTTCTTTTTTCTTCTTCTTTTGATAAATTTGTGCCGATGATAACTTGTCTTTCTGGCATCATTGGGTCGAGTGGTACTTTCTTTGTGTCTTCGCAAGGCTTCATTTTTTCTTGTGTCTTCGTGTTTTTAGTTTCAAGCTCATCATCTTCTTCTTCTTCTTGTATCACGTGGATATTTTTGAAAGCTGGGCTTGCATCTCTTTCTATGTTTCTTGCCTCTATTTGATCGCCGAAGACGGTTATGATGCCATTGATTGCTGGCATCTTCATGCATAAGTATGGGTAGCTTACTGTGGCTTTGAAGGCATTTAAACTTCCCCTTCCAAAGATTGTGTTGTATCGGCTATGCATTTCAACAACATCAAATGCTATTTGCTCTGTTCTCGCATTGTTCACTGCTTTGAATGAGACTGGCAAGACAATTCTGCCGACAGAGTTTATTTTCTTTCCACCGAAGCCAACTAATGGGTGCTCGGCTCTTTCCAAGATTTTTCTGTCAATTTGCATAGCATCTAGAGTTCTTGTGAATATGATATCTGCTGAGCTGCCACCATCTATTAGAATTTTTGATACTGCCCAACCTTCGATGTTTTCTTCTATGACCATTGCGTCCATATGAGGGTAATCTTTGAGCTTGAGATCTTGTTTTGAGAATGTGATTGGCATATGGGACCATCTTGTTTTCTTGAATGGACCTTCGACTGCTATAGAGTTTACTCTTCTGAAATAATTTCTTCTTTCAATTTTTGTATCGAGTTCCATGCTATTTCCTCTGACGATTGTCATAATTCTGCCTTTGCTTGGGATGATTGCATTCCCGTTGCTTGTTGACACTTCGGGCATGTTGTTGTTGTGTTGAATTTGGTGGTTGTTATTTGCCACTGAACTTTCAGGGTGAAAACTTTGCTGCTGACTTAGGCCCCATTGATTTTGTGGGCACACTGCTAACGGTTGACATTTATAGATTGGTAGAGGTGGTGGCAACATGTGCTGAGGGTAAGTTATTGGCAGGTAACTTGTTCTTTGGGGAGCGAGATGGTTGACAACTTTTAGTTGCGAAGTTGCTCTATTCTCTTCTTGCATTTCTTCAATGCTTTTCTTTACTCTTGGACACATCTTTGATGTGTGACCAGCCCCTTTGCCATGTATGATACAGTACATTTCTTCGGGCCTTAAAATTTTTCTTTTAAAGTCGCTGCTTTGGTTGTTATAATTTGGTCTTTGTTGGAAATTTTCCTTATAGTTTCTGTTGCTTTGGAACTTTTCTTGATTGCTTGAGCTTGGACCTTGGCTACTGACTTCGCTTGTGTTGTTGATATGGTTTATTCTCTGAAATGGTCTTCACTCTGTGTTTCCCATTCTTGAATGTTGGAAGTTGTTGTTTGGTCTTGACATGTTTCTTTCTCCTTTTTCTTCTTCTATTATTTTCCTATAATCTTCGTCAGACTCGTAGTACTTTCTCATTTCTTCGTATAGTTTTTCAACTATGGTTGGTCTTTTTCTTTTGAAGTGTGATGAGAGTTGACCTGCTCGCAGTCCTTTGATTGCTGCTATAATGACGACTTCGTCTGGTATGTTTGGTATTTGAGATTTTGCTTGTATAAATCTTTTGTAATATTGACTCAATGGTTCTTTTGGTTGCTGCTTGATGTTGAAAAGATCATCGCTGGTGAGTTCAACTCTTTGTAAGCCTTGAAAATTTAGGAGCAGAGTTGTGCGAAGTTGATCTCAAGATTTGATTGACCTTGGTTTTAGCGAAGAGTACCAATGCTGCGCTGGTCCTCTTACTGTCATGATGAGCGACTTCGCTAGGGTGTTCGCATCTCCACTACTTGATGCAACTGCTGCTTCAAAACTCATAAGGAATTGTCTTAGGCCGGACATGCCATTGTAGGTTGGGATGATGTTGAATTTGAATCCTGCTGGCCACTTCGCTAGCTGAATGTCGATTGACAAAGGCGACTTTGCATCAATTGTTGCTACTTGATTTGGTTCCCTTTGTTGTTTGTGTTTTTGCTTGCTGAGTTTGGATCTTGAGTTATGACTTCGCTCTCATTTTCTATTTCATCATTAGCTTTCTTAGTTCAACCTCTGCTTCTGTGATTCTTTGCTTTAAAGACTTTTTTTGTCTTCGCTCTTGCTTCCTCCAGTTGTTTTTTCTTGATGATGAGTTGATCTTCGAGTTCTTTGAGTCTTTTTTCTTCGTTCTGAGTTTCTTCTTCTTCTTGAACACGTCTATTTTCTGTTTCTATCTCATCTTCCAAAAGTGGGTCTTTGTCTTGGTTTGAATTGTCTCCAGCCGAAGTTGCCTTTTTGCTGGGTCTTGCCATTTTGCGTCCGCTTGGTGGTCGTGAGTGTCTTCGATCACACAAACAGACGGCGCTAGATGTTGGGTGACGAAATCATACAAACATATGTAAGGTGAAAATAATATGCAAGTCGCGATTGTATTTCATCCTATCTCAAAACATACACCCCAGGGGTATTTATAGCCCCCTGGCTTCGCCATTCAAGGAATCTTACAAACATAGTTATGACACTTCCTATACATTTAGCTAAAGACCACATCGGCAACTTTAGGCCTGATCATGATTTCTTGACTTAGCCGACAACCTCACTGTTTCTTCGTGTGAAGCAGTACGACCGCTTTGCTGGTTATCAGAAGTTTAGCGAACTCATCTTCGCCATATAACCTGAAACATGCAAAAATATGCAAGTGAAGTCGAAAACAGTCACAGCGAAGTGTCTCTGTTATCTTCGCTAGACATGTTAGCATCTCAAATGTTCGTAATGAAATGTATTTCTCCAAAGTTTGAAAAGGATGTTTGTATGTCAAAGTTGTTCTCCAACACACAAATTTCATTTTGGTCATCTTTTCATGTGACTTTGGTTGAACAATTCAAATTTTGAATTTCAAAAAATAATAACTTCAAAATAGATTTTTAAATAGCAAATGATTTTAGCTGAAAAGTCATCTACAACAAAGTTGCATGACTCATCAAGGCGTACAACTTTTATTTTGGTTATTTCTTCATTCAACAAAAAATGGTAGCATACATTGTTCACAAATTCATAAATCTCTCACATAGTTTATGAAACTATATGAGAGATATGCCATTTGTAAACATTGTTTAATATGACTTTGAAGGATGAAGAAATGATCAGAATAAAGCTATAGATCTCGATGAGTTTTGGAACTTTTATGTTCATGACATTTTCAGGTAAAATCATTTGATGTTTTAGAATCTTGTTTGAAGTTGTCATTTTTGTTGAAATTCAATTTTTGAAAAATCACAAAAAAGATGACCAAAATAATAGATGTAAGGATACAATAAATTGATAGAGCTTAGAAAATTTGAAGAAAATCAAGCAATTTAAAGTTAGTATGAGGGAGAAAGACTAGTTACAAGTTTTAGCTAGAGATTAAAAAGAGAAACCAGAGTTCTCCATTAATCTAAAAATTAAATTCTAAATAGTGATTTCAAATGAAAAAGTTGTAAACAATAAAGTTCTAACTTCGCAAGATTTATAACTTTTATTTTGATCATTATTTCTTCTTCTATGTTCTAAGTCTATTTAAAAATTTAAAATTTTACTTAATTTTTAATATTTAACTTCATTTTATAGGGGCAGCTGATAACACCAGCAATCCCTTCAAAATAGATTTGTAGGGCGACTAATTTGAGAACCATTTGTAGCTTTTAAAAAGGAGGTGTTGCTACAAATCCTTTCTATAGTAGTAATATATTAACCTGTCAATGCCAACAACGCCTCATCACCTCACAATTGCCACTACTAGGACACGCTACCTGTCATCTCTTTCACCACCCCTAGTCCTGCCCTATCCATCGTGTGTCAGCATGGATCCTACCGGCTTTACACTACAACCCTTTCCGACCAGTGTTGTGCCTAATAAGCATGTAACATTGGTGGTGACCATGGAAACTTTGAATAAATGGTCACCGGTGTAACACCATGGGTGTTAGAAAAAGCCATCAACACTAAACATGCCTACATTAACTTGTGGTTAACATAGTATTAAGGATAGATTAGTTCAAAAAGAGAACTAAAAATACGAAGGGACAAAAACAAAATTATTAAAGAAGAACAATGTGATTTAGGTTAATTCAATCTTAAGTAGTGACCATTAAAAAATCCAACTCCAATGTTGACAACATTTATTCTACAAAAGAAACATGAAGTCTTTCATAAATCAAGAAAACTAATCATAAACAAAAAATAAACCATATGCCAAAATGTAAGCTTATGAACTAGAAGACATGGACACACTTTAATGAAGCACGTAGTCACACTTGCTTTGGTTAAGGATGATACTTTACCTTATATAGTCCTATAAATCATTCACATGAATAACTTTTGATAAGTCAATAATGGTCAACCATCAAACCTATTTAGATTTTCTAAACATTGAGAGGTAAGCATGAATCATCTAACTTAAGCCACTAAAAGTTAAGCTTATTTTAACTAAAGATAAACATGTCATATATGATGGTTAAGTAGAGGTTAATTCCTTTCAAATAAGGTCAAACTTGTGTTCAGTGAAAAATGATAAATTTAATAATTCTTTAATATTATTTAATATCAAATATACGAAAGTAATAAAAAACTCCCAGACACATGATGCACAAACCTAAAATCAACACTTGAAAGAATATAACAGAAAAGAAAAGAAAAGAATACAAGAAAACTCACATCTACTGATAAAGCAACTAAGATTATTTAAACAAGGTTTATCAAAAATTAATACTATAATGTATTTGACCAAAATTCAACCATGTGAAAGGTTCATGTGAAAGTAAAAGGAAAGTGAAAAAATGTTAAAAATCCTAAATTTAGGTGAACAACTAATACTCTTTGGTGAGGCTAATTAAATGAACTTTCTATTAAATACTTCAATATTCACCAATATATAATACAAGTCAGTACTATGCCATGGTGCAAATCTTTGATGATGAAATAGTGTTTAAACAACTTTGGAGCCTCCAAGTTTGAATCAAATCCATATTCTCAAATGACTTGGAAAGTTTCTAAGCAGTGGATGTTCACCGGCACTACAAGGTTGACATCATGCATTATTTGATTTTCCTTAAACTACAAATGATGATCAAAAAACAAAAGATGAAATTTATACTTGGGAGAAGAGCAAAGCTTGAGTGGTGTTGACCAAGGTTTGGCGCTCCCAAATCACTATCAAACAAAGCCATAATAACAATTCCAAACTCTGATTCATGGGCAAACTCATGTTGCCGATACCGAGATTTAAAGCTTCTAGTACCCCATGAAGGCAAGTTAATTCCACATGAAGGGCCCAATCCCGGATGATGAAACCCTAGTTTCTTAAACACTTCATGGCCGATAAAAGATAAAACCACTTTTTTTCTATCCTTCATCTCCATTTTCACCTTGTTGAGTTTTTGCATCACATAGTTTATGTCATCTCATATTCTATCACTAACCTTTCATGTCTTAGATAAAGTCATTAGTTTACCATTTGTTACTAATTATCATAACTCAAACGTATCTAGTACTGTTTTACTCTGCATCTGGGATTACAGTAATAGGAGCACTAGCGCCCAGACGTCCGGACGCGGCCCATCCGTCCGGACGCCCGCACCTTCGCCACCTTCACCGGCACCTCGCCCCCACCGCCGGCCACCACCCCCGCCGCCGGCGGTAGGGTCTCGCCGGAGCTCCGGCGAGACCCTACTGCCGGCGGTGGCCGCCTTCCTCCCCTCCCCCCTCCAGCGCCTCCAGCGCCCTTGCCGCCGGCCCGTACCCACCGGCCATCCAGCCCCAACCGCTCAGCGACGCCCCAGCCGCCGAGCTCGCAACCGGCCGAACCGCCACCACCGCTGGGTCGACGGCCACGGCCAGGCAGACCGGGCGGATTCTATAGCCGGGGAAGGAAAGGAGGGGAGAGGGGGGCCTCGCCGGAACCCTAAAGTTCGCCGGAGTTGGAGGAGAAGAGGGGAGAGGACAGGAGGAGAGGAGAGAGTGGGAAGGGGGCCTACTTGGGCTGGATGCGCGGCCGCCGCCGCCGCTGCCGTGCCCGTGTGCGTGCTGAGTCGGGGAGAGACCGGGGGGAGAAGAGAGTGAAGCCGGAGGAGTAAGGGTGGTCGGAGTAGGTGTTATGCTGCGGTGGGAGAGTTGGGCCGCGTAGTTGGGCCGGCCCAGGAGCACGGCGTCCGGCCGTCCGGACGTCTGCTTCGAACGGTTCCCGTTACAGTAAGCCAAGTGTAGCAAGCGAAGCCAGCTCGATCCAGGGAATTAAGGGAAGCTTCACCTGTTCACCTCTCCAACAAAACCATTCTCCGGCTCCCACTCGCACTCTCTCCCCCCTTCCACTCCCAGACTCCTCCCACTCTCCCCGGCTACCCCCACACACAAACAGCCACTCCTCACCTTCCCCACCCTCCGGTTCATGTCCTGCTGCTCCCCATGTCGCCCCCACTCGAGCTCGACTACATAGGCCTCTCGCCGCTTCCGGCCGCCGCCGCCGCCGCCGCCGCCGATGCCGACGAAGACCTGAAGGGCACCGAGCTCCGCCTCGGCCTGCCGGGGTCCGGGTCGCCGGACCTCCGTGTCGCGGCTGCCACCCTGGACCTGCTCCCGGCCAAGGGCGCCAAGCGCGGGTTCTCTGACGAGGCGCCCCCGCCGTCGCCCGCTGCCGCTGCCGGGAAGGGAAAGAAGGTGGCGGAAGAGGAGGACGACGACAAGAAGGTTGCAGCGACGCCGCAGCCGGCCGCGAAGTAGGTGGAGTGTGGAAGTGGATCTTGGGGTTTTGTTGCCTCAAACGAAAAAGGGGAAGCTTGGGGCTTTGCCAGAGCATTCATCTCGCGTTTCTCCTCCGTGGTTCTTGGGACTGCGGCCACTAGTGGTTATTGTGAATTTGTGATTGTTGCCCCTTTGTTTGGGAGCAAAGTTCTCTGCAGTTTGGGAAATCTTCCTGGGTTTTTGGAGTTCATGACATTTGGAGATTCTGCAGCAGAAAAAATACCTTTGGAAATTCTGTGCTTTTCAGGGAAACAAAACGGTAGGATAAATTGAAAGGGGCTGAATTGTGTATATGTCAGGGGATCTCTCTTGGCTTGGTATTTTCGATTTGTTTTTACTCCTTTGGGTGGGGATTTCGGTCTGTCTTGGGGCCTAGAGGAGGGAAACTAAAGTTTCAGCTTTGTGATGTTCTTTTAAATTCCCACTTTTCCTCCGAATTCTCTACTTTCCAACCCCCTTCGATTTATCTTCGGCTTCCTTGGTTTTTCTTTTTCCACTTTTCTTGCTTGCTCAAGCTTTTCTCATCTTTTCTCTGCTCTTTTTTTAGACAATCTTTTCTCTGCTCCCCTGCTTTGTTTTTTGTTGTATTTTGTTCATAACATTTTGATTTGGCATTACCTTGCTCAAATTATGTGACTCTCATCCCAAAATTCGCCAGAAAAATCGTTTCTTTATTTTGTCACCGGTAGAACATCTCCTGATCTACCTCTTCGTTCCGTGGTTGTAAAGATTTATTGAGCTAAGGTGTGTTGTGCAGAGCTCAGGTGGTGGGATGGCCACCAATCCGCAGCTACCGCAAGAACACGATGGCTACCACCCAGCTGAAGGGCAGTAAGGAGGATGTTGAGGCCAAGCAGGGCCAGGGGTTCCTGTACGTCAAGGTCAGCATGGATGGCGCGCCGTACCTCAGGAAGATTGACCTCAAGACTTACAAGAACTACAAGGACCTGTCAACTGGGCTTGAGAAGATGTTCAGTGGCTTCAGTACTGGTGAGATGTCTCGGGTTACTCTCCCTCTTTCGGATGGCGCATCAGTATGTAATTGTGTTTCATTTTGATGTGGATGGTGTTAGAAACTTAGAAATACATCAAGAAGCCTTTAAAAAGCATCATACTTGATTCTTAGGATAAGCAATAGATTCGACTTACCGTTATTTTTTAGTAATGGTAAGATTACAAACAATCTAGCGCGCCTTCTCTTTTTTTTAGTTCTTTGATGGACTTTCTATTCCTTGCTAAACAAATACCCTGCTGATTGTTCAGTTATTGCATCTATCAAGTCTTTTCTTAGAAATATATTATTTCCTGTAAGGAAAAATAAATTTTGGCTCCATGTGTATGATTATTCGAGGATATCTTCTAGTCCTGAGTATTATTGCAGAAAGCTACTAATCACTAGAAGAGTGACATCCCCTATGTATTTCTGAAATTTGGAGATCTATGGTCCTGTATTTATATATCTAATATCTCATTAGTTTTCACCACTTCATTAGAACCATGGAAATGAAAATAAGGTTCAAGTCTCTTCAGTAGGAATTTTAGTACAAGAAGAGGTTCTCTTCTGTTTTCCTTTTATTGGTCTTACAGATTAGTATGGGTGTAATACCATATCAGGCAAGGACGGCTTATCTGAGTACCGCAAGGATGGTGAATATGTTCTGACTTATGAGGACAAGGA
>CM041641.1:28573546-28682940 GCA_023333625.1 Bothriochloa decipiens | reverse complement strand
CTCCCCCTCCCCTTCCCCGTCGTGTGTCAAGAACCTAGCGCCGCAGAAGACGGATACGACGATGAAGCTGTGCGCAAGTGCTGTCCGGAGCTTGCTGAGGTCGACCGGCTCGACAGCGGAAACTGATAGCGCCGGCGAGAGGCGGAGCGCGCAGGAGTGGGCGCAGGCAAGCATAAGGGCCTGGAGGTGGGCTGGGTCCACGACGGCCGGATCCATGGAGATAGAGATGGGTGGTGGGGCTCTAGCTCTGTGCTTCTTCGTGGACTTCGGACCGGAGGGGGTTGGATTCGGAGAGAAGATCGCGAAGGTGGTGAGGCGCGCGACCTTGACGGATATGGTGGCCATGGTGAAGCTTCAATGGTGAGGGGCTGAGGGCGCGCTTACGCGCCGGTCATTTTCTGAGATGTGGGCGCGGTATTTCTTCCATCTTGCTGCTAGAGAAGACCACGCGTGCTGCTAGCCGGGTGATCCTGATACGCGATGTGGCGACGCTCCAAGGAGAAGAAGCGGAGCAGGAGCAGAGCGTGGAGCCATGGATGGATAGAACAGGATAGGAAATTAGGAATGTTTTTTGGACCGTCTTGTTGGAGTGTTCAAAGCTGACCGAGTGTTCTCAGACCTCAAAACAACCCAAATCCACAAAAATGAAATTCCGACTGTTTCACAGCGTGGTGTCATGGTCGGACTGATAGGTTCAAAGACGATTAACTGTTTACCCGTATGTCGGTGTTTCGACCTCAGGGTCTAGCACAAACGAGTAAATATATTTTGCGTGCTTTCTAATCCGGATGATGATGCAAGAAGAACACAAGGTTTATTCTGGTTCGGGCAAAAAGAGGCCCTACGTCCAGCGCGTGGGGAGGGGAGGAGTTTGTATTATCTTGCACCGAAGTGCCAGTACAGGGGAGAATATAAGCGTGCGAGTGAGTGAGCTAGGACTTGAGCGTTTTGGGCTCTGGTAGCTCCCTCTTGACCTGTTTGAACAAGTGCCTGGCGCCTCCTTTTATAGGCGAAGGAGGGGCTCAGGGGTACATGAATTTAGGGCGAACGTTGCTGCTGACGTCGGGGAGGAGATGCCGATCATGTCGGTGCCGCTGTAGAGACGTGAGTCGGGCGTGCGTGCCCTGAAGCGATGTGCTCAGAGATGACGGCCGTCCTTCTCGTGCGTGGGATGACGCAGCTGATGGCTGGTGAAAGACCGGCGCCCATGTCCGGTCGTGCGGATCCCTGTGGCCGTCGCGTCGGGAGTTGTTGGAGTGTTGACCGGCGATGACAAAGTCCAGCTCGAGAGGTGGTCGAAGGGGGTCGAGGCCCAAATGGATAAGGCCGAGGCCCGGATGGATAAGACCGAGCCCCGGAAAATACGGTACGGATGCCGGTAAATATGCCTCGAGGGGTCGCCTGATACTAGGCACAGTGCGCGGTATGGAGCTACAGTGCGATATGACCCGCCAGATTCCCGGGTATGGGAGGTAAAAGCTGGATTTGACCTTCGTACACGCGACTGTTACCGTGACTGTAGCCACGAAGTTAGGCGGGAGCAGGTAAAACGTACTAAATGCCCTGAAAACCGTACCGGGAGTAGGTAATCGAGGGGTGTGCTGTACTCGAGGGGCGTCCGTTCACTCGGGTAAATCTCCGTCACCGAGAGGTAGCCCGAGTGGCACCCTCGAGTGATCTGCTCTGCCTCGAGCAGGGCGCGTCGGGTAGGTAGCGGCCTGGACTGCCGAGGCCCGTTCGTGGGTCGGCTCAGTATGACTTGGCAATTGAGCTTTTTAAGCTAGGTGAAGGATAATCGCCGCGATGATTTTTGGTTTATTGATGTCCGAGGTTAATCCACTTAATCGAGGGTTAAGGGTACCCCTCTCCTAGGTATCCGACAGTAGCCCCTGAGCCTCAGCTCGAGTGCTGGCACTCGAGTTGGGGGTTATAAGTCGAGAGTGAGGCGTGGTTCATGACTTTCCGTGGGGGGCGCGCGAGCGTCCCCCGCGGGGGTAGCCCCCGAGGCCTCGGAGGAGTAAGGAGACTCCTTTGAGGGCTTTGTTGAGAGGTGCTTGTCCAGTTGGGCATAGTTAGTGTCCCTGAAAGATTAGGATAACATGAATTGGGGTCGTAGTACCTTATTGAGGGGCGTCTCAAGCCGTCGAGCCCCCGGGTGAGTTCGGCCCTCTTTCATCGAGGGGTGTCGTGGCATAGTTGAGCCCCCGAGCCTCGTGCGACTAGGGCGTTGCTAGCCTTCGGCTTCATCCCACGAACCCTTTCGATCGGGCATAAGGCGAGGAGCGTCGTGCTACCCTCGGTTGGGCGAGCCTCGAAGTCTTCAATGAGCTGGTAACGGGAGATCCAAGTGAGAATTTGTGCCCCATTCGATAGGGTTCGACTAGTGGCCGCAGAGGCGTTCTCATTAGAGCCAAACAAACTGACGTGTGGATACCGTCCCCATTTGTTAGGGGCCGGTGGTTCGAAGCCTCCCCTCGAGGGGATCCCACGAGCGTCTTTTTGGCCTCGGATATGTCCGAGGGGGTCTCGAGAGTTTGTTCTCGAGCCCCCAGGTGGTTGTTTCCTCTTTCATTGAGGGCACCCGGTTGCGAATGAGCCCCCGAGCCTCTTTCACCGAGGCCAATCAGGAACAAGCCCGTCTTTTTCTTTCGACCCTCGCGCACCTTTTTGACGGGAGGAGGGATGAAGAGTGCCCTGCTACCCTCGTTTGGGCGAGCTTCGACATCCTCTGGTGAGCTGTTATTGAGAAATTCAAGTGAGAGCTCGTGCCCCGTTCGATAGGGGTCAACAGGTGGCCACGGAGGCGCCCTCATTGAAACTAACAAATGGACACATGGATTTCGAACCCATTCGATAGGGTTCGGCGGCTTGATGCCTCCCTCCGAGGGGATTCCGTAGTTGTCCTTTTGTTTCGCCTTGAATATGTCCGAGGAGGTCTCAAGAGTTCGTTCTCGAGCCCTCGGGTGGTTGGTTCCTCTTTCATCGAGGCCACCCGGTTGCGAGTGAGCCCTCGAGCCTCTTTCGTCGAGGTCGATCAGGAACAAGCCTGTCTTTTTCTTTCGACCCTCACACTCCTTTTTGATGGGAGGAGGGGTAAGGAGCGCCGTGCTACCCTCGTTTGGGCGAGCTCCGACGTCCTCTGGTGAGCTGTTATCGGGGAATTCAAGTGAGAGCTCGTGCCCCATTCGGTAGGGGTCAACAGGTGGCCACGGAGGCACCCTCATTGAAACTAACAAATGGACACATGGATTCCGAACCCATTCGATAGGGTTCGGCGGCTCAATGCCTCCCTCCGAGGGGATTTCATAGTTGTCCTTTCGTTTCGCCTTGAATATGTCTGAGGGATTTTCAAGAGTTCATTCTTGAACAAGGGACTCGTGTCGGCTCCCCCCGGTCATCCCTGACTCGGATACTCGAGGGCGGCTGTCGAACCCTAATCGAGGGCCAGCCTTCGCTCCCTTGAGATTTTTGTGGGGCCGGGGCCGGCGTTCCTTACCACGGAAGGAATCATCCGTGAATAACTCTTTCATCCGCTGGGCGCGCCTTTTGAGGTAGGAGTCGTAACGGCGCAGTCGTGGGGGGCGGGTACAACGGCTAGAGGCTGAGTATTCGACCGTGTCCCTGTATCCAAAAACCGAGGGAGCGGTTAGGTTCAGACATTAAATGCGGGGATTTACCTGCCCTTTTCACCGGTTCTGCCCATTGCCCTTTGACCTGCCTATAAATTTAGGAGGTGGGGTTTCGTCCGTCCCTCATCGCTGCTGTTGTCGGAGAGAAGAGTAGCCCTGTTCGTTAGCGCAAGAGAGAAGAGGGGAGAAATTGGGAATCTTCCTTCCTGTCCACACGCTGAGCTAGCCTGTGCTGTCGCTATGATGCCAGAACTTCTCCCTCTGGAGGATTGGCTCCCGTCGGCCATGACGGAGTGGGAGCTCGAGGAGTTGGTGGATGATGGGCTTCTTCGTCCCATCGTCTCGGCTGATCGGCTAGAGTGGATGGTGCCGCCGAAGGAGGACCTCGGTCTGCGAAGACTTCGGTGTTGATGTCAAGGCGGAGGTCGAGGATGACGTGCGCGGGACCTTCCTCACCAACCGGTTGTACGAGCTCAGTCGAGTCACGAGGGAGCAAGTACATAACGCACTGCATGTCAGTGTGAAGTGTCAAGAACGAGGAGAGGCACAAAGCCTTGGTCGAGGCTGCTGGGGAGCCCGGTGGTCGGCTGGCGAAGCTGTTCGAGCCCGAGGTCCTTCCTCCCGGTGTTGATGAAGAAGAAGCCGGCCTGTGAGCCAATCTGGGCAAGAAAGCCCATGTAATAGGTTAGATTTTTACTTGTGTCGATGTGGCCTCGAGGACCTTAAAACATGATGTTTGTATGCATTTCGAATGCTTTCGAGTTCGAGTCCGTCATTCCTTTTCTATTCGAGTTGAGTTTTTACGCAGTCATCTTGGCGCACGGTTGCGTCCTTCGGTGTGGGGTGTGAGTGGAGGTACCGTAGCTGGAGGCGTAGGTGATCTTGCAGCTCGACGGCCCCTCAGCCTCAGGGTTCCCTCGTGGCCTTGTCGACTATGTAAGAACTCGCATCGAAGCATATAGGAACGTTAGACATTGATTTTTTGACATCATGTGCTTTTACTAAGTCTTCTTAGCACGTGGTTACGCCCCTTGGCATGAGGGAGTGAGTGGAGGTACCATAGTGCAAACGCGTGGGTGATCTCACGGCTCGACGACCCCTTGGCCTCAAGGTGCCCTCGTGGCCTCGTCGACCATGTAAAAGAGTAAACATCGAGTTTCGAAAAACATGTGAGTTTTTTAGGAACTTCGGGGGTTCCCCTCCTTGTAGCCCCCGAGGTAGGCTCGACTCTGTTAAGGCAGAGTCGAGGCTACCTTATTCATGTGAACAAAAAGTTAAACTTGTAAACGAAAGTACTTCTTATTCATTCATGACATGGGAAAAAACAAGGCTTCGAAGCCCTAGGGGTGAAAGCGACGTAGCTGTTTGATGTTTCATGCGTTGTTGAAGGTTTCGCATTTCCCGTTGGCTAGCTTGTAGGTTTTGGGCTTCAACACTTCTGCAACGATGAAAGAGCCCTCCCATGGTGGAGTTATCTTGTGGCATCGAAGAAGGCGCCAACAGCATCCTCTCCAGCGGCGTAACTGGCGACGACGTCCATCAGTTCGTCTGCGGTCTTCGGGGGGTTACGCCCTAGCTCTCAAACCAGCTCCTTGCAGGTAGTCCCGGCAATGAACGCCAGGATCACGTCGTCATCGGGGATATGGGGAAGCTCGGTGCGTTGCTTGGAAAAGCACTGAGCGAAATCACGAAGGGGCTCCCCGGGCCTCTGCTTGCAGTTGTGGAGGTCCCAGGAGTTACCGGGGCGCACGTAGGTTCCCTTGAAGTTTCCCTCGAAGACCCACACCAGGTCAGCCTAGTTATGGATCTGACCGGGGGGAGCTCCTCAAGCCACCTTCGACCTGTGTCAGAGAGGAACAGGGGGAGTTGGCGGATGACAGCGCGGTCGTCGCGTGCCCCGCCCAATTGGTAGGCCAATCGGAAATCAGCCAACCAGAGTTCAGGCTTGGTCTCACCGTTGTACTTGACGACACTCGTGAGGGGTCGGAAGGGATTTGGTAGCAGCGTGTTGCGGATAGCCCTGCTGAAGACTCGAGGGCCCGGCGGCTCGAGGGGCCGATGCCGGTCGCTGTCATAGCGCTCGCCCCTGTGTGCGTTGTAGCCTCGCGTCTCGTCATCACCACTTGTGTCGGCGGTTCTCGTTGATGTCGTAGCACGCGTCTCGAGGCTCACGGTTGTCGTGGATGCGCGCGGACAGGGATCGCCTTCTCGATCCGGGGGCATCCGCTTGATGGACTGAGCCCTCCCTCTCGTGTCGAGGGTTTCAGGGGGCTACTCCGAGGCCACCCCTCGATGTCTGAGGCCGAGCTTTCGGCCTGCTGCACGGCAGCTACCTCGAGGAGGCCCTGAACCTCCTGCTGGATGCGTCAGGCTTTGGGATTCGAGGGGGTTGGCATGTTGCGGAGAAGCATGGTCGCCGCGATGACATTCTGACTGGCGCGATTGAAGAGGAGGCGCTCGACCGCTCCCTCCCCAGTGATCTACCGGTGGACTTCTTAGGCTCTGGCTGGAGCCCTTCTGCCGGGCGGGTATCCGCGCTCCCGCTCGAGGGTACGCTTGAGCTGGCACATACGCTCCCGGTCTTCGTCGAGCTTGGCTCGCATCTCCCAGACTTGCGTGAGCTAGGCGTCGTGGGCGTCCTGAGGCAATTGCACGTTGCTTGGGTAGCTGGTGGCTGCTCCCCTTGATCCGCCACGACGAGGTCGCCTCCTACTGCGGCAGCAGCTGCGGTTGTGGGCGTGAGGTCGATGGTGTCGGCGCTCGAAGCGATAGCTCCGTCGATGTGGAAGCACTCGCGCTTGGGGTCGTAGTGGTCGGAGTAGGAGTCGGGGTCGTTAGAGTAGAAGATAGGGAACCGCCCCCGTCGCTCCTCCTCCAGCTGGCGTCGCATCGTGCCGAGGGTGTAGTGCCTCAGGCCAGGAGTCTCTAAAGACTCTGGGGAATGCTCGAAGGTCGGTGCGAAAGTCAGCACGTCCAGGGTGGCGTGAAGGAGGTGCCCCGGGAGGCCCTCGTACCTGCTCGGTGCTCATCGTGGATGAGTATGACCTGGCGGTGTTGTTGAGGCCGAATGGAAACGGTCATCGGGACTTGAACAATCCGTGCGGAAGTAGGCTGGGTGGCGTCGGGGCTGTGCCTGCTAGAGAGGCCATCCCAGACCCCCTCGACGAGCGGATAACGAAGGTGAAGTCGGGGTTGTCGCCGAGTCCTCCCAGCTTCTCCTTCGCTCCCAGGCGTAAGTCTGCTAGGCTACCAACCAGGGACCCTGCATCCTCAGCCGGGTGCGAGGAAGCTGAGGTGGAAGTCGACTCACTCTCGGAGCGGCGATGGCGGTTTTGCCGGCCGCGCCTCCTCCTGGGTGCGGATGCGTGATGACGAGACCGATGAGGGGCCCGTTGCAGGGACCCGGGGTTGCCTCCGCTCGGGTTTCCGACCGAGAGCAGAACCATGTCCTGGCCGCGGCCGAGTGACATGAACTCCAAGCTCCCGAACCAGACCACCGTGGTGAACGGAAGCGATGGAACTGAGTCTGCCATCCGAAAAATGGCGGGAAACGCTGGTGACACGTAGATCCCCTACCTGGCACGCCAACTGTCGGTGTTTCAACCCCGGGGGTCTAGCACCAACGAGTAAATATGTTCTGCGTGCCCCCTAATCCGGATGATGATGGAAGAAGAACACAAGGTTTATCCTGGTTCGAGCAAAAGAAGGCCCTACGTCCAGCGGGAGGGGGGAGTTTATATTATCTTGCACCAAAGTGCTTGTACTGGGGAGAATACAAGCGTGCGAGCGAGTGAGCTAGGACTTGAGCGTTTCGGGCTCTGGTAGCTCCCTCTTGACCTGCCTGAACTAGAGCCTGGCGCCTCCTTTTATAGGCGAAGGAGGGGCTTAGGGGTACATGAATCTAGGGCGGACGTTGCTGCTGACGTCAAGGAGGAGATGTCGATCATGTCGGTGCCGCTGTAGAGACGTAAGCCGGGCGTGGCATGCCCTGAAACGACGTGCTCGGAGATGACGGCCGTCCTTCTCGTGCATGGGATGACGCAGCTCATGACCGGTGAAAGACCGGCGCCCATGCCTGGTCGTGCGGATCCCTGTAGCCGTTGCGTCGGGAGTTGTTGGAGTGTTGACCGGCGATGACGAAGTCCAGCTCGAGAGGTGGTCGAGGCCCGAATGGATAAGGCCGAGCCCCGGAAAATGCGGTACGGATGCCGGTAAATATGCCTCGAGGGGTCGCCTGATACTGGGCATAGTGCGCGGCATGGAGCTACAGTGTGGTACGACCCGCCAGATTCCCTGGTATGGGAGGTAAAGGATGGTTTTGACCTTCGTACACACGACTGTTACCGCGACTGTAGCCATGAAGTTAGGCGGGAGCAGGTAGAACGCACTAAATGCCCTGAAAACCATACCGGGAGTAGGTAATCGAGGGGTGTGCTGTACTTGAGGGGCGTCCGTTCGCTCGGGTAAATCTCCATCACCGAGGGGTAGCCCAAGTGGCACCCTTAAGTGATCTGCTCTGCCTCGAGCGGGGACGCGTCGGGTATGTAGAGGCCTGGACCGCCGAGGCCCGTTTGTGGGTCGGCCCGTATGACTTGGCAATTGGGCTTCTTGTGCTAGGTGAAGGATAATCGCCGCGATGGTTTTTGGTTTGTTGATGTCCGAGGTTAATCCACTTAATCGAGGATTAAAGGTACCCCTTTCCTAGGTACCCGACACCGCGCGTGATATCATGTGACAGGCTTCTTAATCGGAGCAGCACAGAAAAATATACTTATTTGAAGAATACAGTTACATAAATTAGAAAACACATCTAAACATAAGAGCAAGTTAAATTTAAAAGGTCATAGAAATCATTACCACTAGTTATTATACCTGCCACGGCAAACAAAAATACAAACTCCTGCATTATAGTTGAAAATAACCATATAAAAGGACAAGATGTCAAATGAAGGACAAACTATTCAACCACTAACATCAACAAAAAAATATGCTAAGAGCCAAAATATAAAAAGACAAACCTAAACAAAAATAATAAAAAATAATAAGTGCAACTGAGGGCTAAACTATAAAAACAACCCTTTAACACCATAATAAAAAAAGCAAGCTGCCAACTGGAGGTCACATTATAAAACAACCCCTAACAACAATAACAGTAATAACAACATAAAAAAAGCGGTCCACGTCAAATGAATAAAGATTGCACAATTATAGACATAAAAGTCCACATAAACTCTCATCAAAGTTGTCTGTCAAGAAACAATTCAAGAAAAACTATACATAACAATCAAAAAATAATAGCAGGAGCAACACATGAGCAACACACCACCATTTCCCTAAAATCCGAAGCACAAATCAAACATGGCCTAGAGGAAGTCATAGTCAATTCACTAATGTTGCTATGACCATGTGATATTTACCAAATCTTGATGGACGATAAAAGGATTTGGTTGGATAGATGAATCGAAAGATGTTGGCAAAAGAACAAATGGCAAACCTTACTAATATAAGTTTGTCGCACTACATCGTTGTCGATCGACATACCCAACATTTCAACAATATATCTAAACATGTAAGAAAAATAAGGGTTAGTTACCCTCAAAATCCGTAGGTATTATGGAACAAATTGGCGAGAACGAATACAATAAGGAGCAAAGAAGCCAAAACATGACACATGTGGGGAACTAGTTTAAGCATAACCTGAGAGAAATAACAAGATAAAGTCAAGGGAAATGCCTAGATATCCCTCGAAATCGCCTTGCAAGAATGAGCATGATGGGCTTTTTCATTTATGAATTTTTATTTCCTAGGAAATAAACTAAGGTACCTTTGAATAATTTGAATTTGAATTCAAGGAGAATTATGAAAGTTCGAGGGTTGGGGAATTCAAGTGAAAGGTAAAGGAGGGTTTTTAATGGAGGATGGTTAAGGAATTTATTTAGGGAAATAAGTCAAGGAATAATTGGTGCCAAATAAAATCTAGGAAAACCAAACAAGTTTTAAGCATCTCAACACTCAAAAATACATAGATGCATATGGTTATTTTTAATACAAAGTTTTGGAAATATACTTTTAAAAGAGGTTTTGCATATAATAAATAGTCAAGGTTTATAATACTCAGTCAAGGTTTTAATTTATTGAAAATTTTAAAAAAGTTCAATTTTTGTGTTCTTTAACCTATGATTTAAATTTATTTAAAACAGAAATAACATATCGATTATTCTATAAGAGTGTCAAGAAATTTTTGTTACCAAATTTTAGTATTCGTACTTGAGTCCACAAAACTCTACAATGAAAATATTTACATAAAAATATCATTTATTTAAGGCCATTTGGTAGGGCTCCTCCACAAGAGCTCATTAGAGTAGTCAGAGTTGCTTTGCTTCTCCTACTAAACTTGTTTGGTAGGGCTCCTCTATAGGAGCCAAAGCCAGGGAGGAGCCCTACCTAACGAGGCCTTAACTTTAAAGAAGAAAAACATATCTTGATGTTTCTATGTTTGCGCTCACAAGCTTGTATGATTCGGTGGAAGTATAAAACTCTATACCTTAAAACCTACTCCCTCTGTAATGGTAGTTCAAGTCATTTGGTACAGCGATACCGTCTTCGCAACATAATTTTGACCTCTTACTTTTATAAAAATATTTATTCAAAATGATATATGTACACTTTTATGAAACTACTTGAGGACAAATCTACTCGTATGGTTTTGACATCTCCAAACTCAAGAACTTAAAAGTTATTCTTGATTTATATTCTTAATGTTTGATTCAAGCCTTATGTAAAACGACTTTAAGTACTAGTACGGAGGAGTTTATAAATCTATCTATATAACAAAAGAACGAAGAAATTGAGAAATATCCCACCTGTACGTGGACCGTTGGATGATTAATTGTAATTAAATCTAAAGGCTCAAATTAACTGTGTTGTGGGCCATGTTGAAATATTACGCCGAAATCTTACGTTCACGCGTTCCTGCTTCTGTCAAGGCTTCATCCGCTCGTGATTTTTTTTCACCTGCCCCTCAGCTTACCCACCCGCCTGTACCCGCACACGTCGCCGCGAGCCTGCCGCCGTGACTGCACGTCTGCACGCGTCGTGGCCAGGTCTACCCGAGTCGGTAGCGGGGGTCGGCAGCTCTCGGCTTGGCTTGCTCTGGGCGGGGCATTGCTGCAACGAGGGGCACCGTCACGTACGAGGGCCGAGGACGGCGGCGGCGGCTCCCCAGCTAGATGGTAGTCCGTTCTTCTATGGATGTTGCTCAATGCAATCAGCGGCTTGCGCTGGCCATGCAACTGCGTCCCGTAAGTTTTCATGCAATTCTTGTTTCTGGACCTCTTATGTCGACCATGTTCTTGCATGTGTAGCTTAAGAGTTTCTTTGTGGAAGATTACACACTTCCATCGTCCTAACCTGACAGGTTTGGCTCTGATTTTCTGCTGATCTGCGTGTGCAGCTCAAGGGTTTGTCAATGATGGTGCAGGCCTGCTCTCGGCCACTAAATTCAGGAAATCTCTCCCGATAGGAGAGACTGATTTTGATATGGTTGTACTCATGTATGCCTGTGCTTTTTGGAAGCCCTTGCTGGGAAAAAAAAAACACATGTTCTTAATCCACTATTTGTGTTGCAGATGATAATCGACTTGGCCTTTTGGTGCCGGGCATGCAGCTTATCAAGCTGGCTTTCAAGGAAGTGGGCTCCACACTGACCATCAATAGATACACCCCCTCTAACTAATGAAAAAAAAACTATTGGAGCTACAATCTGCTACGTCTATGTTTTTCATTGTTCTCCTTTTATCTTTCCTTATGTTGTAGCCTTGTAGGGGCCTACACCTCTCCATCACGTCTCATGTTGTCAGACCAATTATATGTAGGCAATGACAGTTGACAACAGAAGGAAAAAATATTGTTGTCACTAAAAAAGAACACGAACAGGCTTGTAAAAATTGATCATCCTTGTTTCACATAGAAACCAGGTATTCTACCGCTGGTAAAATCGGATATTTAATTCTATTTCTTGCTTATTATGATATACCTATATTTATTTCTCTGGAAAAACATTGACAAAGAATAAAATAACCCTATTAATGGTAGCCTTAAAAATTAAAATGTCCACGAAAATAAATTGTTATTACTTACTTTATTAGGTTCGAAACCATCATGTATTTCTGTATGACTGTATGATCCCAACATTGTCAAATCTCTGGTAACGCTAATGTGAAGCTGAAAACTACATAGGTTGGAAACCCGACAATTGAAGTGCCACAACCACTATATATGTTCAGGGTAACCTAAAGTGCACTAAAGTGATATTATCGCTACTTGGTGTTCCACCGAGGAAAGCTTGAGACCTCTCACAAAATCAACTGGAGGTGGGCAAGAATAATCACCAATTCTTTCCAACGTCTCCAACAATCCACCAAGCCAGCTAGGAGCGGCACTCTTCAAGAGTAACAAGAAATCCACCGGCCAAACGACTAACAAGTGCACTAGATGCAATCAACCATGCAAATGCACTTCGAATCACTCAATCTCACTTATGATTCGCAACCACGCAAGGGAGATGAGTTGGAGGGCAAAGCTCAGGCTCACAAGAATGAATAGGATGTTAGAAAGTCGAGAGAGATGGCCAAGCCCCGACCAACCTCTATTTATAACAATCCCACCATGAAACTAGCCGTTTCCCTCATCATACAGATCATCGGGGTCATCGGACGCGTCCGACGCATGCAAACTCGCGCGCCAAAAACTGCACATTCAAACCAGCCGAAGACCACCACCATCGGACGTGTACAACACTCGCTCTGCTCCGCTCGGCCAGAGAGCCGTTGGGCATCCGAAGCGCCGACCCAGTGTCCAACGCTCGGCGTCCGACGGTCAGTCAGCCCGACGACCCTCTCCGAGTTGCGTCCGACGCCCATCGGACGCCCCGCACCCAAACCGTCAGATGCTGACGTCAACGTTCGCCGCGTGTAAAAACAGCGTGTCAAGCCTCAGCAACAACTCAACGCGTTGGATGCTCTGCCCCAGCATCCGACGCTCACCAACTGACGCATTCGACGCTCACAAATCCTCGATTTTGAGCCGCCGTCAAATGCAAACATCTCCACCATGCTACCCAACAAGTATACCAACTTCTAACCGAAAGTTAGCATGTTTTCAACAACATTTTGCATCCTGCGCAATAGAAAATAGTCATCTCATTTGTTTGAAAGCGCCCCAAACCCCACTCAACCCTGCAAACTCCACCATCTTTGCAAAATGTGCCAACACCACCAAGTGTATATCTCTAGGTGCTTGTGTGTTAGCATTTTCACAATATTTTTTAAAGGATTTTTCATTTGCACGGTAGATTCTAATGCATCAACATGAATGATAGACCTAGTGGCACTCATGAACCGAAGTACCGAAGATCTCCCCTCTTTATAGTTCGGCTACCGATCCTAAACCACTCACATCCTCTATGGTGTCTTGAGTGCAAACCAAAATGGCCCTATTGGTTATACCTTTGCCCTGAGTCCTTTTTTCTTTTTCATCAACCGCCAAGCTTCACATGACATGTGACACTCCACGTCACTATGTAACCTTCTTGGTCCATCGGTCTCGATCTAACTTGCTCTTCATCGTTGGTCGGTCTATCGGCACCAAGTCTTGCCCAAGCTTCACCGTCGCACGGTCCTTTGCTTCGAAGCCTCAACTTGCCCTTCACACTTCCAACCGGTCCATCTAGCCAAGCCTCATCTTGATCTTCACCTTCTAATTAAATGACTCCATGTCATGACTCATCTCCAATGAACTCATACTTGGCAAGGACCATCTTATCTAAATCATCCATTTAGAAACAAGGTTAGTCCTAAGGTTTCATTAATTTGGCAAAACTAAACTAGGAACTTTCAAATGCAGCACATCAAAGTATTCTATTTTTATTAATAAGGATGTAAATATAATATAATGCATGGCCCTATCTTGTTTGACATATCATGCATGTCCCATTATGACCATGTGTCTCTTTATGTTAATTGCCCCATTATGTATAAACATGATATGATATTTATAAACACTAAATTTACATGTTTGTTCACTTAATTGTCATATTTTGAAGAAGCTAATCTTTGCTAGCTGTTGTTGAGATTTATTGGTAGTTTACAATTACTTTTGCGGTAATAGTGCTTCTTGTAGAGTAGCAGCAGTACCTCTTCGGGCTGGAGCATTGACATTGGCTGGATGCTAGATATTACGAATAAAAACTCCCATTTAAAGATGGGTATGCCTATTAATTTTTGTTGGAATGCTTTATGCTAATTGTGGTTAAAATGACAAAAAAACAACAATATCTTCTAGGCACGTGCATATCGCACGTGCATGTTAACTAGTTTTAAATAATATAAAAAATATATTTATAGTGAAGCCTTTTTTGTGAGAAATATGATAAACTCGTTTTTGAATCCAACGCTTTATTGAAAACTATCAGTAACACTAGAATGATCGAATTGGATTGCCTGTGTCAATAGTATCCACTAGGTGATGGGGACGTGATCCCACGAGGATAATTGAGGTGATGGGGACGTGATTCCACAAGGATAATTGTTTTTACTTATTGTAAAAGAAGAAGGATAATTATTTTTATTTTTACGTATTTCTCAGGATATCTTGGGTCACGTGACGTGCATAACTTTAGGGTAGAATAGATGTATCTTCTTAAAAAACAAAGAGAGTATATCTTAGGATGAAAAAAGTACGTTTCAAATCATGTGAAGTGTTCTGAAAAATAAGTTTATATGGCTGGTTCCAGCCATAACTAGCACAACCAACTTTAGACAAGTGTGACATGTGGCAAGGAAATTGGAGGCATTTTACATATTACCACTGTTAAGATTGTCAATTATCCGTTTCTCATCCTTTGGTCTTAATTAGTATCTTTAAAAATCATGCGTCTTCATTTTGCCACGTTTATTTGCTTATTTGACATGCCATGGTAACGTGACGCGGTTGTGCACAGTCAGCCCCTGGCTGCCTTTGCCTTACTCCTCTCTCTTTCTCCTCCGGTTACTCCTAGGTGGGACCCACTTGTTAGATTTGTTTTCAACCTCCAGCATTAGATGGGAGATAGCCAAACATGCCACACTCATCTCCGTCCTCCGCACACAAGATAGTCCTGCCACCCCGTCCTCACGCGCTCCTTGGCACGCCTTCTTAGTCGAGTTAGGCCATGATGCCGCCGCTGCTCCCAAATGGGCCGCACCTCACGCTGCCGGTGAACTAGCTGCGCCGCGCACTGCTGGTGAGCTGGCCGTGCATGGAAGCACGCACGCGAGCAGCGGCTCCGCCACAACCTTGCGGGCACTCTAGTGCTACGAGCTAGCCCCTCTATGCAAGCAACAACCCCTGCAGCCGGTGAAGACCGGGGTGGCCTCGCAGTGTGTCCACCCCTGGAGCAGAAGCCATGGATGGGTGCCGGAGGTGGAAGATGAAGCTGATTGGTAGGGCCCACTTGGCAGGGAGAGAGGAGCTTTGGGACCCGGTTGTCAGAGGCGCGAAGGGAGCAACATATGGAGGCACGAGAAAATGGGCAAGCGATGAAACGAGCCGTTTCTCTTCAGCAAATAGCCTGGGATAGATATGTCATTTTGCACCACCATGTGACTAGACACCATATGTTGCGTCACCATGGCGCGCCAGATGAGCAAATGTGGTAAAACAAAGACACACGATATTTAAAGATGTTAAATCGAAAAGATCATGAAAAATAGACGAGCAACGATCTTAGTAATAGGTAAATACATAAAATGATCTGAAATTGGTGGCCACATTTTATCTTCCAAGAAATCTTGTCACACTTCTGTATGACACGTGGAATAAAAAAATCTTGCCTAAGGTTTTACCGAGCATTTCCAGTTTAATCAAACTTGCATAAGACGTGGCAGTGTGCCTGGTAACCAAAACACCCCTTTGCGAACCGTTCATTTCACTTCACAATTTGCCCTGCGCCGAAAACCCTCTGCGGCGACGCTTCCCTCGCGGACCCCTCAGGTATTCTTCAACAGTTTTCTAAAAAAAAAGGTATTCTTCAACAGTCCGCACTTAGATCGCCATTTCCACCAATCGCATCTTCCTTTGCTCCGTCACTGCTTGAATGACACGTTTGTATGTAATCTCAATAAAGTTGGTATCTTTATCTTGATGTTTTGGCCTAAGGTGTTCTCAATGAAGCCGGTTGATCGGGCTCCTTCCAACCCTTCATTCCAGCTTTAGCGCCCATCCGCTTCCTCCCCCGCCGAATCCCCTTTCCGGCGGCGGCGCCGAGGTTCCACCTCTCCCCCCGCCTAAGGAAGAAGACAATGCAGACGGCGTACCGCTGCACTATCGGACTCCCGAGCAGCCTGGACAGACGCGCCACTGTTCTGAGGACTCCGCCAGGTCCAAGGACACCGGAGGTCAGAACGACAGCGCGCCCAAAGGAACTCCTTTGCGGACAAAGGAACCGCTCGGCGCGCGGCGGCTCGGCCGCGTGGCGACGATGACGACTTCACGCCGCCTCCCAAGAAGGGTAAAGGTCCTGATGTCGTTTCGCCCGGACCTCCGGTGAGCCAAAGCCCGCGCACCCGGTCTTCCACTGCTTCCTGTCGTGGCGGCCGCGCAAAGGGCCCCGGTGGTTTCTGGGTGTACCGTCAGGTTCCAGGTCTGAATTTCTATCAGAAAACAGTCGTATAAACTCTACCCCTTCTTCATTTGGTCATTGGAACTCTGTTTTTGTTGCTCGTTTGAACTCAGGACGACGTGGAACTGGAACCTCCAGTGCCACGAAGGGCGAGCAAGGAAATCCCCAATTCCATCTACTCCCGCTGCCTGCGTACGTGTTTACTGTTGTTTATTTTGTTAGTTTTCTTTTCCGCTTTGTTCATGTCGTAGGAAGTGGCCCAAATTGACTAACAAGCAGTTGAAGGCTTGATAAAAAAATTAGCTGCCCATTAGCACTCCTGTTTGGATGCACTATAGTTAATTTGGGCTAATTTTTAGTAGCTAGCTAGAAATTAGCCCTTGGACCCAAACAGGATCCAGTATAAGTCATAAAAAACTTGTCTGGTGTACCAATCATAATTAATATTCCTCCCTTCTTTTCTAGGATGATGTCTGCCGAACAGAGTCACCAAATGTGAGAAAGGGGAATGGACAGAATCAATCTGTCTGCTGGCCGCGTAAGTTTGTTAAGAATTCTGTGTATTATGCATGGCTTCTTTGAATTTCTGTTGTATATATAAAGGATTTTATGATCTCTTTGATTTATATATATGTGCTTCCCTTGTTTTGTCGATATGTTTCAACTAGAATGTATTATTTATTTATTTATTTATTTATTTATAATGCCATTATGCCTGCTATACATGTCCGTGTTTGTGATCTATTCACTGTTATCTGTAGATATATGGCATGGCAATAGTATTTGATTATTTCGGCACATGCCCGTTAGTGATGACTTAAATTTGTTCTGAATTTTTATCTTGTTTTGCCCTTATTTGTTCGCATAAGCAATCTATGCAATTTTTTCAGTGCTGTCATACTAGTAGTTGTTTTCGTTTGTAACTCATGTTACCGCATCACAGCTATAAGTAAACTATATTTAGTATCTCGTTACAGTACACATTTTCCCATTTTTGCTGGTATTGACATATTCTATGACCTCATTAATGGTTATATATGATCCCCTTGTTCTGTTGCAGGTTGGGCAGAGACTGAATGTTCTTGTATACCAAAAGACGTCCTTTCCCTCATTAAGGCGCTGAGTGAAGATCAATGTAGGGTGTTTCTTGTGGAGAAGGGATTTTCAAGCCTACTTGACATCACTTTAGATGCCCTTGGTAGCCCAAGTTTGATCGGTTGGCTCTATGATCACATCGATCCCGATGACATGACACTGAATGTTGGCCCCAGAAAGATCATCAAGATCACCAAAGAGGTTGTGCGCCTTGTGCTTGGGCTTCCTAGTACGGGTGGTTCGCTACCAGGATTTAACTGGCTAGAGAAGGTGGAAGCTGCAGTTTCTTTGAGGCAGCAACTCAGGGTCAATGACCCAAAAGACCTTGATGTTCAGCTGTGTATTAATAGGGTTGAAAGAGGTGGTTTGGATGCCCTGACGATGCGGTGTTTCTACCTCGCCATCTTCAATAGGCTTCTATTCCTGACAGCTAGTTGGGAAATAAGCAACAGGGAAATCGAGTTCACAGATGACATGGAGAAGTTCGATCAAGTTGATTGGTGCCACCTTATCTATGTCGACCTTTGCCATGCCGTGAAGAAATGGCACAAGCGGAATCGTGACTAAGTGTCGACGACCATTTATGGCTGCTCAATTGTTATCCTCGTAAGCACCTGAAACCATCTCCCTGCTTTCACCTTTTCCTAGCCAATGCACACGTTTCCTATGACCATCTGTACCTATGACCATAACATAAGTTTTGTATGAATTTGATGACATGTTTCAATTAGCAAAAATCCCATAGTTGCATCCTTTTGTGGACAGAGGGAGTATCCTGTTTCTAGGGTGTTAACACTATTCTGTCTGCCTTTACCATCACATATTTATGACTTCTTCAGAACTTATCTATGGCTTCCCTGATTTGAACCTATGACTTTAACATCACTTCCATCCTGATTCTCATCTCTGTTAAGAGGCGCATCCATTATTTTTTATTGTTACCATGATACTTCTATTCATTTATATGTCCCATGGTTCATTGATCAACCTGTTACCTAAATTCTTTGCAGATATGCTACTTGTACTGCTTTGAACACAATTTAGCCCCTGCTAACAGGTTTACTACTCCACGCTCCCAGTTCTTTGATAGGAAGCTCGTGTCTGACTTGGCTAAAGCAGACTGCATTATGAGTGATCCCTTCATCCAAGGATACGGGTGATGCGATGTAAGTAACACATTATGTTCCCAACTACCTTGTTTTATTTTGCTAATTAATTTTGTTATACTTATCAGGGCGTTTGTTTTATTTAGTTTCGATCCTCATCACAGATTTGCTGCTCCTTGGTAGACAGTGCCTCCCCTTCATGCAGCATCTATGTTCCTAGAATCAGTAACCTGCTGTCTGAGAAGATGAGGGTTCTACAGCCACTTGTACGGAAGGGATTTGAAGACATTTTTACTTCCTATGACTTGGAGGTTGACCGGTACTGCCAGTCTGTGCAGCGATCCCACCAGGCTATATTGCAAAAACAGTTCAGCCTTGCTCAAACTTTTGGCAACATGGTGGATGAGCTATTGAGTGCTGAAGAAGACACTTTCAAACCTACAAAAGGCACTGAGGGTGGAGGTGATGGAACAACTACCACAGCAAATGGAAGTGCCGAGGCTGTACAAGAGCTGGTCACGATGAATGCCCCACAACCAGGTAGTTTGTATTGGATCCAACCTTCATTCATCTCATGAATACTTACGGTGGTTTGGATCCTTTTGCCCGTAATCAGTTCACAGCGGTATCCGATGCCGGTGATCAGTTCCCAGATATTTTTGTCTTACATTTCCTTGGTCAACGTTTGGTTGGAGAGAGCCGCAACCGATCACGCCGTTAACCGATACGCCTCCATGCAATTCTGTTACCACTCTCCACGGGCACTATCAGATCCTGTCGCTTCTTCCTGCATGCCTGCATGCAAATATGCCTGCCTTCTTCTCCCTGTGCGACCTTTCTTGCGGATGCTGCGGTTTGCTAACAGATTAAACCATTTACTCATTGCGTTACCGTTGCTGGAACAAACAGCACCTTAGTTCTTTATATTACCAATTTAACCCGTGCTACACCTTCTATATGTAGGTTTGAATCATGGCCAGTCCAACAGCAATGCCCAGCGGGGAAGTACCACAGCAGCAACACATGCAGCCACCACAAAGTCCTGGCTACTCGGAAATGGCCGGACCTACACAAGCACCACCATAGAAAGGTATAGGCAGGAATCCTATGAATTGACTTCACTTATTGGGACCCTGAATTCTGTTGTCTTGAATAATGATCCCTGTAAAGTGTGAATAGCATTTCCCTGAATTCTTTATGTCTTGAATAATGATCCCTGTAGAGTGTGAATGGAACTTTGCATGATTTGTTAGTCTTTGGTTATTACTTAGTTTGCTTTGGTGTTTTTTTCTACTGTAATGTTCATGCCCTTCTAAGGGATTGTTTGAGTTGCTTAGACTCCTTATTCATCCTTTTGATACGCAACTCTTCCATGTTTGAGAAAAAAAAACTTTCCATGTGGAAATATATTTTGGTTACAGTAATCATAAGGATATGTGAAGTTGTACATTTCTATCCTTCCACTTAATTGCCATGGTCATGCTTGGTACTTTTAGTGATCATTTTGTTCTCCCACTGATAATGCATGTTTGTACAGTGTACTGTTGTTTTTCTTTCTGCTTTGTCCTTTGTTGTCTTAACTTTTACATCCTAATTAATCTATGAAGGCTGTAAGTGGGACTTTTATGGTCGATTAATTATAATGTCAGTCCCCTTGTCAAAAAAAAATTATAATGTCAGTTTTATTTCGTCTTGTAAGCAAGTATTAGCACAAGGAATATATATGATTATTGAGGGTGACAGGTTACTGTTACACATATATAGGGAAGGAAGACCTAGGATTTTAAGTTCAAAAAAAGGAAGACGTAGGATTTGGCTTATGGAACAGAACCAATCATCGGTGATCCTTTCCTATAATATAATGTCTCAATCACATTTATCCTAACCCCATGCGGATACTGGGCACCAAGACGGCCGGGGCGTGCGGCCCAAAGGGCCTGCCGCACCCTAGTGTCTTGGAAGTTGTCACCCTATGCTCTGTTTGGAACTGTAGTGGCTTTTATGAAGCAGTTGCTTATTTCAAATTCTGTAAAATGGAGATGAAGCACTTAGATGAAAAATATCTTGTATGGGGTGCAATAACCGAAAAATCTTGCTAAATTTTCTAATGCTGTGCCAACTGATTCCACAGTATATGTATTGGAAGGTAGGATTCACCTAGTGTTAGAGTATGACAGGGGCCTATTGGGCCTAGGCTGGTGGTACAACCCATTAGTGTTAGGGTTAATTAGAGATAAGGGTCGCTTACTTAGGAGTCAAGTTAACCTCTCTATGTAATGAGAGGAGATGTATCAATCTAATGAAGCAAGAATTAAAAAGAAAATCCCTTCCCTCTTGCCCGACCGTGGGCGAACGCCCTGTGGCCGGATCTCTGTCGCCCTCGCGCCGTGATCAGTACCAGTGGGTACTGTAGCACACCGCCATCGCCGGCCCCTCAACTCTCTCCTCTCGATCCCCAACATCCCACATAACAATCTGTCTAACACCTAGTAACTACTAGGATGTAGTATTTTGATAACCATAAGGATGATCTCATTCCTTGTATCAAAGCATGCTTTCCATGTCATAAATTTTGAATAATCAAAGCAATGCTTGTTTCTGTTCCATTGTTGTCTGGTTTGTGAAAATGCATCACCCACTCTTGACTCATGAACTACTCTCCATTGTGAATAGTGACTATGCAGTACTCCACCTTTAAAATACTTGTACAGCTTCTATGCAACTTTTGGCCTACCTTTTTTTTCAGTCTTTCCCTTCTTAACTGCACCACTAACTCACTTCTTCCCCATGCATGCATACTTCAGAAAATATTAATTGGGGGTAAGATGGTCATTTTATCTACCTCTTTAAGTCTTGTGCCCAACTCAAAAATGGAAAGTACTGTGAACCACAGGTAGTATGACATATCAAATATCCAAAAAATTGGAACTTTGAATTGTGTTTGAACTGAACACTTCCAACAAAGTAGTGTAGTGTTTTTGGGATACTTACATCAATCGACACTAATGTTACGCATCAAGCAACATGATTTTGAGCATTTTACAAACTTATAACTGGAGCATTGTAACTAAATACTCCGTCTTCACTATGGTTTCAGGGAAAAGCTGTCTGAAGTACGAGATGAGATCTTACAGTGAGATGCTAAATAGATGAGATGGTGCTGATCCAAACAAAACATATGAATGAAGATAACCAAGAACTGAATTATCTGAGGAACAAGGTGGTCAAGACAGAGCAATGCTCTGAAGCAGTGGAGGAAACCTTGGGTGCTATTACTCAGAAGCTTCGGGAGACTTTGGAAGAGAATATATTTATCAGGAGTAAAGCCAAAGAAAATTAGTATGAGCAAGAGGTAAAGGTTACATAACTGGGTTTCCTACCAATGCACATTTGAGCATTAAATATTTTTTCACCTAAGTCATTACAAAAGTAACAAATGATCAGAAGTTTGCTGGGAGTCTTCTATTTTTCAGATTGAAACATTTGTGGAAAAATTGATGCTGCCATCTATCTCATGTTACCTTATGTTGATTTCATCGTCTTGTTGTCGGCCTTATTTCCATGCTTTGCAGATGAAGTACCAGGAGGATTTTTGCTATAATGAAATTCAGAATATTCGTTGGGCCACAGAAGATAATGAAAAAGTGTTTGAGAAGTTGCTGCAAGAGGAGCGCTCAAAGGCTAGATGCTTTGATGTGGACTTTGGAAGTAATGAAGATCGCTTGCTAAGGTGTGTGACTAATTCTATGTTGGATGTTATCATGCCTCATCCACAATTGGGCTTATGAATAATACAGATGGCAATACATTTGTTGAAGGGGATGGAAATGCTCCATCTAAATACATCGCTTGTCAAGAGTGCTTTTGTTTCCTCTTTTGATCATCTAAAGAAGACTATTAGAGCTGAAACAGGCTCATTTATATATTTCATTGATACATTCATTGGAGATTACAAGGATTTATAGGAGAAACTAAGCTAAGTAAGGTGGGAGAACCCCAGGCAACATGCTAGGGGAGAATCGCAGGCAAAAGCTGGTAGATAATAAACACAGCTGGCAAGCAATAATTAGCATTAAATTTGCTAGCAAAGACAACTTATGGTTTCTATGATTCTATCATATATTCTACAGGAAGGAACAGGTGCATAAATTCATTGATTGTCAGGTCAAGGATGTGGCAGAGTTTGAGGCTGAGCGGGACGAGCTAATCAAATGCCATGGTAAGAAGAAGATGAAGCTCAAGAAAGAGTGCATGGAAAAAGAGACGGAGCTGGAGAAGGACCTCAATGCCGCCCTGACTGGCATGATAGAGAAGCACAAGCCAGACACCTTCCAGGTATCCAGCTTGTAAAGGCCTTCAAAGCTTACCTGATGACCGCAACATGGAGCAATCTTATATATGCTCTTTTTATGCCTAAAAGAATGCCCATGCATTCTGTTGATATTACTAGAACATGGTCCGCCAGGTGTAGCGTGCAGGATCTGGAGACCTGAACCTGCAATTTGCTATATGGTCGAATTTGTATCTCTATGTAGATGTGCTTCCAGCTCATGAACACTGGGCTTTGCCTGTAATGGCAAGCGTGAAACTCCTGCTTTGAATGCCAACTGGATGTTGTCTTGCTAGATTGCCATTTGACTAGTTATGCATGATGCTTCCCATTTTTCTTTGCTTGGATTTAAACTACTGCGGATATGATGGCTATTTTAAGTAAAATATCAAACTTGATACATTATAGGGTTTGTTGATGGACATTGAAATAGGACGCTGTGATAATAAGCTATTAAAAATCTGAGTTCCCTTATAGCTGATCAGTATATAATAAACTCAAGGAAAGAATTTATCAAATTTGATTTGTTGATTTGAAACAGAACAGAGGGTTACTGTACTGGTCATTGATGGGGTCTGATTGTGGAACCTGCTCTTTGTTATGCCTTGGTAATTTGGAATGCTCTCTGATTTGTGATGCTGTTTTCTGTGCTTCTGTTTATTCTGGCATTGGTCAGTCTGGATATGTCACATTGTATACCAGACCAGCAGACCTGGACATAAGTAAATAGCCAAGCAGTCATCTCATTCTGTCGTAGTTTGCGTGTCGGATTATTCTTAGCTGGATCCTAAGGTACTTTTGTTGCTCGTTTTGCTAATGATCTTGCTAAAGTTGAAATACCTACTTTTGGTCCTCATCAGAGGCTGCAGCATTGTAAGCATCAAAATATTTCATGAAGCAGTGTGGTAAATACAAAGCAACCCACAGCAAATGTACTTCCTCTATCAATTTTTGAGACTGCAAAATTACCATGCTTGGACTAAGGTTAACTTACTTGGAAAATAATTTAGGTTGATGCAATATTTGAATGTATGCCTTGAGATGCCAATGTTACTTTGCCATTTTGAGTCTAAATTGTTTGCTGACACTCAAGTCGCAAACTATGTTTTGCGATTTATGTCTGAGTGCTCATATACTGTTTATTTAGTAATTTTTTTTTACCTCTTAAGTCCCATTTTATGTTCCACAATTTTCATCTTCTTTTAGTAAATTTTGTCTGTTGAGGAATAAGGAGTGGTGCCCATTATCTGTTTCCATACGTTACAAAATTTTAACTACTGTTTATCTTGTAGTGTAAATGCCATATTCTGTCTGTCAAGCATGTGGATGATTCAACCTGATTACTTGTGTTGTGCATGTGCAGTATCAAACATTCACAAAACCTGCTAATACTGCCTAATGCTAATAGTAAACAATACGTAAAGGATAAAGGAGCCTCCATAGTGGTTAAAGTTAAAGCTGACAATTGACTGCTGGGAGGTTTAGTTGTTGCTATAACTTCTATATGTTTGAAGCCATATAGACACTCTATTGCATTGGTTGACAATGTTTTGGTTGTGCTGGTGCCGGATCACAACGTCGTCATTGAAGGCTTAGAAGGAGACAGAAACTTCTCTTTGCATTCGTAGTAGATGGAGAAACTTCTCTGCCTCATGAATAGGACACAGGACCATAAAAGAATGGTGACGGCATCCTTGGTCCAAATATAGGTGGTATGTCCGCATGGGTAATGGGTGCATTGTGTACTCGCCAGCACCAATAATGACAGAAGAACTGAAGAAAAAAAAGGTAATGGGAAGTATAATCCTCCCATCCCAAGTTCCCAACTTAAGCGGGGAAACAATATGTCCGTAATTTACGGTGACCCCCTCCTAGCGATCGTGACGGCGATCATGCTCCCGACCTTGATCTAGGCTGCTGCCTCCGGCGATTTGGATCTACTAACGCCGGCGACCACGTGGTTCCGGTGTCCAAGTCCCGTCGCCAACCTGCAGTTGGTGCTGGCCTCCGCAAATCGCCGGTTAGACGTTCTTGGCGCCGCCGCCGCTAGGGCATTGCCGTTTAGGTAATCCTTAGGTCGGGTCATCTTCGTGGTGGCTACGTGTCATCTTCGCAGCGCATCTGTTGTGTGCCCCCTGATCTGATTGCAATGGCATCAACGGGAGCGGGTGAGGGAGGGGATGGGCGTGATGCCCAAAACCCTAACGTGGAAGAATTGTTCAAAAAGCTTCACCTCATCGAGAAGGAGGAAGCGATGATGGACTTCTGTGATGAAGAAGAGGAAGAGGTACTGGTGCCGGTGGAGTGGGCGCTTGTTGGCAAGGTTCTTTCTCCGGTGTCGGTCTATGTTCAACTTGTGAGATCGGCGATGAAGCCTACTTGGGTTAACCCCGTCGGCCTCAAGATACGGGCGTTCGGAGAGAAGAATGATAATACGTTTGTTGCGGAATTCGGCAACAATCATGACCTGGAGCGGATCCTGCAGGGCTCGCCGTGGATGGTGGGAAAAATATGGCATCCTGCTGCAAGAATATAATGAGAAGCTTACAGTCAAAGAGATCGTCTTCGACCGAATGGAGATCTGGGTGAGAATTCTCAACCTTCATTTAGGCTGGATGAACCGAACTAAGGGTTCTAAGGCCATGGGGATGATTAGCAATGTGATCATGATGGATGTTGACAAAAGATGGGAAGGCCAGTGGTGCGATCCTACGTGCTAGGCTGGCGATTGAGGTCGAAAACCGATGAGGCGGCGGGGGGGGGGGGGGTTTTTAGAATGAGTAGGAACAAGGAGCCGAGATGGTTCAAAACTTAGTATGAGAAGCTCCCCTATATCTGCTTTTCCTGTGGAAAGATGGGACACTTAGAACTTGAGTGCCACACACCGGCCGAGAGAGATGAGCATGGTAAATTACCCTATGATGTGTAGCTACGGGCATCGGAGGAAAAAAAGAAACGTATGCAGTCTTTTGCTTCGGCTGCTGTGGAGTCCTTTGGTAGTGGATCCTCAGCGGCATCCAGACCACCCAGGACCCAGGGTCGCTCAAGGGGGGCTCAAGATCAGGATCACTATACGCAGATAGTGTCGTGGGTGATTCTAAAGAACCGGAGATCCAATCTCCTTTGAAGCAAAATCATATGGATGAGGATTCGAGTGCAAGAGAGGGGGCCCTAGCAAGTTGGCTGCTGAACTTACAAGCTGATGATGACGAGCAACGTACACAGGCACGCAAGAGGAAATCAAAAGGGGGCGCACTGGCAACTCTGACTCTAAACCTGAACATACCTTTGGGAGAGTCAAGTGCCATTGTGCCAATGGGGATGGTGTACTCACAAGTCAATGAGCTTGATCAACGTACTGAAAGTGGAGAAGACAATATGTTAGAGACTCTGAAGAAGCAAAAGTATGGCAATAATTCAAACTCGAGATCGGCGGCGGCTGCAAGGGACAGCCCCCGCCGGGAACCATGAATCTGTTAAGTGTGAACTACCGAGGCTGCGGGCGACCCGAGGCAGTTCAAGAACTCCGCCATTTGGTGGAGGAAAAGAAGCCTGCATGGTCTTCCTGACGGAGACAAGAATGGGTGAGGGTCGTGCCCTTGGATTGCGACGGGATCTTACCTTCCCAAATGCCATCGTCATCAAGTCGGAGGGTTTAAGCGGTGGTTTGGTGTTGCTTTGGAGACAAGGGGTGGTTGTGGCTGAAATGAGTAAGTCACGATCGCACATTGATGTGCTTCTGTCTTGTGACCAGTTGAGGATTTCTCAACTACAGAACACAAGGTTCTATAGGGAACCTAGAAAAGAGAGGCGTAAAGAAAGCTAGTACCTGATGAAGTTTCTTCGGGCACAGTCCACTACTCCCTGGTTGTGTGTCGGGGACTTCAATGAAGTGTTATCAGCTGACGAACAAATGGGATGAAATAAGCAGGAAGCTTGGTAGGTTGCTGCATTCCAAGAAGCGGTGAGTAACTGTGGGTTCACTGATCTCGGTTTCCACGGTCTGCCCTATACTTGAGATAACCGCTAAGAGGGGGATCGGAATGTCAAAGTCCGTCTAGATAGGGCTTTGGGTGATAATGGTTTCTTCTCAGTGCTGGGGGAGTCGGAGGTATTCCATATCCCATTGGCGGTGGACCATTGTGGTGTGCTAGTAGAGGTGAGGGAAATGACGCTGCCGAGCCGACGTGTTGGACATCGAAAACTCAAACCCTTCTTCTATGAAAAGATGTGGAGGAGTCATGGTGAATACATGGATTTCGTTACGAGAATGTGGGATCCGGGCCCTGGCACTATGGACTTATCCGTGGCATCGGGAGCGCTGTCATCACTGCAGACATCTCTCAAAGCATGGGACAAGGAAGTTTTTGGGTCGGTTAAGAAGCAGGTCAAGGAGCTCTGGGCGGAGCTTGAAGAGGAAAGAAGTAGCACCCTATACAGGGGACCGACTGATCGGGAGAAAGGGGTGATGGCCAAGCTCTCTGAGATGCTGGCTAGAGAGGAGATGATGGAGAGACAGCGGTCGCGCATTGCTTGGTTGCGAGAAGGCGATCGCAATACTGAATTTTTTCAGGCAAAAGCACGTGCCCGCTACCGAGCCAACAGAATCAAAGCTCTAAGCTATTCTGATGGGAATGTGTTTACGGAACAGGAAGATCTTGGAAGAATTGCCTATGAGTTCTACCAGGACTTATTCACCGCTCAGGAAAACTTCTAGCTGGATTTGGTATGCCGCTTTGTACCAAGGAAAGTTACTAACGAGATGTGCACGATGCTTAATAAGCCATTTACTGAAGAAGTGGAAAAGGCCTTGTTCCAAATGGGGCCGAACAAATCACCTGGAGTGGATGGCTTCAACGTGAGCTTCTTTCAAACACATTGGCACCTCGTCAAACCATGTGTGGTTAGCGCTGTCCTTGGGTTTTTGAATGTGGAGAAATTCCTAATGAGGTTAACAAAACGTTGTTGGTCCTTATACCGAAGGTAAATAACCCACAAGATTTGTCTCAGTATAGACCGATGTCTTTGTGCAATGTATTGTACTAACTGTGCTCTAAAACATTGGCCAACCGACTATGGTGGGTGCTTGATGAAATCATTTTGGAGGAGCAAAGTGCCTTTGTTCCAGGAAGATTAATCACAGACAATGTTCTGGTCGCATATGAGTGTATCCACTATTTGTGGAAAAAGGAAAAACTGGAGCGTGTGCTATTAAGCTCGATATGGCAAAGGCTTATGACCGAGTGGAGTGGAATTATCTAAATGTAGTTATGCTTGCTTTGGGGTTCCCTCACTCATGGTGTGCCCTGATGATGAAGTGTATATCTACAGTATCCTTCTCGATCAGAATTAATGGAGTCTTCTCAGATAACTTCAAGCCAATGAGGGGAATCAGGCAAGGTGATCCCGTCTCACCATACTTGTTTCTACTCTGTGGTGAAGGACTGTCATGCATGGTTAAGAGCACTGGACCACTGTACGTGTCCAGAGGGGTGCGAGTAAGCAGGAACGCGCCATGGGTGTCTCATTTGTTGTTCATCGATGACTGTTTGATCTTTACTCAGGCATCAAAGCGGGCAACAGATAGGATTGCCGATATCCTTGAGGACTACAACAAGGGGTCAGGCCAGTTGGTGAACAAAAGTAAATCTACAGTCTTTTTCAGTTCTAATTGCTTACAAGATTGCAAGAGGGAGGTTCTTGACAGTCTACAAATCCCAACTGAGGCCTTGAGGGAACGGTACTTGGGGCTTCCTACGGCTGCAGAAAAGGTGCAACAGACACCTTCAATTATGTTGGGGGATGGTCAGAGAAAAGCTTGAGTTGCGCGGCTAGAGAAGTCTTGCTGAAGGCGAATGCTCAACCGGTCTCGACGTATGCTATGCCATGCTTCAAATTACCATCAGGGGTCTGCCGCAAGCTTACCTTGGCGGTCTCTAATTATTGGTGGGGGAGCTCTTTGGATAATCATAAGATCCATTGCCTCCGGTGGGAGAAGTCAACACGATCAAAAGAGCAAGGGGGAGTTGGTTTCAGAGGCTTTACCTTGTTCAATCAAGCCATGCTAGGCAAGCAAGGATGGCGGCTGTTGATGCGCCCGGACTTGCTGTGTGTTAGGGTCCTGAAGGCGAAATACTAACCATCATCTGATTCCCTCTCAGCGACCAAAAAGAGGCGGAGTTCGGTGACCTGGAATCGATCCGACATGGGAGAGGTGTGCTGCAACGGGGTCTCATCCATCGTGTTGGTCCTGGGGACATTAGCGTGTGGAACGACAACCGGATCCCGGGATCACGTTTCTTGCGGCCTGTGGCGAGGCTTGATACGGCCATGGCTGAGTGGGTGAGTGAGCTCTTCATCCCTCGTACAGGGGTCTGGGATGAACAAAAGGTTCGGACGACTTTTATATAACTTGATGCCGTAGAAGTGATGAAATCAAACCAGGTACTCGGCTAAACGTCGACGTGTTGGCATGGGCTTTTGAGAAACATGATGCCTACTCAGTTCGCTCCGTGTATAACCTACTCAAAGCGGAGTAGATGGAGGCAACTATGGCCACCACTGGTGAAAATAGATGCTCCGAGGATGATAGAGCATGGAATGTAGTATGGAAGATGAATGTTCCTCCAAAGGTTTAGGTTTTTTGGTGGAGAATTCTTCATGACTCACTACTATCGAAGTCTGAACTCAAGAGGAGACATGTGGCAGAAGAAAGCTTTTGCGAATTTTGCGGGGACCTGGATGAATCAATTTATCACGTGGTCTTTGCCTACACGGTGGCAAAGCGTTTCTGGGAAGAAGTCAGGCAACTGACGGGCATCAAGATTCCTGATCTCCATCCATGTTCCTGCGACAGATGCCCTTCACTCAGAGACGTGCCCAACCGGCACTGCCGCTGTGCTCCTTTGCGGTGCTTAGGCACTATGGTCGGGGAGGAATGCATGCAGACATGGGAGGAAAGTCTGGGAGCCGGGTGCAATGGCGCGGTTCATCTCCTTCCTGCTGGAAGAACTTGCGTCCCTGAAAACGCCGGAGCGGAAGACAAAGCCCAACCAGCAGGTTCGTTGGATGGTGCCGGAGGATGGGTGGATCAAGGTTAACACCGACGCTGCGTTCGACCCAGACACCTGCACTGGTCGCGCGGGGGTGGTAGACCACAATGGCTTGGTTCTGGCGGCGGCGGCGCGATGGATGGATGACGTGCCAGATGCGCTCATCGCGGAGGCCGTGGCGGCGAAGGAAGGTCTGGTCTTGGAATACGACTACGACCGGGTAATCCTGGAGGTTGATAGTCGGGTTCTAAATAACACTATTAAGGACGATGCTGTTAGGCGATCCGCAATAGGAGGCTTGTGTTTCAACATCACAGAGCTAGGCAGGAGTTTTAGAGAATTTAAAGTTGCTTGGGTGTGTAGAGAAGCTAACTCGGTGGCCGATCATTGTGCTCACTCGGTTTCGGTCACTGAGCGTGTGTTTTTTTGGCTTGACAATATTTCCGATCGGTTGTCGGGGCTTACCAAGGCCGATTATAATCCTGATGATGATTAATGAAAGCTCTGGATTGCTAAAAAAAGTTCCCAACTTAATCAGAAGGATGAAAGTTCGTTGTATTGCTTGGCCGGGCGGGCCGGGCTATTATGGCTAGCCACAAGGTTAGGACACTTGCCGCTAACTAAATGTAACACATGTTTGTGGACTGTGGCTGTCCGACAATGGAACGCATGAGTCTCACAGCTTTACTATAGGATAATACGAAACAGCGTTACTACAGGAGTACTTGTTACAAGCACAGAAAACGCAATATCAGGCAGGGTCAAAATCCGTCTGCAGTCTGCTCCAAAAACATACTCCAACCAACCATCAGATGATCCTGGGCGGTTGCTACCTTGAAATTAAACGTTAACCCGTTGCTCAAGAACACAACGGCTTCTCACCAGCTTGACCGATTATTTCTACAGTTTATTCGTTTAGCCATGACAAAAAAGAGCCTGGTCGGATGCTCATGAGTTTCTTCATGGCCGGCCATTCATGTGGCTGCTTTTCCGCCACTACCGCATCCCCTGCTTCGTTGAAGAGGAGAGTCGGAGATGAAAGCAGAGGATCAGTGAGGAGGCAAAAGGGAATGAAGAGTGATGCAACTCAAACGATGGCGAAGGGGAGGAACACGACAATAGCAGCGATACTGCCCACGAAGAGGAACACCATGACAACAGTGCAACTACTGCAAGCTAGGTCTCAGACTGAAGATGTTCCTTCACCTGACCTCTTCCAATGATGAGGACACAAGCATGAAGATCGAGCACATTGAGGATGAGGATCCTCAAGGAGCATGAGGTTTAGAATCCAAAGGAGGTCATGGAGGAGGATACGGTGCATGCGTGCCGTCTCCTCCACCTTAAGCTCGCTATACGATGAGGCCTCCCATTGGTTAAGCCTTGGTGTGGTCGTGGTGAAGACGATCACAACAACAACGACCCGTCGTTCCTTTAGGAACAACTGTGTAGATGCATGGTGACGCTGGCCGGCCTGATCGACATCATGTGGAGTTTGATATATGGACCACAAAGGTAGCTGGAGTTCACTTGGAAGAAATATCATGAGCGGTGATAATCAAGAACGCAGGAGTTCCACATATATAAAATAAAAAACCCCAGTTTTTTTTATCACGTACAAATTCTGTATTGAGGTGTTTTTTTATGTCAAACTCGTTTGAAATAGGGTCTTATATAAAAATGACAATAGCACAATTACCACAGTCAATCAGATATCTCGTATAATTGGATCTATACCGACTTATACCGAACCTCCGTAGGATGCTATAGAGATAGCCATGGTATAGTGATCAAGATGCATCTGAAATAATGTATCAATATGCAAATTCCTGCCATTTCCACCTTGGTACGCATAGCATGCAACTTGCAAGCAGTCGAAGACAAACAAGGGAGATATTTCCAATAGTGAGATATTGCATACCCTGCTCCACATATTTCCAGCTCCAACCGCGCGTATTCCCTTTCATTCGCTAGGATTGGTGGACTGGACACCGATAGGGCAGCCATATACCACTAGCAGCACTGACCCTTCGTTTTCTAGGAATTAATGGACAGGAAGTCAGGAGCTTATGGTCCATAGAAGAAGCAGCAGCAAGATATTTACATGGACGTAGACATTTGTACGCCGTACTTGCAGAAAGTCAAAACATGCACAAATGTAAGTTCTTGTGAGCGCATGTTTGGTACAACTCAACTCTACTAGTGAACCAGCTTCAGTTCCATAAAGCAGTTTTTGTAAACCTTTGGTAAAACAACTTTTCAGGTAGGTTCCATAAAGCAGTTTTTGTAAACCTTTGGTAAAACAACTTTTCAGGTAGGTAGAAGAGTCAAGAGAGAAAGCTAAAGTGAAGAACGGGCTCAAAATTGGTCTAACCCACCCCACGGTTGGTTTTGTGGATTCAATGTGTTCTTGCTGCAATCAAGATTCATTGCAACTTCGGGCGTGCTAGCTCTTGCTTGTGTGTGAACCAATTCGACGTCAATAATTGCCATGTCAGTACACATGCACATAATATGGCACATTAGTGTAACTGCTTTCAAAACCACCTTAGGAGGTTAGTTACACGATTTAAGTAGTTTAAGAGAGTAAAATAAATGGTTTTATAAGTTGGGGGAGGGGTTTGAAGTAGACAACCGCCAATATTTAGGGGAGTTAAGTGGACAATTTTCTAATGACTATATAGTATAGACTATTATTTCACAGTAATTAGAAAAAAAATCACCACCTTTCTCTGTCAAGGAGGCCAGAGAATTTGGACTTAAACAAGGAAAGATCTATGCCGCGCGCTGCCCTGCCAACGTATTTTTTCTGTTCAGATGTGTTTAGTTAAAACCGGTGAAAAGAAGACGTACAAATGAATGACTGACGCATAAATATCACAATGGTCAATCCTCCGATGCGCAGTTAGGTGAGTTGTGTGCATAGCAATCATTTTGGTAGCTATAAATACTTCAAAATTATTCTCCTACGAAGTGCATGATGAAAATATTTGTTCACAATTTCCACCTTGGCATACAACTTGCACGCAGTAGTCCATCAAGGACAGAGAAGGGAGATATTTCCAACGGCCAAGACAGATCGATGCACATCAGCACATGCGAGCTCCAGCTCCAGATATTTTCAGCTACTGCTTCCCTTTCGTACGCTTACACTGGTGGACGCTGGGCAGTCAGCTAGCTTTGTCGCCACTGGGGACCAGGAAATGGAGAGCGAGCCTTCTGGGATTCCAAGGATATAAGAGCATCACCGGGAGGGATTTAAGCCCTAAAAGCTAAATTTGGGTCCTAAAATAAAAAAATACAGCTCCAACAGACCCTCAACTAGAGTCCTAGTTAGGGGTGGGCACCAAAATCCACCCTCTAGACCTGATTCCGATGGGAGAATGGGGGCCGACCCCAATCCTTCTTCCTCGTCGTGCTCGTACAGACGCGCCTCGCAGAGTAGCCTGCAGACTCGCTGGCGCTTGCTCCCTCCTCTCCTCCGCGTCCCCGGGCCATGGCGCTTGGCGCCCGACACCTTCTCTACCGCGGTGCGCAACTGCTCCTCCACCGGCCACGACCATGGTGGCACTTGCTCCCTCCTCCCCTTCGTCCCCGCGGTGTGCAGCTGCTCCTCCACCGGCCATGGCCATGGCCCTTGCTCCCTCCTCTCCTTCGTCCCCGCGGTGCGCAGCTGATCCTCCACCGGCGAGCGCAACCGCCCCTCCTCCGCCTCCAACGCGCCTCCTCCTCTCCAGGCTCCTCCACCAACGAGTGCCAATCCTCCCCTCTGCGTGGCCCCTCCCTTGCCTGGCGGGAGCTCCTCTTGGCGCGTCCCGGCGGCGTGGCCTTGCTGCTGCCCCTGCCACGCGGACGCTGCTCTGACGCGCGGCTAGCCGCTGCCCCGCCACGCGAGCGCGCTGGTCCAAGTAGTGCCGCCGTGCGCCAAGAACGCTCATCTCCGTTGCGTCCTGGTCTGCGTGTCGAGAAGAAAGCTTGGAGCCAATGACGAATGGGTCCCGCGTGTCATTGTCTGCCAAATTAGATTTAGGGACCTTCATTTTGGTGATGCTACTGGAGTGAAAGTAAAATTTTAGACACCCAAAAGTAGGACAAAGCCCCTAAATAAAAAATAGGGGCCATGTTTTGAGGTTTCCTGCACTGGAGATGCTCTAAGAAGATAATCGTGATTCAAAGACTCATTGTCCATGTGGATAAGAACCGGCAAGATATTTGTAGACCGTGCACTTCTGTACTTGCGAAAACGAGAAAACCTCAACACTACTGTTGTTGACTGTGTATCATAATGCGACAATGTGCCTTTTTCCGTATACCTTCTTTATATATGGAAACAACTGGGTAGATGAAAGCAATATATATGCATGTAACGATTTACACCAGCTGGCCGGGTTGGCGTTTACCTGTGCACCACGATGATTTGAATATGCTAGTAATGTAGTTTCATGTTCACAAAAAAAAAGTAATGTAGTTTTATTACTATAGAAATGTTTTATCATACTATTTTATCTTTTTCTTAATTTTTGAAACAGTCGAAACACACAATCATGAATCATAAAAGTAATGAATGTCACTAATTGAACTTGGGAATGAAGTCCATTTATTTAGAGCTTGTTTGCATGTGCTCATATCTGTCTCGATGCATGTGTACTTCTAACGTATATATAGATTTGAGACAGGTACGAGTACAAATAAAACCCTAGCTTTCATAGATTATATGCATGACTAAGTCGGTATGGCCACTATAGTTTTCCAGATGGGCCAGACCTGCTGAGCTGACACAGACACGGCCCGCCCCCGTGGGCTACAATGTAGGCCCACGGGCTGGCCCAGGCATGACACGGTTTTGGACCAACACGATGCGGCCCGATAATTCTTCGGATGATCCTGGATGCACTACAATCGTTGGATTCAAGTATATATATAGAAATTCCTTCTATTTGGCAGCCCATAGATATAAGATTGTGGTGTAGCAGATTTTTTTATGATGAGCAAGTGTATCCAACATCTACAGAGAACATTCTTCTGTGGCCCATATCTTTATGCGAACCAAACGCTATCGTTCCATTGACCGGAAGTCAAGCACACAACGTTGCCTTCCTAGCTCCCATCTAAGCCAGTGAATATGCCTCTTATCTGCGGAGCTTCCCCACCAATAATTTGCAATAGGAGGCATGGGTTTCAAGGATATGAGAAATTTCAACCTCGCAATGCTCGAAAAACAAGGTTGGAGACTCATGGTTAATCCAGACAGCTTGTGTGCTAGAGTGCTTAAAGGAAGGTATTATCATGACAATGATATCCTGACAAGCACAAGTAAGAAACATGCGAGCCACACTTGGCGTGCAACAATAATGCAGCGATGCGCAGGAAAATATCTACAGACCATTAATTCGGTCTCCACCCCGCACAAATTCAAACCGTAGTGTCACGCTTTTAATTTCCGTTGCCAACTTGCTCACAAAGAAGCCGATGTGGACCACGATCGAGCGATAGTCGTGGAGCTCCACTGTAGGTTATTGTATAAAACCTTGACAATTGAAAAACCCGGTAAATGACATAAAGCGCAGTCGACCGGCAACAGCTAACAAGTTGGAAATGCATCACACTCCACAGCGACGAAAGCGACTATATCTTAGCGTGCAATTCTTTTGGTCTTGAGATAATACTAATAAATAAAGCAACATAGGTCAGCACTGCACTTGCTTCGTTTTTATATTTTTTCTCTCACCGGAGACTGCTGGACTAGAAGACTAGAGAGGTCCTGGACAGTGACGTGGACTGTGAAGTGTGCCCGGGGAGACCGACGTGTACAAGCAGCAGGGTGGACAGGTAGGCCACCGTCTGGAATGACGTGCAGGTGCAAGCCAAGAAAACAAGCAATGAAGGGTGTTTACGGAATTTGAAGAAAGATGTTGAGGCGGGCAAGCCGCGCACACAAGACATATGGCACGTAGTGTGGGTGTGGGGCCTTTCAATCTTGTTTAGCACCGGCGGAGTCCAATAAATAATATGATAACCTGAGGATGCCACTTGTACGGACGGATTTCATTCCTCGGTTGGCATAAATTTGAAACGTGCCGATTTAAAATAGTCCGGGTTTAGCTGCCACGTAGCATTGTGGAAGTAGAATGTGATGATGCTTCTATAGGTTCTTATATATTAAGTATATACAAAGTTTGGGCTCAGCACATTCCAAAATTATTGGAAAAATGGAAAAACGTAAGTACAAAGCCTCGAAGGCGCCAGTGGTGAACTAGGGCTTAGTTCCCAGATTTTTGTCAAAATTCACCGTAAAAAAGAGATTTTTTGTCACATCAAAATATCAACATATACGTGAAGTACTAAATGTTAAATATAGATGAAATCAAAAACTAATTATACAGTTTAGTTGTACTTTGCGAGACAAACATTTTAAGCCTAATTAGTTAATTTTTAAATAATTTTTATCAAATACAAATAAAATTCTATAGTACGCTATTGTGTCGAAACAGTAATTCAATCATCCCAAATTGAGAAACTAAACAAGCCCTAGCTGATTAAATAAAACTTTGCCGTCCAAATCAATCTTGTCACCGGCGAATAAAGATAAGCAGCTAAAGCCGCCCACACCACATTCATGAGTCATGAGGCGTGAGGCACCCAGCACGCTAGTGTCACTGCAGAGCCACAACTTTTCTTGGCTGACATGGCGACCCCCACAGCCACGAAAAATCCGGACCAATTTGTCCACGCCTCGTGGCACCCAGTTTCTCCTCCATTTTTTTTCCTATAAAACCAGGCAGCGGAGCGCCACCACGCCGGAGCCCATGCATGTCCCACCCTCCATCTCCTCCTCCTCCTCCTCCTGTCGTTCAAAATATCTCGCTGCGCTTTTCCGAGGCTTTTTCGCTCGAGGGAACAGAAACAACCGGCGCTTTCCCCTCCCCGCCAAGTACAGGAGGGCTTCTTTTCGCAACAATCCATTCATCCATGGCGAAGCTCATGAACAAGCTGGTCGATTCGTTCGACCACGACGACGTCACGGACGTCGGCTGCGTGCGCGCCGTGCTGGCCGAGCTCGTCCTCACCTTCCTCTTCGTCTTCACCGGCGTCTCCGCCGCCATGGCCGCAGGTACGTCCTACACACGCCGTCCATGCATCCGTGGCCCGCCGCTGCCAGACCGTCTCCTCTCCTTTCCGGTCGACCTCCTTTCCAATTTAATAATTCCTCTGGGCTCTGGCCAGGAAATTATTAAAGAAAGGTTTCTTCTCTTTTTTTTCCCTAACTAATCTTTGGACACGGGGCAGGATCCAGCGTGAAGCCAGGGGAGGCTATGCCTATGGCGACGCTGGCGGCGGTGGCAATCGCGCACGCGCTGGCCGCCGGCGTCCTGGTCACGGCCGGGTTCCACGTCTCAGGCGGCCACCTCAACCCCGCCGTTACGGTTGGGCTCATGGTGCGCGGACACATCACCAAGCTCCGGGCGGTGCTGTACGTCGCCGCGCAGCTGCTGGCGTCCTCCCTCGCCTGCATCCTCCTCCGCTACCTCAGCGGCGGCATGGTACGTACACGTCCACTTCCGCCCGCGCCGCTGATCCATGGATCTCACTCATCTAGGAGGACTACCTGCTTTTACTCTGCGTAGTAATTATTACTGCTGCTGTCCTTGACGAATTCGACGCGGTCCAAAGGATGTGGGGGAAAGAAAGGGGACCAGAAATTGCGGTTTCCATTTTTTATATAATTTCGGTATCCTTCGTTGAGTCCTATATATGCTTGGTGGCTGCTATTGGATGGCGATTGTTTCGGCAGATTTTGGCCGGCCATGCTTGTCTGTCTCAGATCAACTTGGGCTGGGCTCGAACGTGTCGGAGCCTCTATGGTGGATCTGGACCTCTTAGGGGCTTCAGTGGGCTTATGGATAATTAGTTCATTTATTTATTTTGTTATTATCATTAGTTCACTCTTGTTATTTTACTGTTCGGTAAAAGTATTAAAAGTTTCAAGAAAAAAAGTAGTAAAAATGAACTAAAAACAAACAGTAACCATCAAAATGCTCCAAAATAAGGTGTAAGGGAAGCATCATAATTCATACTCCATCCATTTATAAGGCATTTTGGTTTTCTAGATATATAGATTTTCCTATGCATTTAAATATACGTAGTAATTTCGAATGGAGAGAAATTGATGTAAGTCAGATTGCTTCCTTCGGAACACAAACTAAACTCACAATCTTGGATATGCATCTATTAAGTTCAGAATATGCAGATCAGAATAGATTGGATGCAAATCTTATCTTATTGTGAGCTTGACAATTTTCATGAATGTGACCTTAAAAGAAGTTTCCATGAATGCTTGTACAGTTGGAGGTTCAGATTCCGTCGAAGCTTTTAGAAAATTTTCCATGGTTAACAAGGTTGTGGCTACTTGATCTGTTTCCCATGTTGGTACCATTTTGCCTTACCTACCTATCTGGTTCATGAGCTTCTGCGTTTTAGGAGTCATAAAGAATACTCAGATTTGGTGCTGAAAGTTTTGGTTTGCATAACAGCTGCACGTGAAGTTACCAATAAAACGTGGCCTTTCAGATTTAGAAGAGTTAGTATACCACATGGCCGAGTAAAGCCAAGGATGACTAAATCATACTTATCTGCTATGACAGCAGTGAATTAAGAATGGAAGCTGCTGAAAACGACTAGTAGTAGTCCAGCTCCAGCTCCAGCATCATCGTGAAAATGCAGGCTTGCGGTGCTGACCGAAATGTGAAAATGCAGGTGACCCCGGTGCACGCCCTGGGCGCGGGCATCAGCCCGATGCAGGGCCTGGTGATGGAGGTGATCCTTACCTTCTCGTTGCTCTTCGTCACCTACGCCATGATCCTAGACCCACGGAGCCAGGTCCGTACCATCGGCCCGCTGCTGACGGGCCTCATCGTCGGCGCCAACAGCCTCGCCGGCGGCAACTTCACCGGCGCGTCCATGAACCCAGCCCGGTCCTTCGGCCCGGCCCTCGCCACTGGCGTCTGGACAAACCACTGGGTCTACTGGATCGGCCCGCTGCTCGGTGGACCCCTGGCCGGCTTCGTCTACGAGTCGCTGTTCGTTGTGAACAAGACGCATGAGCCGCTGCTCAATGCAGACATCTGACGAACCATCGGTGGCCCCTGTGGGCGGGCAGTCAGCAATGGTTCTTGGTTCATGCTTGTTTGTGTAAAATAGTTCAGTATCTACAAGCATGATGATACATATATTGGCCAAGGTAAGAGAGGATTGCTGTAAAATAGTTACCCCTGGTAGGATTGTTATTGGTGGGCTTTCGTTTTTCTTTTCTTTTCCTGCCAAGGAATTCTTTTTGTAGAGGGCTGAGTTCTGTCAAGGATTTGTTAAGGCTAGTTAGCCATAGTAGAAAACTAGAGAATCATATACCTGAAATATTTTTAGGTACATTGTAGTACTTCGGTATTTTTGCCTTCCAGATGAAATTGGATGTACAGGATTGTAGTACTATGCTTCCAGATGAATTTGGATGTACAGAGTAAAAACTTCCCTTTCAAGCTGTATGTATGCCTACCGTATTTTAGTACAAAATAGAACAACATATTCCAAATGCTGAGAATGAGATGTTACACTGAACGAACCTAATTATTGAGCGCAGTTTTGCAAATGATGTTACAATGAACGAACCTAATCACTGAGTGCAGTTTGGAATTTGCAGACCTGGTAGATGATCCATGAATTTCACAAGTAGAAAGGCGCGCGTGCATAAACATGCTGGCAGAATGGTGCGTTTGAACTGAATTCCATTTATTGGAACAGCCACGTTTTCTGCATGCATTACGTTTCCCTCAGCTAAAAATACCGGACCACACACGCCGTACTCCGGATTGGATTCTTTCGACATCCATTGCCCATAAGACAACAATTCTCCAATTCTAACATCACGTTTCATTGTGTGCCGGGGAACGCAAAACGACTTGTCACCTACCGTGGACCATATAATATACCCCGTGTGGGACTCTGACGTGCCCATGGGAAGATGGACACTGAACGGGTGAACACCAATCGTGGCGCGGCCGTGATGCAGAGCAAGGCGAGGCGTGGAAGTGCTCCAGCAAATGCCGTGAGAGTACGTGTATTGGCTCTCAAGAACTCAAGAGTGGGAATCAAAGACATTGGTTCTTCTCTCACAGTGAATGGTTCTTTTTAAAATAAAGTCACTCCAAAAAGTATCTCATATGTGATATTCATCGAGAGAAAAACAATTGTGAGTACAAAAATAGATCACTTGGCATAAAAAAATAATAAAATACAAAAACAAACACTAGATCATCTTCCGCCTACCGGAGTTTATGAGTCGAATTGAATTGACAACAAGGAAAAGAGTAAACTTCACCCACCATACAACGACTTGAAAGGTGGGTACAAATTGGTCCAATAACTTATAAAAAATACTCAATTTAGTACGACAACTTAGCAAGTGTGTGCATATTAGTCTAACGCTCCAACAACTTATAAAATACCCAATTTAGTGCAACAACTTGTCAAATTAGTGCATCTATAATTCCAACGTTACAACGATGATGTATTTGGTCACATTGTATAGAAAAGAGATGATATATTTAGCTTTGGAACAAATAATTTGTAATTATGTGCTTATTGATATTCGCAATCGCAATGGAGATATAGTTGTCCAAGACAAGAATCTTTATTTCAAAATTCAGAAAAAAATATATTCATTAAAAAATAAGAGATATTTTGTGTCTATATCCAAAATTAAGTTAGTCTGATTTTGACGTACCAAAATGAAATGTCTATGAAACATTGTGATGTTGACGTAATAACAAACAATGTCTATGAAACATGGAAGCCTGATTTACGCATGTTTTTATGTTTTACGTATGCACAAAAGCAGTGTTTTTTCTTTAATTGGAATTTCGAGCTGGTACTTTACCTTTTAATAATAAGTTAAAGAGATCAACTAATTCATTAGGCTATGTTTACTCCATATGCTAATATTTTGTTATCAGTACAGTATTCCCTAAAAAATTATTTTTTGTTTCAAGCTATTTTTGGCTTTTATTACTTTTTTAAGAAAGCAATGATAAATGAAAAAAATAAAAGTAAATATGAGAAAATAAAAGAAAATATTGCAAAATTAATTTGAAAACTTGGCATAAATTGAATTTTATTTTGGCTGTGGTGTTAATAGAAGAATCCTAAAATAACATAATACAAGCCAAATACATTGTATTTATAACGTTTGGACCGTAGATGCACCAAATTACCAAGTTATTACACTAAATCGAGCATTTCACAATTTATTGGACACATTTGAACCCACATGCAATGTTATTGCAATAAACTAAGTATTTTATAAGTTGTTGGACTAATTTGCTCCTAGTGCCTAAGTTGTTGTATGTTGCATACAATTTACTCCAAGAAAAAGGTACACCTGCAAATACCCTCGTGCATGGATGATTCTGAAGAGAACAAAACCACTCGCTACTAATAATGTATTTAGGTACCGAGTGAAAGGAAAATTAGCTAAAGGAATTTCATATGGAACACAAGTTTACAATAATCCTTCATCATCAGAAAGGGGTATCGGAGAAACTGGATCATCTCATAATAGAAGTGAAACCACCACGTCAAAAGCCAATCAACCGCTTCCATAGATAAACACCAACGGCTAAGAGAATGTAAGTAACCATACTTCCACTAGCCCTTCTTTAATGCCAAATTAGACGTTGCAGTAGAAATAAGTTAGGGATATTATTTCTAATACGCCGTCACCACCATTTCATCTCTGGAGGAAGCCATCAGAATTTGTTCCAGAGATCTAGGCTCTAGTGGGGTGATCTCAAGGCAATACGTCACCTTCTCCTTTTACGATTTAATGTTTTAGCTTTTAAACATGTATCCCGTTCTTATAACTCGTCTGCGCATGAGGCTGCTCAGTTAGCTAGAGAATAGGATTCGGGACAAGAACATGTATGAACGGACTCCCTTCCTAGCCGTGTAAGCGCTGCCGTAGCTCTCGATTCAGCTGAGCTATCATTGTTTAATACAAGGCCATAAAGCCAAGGTGTGTTATTCCCAAAAAATGAAGTCAAACCCTTAATTAAACTAACAACCAACGAAAAAAGCTAAAACCGTGAACGGGTAGGTTCCCACTCCTTACATCGGTGATGTTGACGACCGGAAGAGAGGAGGGGAACCAAGGTGTCGAGATGAGGAGATTGTGATTTGTGAGTGCGGTGGTTTTTGTTTCGCCTGTGGTGACTCCGAATATGTCGTTTTTCATCCAGTTGTTGTATTCGTGGTCTAGTCTTTGGAGATGATCATAGAAGTAGGGCGTATATACATGTGTTCATAAGTGGTGTCTCATAGAAGTAGTGTGTATTTATGTGTTAGAAAATTAAGTTCACTTTCGAAAAATATGAAATTGGTTTATATTTTTTTTCCTAATATAACATGATCTATCTTCTAGCTAGCGTCTAGGTCGGAGTTATTGTAGTTCTTTTATGGTTTTATTTTTATGTTCATTCGCTAGTATATCTATTGTTTATATATTATAGTTAATCAATGTTGATGACCTAGACTACGTAATAGACCAAGTGATTTGAATGAAATGTCGTAAAGTGTCACTTGACCAAGGGCTAGGCACATCAAGTAGTGGCTAAAATACCGATGTGGTTCTCAAATATGGCACATTATTAGATTTTTGGGGATCAAATGATCAAGTGGCACTTATTTTGTTTTCAGTCATTTGCCCTTCAACATATTGTTCTGGTCGTCAACTTTGATAGTTATGATTGATAATTACCGCACAAACTAGCAAATAAACACGAAAAGAGACCATAGAAAATTCAAATAACTCCAAGGCACCAAAAGATTGAGTGCACTTTTTTTTTAAAATTGAAATTAGTTTCATATTTTTCAAGCCAAAAAAATTGTTTTCAGTTTCTACGATCTAATAATATTTTAGAATTTTAACTGCATAACTACTTTCCCGAAGAATATGTGGTTAACATTGAAAATATATATATTTCAACAATATTTTTTACAAGTCGTATTTGACATCTGAACTGTTGATGTAGTTCAATTTATCTTCTATAGGGCGGCAGGCGCGACGTGAAGCCAGATATGATGGCTGATATTGTTGGCTCATATGCTACAAAACCATCTGTAGCGGTGTGATTTGTCCAGTATTAGATAGTTTATTAGGGCGTGAGATATTTGGTTTTATACTTTGAAGAAGAAACTCGAATCAAGTAGTAGGTCAAATGGACCTTTTGCTTGTAATTTGTATAGCAATCTCTTATATGCCTAAAAACAAAAAATAAATAATGGACTGTAATCTCACCACCACACTGTTGGGAAGAGCTCTCATCAACGCTGGCTCCCAATTAAAGTTATAAAAACATGCTTCACTACTAATTTATTTTAGAAGGATTATTTTGTTTAAATGTTTTTTGATATGAGGTGAATGCAATGGTGCTGTCCAATTTTGCGTTTAAGGAACTTTACCAAAACCGGCCTGGCCAACGTGGGAACCAGCCAGGTCAGTCCGGAGGGGATAACGTCTTCGAAACGTTAGTTGTTCGTCTGGGCTTCAAATAGGATGACCCAAATATGCTTTCTGACATCTTAACGATGGAAACATGATGGTGGAGTCCATTATAACTTCGACCACTTTTGGTTATCAACAATGATTTACTAGTAACTATTCGTGAAGGTAAAATAAGATCATTTCAACTTGTTATATATTCCATTCCCTCCATGACAGTACATTCACAGGATTATTCCAAAGCTTTCGACCACCAAACGACGATATATACCTGTATATAGTAGCTAGTTTGATCAGTAGTTGACGACGTGACACTCCTTCCTGATCTCACCCTCCTCACCGGTGAGCACGCCAAGCCCAGAGAGCTTCACGAACGCCGAGGCAAAGACCCCGAAGAAGCCCTCCCTGTCGTGAGCAAACCGCCGCACGTAGCCCGCCGTGCGCGCGTCCGTGGAAGCTTCGGCGTCGACGTTGAAGAGCCCACGGCCTGCGGCGGCGCCCCAGTAGTAGTGGGTATCGAACCATGTCGGCGTCACGTCACTGGGTACGACGACGACGGCCTCCGTGATCAGTGGCGGCACGATCTTGGGGCACTGCAGATGCAGCAGGGCCTCGAAAGCCTTGTCGCGCCGCTCGCGGACCGTGTCTATGTTGATGCAGTGGCCACCCCCCAGCGTGTGGCTTCCTGCATGAATGCACAAATGAAGAACAACACACGAGATCAAGAAATGTTCAAACTTTAATTCTCCTGAATGGAGCTTGTAATTCTTTTATAACTTTTTTAATCAATAAAATCCAGTAGGGGATCTTTCCCCTCCTGTTTCATAAAAAAAAAAGAAATGTTCAAACTTTTGTAGAAAATTTACATCAATGTATAAGTTGGTTTATGTGTATAGTCATTGGATGGAATTTTTGTATTATACGAATTAAACCTAGAATGGCGACGGTCTCCTCGACGGTCATTCCGTGGCTGGTAAAGATGTCGAGCGCGCCGTCAATCCCGAGGAAACAGGACGGAAGCTGCGCATCGGCGGCCTGCGTGCTGGTAGACGTCGCGTCCCTCCGGCCAAGGGGAACGCTGGCGATGCGCGGCCCGCCAGCGTGCGCCACGGCCTCCCTCGCCGCTAGGACGACGATGTCGGCGCAGGACACCAGGCCGGGGCACGCCTCTTCCACGGCCGCCTTGACGAACCCGATCGTGCCGACGTGCCGGATGCCGAGGTTCTTGCGTGAGTCCAGCTCCGAGGTTATGTGCCGGCGCATGTCGGAGCTGAGCAATATGGAGCCGTCACATCCCTGCAGCCATGCGCACACACCAACGATCGATACCGTGTCAGTCATCCCAACGAGAAGGCGCGCATCTCTTTCTCGTACGTACGTACATGGACTTGGCAGTCGTGGAAGAGCAGGCGAAGGAGGGCGGCCGGCGAGGTGATGTCCACGGCGAAGATCGGCGCCAGGGACTTCTTGGTGATGAGCTCCAGCTCCGGGCAGGACTCGCTGTAGTGGTCGTCGGAGAGGCCGCCGCCGTAGTCACCAGTCGCGTTGCACACACACGGCGCTAGCACCAGCACCAATAACGATACATGTGCCACAGCACAAACAATAGTACCAAGCTTTTCACCACGAGACACGGCCATCTCTCCTGACCCCCGATCGACTCGAGAGGAATGAGAACGTCTCGATGGAAGTGAGGAACATTAGAGACAAGTGAACAGCATATTTATAGGACAAAAGCTTCTGTATTTTCTGTACATATCATGCGGTCAACTCTTTAAGCACTACTACAAAACAGAGAATCATCACTGCTGAATCATTTAAAACTTGCCTAATTGTAAGTGTGACACAATTCTACCATCGCCAAATTTGAAAACAACTTGTAGTGATGGATAATTATCATTATCGCGGTTGGTAATACAAGCCAATGACACTATATCACTGTCGGTCGGCTTGTGTCCTCAATTGATAATCATTTTTGTTTAGACATGAAATTTTGTTTCACGTGTGTAACTTCCGCACTTCGCACCCCTCTGTCTTCCTTCTTTCTCCCTTGGACTCCCCCTCCAGGCCAATTCCATCTTCTAGCCGCTTTCCTCTCCTCTCCTCCCCTCCTCTCTCCACAGTTGGTCTGCGCACGAGCGTGTGGGCCTTAGTAAGTGGCCTCCACGGCTGGCATGCATGGTGGTGGACTAATAACCTCTCTGGCAACTCATGGTTTTGGCACAGATGGTTTACATATTCGACGATGCTACCATATGTGCACGGCCTACAGAGCTTCCCATTGTGTTGAATCTCGATTTGTGAATCAATCTATTAATTTTTAATTTTACTCTATGATGTGATGAATCGATCTGCAATGAGTTAACCTCCACTTTTCCTGTGATGAATTGGTCTCTATGGATGAATCAAAGGTGGTGACAGGATGTGTTCAATCATCCCCTGACTATGCTAGGCGCTGGCGGTGGCCTCGACGGTGTGGGTGCGGGGAGGATTCAGTGTTATCCTTTTTGTGTGTGAAAATGGACACTGGTGCTCCGTGAGAAAACCGGCAGTGAAACGCGGAAACTATCACTGCCAATTGCTTAGCGCCGGATCAAAATCCAGCAATGAAAGCCAGATTTGAACCGGCAGTAATTACTGTTTATGGGGGCAGTGAAGGAGTTAACGTTAGTTAAATACTTAGATGTATGCAAATATTTTGTAGTTTATCTAACCCTTCCAAGTGTGACATTACTGTTCTTTGCAGAAGACATGTCAGGATGCAGATTTTGAGGAGAGAAGTCTCGATCATGAGTTTAATTGCATTTGGATTCTATAGGGTGCCTAACTTGGATTGTAGCCAGATATTGCATCTCACAGCGCATGGACGACCGAAATCAGCAACTACTCACTTGACCTAATTAACTCTCTGTGGCAGCAAAGTCTCAGTGATGAGTTAATGAACTTGAAGCTACTAGTGCTAGTGCCTCAAAGAACAACGGTTGCATTTTCGTTCAAGCAGTGGAATGTACGATGGACCACTTGGTGATGATGTTGACGAGGAAGGATAGCGTGACATGCCACATAATACAAGAGACAAGACTGAGCTGAAAACAAAAAAGAATTAAAAAATGAAACAACTATTTGATAGTTCATGGATAATATTAAGCTTAAAATCAAAGTTTCAGTATGAAAGGGTTGATTTAATAATTCTAGAATGAAAATGAGCCAGATAATAATGTTTAAGAAGTGAATATACTACAGAACTCTAGAAATCACCGTCAGACTATCATTTTCTATTATTTTAGAACCGGCAGTCACGACAAAATATTATGGCCCTTTTGTAGCTTCAAGTGACAGTGATAGGGTCACACCATCGCTTCTATCTTCTGTGGCGGTGTAAGTAGTGACACTGATCGCTCATCTGCAGTAGGGATTAATAGAGATAGATATTCTAGGACATTTGTTTTAGAAATAGTTGCACAAAAAAGTTTCAAGTTTTGCCATATAAAGATCATAAAAATGAAATTTATACCAAATCTGGATCTCAAGGAGATATACAAATGTATTTGATACATTTTTGGTTTAAAAGTATTTAGAGTCCCAACATTTTTTTTAAGTTCTCAAATCTTGAAATTGTTTGTTAACATGGTCTATACCAAAGTTTTAGTTTTTCATATAATCTATAACTTTGTAGCTAATAAAGTTTTTATTTAAAGTTGTTTAGAGTCCCAAATATATGTTATTGTAAGATTTTAAATTCCAAATGTAGAATTTCCAAGCAACTTTGAATATTCATATGGTTAATATCGAAGTTATATTGGTCAATTCGATGTACAAGTTTGTAGTTGATCATTTTTTATGTGAGGTTGTCTAGAATCTCAAATATTTGTCTTTAATTTCTCATTGTCTTTAATTTTTAGACAATATTGTATGGAGGCATGCCTTGTAAGCAAACTTGTAATGGTTGACAAGATTAAAAACTTGTAGTTGATTTTTTATTAAGATTATTTAGTAGCTAAAATATTCAATACAAGTCGTGAAATGTTATTAAATAAAAATATCACTTAGTGTAGTTGTTCGGATTTTTATTTTTCTAGAAATCATTAATAGAGATGCACATTTTAACACGCTAATAAGGTGGGCCACTTAAAATGCTTACCTTTGTTAATTGATATACAAAGGGGAATAGACTAACCACATGTCTACAAGTGGCCTATTAAGATACTCCTTCGGTACCAAACTATTTGGATTCAAATTTTATCCTGAAAAAATTGACCCTCTCATTTTCCAATACTCCTTTCTCTTCTCTCTCTGTTTCTCCTTTCTCCTACTTGTTTTCTATGCAACATTCTTTTTATTCACTAGGGTTATGCCATGCCCGTCCATTGCAACAGGTGAAAAAAGTTACCAAAAGATAATATGTAGTGCTATCAACATCCAATTGCGTAAGGATTAATTATAGATGTCACCATTTTTGCAGGCACCACTTTTACCTATACTTCCATGCTATTAAGCTTCACATGAATAGAATCTTGCCTTTAATTTAAGGAACACTATATCAATAATGTCGAACTATAAGTATTGTTTGAATAGATTGTAGTCATCAGCTAGCTCTTCTTGTGGCTTGAAAATTTCCCTGCCCTTCTGATTGGTTTTATCAAAAATTGTTCTTCATATGATATCTCCCCCAAGATTGTACAACTCAGGATTGACATTAATCTTAGAAGATTCATCAAGATACCAGACAATATGCAGTCGATGTCCCACCAATTCTTCCAACTGGGAGCAATGTTTTAGCACAAGACATCAGAACAAACACTATAGCCCTGTTTGGTACAACGCCCAAAAAGAAAAAGATCTGTACAAGCAATGCAGATGAAAACAAAACTACAATACACTGACACCAGTCTATTAAACTGTATGTTTTGAATACACTCGCCGAATTAGCACATACATAATAATGTGTCTGAATCTTTATCAGACAACTTATTTTATGGGCTTTGGCGCAAATTTCCACAGACTAAATCACATGCATATTGGATTGGGTACTGAATATTGGTCATGGTTTGCATCCATTGAGGTCTCTGAATCTTGCACAGGTTTTGACGGGGAAGGTAAACAACAATCCAAGCACTCGCCTACATGACAGAGCTCTTCAAATCTTAATTTTCCACATGGCTTAGAGAGATCAGAATCACCAATCTATTCCTTATCAGCATATGGCTTAGAGCCTTAGAGACAGCATATGGCTTAATTGTGGCATGATTTATTAACCCCAATTAATAGTACATGTCAGTGAGGGCCGTGGAAACAATTACATTGTTCTAAAATCCAATCCTATAACCCATATAATGGTTTGAGTGCTCCGTCTCACAAAGCCAAAGCACGAACTTTATGTTAGCACAAATAACACCATTTTGCATAGACGCTGCAAAGAGCCTGACAAATTCTAGTATTATATGAGGCTCCTTAAATAGCTTGATATCAACGCATTGCAAGGTTCCGGTTTCCATGTTGACATCCTAAGAGCTGGACAACATCAGATAAAGCTATGTTGTGGAGGGCTAGGGGCTAGGCGTATCAAGCACGAGGAGAGAGGATGATTAACGGAGGTAGTGCAGCAACACGGCAACGACGCCATGCTTGGCGTCGCCCGGGAGCGGGAGAGTGAAATCAATGTCCAGCTTACCTTTCATTCATACGAGTGTACGTGTGGCTAAATAGCCTTTTAAGCTAACAAACTATTCCTCAATCTAAGGAAAGGCTAATGACTCATGCTAACAAACCAACTAACAAAACTAGTATATGTTCGTGCTAATGCCACAGTTTTATCTTAGGGACGCACATGAAAACAACCAATATTTTTTTTTGCATATGTTCAAGTTTGACACAATTATATTTGAGCATGTATACAATCAAACAAAGGGCAGAGAGATGCGCTCTGACATAGGGCAGTTTATCTAGAGAAAAGAATTCAGTTATAGATTTTTTGTCTTTCCTCTCAGCACATCTTCTATTTATACTACCCTATTACATGGCCTCAGGCCCAAGACCGATACAAATTAAATGTTTGGAGTTCAGACTCCCTCCTCGCAAGCCATTTTTTTTCGAGATCGTGACTTCACATGTTTTTCATTAACAAGAAGAGCCGAAAGAGCGGCGAAGTAACCGATATATAGGATTCGCAAGTAATCCATGGATTACCAACGAAGTCCACAACACAAATAAAAAGAAAGAAAACATGAGGGATGGGGGGCCCTCCACCTTACAACCTAGCAATCTGAACCTAATACAAAACTAAACTCGACACATCGGTAGCCAGTAGTGAAGTGAAGCTGTAGATGATAGCAGCGGCAAAGCATCCGCTAGAAACTCCCAGCGGCAAAGCGTCCGTCCAAGCACAAAAACCATCAACGCGGCAAAGCATCCGCGGATGGGGCTAATGCACTTGCAATAGTACTCCTCCGAGTCACTGAGCTGCACCACGGGCGAGGGGGGCCTCCATGAAGACTATACGACGACGGCAACACATCCTCCTCCAAGCGGCAAAGCATTCACCCAGACACACAAAGACCATCGACGCGGCAAAGCATCCGCGGATGGGGCCAACACGCTTGCAGCAGCAAAACATCTGCATGCGAGGGGGCCTAAGCGACATCGGCGGCAAAGCATCTGCCCACACAACAAGACCATCAACATGGCAAAGTAGCCGCGGATGGGGCCAACACACACCAAGCAGCAAAGCATCTGCATGATGGCAGCCTAAGCAACGACTACAGCAACAACAAACACCAACTAGACATACCAAAGTGAGGAGAAATGAAGCACAATAAGGTTCAACAAGGCGACCACGACGACCATATAGGAGGGGCGGCAGCAGGAGACCCTGAGCGACCTTGATGAACATGAACTTCGACGACGCGCCAACTGCGCCACCGCCGCCGGCTGGAGGAACCAAGCTAGGTCTTAACCCAGTTCTTGAACATCCACCGGTGGCGCCTGCGACGGTGGTCGGGCCAAATAACAACTTCAACGACGCCTTCAACAAGGTACGTGGCACATGCGATGCCACCGCCACCGGCCTGGAGTAAGCTGCCAGGCAGGGTTTTCACCCAATGAGCTGTTCGCCGGCCCAGAACATGACCCGCACCAATGGCCCCGACAAACCAGGATGGCCATCAGAGACCTAGCTGACCCACCAGCAGGCAGCAGCACTGCCATGGAGGACGAGGCCTCCAGCTCATGGTAGGCTGGAAGGTGGGGGCTGGGGAGGTAGCCGCCCAGCATCGCAAGAGAGCCAGCACGGCCAGCCTTGCCACCGCCGCCATGCTCGTCCCAGCAGCTGCAGCGGCCCGCACGCACGAGCTACGAAGGAAGTGCGAACCGTCGGCCAACCACCATCGCCCACAACCGCGCCTCCAACCGCGCAGCTCCGGCCCACCGGCTAGCCAGTTTGCCGGAGGAGAGCCTGACGCACGCGATGACGTTGACCGCACCGCACGCCCGCGGCCGCGACTCGAGGAGCCTCAGCCACGCTCCGCTCCTGCGTTCCCGTCTGATATTGGACCTGCTACAAACCGGGCTTGCCTTCCATTTCCTCACAGCAGAGCAGCCAGAAGAAGACTCTAATTATGAAATAGGTAGTGTCACCAGGCACCAGTTAGAAGAACATGGAAGCTGGATTCTGTTTTTTTAATGCCAAAACAAAGATCGATAGAACAAAAATCTGCCACTGCCGTGTACACACTAGAGAATATTGGGTCAAGAATAAAGCATATGGCAACAACTTTGTACTTCGCAAATCTTGCTATTCATTTTGAATGTCTACATTTTTTACTATTTTTATTATTTTTTTACAACAACTATTTTTATTAATTGTTAAGCTAGTCCACTGTTGACACCAAAAGAGGCAAACGGTTATACCGCAAGCGTACGGTAGTCAATGTAGCCTTCACCGGGAGTATTTCAGGTATCATGATTTCCATGGGGAATGTGAAGTGATTCAACTAGGTTCAAGATCGTCAGGTGATGATCAAAGGATATAGGATTGGGATAGAGAGGTCTATCTAGTGGTAACGTTTAGGCTGCAGTACTCTTCGTATAATGAGGTTTATCGCCTCCTCCCTTACTGGGGGCGATAGATGAAAAAGTAGGAGACATAACCCCTACTAAGGCGACTACCCTATTTAGCCCCGCTCTCACTAAGTTAACTTGCCTAACAACACATACAAGGAACTCTATGCCTAACGAGGACCGTCACTCTCGTGCTAGGTGTCTTGCCGTGCGACAAGCAGCTCACACTGGTAAGATGTCGTATAGACACCACGTCTACACTAGTCTTACTACTCTAAGCTTAGCTAATGCTTTGAGTAATTCACTCAAGTAAAAAAGTGCACCAGCAAGGAATTTAATACTAAAAGTACCAAACCAGAACATTAAATGCTAGAAAAGACTTGAAAGTAAGACTTACAAGAAGATCCGATTTCGCTGAGGCGCTCCCCAAAGAATACTCCCGACAGACCAGGACTCCTTCTTGGAACTCCTCACTCTCTACTCACTATGTTAACACTAAGCTACTAAAGTAGTCTTACTCCTAAGATACATGCCTCTAAAGTGAAGCTCTAGGGGGGTATTTATAGGGGAGATGGAGCAGGGCTACTCTAATGCCACTTCAGCGATCTGTGTGACATCCATCATGAGCCGTTGGATGAAACTGACCTTGGAACCACCTCAAATGGACGATGGTGATCACACCAGCTGCATGGAGCACGCTTGAGTCGGTGGGAGCAAACCGACCTTGGAAGGACCCAAGGAGGGGGTCGGCCGACCCCCTCAATGATAGGTGGGCCCACTTTTGGGTGTCTCCACATGTCACTGAGTGTGTTCCTGGTATTGGTTTGATTATGTTGATGTCGATTCATTCCATGTGGGCCCATGAATCCTTATGCAATGCTTCTTGAACGTTGATTTGAGGTGCACAAGAGATCCAAGGGTTGAGCTTGAGCTTAGAGGGCTTATCTTAGATAGTGCCAGCATGGCATCCCCTAGGCCCACAGGGAGGGGTTCGGCTGACCCCCTCACTGTAGCTCCAGTGAGCTTGCCTTGCTCCTTGCTGCTTGCTCTATGCTCCTGTGATGTTGAATTTTATTTAGCAAACTTGTGATGTTGTTGCTTCTTTCATTTTAAGCTTCTAGGCCTTGAGAAGTACCTGATCGAGTACCTACAACAAATAATGATATGCACATGTGGAACCAAGTTATTTGTATTTATATCACTACTTATTTTGTTGATTCTCCACTGAAACGAGTGTCATGTTGACGGTTATGGTGGTAGAAAATATGGCATAATTACCGTCAACAAGACCCCCACACTTTAGTCTTTGCTCGTCCTTGAGTAAAGGTTAGAGAAGGGAACAATGACATAATCAAGATCATAATGAACACAAGTATCATTTAAGACATAGTTCATTCAAATGGTATGTGGAATTATCTAGCATATATACTTTAGATGTTGATAAAAGGAACAATTCTCAAGGCAAAGTCATCTCCCAATTTTCTATTCTTGGTACTTCGAGTTTTTGTAATAGTTTAAAAATAAATCAAATAGTTCATTCTCACTCCTCTTTTAGCACTCTTGAATCACTCAAAGTATATAGCAATCCTCACCAGGGCATAAAATGTGTTGCCCTTTCTTGTTACATCCTACATCTATCAGGCTTATGTGGAGTTTGGTAGGGAAAACAAGGTAGCATACTTTGCATTGAAATTATTGTAAAGTCAAAGCAAGGATCCAAGGAGACTAGTGTCATAATCCAAGATCAAGATGTGCAAGTGTGTGGAAAATGATGGACTAGGTTGCTCCTTTTTGATGAACTCTCTGTATTCTTTCTACTCAGACAGGGATAGCATTTTTTTTATTTTTTTGCATGGACTTCCATGTGTCCATCTATGTATAAATACTTATTTTTCCTAGCCCTGTTTCTTTGGTCTCATCTTCTAAACAATAATTAGAGAGGATTTTCCTAAAAATTGAAGCATGGAGCAACCTATTTTTTGTGGAAATGGAAAGCATGTTTTCGCGCACTTCTAGTGTAGAAGGAGCATAAATATGTGGTGTGCATGTGATCTTGATCTTAGGGCTATGATAAAACTCTCACTAGGGTCAACACGATTTGACAAAACTCATCACCAATGCAAGTTGCAATCAAGGGTTGTTTTGATAATTGAGAATATGGCTCTGGTAGGAATTTCCTTGTTAATGAGGAGTGAATGATACTATGGTTTTATGAGATTTTCAAAATAAATTTTCTAAGTACCTTGAACAGAAAAGTTGTGAATCATGAGCTGAGAACTATATCACTTTCATCAACAACTTAGTCAATATGATTCCTATAAATTTTTACCCATAGGCATGAACATATGCAAGAATTAAACTTTATGTCACTATTAACCTTTAAATGTCATGACTCAAGGTATAAAATGTTGGGCATGCAGAATTTATTCTTTTTATCATTTTTATTTCAAGTAATAAAGCAAATAAAAGGGAATTGAATAAATCAACGAGGGATGAAGGGATCAAACCAGGCAGGAAGGATGTAGTCGATGTGATGAAGCTGCCTGGTGGGCTCAGGGTCCCTTGGTGGGGTCGGCCGACCCCACCAAGGGTGCCCATTGCGTTGGTTCGAATTCCCCTCGTTTCAAAATTCTGTGCTGAACTTCGTTTCCTCAACTGCCCGCAAGGAGGGGGTCGCCCGACCCTCTTTTTAGGACCTTTTTTTGTTGTGATAGTGGGCTCGAACATCTGTGACATTGTGTTGTGGCAGATGTGGTTTAGAATAGCAGCTGGGGAATCGGCCGATCCCCCCACACTTGAAGTTTTGGGTGGTCTGAACTCAAATACAGAGGCAAACATCAAGTGCACATGTCTTGCTAGTGGCAACACACCAGCAGGACTAAACTTCTTTATTTAATTGGACAAGAAATTTTATTCAATCAAGAAACTTCATTCATTCAATTGATGGAAATAAAACAAAAGGTAGGCACTTTTACAATTGATGAAAATAAAAGAATTCAAAAGGGAAATAAGCTAAATGAGTGCCTACTATTCTAAATCCTAGGAGGATTTAGGGAGAGGGTGGCTCTAAGAGATCCTCGCGCCCTATGGCATTTGCGAGGCATTTGAGCTTCGCACTAGTGCTATGCAAAGATCATGAAAATTATCTATCATGTCAAGATTAGCCATCTTGAGCTCAGAAACCTTCTCCTCTAAAATCCTATTTTTATTCCTAATCGCTGCAGTGACTTGCAGCAGCCTCTCCATGTCCGTCTTCTCCTCTCGATCATCTTGGAATCTTCATGCAGGACCGTTGATCGGTGGCGGCTCCATTCTCTGGCGGATGGAAGGACTAGTGGAGGAGCCAAAAGACTCCCTCAGCTCCTTCCTCTCCTCCGTGTTGAGAGAGGGAACTATTGGCTTTCCTTTACCCAGCCCACCGCCCATGATCTGGTGATTCTTCCAGAAGGGAGGTGTGGCTGGAGTGTAGGACGTGGTTAGTCCGTGCTCTCCGTTGTGTCTGAGGAGATCATGATGGCGCGCTGGTTCGCTGCCATTGGAGCCTTCAACGCCAATTGACCCGTGGTGGGCCGAACCGGCGTGATGGAATGAACTAGAGACTTCCCGATCTCCTGACGTGGTGTGGGAGATCGAGAAGCAGACATGGGCTTCTGGGGGCGCCGTGGTGTGGTCAGCCAACCCCTTTGGCATTGGGCAACGCCCCCAGTATCCCTGCTGCTCTCCAACAAGTGGTGCCATGGCTAAAGGCTTTGGATCAACTATATTTACAGACAAGGCTAGCTCTAGGCTGTCCGTGAGTGATCTCATGGGCATGGGAGAGTCTGGACGAGGAGGCACATTGGTGTTCTTGCTAGTGGGAGCCATAGGTGCTGATCTACAGGTGATGCGAGGGCTCAAAGTATGTAAACGGTGGCTGGAGGCATGGATGAATGAAATGAAGGAGAGAAATGAGTTTATATAAAGGCATTTCGGTGACATTCGAAATTTTTTGAAAGGGAGCGTCCTGGGAGATGTTTGAGCTCGACTAGGAGATTGAGGATCAGCTCGAACCCTGCATCGAGGGGATCGGCCGACCCCTACTTTTTCGAATTTCAAGTTCAAACTTTGTGCTCGTAAACTCCCTCATTCTCCGTATCGTGACAACGTTTACACCATGTCATAGGTGGGTCACCTGACCCCCTTTTTAGGAGCTCAGAAAAGCCTATTTCAGGTTCGGGGATCCCCAAAATGGTGTGGGTCGCCCAACCTCTAACTGATGTACCTAGACTAATATATGCGTAAAACTTCCTATCCAAGTGATCAAGCAAGAAAGGAAAATGAAGCAACATGTAGATTTTACATTTTTATGTTAAGCAAAAATTCTATCATGTCACATTCTTCTTCACTAGGTTCATGTTCAAGGAAAACTTTAAGACGATGGCCATTTACCTTAAAGATGTTGCTGTCGTTGTCCTGAAGCGTGACACATCGCGACGTCTATCACTAGGAATGGACCTTCCCATTTTCTCCTTAGTTTTCCATGCCCAAATAGCTTGACCCTTGAGTTAAACATGAGAACCTTGTCCCCTAGACCGAATTCCTTTTGTTTGATCCTTTTGTCATGCCATTTCTTGGTTCTCTCTTTATAGATTCTGGCATTGTCATAGGCTTTCTCCCTCCATTCTTCCAATTCTGAGATTTAGAGCTTCCTATTCTTCCTAGCTGAGGGAAAATCCATATTACATTTCTTGATTACCCAGTGTGCTCTACACTCCAGCTCTACTGGCAGATGGCATGTCTTGCCGTATACAAGTTGGTATGGTGTCATACCAATGGGAGTCTTGTATGCAGTCCTGTATGACCAAAGTGCATCTGCTAGCTTACTCTTCCATGCTGTTTCCATCTCATTGATAGTCTTCTGCAGAATATTCTTGATTTGTTTGTTGGAGGTTTCTACCTGTCCACTCGTGTGAGGGTGATAAGGTGTCCCAACATTGTGCCTTATCCCCACTTCTGGCAGGAAGTGATGGAACTTTTTGTCAATGAAGTGGCTCCCTCCATCACTGGTAACTAATCTTGGGGTGCCAAACCATGGGAATATGACTTCCTTGAACATCTTTGCATGTATAGAGTCAGCTGATCGGCACGGCATTGTTTTCTCCCACTTGGACACGTAGTCTACTGCCACCAAAATGTACTCACAACCTTGAGATTGGGGAAATGGACCCATGTAGTCAATCCCCCATGCATCAAATAGTTCCCCTTGGAGGTTGTTTTATACGTCACATGGCATCATAGGTGTTGATATTCCCATGTTTCTGGCATTGACCACATCTTCTCATGAAGTTCTTAGTGTCTTCATACATGGTAGGCCAATAGAATCCACTCTGCCATATCTTAGGATGGGTTCTATATGCACCATAGTGGCCTCCATATTCTAGCCCGTGACACTTCTCCATGATCTTGATGGCTTCATTCATGGGTACACACCTCCTCAATACACCATCTTGGCAGACCTGATAGAGGTACGGGTCATCCCATAGGTGCACTTTGCTTTCCTTGATAAGCTTCTTTCTATCTACCCCGGGTGGTATGTAGCCTGAGACTAGGTAATTGACGATGTTTGCGTACCACGGGTAGGCTGCTGAGACCTTGAGGAGTGAGTCATCCTGAAGATAGTCATTGAGGGTAGATCCTATTTATCCTCAATTTGCATTCTAGACAAATGATCTGCTACCGAGTTTTCTACTCCTTTTTTATCTCTAATTTCTAAGTCAAATTCTTGGAGTAGCAGGATTTGTCTTATTAATCTTGGTTTAGCATCTTTCTTAGTAAGCAGATATTTCAAAGTAGCATGATCAGAATAAATGATCACTTTTGCTCCTACTAAGTAAGATCTGAACTTATCTATAGCAAACACCACGGCCAATAGTTCTTTTTTAGTTGTTGCATAATTTAATTGCAGCCCAGTTAGTGTTTTGCTAGCGTACGAGATAACATGATGTTTCTTATCTTTGGTCTGTCCTAGGACAGCACCAACAGCATAATCACTAGCATCACACATTGTCTCAAAAGGAAGCGACCAATTAGGGGGTTGAATGATTGGTGCACAGATAAGTGCTTTCGTAAGGAAATGAAATGAATCTAAGCACTTATCATCAAAAGCAAAGGGTGCATCTTTAGCAAGTAGGTTTGTTAAAGGTCTAGCAATCTGAGAAATATCTTTTATAAACCTTCTATAAAAACCCGCATAACCAAGAAAACTGTGAACACCCCTAACATTCGTGGGAGGTGGGAGTTGTTTTATGACCTCTATCTTAGCTCTATCAACCTCTATCCCATGTTCGGACACTCTATGTCCTAGCATGATCTCTTCTCTAACCATAAAATGGCATTTTTCCTAGTTAAATATAAAGTGCTTCTCTTGGCACCGTTGTAAGACACGATCCAGGTTCTCGAGATAATGATCGAAAGTTGTCCCATAGACTAAAAAGTCATCCATGAAAACTTCCATGATTTCTTCGATCATGTCAGAGAATATGGACATCATGCACCTTTGGAAGGAGGCCAGGGCGTTGCATAGGCCAAAAGACATGCGCCTATATGCATATGTCCCATAGGGGCATGTGAACGTGGTCTAACTTTGGTCGTCGGGATGGATTGGGATTTGATGGTAACCCGAATACCCATCAAGGAAACAAAAGAAAGAGTGTTTGGCTAACCGTTCCAACATCTCATCGATGAATGGTAACGGGAACTGATCTTTCTTTATGGCCTTGTTAAGTTTTCAATAATCTATGCACATTTCCATCCCAAGATGGTTCATTGAGGAATTAATTCATTTTTATCATTTTTAATGACCATCATTCCTCCCTTCTTAGGAACTACTTGTACGGGGCTGACCCACTCACTGTTAGGAACAAGGTAGATTATGCCCGCATGCAAGAGTTTCAAGACCTCTTTCTTTACTACCTCTCTCATCGCATTGTTAAGCCTCCTTTGAGGCTCCCTAGAAGGTATAGCGCCAGGTTCGATCATGATGCGATGCGTGCAAAGAGCAGGACTAATTCCCTTGAGATCTTGCAAGGAATATCCTAAGACAGAGCGATGCTTCTCTAAGATGGCGATGAGTTTGGCGGATTCCTTGTCTGAAAGCTGATCGCTAATGATCATGGGGGTCTCTCTATCACCATTTAGGAAGGCATATTTAAGCCCAGAAGGAAGTGGCTTAAGCTCTATGGATGGCTTGGGAGATGGTTCGAATTCATCCAAGTCTAAAGGTTTGTCTAATTCGACTTCTTCTTGAATGAAATCCTTAGCGTCCTCCTCTAAATCAGGCTGAGAGGCTTCTACAAAAGACGCTGGCATAACCTCCTCTACCGGGTCACGCTCGAGCATTGATTCAGCTCTGGAATTAACAGAGCCAGCAAAAGGCATGGAAAGATCTAGATGTTTCCCGAGATGACCCTTGAGGCGCTCTTCATGATATCCCTCGAGGAAGCTCATGATTGGGTGCCTGACTAACAAGTCAACCTCCTCCATATCAAATATGAAATTTAGGAGGATGGTGACTTTGTTAATAGAGACAAAAATCCATAGCAAATGCGTCGTGCACCTCGCGCCGGCCGTGGTGGAGCACGAGTGGATCTGAGCGGTGGAGATGCCCAACACAGCATGGCCCAACCCGTGCCCCCGTCATGGCTGACGATGCAAATCCACTCGTGACTTAGATCTAGAACTAGAATGGAGAGAGATAGAGAAGGGCGATGGAGAGAAGATGGAGAAGGAAGAAATTTTTTTCTCGAACATGACTTCACGTGTCTTTTTTATTAAGAAGAAGAAGCCTGGACCGACGAATACAACACAACCCAACCATAGAGAGAGTAGCCGCAACACGACACAACAACGAAACTACTATAATGAAAGCAAGAATACAAAGGATCCCCTACCGATCCACACAACACAATGCAACACCACAAGGCGGGTTGCAACACCACAATGGCCAAACTCAGGAACCGCTAACCCCGAAGGACCGTGAGCGGCATCACACATTCGGCAACAATTGCCTGAGCTAGAGCCAAGCGTGACCTTGGTGGTTGGAAGAGGACCACGAGAACGACGCAGGCATTGATATGTCAATCATTCGAGCCAGACGAGCCAGAGCGAAGGTGAAGCGGAGCTCACGCAGAAGAAGCAGGCGCGCAACTGATAACATGTAAGTTCTAGGGCAGACTGAGGATGGCGATGTGGGGTTCGAAGGGATTTTCAATGGAGCCTTCAGGAAGGAGGTTACGATCATAGACACTAGCTGCATTGAGATAGGACCCATCAAAACTTTCATTACCAAACCCGCACTGCCAGTATCGACGGCCAGAAGACGACGCCTTCAGCAAGGTGATGATGCGGATGCCACCGCCATCGGTCCTAGGGCGCATGGCCTAGGAGTGGGGTTTTGACCCGAGTGCCGTCGCCCACAGAGATGGGTGCCGTCCGTCAACCCACTGCCCCGGGGGGAGGACAAGCGCTATCGCCCATGTCGTGGTCGCCTGCTTCTGCGCTGCCAGCAAGGTGGCACAGACCGGCCATCACTGTCGGTGGGAAGGACGAGCATGGACGCCCGCTCGCCGGAGCGCCACCGGCAGGACGGTGCGGGCCAAATTTGCTGCCACCAGCATAGGACCTGGGGCTGGAATTAGGCCCGTCTATCGACCCACCATCGCCGGTGGGGAGGATGGACACCACCACCGCCCACAGCGGCGCCTTCTGCCGGAACCTACCGGCCGTGATGGCGCGAGCCTTTGCAGGACTCATCGCCACCACAGCCCTGCCGGAGGGCTAGGGTTTGGGCCGCTCGCAGGGCGCGCCCTAGTGCCGCTGCCACAGACACGCGGAGGTGAGGAGGGCTGCCGCCATGGTGCATATGTGCGGGGCAAGGAGGCGTGGAGGTATGGCGGTCGCCACCGCAGCGTAGAAAGCTGCCACCATGGCACAGCCAAGGCAAGGAGAGGGGGCCGGCCGGCCGTCCCGCTGCCTACCCCGATGAGGAAGGGTCGGACCTGCCACCGGCTGCTGCCCAGCACCCACGGCCGGCCCTCTGCCGCCGCCGCCTTGAACCCTAGACCAGGGCCGCCGCCGGCTGATCTGGGCGACTAGGCCGCGGAGGAGCCCGATCCAGCCGTGGAGGTGCCAGATCCGGCCAAGGGGGGATGACGGGGGTGCATAGAGACAAGGAGAGGCGGGGAGGCGCCTTTTTGAGCCCCCACTGGCCATCGCCGCCGTTGGCGAGGAGGAGCAGCGGCGACAGCTTAGTCGGCGGAGGAGAGGGAGGGAGCTGGCGACGGTGGGTGGGCCCTCGAGTCGCCCCCTAGGGGAGAGCGACGTGAGGGATGGAGAAGGACGGTTAGGGCCTTCAGAAATCTTCTTTTTTTAGAGAAGAGAGGGAGAGATGTGCGGGGCGTGAGAGTTTTTCTTTTCTAGAGAAATTCAATCGCTGAAATGTTTCAAACCCGGCACGCCACGCATGGCTGTGGGGGGAGCGAGGACGCGGCGCATCAGGAGTTTAAAGGCGGGGTGAGAAGCCTTGCACAAACCTCGTCTGTGAGCCCTTAAATATGATGTTGACGTTGCGTGAGTCATTGATTTTAATAGAGATAAAATTATGTGTTCAATTTTTTGGGTGCATGAAGGATGGATTTCTTAGCAGGGGATTGTCTGGTGGACCTAAATTTATTTGAGAACTCAATTATAGTAGAGGTGTGTGCAATTTTCAGATTGCACGAATGTTGGATCCCTCGGAAGGAGACACTCTGTTTGGTGGACCTAAATTTAAAATTTATTTGAGAATTTGTCACGCCCCTACACCGCTGACGATCGTCGGCGACGTGAGGAGATCGAGAGGGTAGCTTTGACGACGACAAACCGAGGAATGGTTCCTCGAGTTTACGTTTTCTATTTCTGAATTACGATAGCGTTCACCGATCTCGTTCGGTAGCTTAATATAATACGGCCTCGGGCCCATATGTCATACAGTAATGAAAACAGAAATGTAAACTAGGTGCTTCATCCTTTCGAGCACGCCTCCAGATAATACACCTTGGTCCTCTCACGCTCGCTCAGGTTGTAGGCGTGAGCGTGACAGAATTCAATTAAAGACTAGGATGGCGCCGCCGTGGGCACCGTGACCACACACAGCCCGTGCGTCTCGCGCGTCGCGCATGATACTCTTCAGCCACGGCTCCGCGTCCTCCGTAGATACTCTTGCTGTCCATAACAGTCTATTTAATAAATTGCCATCTGAAAGTATCGTGCCATCAGTTGGTTGATTAATCATGGAAAAGCACCATTCGCTCAAAAAAAATTCATTGAAAAGCACCATTGCAATTCCCGATTAAAAAAGTAATATAGCGTCTATTATCTGTGTGCACAAGCCACAAGGGATCAACAAATGATGACAAGCAAGAAATATAGATTAATCTGTCCTAATCATCTGGAAAATAAATGCTTTGGCATGCTGCTGCTGGGAATCACAACAATTGGTTTCTTTTTTTCTGAAAAAAGTAGCTCATTCCTCAAAAGCTTGTGAAGCATCATGCGTTCAGTTCGCAATAAATATAGTAGCAATTTCATCTGTGTTACTGTCATTGGTACCTGAATTTCAAGCAAGGTCACAAATCTAGTGGAGATGCTTACTTGCAGTTGCAGGAGTTGCCAACATTGCCACTGGCCCACTGCCTTCGTACAAACACATGATGAACTGAGGTAGAGCCCACAGAGTGCTCGACCATTTGCATTGATCCCTGGCACCATGACACAGCGCAACCAGAACTGACACAGCTAGATGCCTCTCCTTTTCACACAAATGGAGGAGGATACAGAGCCAAGGAGGATTTCCAACTCACGGCACTTTAAGCGTGTCCTCGTGGCAGCTCCAGTAGGCGTACATGGCGAAGGAGTTAGAGGGGTTCTCGACTAAGCGACACAACCCCAGCAGATTGGATTGATCAAGGGGCTCACCTGACTCGAATTCATGCCTTTTATGATAACAACATTTCGTCACGCAAAGTGGAAAAAACATCACAAAAAAATATTTGTGACGAAAATAAACTGTCACACGTGTTGTCATATAATGAGCGTCACAAAAAGTTTTGTGACAGTCTCGAAAAAACGTCACAAAATGTCCCGACCTTTTGTGACAGTTTTTTCTTTATTGTCATATTATGTTCTTTTTTTATGACTACAGCGTCTGTCACGTATTGTCCGGTCAACGCGTCATGTATTGTTTTTACCCGTCACAAATGGGCACTTGGGCGGGCTGTTGTTGGACTTCTTGTGACGAAAAGTGGTCGTCATATATTATTATATGACGGTTGCATGACGTCATAATTTGCCTTTGACTAAGTCGTTGATCCAATTTTTTGTGACGACCATGAACTATTTTGTGACGGTTGTGTTTCGTCTTTATTGCTCGTTGACCGAGTCATAGCTCGATTATTTTGTGACGGCTTGTGTCATCATATGTTACCGTGTGCCGTCTTGTTTGACCAGATGTATTAGGCACTTCGAGACACCTTCGCACCGTCACAAATTGTTCTTGCACTCTATGGGCGTCGTCACTGTTTATACAGAAATTATCCATATATATATGAACCCACCATCTACAAATACCAGAAGCTAGCATCCATATCATTATCTTCAGAGCTCATGATTCATACACAACTGAGCCAAGCCATCATACACATCACCATTATTCAAACTGTTCTAGGTTCAAACGATACACACAAAGTTCCAGGTTTTATCTTACACAAACTCAGAAACAAGCTCAAACTGTTCCACAAACATTAACACAATGCACAACGTTGATCATAGAGAAGTTTGGGTTTCTTCAACACAACCACACAAGCATTATGAAGCATAGAGTTGCATTCAGGCCCACCTTAACCTTTGTGAATGTTCAGCACTGCTCGCAGCAGTGCATTTGTCTCTTCAAACCTGCCGTTGATCGCCTTCACTTCTTCCCGGGTCTCACACAGCAAGCTTTGGTTTTCTTCAAGTGCGGCCTGCTGAGCTCGAAGCTGTGCTTGCAACTTGTCCTACTTTCTAGCAGCTTCCTCTCTTTCTGCCTAGAGGGTTTCCTCAAATTGAGCTTGCATGCGTGCTTCTGATTCAGCTGCTATGGACCCGACCGCCTTCGACGCTCTAGTTATACCAAGGTTTGGAGGGAAGGTTGATCTATTACTAATGTGGCTGAGACTTTCAACAACAATCTTCTGCGGAGACTTTACTGCTTCTCCTTCTTCTTGTTCTTTTCCCTTCTCTGCAACCATATGTGCCTACACAGAATATGTGCATCCACTTGATAAGAAGGCCATACAATAGTGTGCTACCAGGATTGAATTTGAGTACAATAATGTAAGCAAGATTTAGTTTACTTACATATATTTCATCTACAAGAGGAGTGCGACCATGTTTTAGACTAGTCATGCATTCACCAAAGAAATCAACAGCATCTGGTTCCACGCCATTGTACTTACTCCTCTGTAGCATGTAAAAAATGATTTAAAATGATATCCATGAATGTAGAGAGAGGGGTTGACAAACATCAGATTATTTGTGCATATTAATAGCAAGATCCCCTCTTGTAGGTTTCATCTCTAGCCTACCCCAATTTTCTTGGGAAAAAAGGCTGTGTTGTTGTTGTTGTTGTATTAATAGCAAGATCCCAAAATTTGAATGCACTGTACATGCTAGCTAATCTTACAAAACATTGTCCAAACTCATATTGGTCTTAAAAAATAATGTCATCCTAGTAATAATTGGAGAATATATTAACTTGGAAGTTCTAAAGCACATGGTAAATACTATATATGCTACAAATGTCCCATCTTTCAAGGTAATTATACGAAAGGCATAGAATCCATACCAGGCTGTATCGATGGGCAATGTAGGACCTATATCCAGTCCTTTGGTGCAGCTGCACTTGGGCACGGTTCACTTTATTCTTCAAACTTGTCCTGCACGACAAATGCAATAGAGTTTTCATTTACATGCACAGGTTGCATTTCATAGTTGGAAAAGGAGATAATTAAGGCATAGACCTTATTCTTTTCATCACACCAGTAAGTTACCATGTCGACCCAATCTTCTTTCTTCATCTTAGGTGGAGGTAGTTTGGCCAACATCTGTTCAAGTGTCAGTGACTCGTCGTAGTACTTGGTCTTCAGATGATACCTCTGCTGCCTTACTCCCCTCTTGATAATATTAGTGCATACTGCTTTGCTTGGTCCCTCGTTTGCAACATCCACATCCAACCTTGACTGCAACCACACAAATGATTTCTTAGACAACATTTTTGACATGGTTGTGTACAAAGCTAGTGATGCAAGTAACTATTTGGAGTGTCAAATAGTGTCTGACCGTCACTTTATCAAGCACTTTTTGTACTTGTGTCTTTCCTGCTTCCCTATCATAAATCTTCCAAGATGTATAGATAGGCAGCTGGTCTCTAAGGGCAACACTAGTTTCTGATGCTAGCTTAGCTGCCTGAAGTGGCACCTGAGGTCTTTTCCTCCCTGGAGCCACTTGGATAGGTAGCTTATTCCCTTTTTTATCAACTTCTCTAAGCCATGACCCATGGTTTTCTTACGTACTTCCCTTGGTGGCACTGCATTGCCAAATAATAAGAAAAATGTGTTATTATAGCAGTAACAAATGGAGATATTGAATGGTGAAAAATATTGCTTGGTAACTTGTATTGTTTACCTGGACCTAAGTCACCATCTGGTTCTCCGTGTGCATTAAGCTTTGAATTTGTAGCATCAAAGTGGTCCACTGCATCAATGGGGTCATTGTTTGCCTAGAGCTCCTTGCACCTGGGGGGTGTCTGTAGGAACTGCTTGGTTAGCATTAGCTGTGGTAATAGGCTATTTAGTGTTTGCCTCAGGCTCAGACATCATGGCTGCATTGGTGCTGGTGAATCTGTGAGATATATAGAATGGGTTTGCACCACGTGAAGACTTGGCTGTAGTTTCCCTAGGAAATCTATGAGTAGAAGTATTAGACAGTGTGTTCACAGGAGCAGAAAAGGCTGGACTGGTCATTGGGTTATTTGGAGTAGTAGGCACTGTCTTAGTAGTGTCTGTGGTCTGGCTGCTTGTATTGCGGTGGGCTTGCATTTGGGTAGCAATGGAAATTGCTTTATGTTTGGCGTTGGCTTTGGGAGTGTTCTTAGGAGGCAATGGGTGTCGCTGCCTAGGTGGTGGACAGCTGCCAAGAGAAGGCATGGCTGCCATTTGCCTAGTAAATCTTCTTGGCGTGCGCGGTGGCTGCTGCCTTGCTGCCACCTTTTGCTTTTTTGGCGTAGGCCGAGTTCCTAGAACCATCTCTTATACCTGCCAAGATCAACAAGCATCTTATTAATTAAGAAACAAGTGACATAGTAGATTAAATCAGTACAATGAAGTACATGTTTCAAATAGACAGACAAAAAACTTATAAATTGACCAAGTAATGCATCTCACCTCAGCATCAGATTCATCATTAGTTTCAGAATGGTTATCAATATCAGATTCTAGATCATAATCAATGTCAGATTCTAGATTTTCAGTCAGTGCTGTCTTCCGTTTTCCCTTTGGTTTATTTGAAAACACATCTTTAACTTCATTTGCTAAGATTTGAATACCCAAAGACTTAAAAACTTCTTGAATATTCTTTACATTCTCATCCCTCGCCTGCTCATACTTTGTTTTTGTCATTTCTTGAGTTACTTAGTATGACCAAGCAGAGAGCGAGGGCAGAAACTGGATTTAGTTTCTGTATTGGAGTTGAAGAATAAACTAGGAAATCAGTATTCTTTCTAATGGTTGAAAGAATTTCAAATAACAAACAATAACAAACAAGTGCCAGAAGGAACTAACAACTCAGTCCAGTTGCAATGTATGTAATCACCAAGTTCAGTGTATCAAATAATATTATTAACAGTCAGCAATTTATCTATGATTCTTCAGTGATAATTTTTGATAACAACATATCACAGCAAAGAAACTAGAGAAAAAAGCAAGGTTGACCTATAAAAACTAGTACAAGCTAGCAGATATTCATACATCAGGTCAATTGACAACTACATCCATCAATTGATAGGGAAAACATGCAGCCAGAAAGGAAAAATAGAATTAGAAGTTACCAGAATGTGTCACAGCCGGGGATTGGGGGTCTGAGAGAAGTGTCCAGGAGCTGAGGGTAAGCATCTATCAGCGTGTAGCCGGTGATGGAGTCTGAGATGCCGTGGAAGCCAGCGGCCGTGGAGGGAGTCCAGGAAGCCGGCGGCTTGAGATTCGGCTCCTCCCTCCGGCGTTGGAGTGGTGGCGCTCTGAGCTATGGCTCTGGTGGATATCGCCGGGGCGGACGCAGAGGCAGTCCGGGATGTCGTCGGTGCTTGCTCAGCGCTAGGTTGTGGGGAGGGAGGAGGCCATTCTCAGCGCGAGGTGTGGCGGCATGGTGGACGCCACTGGCCTTAGCGTGGTGGACGCGAGAGGCCTTAGCGTGGTGGATGAAACTGGCTGCGGCGTGGTGGGCGCGAGTGGCGGCGACGGCGGGTGGGCACGATTGGCAGTGGCAGCGGGTGGGAGCGACTGGCGGCGTCGGCGGCTAGTGGGTGCGAATGGTGGCAGCGACGTGTCGACGCTAGGGTTAACAGAAGGGAGGGGAATGGATTCGGCTAAGGATTGGGCGAAGGAGAGCGGTGAATTTTGGATTCTTGCCCTTCGCTCAGGCGGGAGGTGAAGTAGGCCCACCTGTCAGTGAGAGTAGCGTGTGCCGGAGAGCGGGAGGTGGAGGTGGGGCATGGTGGGTCCCGCGTGTCATTGAGAGGGCGAGGCCTTTTATGAATTCAAATCATAATTATGGTATACTAAATGAGTTCAAATGGAAAAGTGTCAATAACCAAAGATGTTCAATAGATTGAGTTCTACAAACCATAGTTTTGTCATTTTTTCATTTGAGTTTGTTTGAAGAGTTTGATTTTTGAATTTGTGAAATTTGAAACTTGAATACAAATTTTGGGGTACTAACTTATGTCAAATGGAAATTTCATGAATACAAAAGTGGCTCAACTCATTGAGATCTAAACTTCTTATTTAGGCCATTTTGTCATCCAAGAAAGTGACTACAACTTTGTTCTCAAATTCTACTCATCTCTCTTATAAATGGCCTAAATAAGAAGTTTAGATCTCAATGAGTTGAGACACTTTTGTATTCATGATATTTTTGGCCGAATTCATTATGAGGTTTGAGGTGTTAATCTGCCATATTTAAATCACTTTAACTTACATCTGTGCAAAATTTGTCTTATTGACACATGACCAAAATCAATGGAATATGTTGATAGATCATGGTTTTAGAAATTTTAGAAAAAAATGAGGAAATTTGGAGAAATTATGTGGGAGATAAACTACTTATAATATTTATCCAGAGATTTAAAAGCGAAATGATGAGTACAAGATGAAGCCGGAGAAACTGAGGCTAACAGTTAGATGGGCCCACATGTCATTGGGACAGTGGACCGCATGCACTAAAATGCTGGGCCCACATGTCATTGAAACAAAGTGGTACTTAACTGAAAACAGAAGCAGCATTGCGCTGTCACCACTACCACAGCTGCTTCGGCGTGCGGCAACCCCCGTCGTCGGTGACCTGCTCCCTCACTGGCGACTTGCTCCCTCGCCAGCAACCTGCCCCTAGCCACCTTCTCCCTCCCCGGCCACCTGCTCCCTCTCCGCCCTGCCCCCCTCCAGCACTAGGCTTGCCAGCGGCTCATTTGCGGACCCCATCCAGCTCGAGCAATGATGCCGGTGACCTCTGCTCCCTCATCGGCTCCTCCCTCTCTGCCCCCCAGCTCTACCAGCAAATGCGCCATGCTCTCCCCTACATTTGGCCAGATCGAGCAGGCCGGTGCCCCTCGATGGCCAGCCTAGATGGGGCCTAGAGAGCTGCTGCATCCCCGGCCAAGCAAGCTGCAAGCTGCAACCTGGAGCCTCACCAGCCATTGTAGAAGGTACCAGTGAAGTTGTTTTTTACAAGGAAGTGAAGTTGTTAAATTTGTATCATTTAACCATTGTGTTAGGTAAATACATGCTGAATTTCAATTTTATTACACCTAAATTTGCACCTGCAGGTCAATATGCCTAGAAGGTGGATTTATGATAGTGAACCATTTTTGTTGTCCTTTTTGGCTGGTGTTGAGCAATTTATGGAACATGTCAGAAGTAGATATAGTGCAAATGAGAAGATCAAGTGCCCATGCCAAAAATGCTTGAACCAGGTAGAGAAAAGCCAAGATGATGTACATGAGGATATTGAGATCAATGGTATGTCTAGGTGCTATACTAGGTGGATTCTCCGTGGAGAGGAACCTAATGCTGTTTTACCAGAGGATAATGGTGGAGAACATGCTATTGTACCAGAAGATATGTCACGGGATGGAAATGACCAGGCACCACTTGATGAGGAAGGACAAGCTAAAGATGTCTTAGATGATGGTGAAAGGGGAGTTCAGGGGTTGATTCAAGATTTGCGTGATGCAGCAAACCATGGCTTTGGTGGTGACTTATACAAAGAAATCATTGAAGAGGAAAAGTGTGAACTGTGTCCAGGTTACACCAAGGAGTCAAGGCTATCTTTTATTATCAAACTGCTGTATATCAAAGTGTAAAATCAGATATCAACAACTGGGTTCAATGCTATGCCTCAGTTGCTTTCTGGATCTTTAAAGAATGTGCCTGGACTTCCTAAGTCTTATAGAGAGATGAAAGCTCTACTTTAAAAACTTGGTTTTGGTTATGTTAAGATTGATGTGTGCAAGTATGATTTGCCTTGTTTTGGGACGACCATGAAAAGGATGATCATTGCCCAGTTTGTGGCTTCACTAGATGGAAAGTGGACAAGGAGGGCAAAAAGAAAGTTCCTCACAAGGTCCTTCGATACTTTCCAATAATTCCATGTCTTCAAAGAATTTTTATGACAAAGCAGCAGGCACAATATGCAAGATGGCACAAGGACAAGAGGGTACTAGTTGCAAATGAAATGAGACATCCTACTGATGGAGAAGCTTGGAAAGATTTTGATGAGACTTTCAAGTCTTTTAAAGATGATCCCTGTAGTTTGAGGTTAGGCATTGCTACTGATGGATTTAACCCATTTGGTCAAATGAGCAATTCATATAGCATATGGCCTGTGATAGTGGTACCATACAATTTTCCACCATGGATGTGTATGGACCAATCCAATTTTTACTTGCTTTACTAATTCCAGGCAAAAGATCACCAGGCAAAGATTTCAATTTTTTCATGTAGCCTTTGATAGCAGACATGATAAAGCTCTGGAAGGGTGTAAAATCTTATGATGCATTTGAGGGCAAAGAATTTGATTTGCATGTAGCAATTCTATGGGGAATCCATGACTACCCTGCATTAGGCACCATGTCAATCAGAAATTCGCATGTGTGCATTGTGATGAGAATCCATGCTCCTGCAGTCTTAGAAACAAAATTGGTTTCATAGACCATAGACGTTTCCTACCAGAGGACCATCAATGGAGGACAAACAAATCTTTCAATGGCAAGGATGAAAAAAGAGAGAAGCCAAGGAAATTTAGTGCAGATGAGGTTATGGCAAGGTTGAATGAACTTTCCTATGTTCCAGGCAAGAATCCAGATAAGCCAAAGCCAAGAAAATGACACCGTGATGATGAAGGTGGACTAGTATGGCATCTGAAGGTTAGGTTGTATGATTTGGAATACTGGCCAAAATTAAAGCTACAACACAACCTTGATGTTATGCACATAGAGAAAAACATATGTGAAAACATTTTGTCAACTTTACTCAATATTCCAAACAAGATAAAGGACACCATCAATGCTAGATTTGATTTGGAGGACAGAGGTATGAGAAAAGAGCTTCAAATGCTAGATGATAGTGGTAATTCATCATTAAAGCCAAGAGCTTGCTATGTCCTAAACCCAGAAAATAGGAAGAACTTCTTGCAATTTGTGAGCAATGTTAAGTTTCCAGATGGCTATGCCTCAAATATATCAAGATGTGTCAATCTAGAGGGAGCAGGAACAATGCATGGGCTGAAAACACACAATTGTCATATAATGCTACAGCGTATCTTATCAGCTACCCTTCGTGGTTTGGTGTGCAAAGACGTATATGAAGTAATTGCTGAATTGGGTAGGTTTTTTAGACAGCTTTGCTCCAGAACTCTAAAGGTTGATGCACTACACAAGATGAAGGAAGATATTGTGCTGATCCTTTGTAAGCTAGAGAAGATTTATCCTCCAGCACTCTTTGATGTTATGGTTCACCTAGCTATCCACTTACCTGATGAGGCACTACTTAGGGGACCGGTACAGTATGGGTGGATGTATCCTATTAAGAGAAGGTTGGGCACATTTAAGTGTTTCAACTGCAATCAATCAAGGCTTGAAGGATGTATTACAGAGGCATACACTGCCTATGAGTGTATGACCCAGTGCTCAACCTATTTCAATGACATCATTACTAGGTTCAGTAGACATGAAAGAAACTTAGATGCTGAAGACGACATCTCACCCAATGGTTTGTCTATTTTTGGTCATCGTATTAACCTGTTGGGAGCTTCAAAACTTCACTACCAAGACAATGACTATGACTCCATGGTTTTGTTTGTTCTAAATAACTGCGAAGAGGTTGATGAATACAAAGAGTAAGTAATTCCAGTCATTTCATATTTCACCCATCTTTGTTCAATACTGCTATCAGAAAATAACTAATTATTATCTTCTTCCTTAGCAGCATGTATAAGGAAGAATTAGAATAACAAGGGGTGAATGATGTTGAAAAAGTGATGTCAACACAATTTGCTGCATGGTTCGAGGATCATGTGTGTGCAACTTCTACAACATGACTTAGTAATTTATGATAAAGTACATTTTGAAACTCACTTATTCTATATATGTTTTCAACCTGCAGATTACCAGAAAGAAGTACCAAGACACAACACCTATTGATGAAGACCTGTACTCACTAGCATGCCGGCCAATACAAAGAGTGCGTTCATACACAGCTTATATAATCAATGGGGTACGGTACCACATTTTGGCTCATGATGAACAAAGAAGACACCGAACTCCACCATCAAAAGTGCAGGTACTCACGGTGATGGCACAATAGACTTCTATGGGACAATCAAAGACATATCGAGTTGAGTTATAGTAGGAACAGCAATGGCCGTAGCACTGTTGTCTTATTACAGTGTGAATGGTACCGTCTAGAGGGAAGGGCATGCCGGATGAAAGATGATGGTTTCTTCAAGAGCATAAACATCCATGGCCGATGGTACAAGAATGATAATTTCATTATGGCGACAGATGCTTCACAAGTATTTTTCTTGGAAGATACAAAGTTTGATCCAAGTTGGCGAGTGCTACAAGAATTTGGCCACCGACATATATTTGGCGAGTGCTACAAGACCTTATATTTGTGAACATTATATTTGTGGTTCAGTTTTCAGTGAATACTTGATGCATGATGCAAGTTTGAGTGCCCATAATTCATCAACATGATGCAAATATATAGTCCCCAGATTCATAACACATGATAATGTCATGTAATGCCCAAAATCTATCATGAAATGTACATAAACCATCACAAAATGCATTCTGCCAGAGGTTCATCACTCACAAATGACAGAGTAACCAATTGGCCAAGATAAACAACATACATGACTGATCACTGGATTGTTCATACATCATAACCAAAAGTGCCCTTCATTTGCAACATAAAGCAGCAATACAACAGCCTTGAACACGAAGGCCCATACTTCACTACCATTGCGCTACTTGAACACAAAAGCTGCAACCATGAAGATGGCCAACACCAAGAACAATGTTACATTCACACATCCACACACAAGACAGATGTCGTCATCGTCCAGCTCCTTCCTCAGCTCGCCATCTAGCTCCAACAACATCTCCACCAGCGGAGAGGTACAATCTTTGTTCTTGACCCTGGTTAGTCTACTCATTGTCTTAGCATAGAGGTACACTACTCAACTCTGTCATGAAGTAATGCTATTGATGCTCAAAACTATGATGATCTTGTACATTGGCCTATGATGCAACAAACATATCTGAGGTGGATGTTTTTGTGATCATATTTTTTTGCAACCATTCCCAATGCAACCAATTGGCTTTGGCCAATATGGAGGGCTGGGAATGGACGATATCCTATAATTTACCACCTATGATGATGCTTATGATGACTGCCAATGATGTTTTAATACATGCTACAAAGCTGAGGCCTATTTGTTTTCATACATGTTGCTTTTCTTATATATATCTAAGGCCTATTGATTTATTTTGACCTTTGAAAATGAAACTGGGCCTAACTATGCTATTTTACATACAAGTGTATGAAGATACTATTGTGAGGTTTTGTTTCATTTGCAAAGGCCATGTATCTAGGCCAAAGATGATATTGTGAGGTTTTCTTTCTGCCCATGGTACTTCACTTGTTATGTTTTGTGCCTATGATGAATGCAATGGCAGGGACTAGAAAGGAATGTAGTTGTTCATCTTTGGCTTGTGAGAAACTGGACACCTGCCAAGAGTTTCTGTTGTTTCTTTTTTTCATGTAGTTCATCGAATCATCAAGGAATTTGCAAGCTTCAGTAATGTATTGCACTTCCTGATGACTGAGGCTACAAGTTTCTTGATGATTTCATGGCCTACATGAGTTTGAGTGTACTAATTTCAGTTGAGGATTATGCTGTTCTATGAGTCCTTATGCTCCAAGCCAAAGTATTATGAGAAAAAGCCATATTTCGGAGGCCAAGCCCATTCTGTTATCCACTCTTGCTTGAGATTCAACATTGATTGATTTATAGTTTCTTTAGTTCTACAATTTGATGTTCCACATGTGTGTGTTTCACTGGTATTCCACATTGTGTTATATACTTCCTGTAGTTTCCTCAAAAGTACTATAACAGTGTTCATTTGCTGTAGTACCATGTGACCAACATGATGACGACGCGACCAGCGCTCATAAGCGCAATCGAAAGCGTCACTAGACCTCTTCAGCAGAACATCACCAGTCTGGGTTGCAAGATTGACGACCTCACTAACCTGGTCAAGGATAAGAAGGTTGATGAAGCTCTGCAGAAACTTGAGGCACTGCAAGTGAAGATAAACATGTATGAGAAGCTGTTGAAGAACGTTGGCCCAGCAAAGAAGACAGACTGAAGATGTTTAGATGTGGCAGTTAAGACTTTTGGAAGCCCAAGTGTGCACTGATCTTGTTTATCTAGATGTGCCATTGTTGACTTTTGGTAGCCTAAGGGGGCATTGTTTCTGATTAAGATGACGAATGACACCTAGTAGGCTATATATCGATGTGGGGATGTGGGAATGAAACTATCTGTGGTACTTTTTAAGGTTTTCTAGACTGAACTGCATGCAGTTTGGTTTATATATTATATTATCTCTTCTATGCACTTCTTGAGTTTCTAATGTTCAAACAAATATATGTTATGAAATTTGTTTTCCATAGGCAATGATTATGATTTTAGAGAATATATGTTATGAAATTTTTTGCCCACATTTCATACCAAGTGCACACACATATATCACAATGGTCAATGCTTGGTCCACCTGCAGGGGTTTGGACTGGTCAATTTTTCAAGTAACTAAATGTGACAATGCTAAATAATCATAAAAAGACACGTCCTTGCGTCATAAAAAAGAAATCCACAACCGTCAACCGGGGATACACAATTTATGACAAAAAATGCTACCTTTATGTGACAAAAAATTTAAGTCATCACAAAAAAACTTGCTCTCCTCTATTTGTGATGACACAAATTTTTTCATCATATTATGGTACATTATATGACAAAATAGGGCACCGTCATGAAGAATTTTATCATAAAAAGTAGGATTTCTTGTAGTGTCGCGGACGTGGATGGAATGCACGTGCCATGGGGGCGATAGAGTAGAGGGCATGGGCAGTCCAGCATCATTGTAGTGGCGGGAGGAGAGGTTAATTGTTCGTAAAGCACCATGTCTCAGTGGATCGTATGCAGCCACGCACCAGCCTTGTCGTCCGAAGCAGCGATACTGGACATTGACGACACACTGAGATGACTGAGGGCCGAGGCAGAGTTGCGGCGGCCTGGAGGGCCATATTCATGACTCCGCAATATGGATGGTATAGGGTCAGGGCGGCGTGACAACATGGTTGGGGTGGGAGGATGCGATCGCAGTGCTTTTGCGAGCGCCTTCGTAAATTGAAAAAACACCTGTCTTTTGGCTGTAGTGTATCTTTTTTACCTGAATGTCATGGGAGTCCTCTACCTATTATTTTGCTTTTCAATTAAATGAAAGAATGGTGAGTACAAACAAAATATTACAAGGCCAGCAGGCCCAAAAAAAGCTGAACTCATATGAGGCTATCTCTCCAAAAACTAATTAAAATGCTCTTATTTGGCTTAGCTTTGACACAAACTAAACCTAGCTTCTGCTTGAAATGTGACTTCTAGACATCTAGGCTTCTTCTACCACTATAAAAAATGATCTTGTTTCTCATGCACCAAATGCTGCAATAGGCTGCAATTATGATCTCCCTGAAAATGATATTGTTAAAGTCATCTTCGGCTTTCAACATCATATCTAGGGGTGGTAGACTGAAGTTTCAAGTGATTGACAGAGTATTCTGGCATTCATTGGCAAAGCTACATTCAAAGAATAAGTGGAATTTGGATTCTTCAATGTTCAGATTGCGCATCACACATGACTAATCATTCAAGTGCATGTGTTTCCTCCTGAGTAGGTTTCTGGTATTGAGTTATCTCTAATGAGAATCCAAAAGAAGAATTTTTGATTGCCAGGGTTGCTGGCAGACCAGAGCCATTTAAACAATGGTGATGCCACTAAAGCAGGAGTCATTTCACAATAGGCCCTTTTCTTGCTGAAGTTATTTGATCCCCATTTATAGGTCTAGTTATCAATGGTATCCTCATCACATTCTCTGTTTTGAATGAAGTACTGTATTTCCTCTAGCTAGATAGTAGCTTGGACATAGAGGATTGGACTAAAGATTCTATCCATTTGTTGGGATAGGAAAAATCTCACTGAGCACTTTGGTTTTCTTGCAAAAGAGAACATTTGGGGGTATTTCTCACATAATAGTTGATATCACCCAGATGTCAGACTAGAAGAGAACTGAATTTCCTTTATTTGGATTACATGTGGCCATGCTTTGGAATTTGGGAAAGAGTTTTAAATTATCTTTCCACCAAAAAGAGCCCACTAGGGATCTGCTTTGGGCTGGTGTTAGGTGATTGGAGTTTAGTTTGGACCAGGTGAGGGTGACCCAAGGGATGTCTGCATTGCTGTAGAATTTGTCAAGATGTTTCAAGAGAAGAGCATCATTTTGTCTCTCTATATCTATTATACCAAGACCACCTTGCTTTCTAGATTTACATGCCTTCTCCCAAGCAACTAGAGCTTTACCTCTATAATTTAGTTCTCCCTTATTCCAAAGACAAGCTTTTCTAGCCTTGTCTATTTGACTGATGACTTGGGGAGGGAGTTTGAGGCAACACATATAGAAAGTGGGGAGAGTAGAGAAGACTAAGTTCACCAAAATAAGCCTACCATTGCAGGAGAGGAGCTTACTAATTCCTGTGAGTCCTTTCAATTTTGCTGACAAGGGGAGCAAATTCAGTACAGAAGGTTTGGTGGTACCTAGAGGGAGACCAAAGTATGTGAATGGCACGGTCCCCATCTGACAGCCAAATGTGTTAGCTAAATGGGTCACTCTTTCATCAGTCATGTTAATTGCACCATGGAGGTCTTGGCAAAGTTGACATGGAGACCAATAGCATTAGAGAAGCTTCTCAATAGACCTTTGAGATTGAAGAGTGTTCTTGCATCACCAGGAAGCACTTGCAGGGTGTCATAAACATACTAAACTATTAGGTAGTCATCTTGAAAACTATCATTAATGGGATGTTTAATTACACCAGAATGCCTGGCCTTGTTAATAATGCTTTGAAGGACGTCAGCTGCCAGCAAAAAAAGGAGGGGTGATAAGGGATATCCTTGTTTGACCCCTCTTTTACAGGTGAATGATTTCCCAGTGCAACTATTGAGGATTACTAACAAGGACCCACTGTTCAGTATGTTTTGTATCCATTGGTTCCATTTATCAGGTAGACCCTTATGTTTTGGCACTTCTAGAATGAAATGGTGCTTAGATTTATCAAAAGCTTTCTCAAAATCTACTTTCAGGATGACAATCTCCTTCTTTGACTTATGGTATTGGTGTAGGAATTGGAATGACCAGGCTAGGCAATCCTGTATGGTTCTCCCTTTTATGAACCCATACTGATTCCTATGAATAAGTTCTAGAATGTTCAACTGTAGTTTGGTGGAGAGTATCTTAGTGATGCATTATAGGGAATAGTTGAGTAGAGAAATAGGTCTGAAGTCATTGACATTTTCTAGGTGATCCTTTTTGGAGATTAGGGCAATAGCTGAAGAGTTGATGTTGGTCAAGTCAATATTGTAACGGCAGAAATCCATGAACATTCTAGTGAAATATTTTTGACAATATTCCAACATTTTTTTGAAAAAGAGGCCATTGAAGCCATATGGACCAGGGGCATGCTCATTTGGAAGGCTTTTGATAACATTACCAATTTCTTCTTCACTAAACTCTGAGTCAATGCCAGGGAGATCATGAGTGTCAATAAGAGTACTCAGATCATAAGGGATTCCTGTGTACTCACTGACATCCATCCTGTCTATAAAAGTAGTCTAGAGCAAGTTTCCTTTTTGTTCATGGTCACTGATCAGATTACCGTCATTGTTAGTCAGAGAAACAATGTAATTTCTTTTATGGGTGTAGTGGCCATTCTATGAAAGAAGTGACTGTTTTCATCCCCAAGTTTTACCCACTTATAGTGTTTCTCTGCTTCTAGTATTTCCTCTTAGATTCTTGTAAGTTGCTCAAGTGTCTTTTAACCAATCCTTTGAAAGCCAATTCAAGCCTAGAAATGTTTCTTTGTTCTTCAAGACCATCCAGGAGTGAGAGTACCCAATTGCAATTATATATGAGTTTGTTGATGTTGGATAGCTACTTGCTCCACTTTCTGAGACCATTCCTGACTTGTTTGAGCTTGGTTGATAGATTTTTGGCTGCATTAGCATAGTATGGAGCATTATTCCAGTGGAGGGCTATTGTATCAAAGAAGCCAGGGTCATCAAGCCAGTTATCATAAGCATGGATATGGTGAGATATTGGCTTTGCTAGAGGTTGCACATAGGTTGCAGGAAAGTTAAGTGACCATTTTGCCGAGGTAAAGACCTAATCCAGTTTGACTAGGAGGGGGTCCTCTTGCATGTTGCTCCAAGTAAATTTCCTCCTACTGAAAAGGGATTTCAGAATGGTCAAGTCAGCAATAAGATCATTAAACATAGCCATCTCCCCAAAGTCTTCCCCAGGTTTGTTTCTATCATCAGGGCACCTATACAGATTGAATTCGTCCCCTAGGATCCAATTATCATAAGCAGATGTATCTAGGTTCATCAACCAAGTGATGAAGCCTTGCATTTATTTAGAGTGGGAGGGGCCATATATGTTGCTGATATGAAAAGAACTATTGTCCATTCTATAATGCATCTTAACAGTGATAGCATAAGGGCTGGTTTGTATCACATCCCCATCAAAAAGGCTACTATTTCAAATTGTTACTAGACCACCATAGGATCCAACTGACGGAGCATAGGAAAACTTGTCTAAGGATCTATGGCAAAATTTCTTGATGTAAAACTATCAAAAGCTTCCCTTTTGGTTCAAACTAAGGATAAAGCTTAGCCACAAGTGTAAAACTAAGGATAAGAAAATCTGAATTAAAACACAAGTGTAGATAAAGCTTAGCCACAGAGAAATAAGGTTCGAACCACAACAACTGATTGATAGCAACAGAGTTCAAATAGGGACACATCACACTGGATTTATTCAACCAGTACATGCACTAGTTCTTAGAGGAAAAGGGACTCGATTATTGCATTAGCACCCCTAGCAAAGCAAGTGCACCACCACTAGATAAAGGTAGACTATTAATCTATACCATCTACTTCTAAAAGCTTAGCAGAGACAGTCATAGACTGAATCTAGAGGAAACCTTCTCCAATGCCCATCAGGACCTCCCTAGACAGATATGGTGCAGCATGAGCTTCAGGAAGGATGACAGCTAGAGGAATATCATCAATCACCATGTCTTCATCAGCAACCTTCTTCTTGGGCTTAGGCTCCTTTCCACCTGTTCCACCATGTGTGGAGGGTCCACCTAGGAAGGAGCAACAACCATCAGTTGATTAACTGCATCAAGTTCATCAAATGGACTAGGGTCCTCATTCAGTGCTCCTTCCTTTGGGTCCTGGTTAACTTCTAGGGTAGGGTCCATCTCCTCCTCTTCATCACTTCCATTCAGGTCAATGTACTACCTTGCTAGCATCTGGAGAGCATTGTCCCCTAGCTGAGGATAGCAGATGAAAGCAAGATAGATTAGTAGGTCATTATCATTCAAATAGGAAGGAATGATGGTAGATTCATCTATATCTAGACAAGTGATCCATCTGAGAAAAATGGGGAATGGAGAGATATTGATGAAACTCATTACCTGCCACCGAAGATGATATGATGGAGATTAGGGGATCATCAGCTCTAGAGTGACCAAAGACAACTTTGGAGGGACCAAAGACCTCAGTTATCAGTGGGTCTCTAGGTACCATGGGACCACCAAGTCTTAGCATGGCTTCAGCCATGTTGACATTGTTGAAGTTCTAGTGCTGAGCACGAACGATAGCTGTTGGATTTACAGGAATTTCAACCCTTTCAAAAGGAGCACCATGCATTTCCCAATGATCTACAAAGGTCACAACAAAGTTCACACCTTGCTCAGTCACATTGCCATCAATTGCCATAGCAGAGCCCTGGTTATTGTCTGGAGTGGTGGAGTCAGAACTGCTGGAGCTGCTGCCACCAGAGTGATCAGAGCCCATCCAGTGAGGAGGGGATAGACGAACAGGGTGCAGAGGACCACCAGTCACAAAGGCTTCTTCATCTTGTGGCATAGGGATGTCATTCTTGTTGATGATTGTTGCATTCGTTAAGTGCAAATAAAATATGAAAGATTTATGTAAGCGCACAGAACATCAATGTAGCATTTTACCAGGAGTATTCTAGGTATCGTTATTTATATTTTACCATAGTGAAGCTAGGGTCAAAGATTCTGATAAATCACAATTATGTGTCTACTAACTTAATAAACCAAATATACTAAAGCAGGGGTAAATATAATTGATAGGATAAAGGCATACACATGAGAATTTTAAAATATATGAGTAGCTAGTTAAAGTGAGAGGACAATGGGAGAGATTTAGGTTCCTATGTACTTCTCTATTAATTTGGTTCTATGTAACTAAGGTATGGGTAGATATAGTAATCACACACATGACACTTTGGAGCAATAGTACCATTCCAATTCTTGAAAAAGATTGGGGATAAAGTAATCGGAGGAAGGCTGCCAAAAATCTCTACGGAAAACTTTCCTGAACATGGTGGAATACAAAGGCCGTACAGAGCTGTCACCCCTGGGGCTACCACAACTATCCGTGGGGTTGGGCGCAACCTCAGGTAACCTATAGTCTAGGCACCATGCCTAAACATCGATTACTACTCTAATCACTATAGATATCTAGACCACTCAATACGAGCGGAGATCCCATGCCAAGATGTGACAACTATACTAACCAAATATACAAAAGGCATAAAAGTAAATAGAGAAGATGAATAAATATTAAAGCATAAGTCTTACAAAAATTTATACAAAGATAGACCAGACCCCTGAAGACTTCTCCAGAACTAAAGCACAAATCTGCTCTCCCTAACTCCCATCTAGAACTAATCTACTACATTGGAAAGTCTAGCCCTATTTCTCTAGAGTTGAGAGATTATGCATTCAAGGGACACCTCTCTTCTCCATGATGTTGTATGATGGATTCCCTAAGGGGGAGGGGGTCTGCCCCTACTTATATAGTCCGGTGGGGTGAACTGTAGTCCTCAGATCAAACCAACTTGAATCAATGGTTGAGATGCGTCGTAGAGGTGGGTTGGAGACCGTTGCACGAAGACGACTGACAGGTGGGCTTAGGGTAGGCCGATCGGCCTTACATATTGGGCCGGCTAGCCTAACTCAATGCTAGGTGGGCTTCTCTTCTCGTGGGCTGATAGATCTCTTTGTTAGCTTTCCACAGAGCCCTGGATCGCTGAAAACGGAGTCCAGATGATGGAGATATGCCCAATTTAGTCCGGACTACTTGGAAGCCAATTTGCAATCTTCCGGAAGGCGTAACTTTGTCATCTGGACTCTGATTTGGGTGAATCAAAAATCTATTTCATGTGTCTCGATGAGGCCTTCACAATGGTATCCTTTAATTTGTCATTTAAGGTGCTTTATCAGTGAAAAACTCAATCTCCTACAAAACAAGTGAGAACACCAAAACTCGTGGAACTCGTTAGTTTCAAACCCTACAACTATGCTTTGTGGTTCATATTATGTCATATCAAGCAATAGATGATATATAAAAATTGACATTAAGGAGCATCAACAAGTTCCCCCAAGCTTAACCTTTACTCGTCCCTGAGCAAAGCTAATCTCAATAATGGATCAGGAGTTTCTTCAATGCTTTCACGCCTCAAAAGAACACATGCATTCAAAAAAGAATTCTCCTCTGAATTAGAGCATACCATTTTGACTTCAAACTAACTCATATTACCTTCAACTATGGAGCTTTTGGCCTTCACTTGGGTCTTGACCAATTGAAAGATAGAACAGTCAAGTCAAGCACTATGTCTTGAGTTCTTCAATCAACCTTTATTCTAGAGTTTTTGTAGATTTTCAAAATAAAACTCAGAGATTCCTTTGTATGATCCTTTCTAGTCTCTCATATGTGGTATTTGAGGATCCTCACCAAGGCAACGATGGTGTTTTTCCTTCACTCAGAATATGTGGTATTTTTGGAATAAGGCAGAGTAACATTGTGCCTCATCTGTCTCACCCAATAACTAATAGTATATGTGGAGTTCATTGGTGGGAAAGAAATAGCTCATACATACTTGCAATACATATATTGCCTAGTCCAACCATGGATCCAGAGGACTCGTCATACAATCAAATCAAGATGTGCTTGTGTGGTTGCAAACAATATGGTAGAGAATATTTGTGGAAGAAAGAAGGGATGAAAGTCTAATTCTACAATGCTCCTTTACAAAGGGTAACTTCTCTCAAATTGGAACTTCGAAGGATTTGAAAAACTAGGGCTTTGCTATATATATATATTTGTCATCACACTTTTTTATAATAATTTTTTTCTTTTCACTTTTTTTTTGAACAACCCACTCTCTAATGCAATGGAACTTTTGAGAGAAAAAATGATAACAACTTGGAGCATTTACTTTGTGGAAGTTGACTAGCAAACAAGAAATATATATGGGGAATATTTTTGGTGTTCACTCCCAGTGTAGGAGTAGAATATTTTTGAGTGGATCTAAATAGGTGAATATGGTGGTACGTACTTCCAGGGTAGAAGTAGCAAGGGGTGCATGGTGTGTGTGTGTGAAATCTTGATTTTAACCGCATGAAAATCTCCTAAGGGTCAACATAGCAGTAGATAAATGTACAAGTTTTTCTATTCTAGCAAGCACGCATATATGACTGTGCTAGGAATTTAAGCTCTCATCATATAGGAACTTATCATATAGGAATTTTCAATTTTTTAAAAGAGAAATCTCCAGAACTCTAGTGTCACTAGGAATAAGATAAACAGTAGCTCAGACCTTCTCATATCATATCCATCAATCACCTAGACTTAGATCAAGCATTTGCTACCCATAAGTTTCAAATTCAGAGTAAATCCTAGGTCAAAACAATCATTTCTAAACTAAAAAGAATGCAAGGCTAAAAACTAGGCACTTGAAAGGAATTATGGGACAATAATTATTCATCATTTCCATACCATAGATTATTTCTAAAATTTATGTTAGCAGGCAAACCTTTGTATACTCTTACTTTTTATTTTATTTCAAAATTAAAGTTCACAATAATATATATATAAAAATCTTTATTTGGTTTTAAGGTTATGCATCTTTTTTATTATTTTATTTTATTATTATTATTTTTTTAAAACAAAGAAAACTCAAACTTAATAACTATATAGAGAAAGAAATATTTAGCTGGATACACGGGGGATGCCCTCCCCGAAGCTGGCTGTTGATGTAGTCGTTCACTCTTGAAGTGGGCTGACTTGCCATGGAATTGTACATTCTCTCGTGGAGTGTCTATGTTGGTGACTATTGAGACAGCACTCAGACAGTAGGTGTTGATGCAAAATTCTATCTGCAAACACACCGGGCTAATACCCAAAATCGATATCCGAAGCGTGCCAGTCGATTTGACCTGTTAATCGACAAGGATGATAAATTTGAATAAAATCTAAACGAGACGACAGCGATACGCCCGGACGTCAAAGCTCAGAAAGTATTCGATAACTGTTGAACAGATCAGATGAGAAGACAGCGATACGCCCGAAGTCAAAGCCTAAATCGTGCCCGGTAGACGCGGAACCTTCAAGGTCGCCGGAGATCAAGTTGATGTAGCCCGTCTATTCTTGAAAGAACTCGTTGAAAAAGAAAAGGTACTTGACGAAGTCGTCGAAAAGTAAAGTACTGGTAAAGGTAAATAAAAAGTAGATTTGTTTATTGATGCTTGGATATCCATTACAATGCCCTTCGGCATATATTTATACTCTGCTAATCAAAGAGTCCTAATTTAATACGCAAAGCCCAAATATAGAAGAAATAAACTAATTCCTTATAAGAACTCTATCTCTTGAAAAAGAAATAAAACTTGTATAGGAGTTGGACTTAAACTATAATACGAAAAAAAATCATAAGCTCTGTGTCGCCGATCCTTTGTCTGTTTCCGTCATGATGAAGTTATCTCCTCATCGGCACATTCCTAGTATCGGCAACAACCTTCTAGTCTTCCTGCCTATCTTATCGGCAATAGCTCTTCCGTCTCATCGGCAATGATCCTTAACGGCTTTTCAGCCCAATCGGCAATAATCCAGATCAACATGCTCTTCATCGGCAACCACCTATCGGCAGGTCAGAAGCAATGCTGAAGAACAACCAACCTTTTGCTGATTTAGTTTAGTCTCCTGATCCTTATTGACACGTGCCGAAAAACGGTGTCAACACATGCCCCCCAATTTTGGAGTATAAAATACTTTATGCACCGAAATTTTCTCCAGGTCATGATTACCCAAACCGCTTGAACTTCTCCTCGAGGGTTGTGTGCGCGATAGTGGAAATCCTGTACCAACAGGCCCATATAATGCTTCCTCCGCTGCGGCCCATTGTTTCATCTGCAATTCAAACCCTAGCTTTTCTCTCTCCAGCGGCGACATCAACAGGCGATCCTCAGATGAACTCGATTGACGCTACTCTTAACGGCGATTCTTAGCCTCCATCAGCATTCTTCGTTTTCTCCATCTTCGTCGCGGCCATGGCTATTCGCTTTGACATCCCCAACGTTAATCTTCTTCTTTTACCCGTCCTTTGACATTTCGTTTCTCCTTCTCCGCGCAGTTCATGACTCTTCCTCATTTCAATCTTTAATCTCAGGAACTTTGCAATAATCTTTTTATCCCAATGCATTAAAATCAATTTATCTGCCTTGGCCCAATGGGAAATCCAGACCCAATCGACATTATAAACGCAGAAACCAATCGAATCCCCTTTAGAGCTCAGAATTTTGATTTGGGATTCTGGACTGATACCTTTCGATCCTGGCCGAAAACCACTAAGGGATGGAAAGACTGGTATTTGAGGGTCACCAGGCCAATGGAGCTGTATTGGGTGGAACGTAGATTACAACAGTGCATCAGACTATCTATTGCCGATATGGAGAGGAATGAATTACTGTTAATCGCCGCCTCCTATTTCTGGTCTGAGACTCTGAATGCCTTCATCTTCAAACGTGGACCAGCTTCTCCAACCCTTGCCGATGTGTATATGCTCACTGGCTTGGACATCTCATCTGCCGATGACAACACACTGTTTCAGAGAAAACCTGAGCATCGGCTGACTACCAGAAACATCGGCGGTTGGACTGGTTATATCAGCGAATATAAGAAATCTGGATCAGTCAATCACAGGGAGCACTCAGCTTTTTTGAACATGTGGCTTGAGAAATTCATCTTCTATGGCAGAACAGTTGGACCGACCAATATGCACCTTCCTACAGCAGAGATGTTGGCTAACGGCGTCAGACTCCCACTGGGCCGATATCTCCTTGGCTTACTTTACCATCTGCTTCACCAAGTGTCACAAAGGCTGCTACAAGGCAAATCCATCGGCAATCTGGGAGGCCCTTGGTGGTTTATCAATATGTGGCTGAATGCCCATATGCACAAGTATTTTCACATTGATCTGTTCACCCAACGATTCCCTCGAAGTCTTCCTGAAGACTATCAACTCGGGGAAGAAGAATCGGCAACACACCCCCTATCAACTTTGGAGAAGCACTGGCAGTATTACCAGGGGTGGAAGCAAACAGAGCTCAGATCAGTAATCTCTTCCATAGACTCTACATAGGCATCCCTTCTAAGCTTTGGGCCTAGGTTCCGTATGTTGATGAGGAAGCAAGATTCCCTCTTTCCTTTAACCTTACCTATGAGGCTTTGAATAAAGATACCGATATTCTTAGTGCAATAATCACCCCTCGCGCCATCCCGGTCAACATATTTGGAAGCGGGAAGAACATCAACCCCACATACGAGTTCTATTATCCATCGGCAGCAGCAAGACAACTAGCCTTTGGACAACTGCCCATTAACCTCTGCTTTGCCGATGTGATTAAACCGAGAGAGATTATTGCGAACCGCATGGATTGGCACAAGATTGTTACTCTCCTTCCTGATGCTGATACCTCTAATGTTGATCTAACCGATTGGGTACCGGCTTCCTTCGTCACCGAGTCCTTCAAATTATGGTGGCAAGAATGGAAAGAGCAACTATTCTTTGCATCTCCTCACCTTTACTGGAATCTCATTGATCCCGATCACGCCATTCCTGCCAATGTGGTAAGTCTGACCATCTGCACTTCAACTTTCCTTTAATCCATCGGCAACTAACCCCTCTTTTTTTTAACAGGTCGATGACCTAGTTCCAACACTGAGTAAGAGCGGCAAGGTCATACAGCTGCAGCCGATCTCCCCAATATCCATCATCGGCCATAAAGCTCCTTCGTTAGACGCTCTAATGGGCCGTGGTCGTTCCAAGAAGAGCACCAAATCGGCCGCATCCTTGGCACAGACATCTCAGGTAATCACCTCACTTTCTTTTGCAGATGCCAATTGCTGTAATTTACCGATCTTATATTCCAGGGCGCGAGTTCTACACTAATCGAATCTTCATCGGTAACTCATCCTTCGTCTCCACCTACAGCACCTTCATCGCCATGCCTCGTCATCCTTGATGATTCTCCAGAGGTATTCTTTATTTAAACCTTGATTGTTGGATCGGCACTTTTGCTCATCTGTTTCTTTCACAGCACCAAGTAGTCACATCGGCAACTGCTCCGAGTGCGCAGACACTCCAACCATCCATTGCCGATGCCCCCCAGCCATCCGATGCCGATGTTTTACAGCACAAGCGTAAGGCTTCATCGGGCGAAGAATCACAATCAAAGTGGGCGAGACTTACACAAGCTCCAATTTCACCATCAGCATCCTCGCCTCGCCCGATATCGCCTGATGTTCCTGTGCAGACTTCTCCAACGGCAACTGCTCTTCCATCGGCAATTGTACCCGTACAAGGATCTTCATCGGCACCGGTATCGCAGCAGCAGCCGATCGAGGTATCAACACAGGAAACGCCATCGGTAATTGTATCTGAGGTTGCTTCTTCAAGCCAAAGGCGAGCGATTGCCTTGAAACAAGTAAGTTAACTCCCTTAGATAACCTTTAATACTTAGGTTCTTCTGCTGACGTCACTTTTTCCTTTTTAGGAGCAAGATTCTCCAGACAGTCTGTTCTCCTTTTCTATCAGTGGGATTGTTCCTGATGATGAAGAGCCTGAAGAAAGCTCTGCTCCAGCCCTTGAAGCTTTATCATCTGAAACCAAATCCCGGCTGGAGACGTTATTATCCTTGCTGCAACAGGAGACTTCTTTGTTGATTCAGGACTCTGATTCTGCAAGAGCAACCTTCAAAGAAATTCGAGGCCATATTCCTGCCGATGTCAAGGAAGTACTCTTCCAAGCTGCACAGCTGGAGAGTCGGCAGTTGCAGTATCAGGGGGCTGCCTAGCGAATTGCCGATAGAGCCACTCAGGCAAAACTCCAGGAGGACATGATGAAACACAAGCAATTTGCTGATGAGAAACACAAAGACATCGATAAACTAGAAGCCTCCCGTGCAGATCTGGAAGAAACGATTGCTCAACTATCGACAAGAAAAGAAGCCCTACTAGCGGAGCTGAAACAGATCGAAGGAGCCTTGGATGCAGCAAATCAGGAAAAGGCCCAAGTGCCCAAAGCTATCAAAACTCTTCAGCAAGAAAGGGACAACCAAGTCCTCAAGACGCTGGCGCTTAAGAAGAAAATCAAGTCAGTTGAAGGCAATGCCGATGAAGAAGCAAAGACACTGGAGGAAGCCGACCAAATTCGCCTATGTGCGATATCAACCATCCGCTCATTGTTGAACTTGTAAACTTTCTTCCTCATCAGCAAAGTAATGCATCGGTAATTTATAAAACTTTCACATTAACGTAGTGCCGATACACTCTTTTTGAACAAGTACTTTATTTATTTTCTTTTTCATTGGCAAGTGTTCGAAATTTCATCGGTAATATGAAAACCATGTTGATGTCTGCCGATGGGCCTTCATTTTTGCACTTCGGCCGTCATACTTAAGTTTTTGCCCCACGGGAATTTTCCTCTTTATGCTCACGCTGCAATTTCCTCTTCTGAGTCTTTGTTAGACCTACAGGGCACCATTGAGGAAGCTTCGTCTTCCAGACGGGCTGATACGGTTTCGTACTTGAATTTGGGCAATTTATATTGGGATCTTTACAGAGTATCACCTCATCAGGAACTCTCGCATTGGCCATCTCCTCGAGCTCCTTTCGGTTCGTCGGCAAACAGTCATCATGCCTGCCCAGCCTTTCATGTACACTGGTTCTGCCCCCCAGCTGATCATGTATCGATGCTATCTCTCTGATCGGCTTATCAATGTATCTGCTCTGATTTCCATAGCGCGATCTTCTTTCTGTCTGATCGGCTCGATCATAACCATTGCACTCGGGGCAGTTATCAACAGTAGGCAATTTAATGCCTTCTTCCCAGCAGTAGATAAAGAACGGGCATCTCCAATGATTTTTATGCCGACGCCATTCTTCCCGACGCAACTCCTCTTGCCGACGTCGATAGCGGTCACCTGAAATTCTGTACGGAGCTAGTTTAGGAGGTCTTCTGGAACTACTATTTTCTTTAATTATCATTTTCCTCTTCAAGTCATCGGCAGTTGCTTGATTTCTAGGATCCACCGATGCTCTCCTTTTAGTGTTTGCCGATGTCAATACTTTGGTCTTGCTTACAGCCTCCACTATGTTTGCTGGGAAAGGATGTTGATCAATCTTCATCGGCCTCTGAGCTTTATAGTTATCGAATTTGATTCTCCTAGATTCAATGGCCAATTGCAACTGCTGTCTGAACACCTTGCAGTCATTGGTACTGTGTGAAGTTGCATTATAAAACTTGCAGTACCTCATCTTCTTCACCTCATCTGCCGATGGAATCACATGATTGGGTGACAGCTTGATTTGGCCCTCTTGAAGCAGCAGATCAAATATTTTATCGGCCTTTGTGATGTTGAACGTGAATCTTTCTGGCTCTTTCTGACCAAAAGGACAAGACATAGGCTTCTTACCCTTTACCCACTCAGCCAGGCCGATAGTTGGTTCTTCATCTGAGTCTGATTCCTCTGCCTCTTCTACAAAGGACCCTTCTTGTTCCAGCTCTTCCTATGTTCTAGAGCTTGAGCACTTTGATCAAAGATCCTCTGCACAATATGGCTTAAACTTTCAAACTCTTGAGAATCATACTTGTCCCTGAGATGCGGCAACAGACCCTGAAAAGCCAAACCAGCTAACTGGCGATCATCAAGCACTAAGCTGTAGCACCTATTCTTCATGTCTCGTACCCTTTGCACAAAACTCTCTACCGATTCATCGCTTCGCTGTCTCAATTTCATCAAATCGGTAAGCTTCTTCTCATGGACACCAGCAAAGAAGTATTTGTGGAATTGTCTTTCTAGATTGGCCCAAGTAAGAATAGAGTTCGGTGGCAATGATATAAACCACGTGAATGCCGATCCAGACAAAGAGGACGAGAATAAACAGATCCTCAGCTCGTCCCTGTTAGTAGCTTCTCCACACTGGATGATGAATCGGTTGATGTGCTCCAGTGTTGACGTATCATCCTGTCCAGAAAACTTAGTGAAATCTGGCACTTTGTATCGATTCGGGAAAGGAATTGAATCATAAGCTGAAGGGTACGGAGTCCGATAAGAGTAAGTATTAATCTTGGGCTGAATCCTAAATTGCTCTTTCATCACTTCTGCGATCTTTTCAGTTAGGAGTGCATCTTGATCTTGCCGATGCACTGGCTGAATTTCTACTGGAGGCATTGGCTGATATGTTTCTACATACCCCTGTGGCACTTGGCTTGGAGGAATCGGCATATTCATAGCACCAATCTGTGGAGTAAAGTTCATCGGCTGTTTTGCCGATGTTTGATCTTGAAAATTTGCCTGTGGACTATATTGCCGAGTCCCCATTGCCTAGTAACTTGGCTGAATAGCAGATTGCTGAACTGGCGCTTGCCCTGACCAATTGAGATTATAACTCATCGGCACCTGACTTGCCGATGGCTGATAGCTTGTGGACAATTGATGCTCTTGTATAGGTGGATGATGGCCAGCATAATTGCCCTGAATTGCAGGTAATCCAGATTGAGATACGAATGGTACTATGGGCTGTTCTGCAGTGGAAGCTCTCTATTGAACTGGTGGAGGATTAGTCAATGGATTCGTATAAGATATCTGTTGCGAAGGCGCGTAGAATCCCATTGACAATGGCTGTATAGCAGGAGGTGCAGTGGAATAATGTGACACTTGAGCCATCGACCGAATTGGAGTAGCCGATGTCATTGGACCCTTCCCTACTACATCATGCACTTGAGGCAGTCCAAAGTTGGCAGTAGATGGACCTGGAGGCATCCCGTATCCCCACCAATTAGCAGCAGTTTGACTGTGTTGACCTGAAGGACCTAATATTGCCGATGCCGATAGATCTGTTCTCAACTGAGTACTAGGCCTCTCTTGAGACGTTAGATCTGATCCTATCAGCATGGCTTCAATGATAGATGGTCCTGATATAAATGGAGGAGTAGGCGCTTCCACACTCTCAACGGCTGGAGTTGCCGATGGAATACTGATAGATGCCGCTCCCGGCTGATGATATGCCGGCCCGACATACCCTGGTGCTTGTCCTTCTGTTAATGTTTGCACAACAGCATTGTAAACAGTTTTGGACAGCAGGGTGGAGTGGTTGATCAAAGCTTGATTTAATGCAGAATTAACCATCTCCTGTAATTTAACAGGGTTGGAGTCAAAGGTTACCTGTCGAGGCAACGGCAGATCTTGCTTCTGGATGACTTCTTCGCCCCTATTCTTGCTGAAAGACTTCAAGCATAGCTGCCTATAATCCTCCATAGCTTTTTCCATGGCTAGCTTCTGATCCTCCTTGAGATCTGACTCTGATATCTTGATGATGTTCTCTGGATTGATATCAGCAGGATTCTTCATGATAGATCTTTTGACTTGGTCCCACCGGGCGTGTCAAAAGATGTGTTGATGCAAAATTCTATCTACAAACACACCGGGCTAATACCCAAAATCGATATCCGAAGCGTGCCAGTCGATTTGACCTGTTAATCGACAAGGATGATAAATTTGAATAAAATCCAAACGAGGCGATAGCGATACGCCCGGACGTCAAAGTTCAAAAAGTATTCGATAACTGTTGAACAGATCAGATGAGACGATAGCGATACGCCCGGAAGTCAAAGCCTGAATCGTGCTCGGTAGACGCGGAACCTGCAAGGTCGCCGGAGATCAAGTTGATGTAGCCTGTCGATTCTTGAAAGAACTCGTTGAAAAAGAAAAGGTACTTGACGAAGTCGTTGAAAAGTAAAGTACTGGTAAAGGTAAATAAAAAGTAGATTTGTTTATTGATGTTTGGATATCCATTACAATGCCCTTGGGCATATATTTATACTCTGCTAATCAAAGAGTCCTAATTTAATACGCAAAGCCCAAATATAGAAGAAATAAACTAATTCCTTATGCGAACTCTATCTCTTGAAAAAGAAATAAAACTTATATAGGAGTTGGACTTAAACTGTAATACAAAAAAAATCATAAGCTCTGTGTCGCCGATCCTTTGTCTATTTCCGTCATGATGAAGTTATCTCCTCATCGGCACATTCTTGGCATCGGCAACAACCTTCTAGTCTTCCTGCCTATCTTATCGGCAACAGCTCTTCCGTCTCATCGGCAATGATCCTTAACAGCTTTTTAGCCCAATCGGCAATAATCCAGATCAACATACTCTTCATCGGCAACCACCTATCGGCAGGTCAGAAGCAATGCTGAAGAACAACCAACCTTTTGCCGATTTAGTTTAGTCTCCCGATCCTTATTGACACGTGCCGAAAAACAGTGTCAACAGTAGGCAACACATCCACTTGCTTGTCAGCTGTTCTTGATCCTTCAAATTCGGAGCTCAAATAGATAACAAAACTCATGGAACTTGGTTAAGCGTCAGTGGATGTCCACCTAAGTCATGGTTGCCCAGAGCTTCATGTATGATTATTGTTCCAAGCACAATTTAGGATCTCTTTCTCAATATATTTTTTATTATTATATTTTCTATGATGCAAAGACAATGCAACAAGATGAATGCATATTTATTTTTATTTTTATGCCACCACGGTGGATTTTCCCGTGGGTTGTTACACGCCACAGAATTATTCACATGGGACTTACCATTTTTAGGATGCAATGCAACAATATTTTTATTTTCTTTTCTAATGCAGAGAAAATAATACTAATGCGAGAAAATAAACATGCTAAAGAGAAAATAATTTATGCAATGATTGAAAAGGAAAATATAGTTAACTACCAAATTTACCTCCCTGGCGAGGGTTCGATGATTTCAGTCCTCCGAATAGGACTCTTTGTTTACTCCTTAGGTGCATCGTCTAATCCCAAGCTTGAAAATCTTCATAGTTGCACCTCTTGAGTTGATAATTTTGAGGGTGATGTCACCAATGTTCTTTATTCATTCCAGCATTTCAAAGTGTAGCATTAAAAGTGGAAGCTGGGAGTATCTTGCTCAGTGTGCATGTTTGTAAATTGAGAACTTTCACTTGTAGGATTTGGGGAGCTGACAAACTCCACCTTATTTTACTTGATGTGTGTCCTGATTGCAAAAACAAGATAGAGATCAAATGCATGGGTCCTGTTGGTGGAAAAATTTCAACAGAACCATAACCCTAATCATTCTAAATGACGACACATGTTCAGATATTGCATGCATTGTTCATTTTATGGGTGGCAAGATCAGAAGGATGAGCATGAATGTTGCATTAAACACTTTTGACGTAGGAGTGGAAAATGTTTAAGCTATGAAATGATTGTCAAAGTTTGTTAGACTTTTCATTATTATGACTATCATCTTTCAAAGATTATACATGCAACATTTAGCTCATTTTATGATGATTATGAAATTAAGAGAGTGGTGTAGGCAAAAGTCAAGGTATAGCTTTTAAATAGTGACCACTTACCTTAAGATGTTACCTTTATCACTGGATCCTGATGACACCATTTGATGAGAGGTAGATGACTTTTTGTGGGCCTTTCCTTCTTATTGAAGCTTGCGTTGCTCGCAATTTTCACATCATGAATTTCATCTTGTTTCTAGATTACACTCCGTCGGTATCCTTCCTCTTCTCTTCTTTTTTTTCAAATTATCTAGACCATTTTTCTCCACTAATTATTTTTTGCAAAGGATTAGTGGACAACACATACCTGAAGGGATGTACAAATAATAACAGGGGTAGTGTTGTCATAGAGCTAAAGGTCATATTCTATGCTACAGAAAAGTTGGTTTGAACATTTTAATCAACATAGAATATTTACTCACAATTATTTCTTCTCTAGAGGATTGATTTTGTTTTGTATTAAGTTTGATTTTTGTATATGTAAGTTGCAAAAACATTCAAACTTATAGAGAGAAAAATACTCAAACTTACAAAGAGAAAGAAATTGTGAGTGGAGGGGTTGCAAACCAGTGTGTCAGAGTGACGAAAGCTTGGGCGGAGGAAGAGCATTGTTGGATCATCTCTTAGAGGAGTCATTGACCTTACTCCCCCAAGATTGGACCTTACTATCACTCGCCACTTGTGAGTATTGAATCATCCCTCAAAGTGTTTTGTAACTCTCATGTGCTTAGACACTGTTCATCCTTTGTTCTTAAATCTTCACCTGCAAAGTTTAGTGACCAAGAATACCCGAAGGGAACTTATCCTAGGAACATTTTTTAAATCAAAGCATGAGCCTTCATGTGCTCACATTTTTTATTTATATGAATATGTTTGGACCATCACATGCCCATATTTTTTCTTTTTATTTATAAATATAGATGGACCTTCATGTGCCCACATTTTTTTCTTTTTATGAAACTTAAGATAAAAGTAGTGTAATAAATATGACATAAATACTAAATTACCTACCAGTGAGGGCTCTTGATTTTAGATCCGCTGAGCAAAGACCTCCTCCTTGCATTTTGCTTCTCATTGGCATCGTAGCTGGAATTTTGGGGAAAACTTGATGCAAGGTTGCCTTCAACACACCGTTCATTGCCTTGTTCGTCCACTTCCCTTGAGTGAGTGTTACTAATGAAGATCTTCTATATGGTGTCTCTTACTTTGCTATTGAGGTTGTGGTTTGGCAAGTTCTTGCCAAGCCTTAAACATGTGTGTCTTGTACTTTTTCTAGAAAATGTTAGTGGACATATACCAAAAGGATTATACAAATATGATGTAGGGGCTGTTGCCCATTATTATATTTTTTTTTATTTTTTATTTTTATTTATTTATTCATTTCATTTTTTTTGCACTTTAACATGGCTCAAGGCAAAGGTAACTTGTAGCAAAAGACAACATGAGTTCTATTTGATACTTACAGTTCTTCTATTATGAATGAGCTGTGTCTTTTGCATGATGTTGTTGAAGTTCATCATGTGCCTTGCTTCATCTCTTGTGTGAGTTCTTCTCTTGACTTTCCCAAATTGGTTTTGTAAATTTTCTACAGGGGTTAGTCCAACAAAATATCTAGTGTCTACTCTAGCAATTTTTAGTTCAATAACCAAACTAGACTCCATGTCTAACTTAATTAAGGAAGACATTTTAACCTAAGCACCACACTTAATTTAAAAGCCTTTAGAAGCACTCGCAAGGCACTTTTAAACCAAACATACTCTAGCAAATATAGGTAGCATGAAATTATTAAAGAAATTTACTCAACTAGAGACAAAAGAGCATGATCGTGGTGAGAAATTTTTTCTTTTTCTTTTTAAGATGCACATGACATGAATGCAACTAACTAAACATGATATGGAATTAATAGAGGAAACAAAAATTCAACTAGATGGAGTGAATGCATGGATTATTGAAAGTAAAAATGTAGTGAGATGCAAGAATTAAAAGGATAACTACTCATAAAATTTAAAGTCCATGAGTAAGACTATCTCACCTTCTTGATCATACTTACCATGACTCACAAGGGAAATTTGTGAGTAGTGCAACTTCTTTATGTTCATCACCAGAGATGTGAGTTGAATTCTTGTGATGACGACCTTTTCCTCAATCCTTGGTTCTTCAATTTCTCTCTTTTTTTCTTGTGGAATCTTGCCGGAAGGTCGAAACAGCTTCTGATGTCCTGTCTATTCCATGGTCAATAGAACAAGGGGCAATCCTACTAAAGCTAGTGATTCATTTATTTAGCAGACATCAAGATCATTATTAAAATCTTATCACCGATTGCTTCCCCGGCAACGGCGCCAAAAATGCTTGTTGACATTCGTTAAGTGCAAATAAAATATGAAAGATTTCCGCAAGCGCACAGAACATCAATGTAGCATTTTACCGGGAGTATTCCAGGTATCGTTATTTATATTTTACCACAGGGAAGCAAGGGTTAAAGATTTTGATAAATCACAATCATGTGTCTACTAACTTAATAAACCAACTAGACTAAAGCAGGGGTAAATGATAATTGATTGGATAAAGGCATAAACATGAGAATTTTATAATATATGATTAGCTAGTTAAGTGAGAGGACAACAAAAGAGATTTAGGTTACTATGTACTTATCTATTACTTTGGTTCTATGTAACTAAGGTATGGGTAGATATAGTAATCACACACATGACACTTCGGAGCAACAGTACCATTCCGATTCTCGAAAACGATTGGGGATAAAGTAAGAGGAGGAAGGCTGCCAAAAGGCTCTACGGAACACCAACCCAAACATGGTGGAATACAAAGGCCTTACAGAGCTGTCACCCCTGGGGCTACCACAACTATCCATGGGGTTGGGTGCAACCTCAGGTAACCTATAGTCTAGACACCATGCCTAAACTATCGATTACTTCTCTAATCACTATAGATAACTAGAGCACTCAATACGAGCAGAGATCCCATGCCAAGATGTAACAACTATACTAACCAAATATATAAAAGGAATAAAAGTAAATGGAGAAGATGAATAAATATTAAAGCATAAGTCTTACAAAGAAGAGATACAAAGATATACCAGACCCCTAAAGACTTCTCCAGAATCGGAGCATAGATTCGCTCTCCCTAACTCCCATCTAGAACTAATCTACTATATTAAAAAGTCTAGACCTAATTATCTAGAGTTGAGAGATTATCCATTCAAGGGACACCTCTTTTCTCCATGATGGTGTACGATGGATTCCCTAAGGGGGTCTGCCCCTGCTTATATAGTTCGGTGGGGTGAACCATAGCCCTCAGATCAAACTAACTTGAATCAATGGTTGAGATGCGACGTAGAGGTCGGTTGGAGACCGTTGCACGAAGACGACTGACAGGTGGGCCTGGGGAAGGCTGTTCGGTCTTACATGTGGGGTTGGCTGGCCCAGCTCAATGCGAGGTGGGCTTATCTTCTCGTCGGCTGATAGATCTCTTCGTTAGCTTTCCACAGAGTCTTGGATCACTAAAAACGAAATCCGTACGAGGGAGATATGCCCAATTTAGTTCAAACTACTTGGAAGCCCATTTGCAATCTTCCGGAAGGCGTAACTTGTCGTCTGGACTCCGATTTGGGTGAATCAAAAATCTATTCACGTGTCTCGACGAGGCCTTCGCAATGGTGTCCTTCAATTTGTCATTTGAGGTGCTTTTATCAGTGAAAAACTCAATCTCCTACAAAACAAGTGAGAACACCAAAACTTGTGGAACTCATTAGTTTCAAACCCTACAACTATGCTTTGTGGTTCATATCATGTCATATCAAGCAATAGATGATAGATAAAAATTGACATTAAGGAGCATCAATAATGATGTACATAGGGGTAGCCTAGGAATGGCCTTTGGTAGGGATGCCAGCATTAACTTTGACTGAATTAGGGATCTTAGCATCATGATTTAGGTAAACCTTCACCACAACCTGACCAGACTCATTCACCCCAAACCAATCTACCATGGTACCAAAGCCTGAAACTAATTTGGCTACAACATTGTTAGTTTTCAAATCATCTAGAAAACCAAGCATTAGAACCCAGGCCTCCCAATCCAAATCAAAAGTATGAGCATTCTCAGCTTCATCATGCTTAACTAGATACATATTGTAATGATTTGAAAAATGAAAGATCGGCCCTAGCAATCTTTTCCTCACAAGTGGTGAAGCAAAATGCACATAGGCGTCCCCTAATGTACAAGGATGAACATCAAGAACATGGACCTCATGGGTGTCCAAGAAATACTCATGAAGCACATCATCAAGTGCCATGAAGTTGCTCTTGTTGACCGGCGGTTGGAGCTTGACGATGGCCAGGACTTCATGATGCCGGGAGAAGCATCCGGCGATGTAGACCTTGTGACGGAGGGGCAGCCGGGGGAGCCTCTCCACCAGAGAGAAATCCTTAATAAATGACAGGGGCCAGTTTGCCATCTCGAGCTGCAGCGACGATTCTAGTGATGACGGTGATGGCAGGATGGGAGATTGCACTGTAGCAGCCAGGGGGTGGGAGATGATGGGGGCGGAACCATCGAGAGAGGGGAGCGGTTACAACCGCACACTCTGGCCCTCGATACCTGTGCTCGGTGGTTGACTGGTAGAGCCACTGTAGTGTATCTCTCCTACTAGTTGTATGATCCTATTCAAACTATAAACGGTATATGCAACTTACAAAAATTACTTTCCCTTAAAATTTCATTAGAAAATATTAAATTAGATGAACCATAAAATAACTCATTGTGTCATATCGTGTTAGTCCACTTAGTTATTATGAATCTTATTAGATTGTCATATGAATTCAAGTGAGCACCATTTCTTAAGGACAATTATGAAAATTAATGAATCCCTCATGAATCCGATTGAGTAATATGTGTCAAATTCTAGATTTTTGGTGTACCCATATTCTACATTGTAAAAAAAGAGTCTCAATTTCCAATTCATCGTCTATCAGAATCATGATTTGTTTTTATTTCAAAGTATTTTGTTTGGTTTGATTTGAATAGTCTTGCATAGTTTACAATTCTAGTTCGTGTTTGCTTCACCTAATATATTATTCGCTCGGGTCCAAAGGTTGCATAGTTCCCCACGCTTGCAAAACTGCCATTGGTTTGCAATGACGCTTGCACTAGTATATATTTCTACTTCTATGACAAATTTTCTCATGATGAATCCAAAATAGTCAAAGAAAACTAACTTCTATGATGAGTTTTTTGTTTTGTCAAACATCATGATGATTTTCATTTCTATGATGGAAATACATATCGTCACAAAAAAGTCACAAAAATTCACAAGATTTGTCATAGAATCGCTTGCGAAACTGTTCACTACTCATTTATGATGATCTTATATACAGCTGTGACAAAAAATATCTGCTTTGTCTTTTTCCATTCGTTGTTTGCTTGTAGGAGTCGCCATCACTCATGCGCGCTGACACCAGAGCAAATGTACCTAGGGCCTTCTTCATCTATCATACCAAGACCCACTATCACTCATTAGTGCTAAACAGGTGTACCAAGACCCTTCTCCATCCGACATGTACCTATGGGACCTATAGTTAGTCATGCGTGTTAGTTGTATGAGACCCACCATCACTCCATGCCGAACAGGTGTACCTGATACACTTTTCCATTCGATGAGTACGTGTGGGCTTCTACTCTAAATTTAGATGAGCTCGTACCATGGAAGTTGTTAATGGTTGTTAAAGTCATGTTTTGCTATGAGTTGTGGACTTTAATGATGGATTTTTGTTGGATCATTTTCCTCTTCAATGATCTCATTACATAGGCAACCAAGGCCTATTGCACACTGATGAAATAGAGAAAGGCGCTCAATAAGAGGACGAATGTAGTAGCCAACCTTATAGAGGATCTCATTCTTGAGATCCTCCCCTGCCTCCCTACGCTCTCCCTTGTTCCATCACAAATTGGTCTATCATGACTGGTAGCTTCTCATCAACGTCCAACATTCATGATAAGAAGGCCCACAAAACTACAATCGGCTTCTTCTATGACAGTAAGAACTGGAAGCAACATTTCACTCATGTCACCGGTGTACACTCTTGCATCAAATTCTTGCCCTTCAACTTGGAGAATGTAGTTGTCTCAAATTGCTGAGATGGCCTCAACCTATGTTGGTGCCTTGGGGCTAAGGACAATTTATATGTCAATCCAATGACCTAGAATTATACTGGCGATGCTCATCTCCTTCCCATAGCACCCCACCACTAGAAACACTTGCACCCTCTCCCACCCTCATCGCATTTGCACCCTGCTCCAAAACCCTAATTGACATGGAAGCCAACACCCATCACCTCAATCCCCCTACTTTTTCCTCAATCATGTTCAGCCTTATTGAAAGTCCGCACGACACCTGGGTACAGACAGTCCCTATCCTTTTTCCAATTTATTCTGGCCCATCGATTTCAGAGGTAGTCCAGTTTGGGGCATTTATTTGCACATTAGCTTTCCACTTTTGCCTACTACATTTACTATCCCTAGCTAGGATCCCATTCCAGCGGTGCTTCTTTCATTCACTTAGCACCCCATCGCCAAAAAGCCTTACACCCAATCCCACCCCTTATTGCGTTCACACCCTGCACTAAAACCCAATACAACATGGAGCCCAACGCCGCAAGCGCCCCCACTACCCGGACCTCCACTATTGCGATCCTCGAGCAAGGTGAGCCCTCTGTCCATGTGACATCACCTGATTGGAAGTCTGCATGATGCTCGAGTTTGGACAGTCCCTACCCAATTTTTTCCCAATTTATTATGACCCATCAATTTTAGGTAGTCTAGTTTAGACATTTCTTGGGACATTAGCTACCTTCCTATTTTACCAACTCCATTTACTATCGCCGCCTGGTACTCTGTCATACCTCATTTTAAAGGACTAAAATAAGATATATAAAAGCCTTAAGTGTACCCCAGGATGTCACACACATAAGTTGACAAATCTTAAATAGTATCATCACAGAGTTTAGTACATAACGTATGAATAATAATACATAGTCTTGAACATAAAAATACATAACTATGATAACTCCAAATGAAAGCTCCACCATAGGGACACGTCAACTGGTTGACACAGGCTAGTAGTTGTGTCGATAACTCTCACTCCAATCTTGATCTGTTAACCATCCGGGATTTTCCAAGTAATGAAATAAAACAAGTGTAAGTACATACATACTTAGCAAGCATAGCAAAGGGATTCATGAGGCTCTGCAATTAGCTTTGAAGTGTACGTCACATTTTAGCATGAGCAACAAGGTAGTAATATGCCCATAACCACATGATCCGAATAACATGAATAATAAGCAGCACATGAATATCATAAATAAACATTAAGCAAGTTTCATTATTGATCAACTATTCCATAGATGTCTCCAAGGCCGCCCTATCCGTGGGCACGAATGATATATTAGTTTAACTCTACGCAAAGGTCTACACTTTCACTATGGGTCATGATTCTCAAATGCACAGGCTAGCTACTTTCCATAACACTGAGAATAAAATAAAGCCACACAAAGGCTCGTCTAACCAGCTAGGAACGTAGGGTCATTGATTAGAAAACTCCTCTTCCAATATGGCACATCCCAGATATAACACATAATGAAGAAGCAGCCCTATATCAACTCGCAGAACTCTAACCAGCTAGAAAAGGTCCTTTGAGCAACTAAAGCTAGAGCCATGTAGCCCCCGCAGCTGTACGTAGGTCCCGGAGGTTCACAAATAGATAGGACCTTATATAAAAAGGTTTTCTTTTAGTGTTCATGGCAAAGTTATTAAACAAGTTATGAGATCATGATTTAATAGAGCACTAGCAAGCATACTACCCAAATGCATAGCCCAGGGTGACAAGGTAACAAATATTCAATCACTAGGGAAATCTACTTAGGTAGCAAAAGACACATGCTTATGTAGTTTAGTTTTATCATAAATAGGTCACAAGGATGGTTCCAAAACTATACTTGCCTTAATCAAGGCTCTCCTGATGAATCTGTTTATCCTGGTCATAGAAGTACTCTTGATCTCCAACGAACGGCTCACTCTCTAAACTCGATCAACAATCAGCAACACGCAAGCATCGAGCAATCATACACGAGCAAACAAATAGATTTAATTAGAACAGTACACCATATTAGCAAAGCAGTATGAGAAAAGTTCATAAAACCAATATACACATCACTACGATCACACAAACATAAAGATCATCAAAATTAGAGCTATGACGAGAAAGTTAGTTATGAATTTTATAAGATTTCCTATTGTAAAATAATAGATTAAGTCAAACCTCGAATTTAAATAGTTGAAAATAGATCTAACGGTAGAACTAACACGTAGATTACGGAATTACGAATCTAACGCAACTTGAGCAGATCGATTTGGACTAAAAACAAAGAAGTTATAAACAAAATAAGATAATGGCAAAACTGTAAATAGACAGAACTATTTTTGGAATTAAAATAAATCAAAATCAGGAATTTCCGATCTGGCCAGGGACTCATAATTAAATATAGAAAAGAATAGGGGGTTTTCTACAAAATTTCCAGCCAAAGAGGTATCGGCCACTGCGGGCCATTGAATCTGAGATCGATGGCTCGGATTAAATCAGGAGGGAGAGGGGCAGCGTCCGGCCGAAGAAAACGACCAGCCCAGCCACAGACATGGCCGGCGGCGAGGTAGGCTCACCGGCGTGAAGGGTTATGAGGGTGCTACGGTAGCCAGAAAATAAAACTTTTTGACCTCATAAACCAGGATCTAGTGCTAGTTACAGGTTACGGGATTACCACTAGACGCGCAGGTGCAGCGAAAGACGACTCGATGTAGTCATACGCGTCACAGCAGGCAATGCAGTTGCGTGGTCATCCGTCACATCAATCCCCTCGCGCGGTTCATCCCAGTGCTCCAGATGCAGCACCTCCGAGGAATCCCACACGTGCAGGGAAGAAGCGATGCGCCTCTGGACTGCTAGGTCCGCGAGGAGCAGAAGATGTGAGCGTGAGGAGGGTGACGGCGGCTGTCAAAGGCATGTTATCTCCTGACCGTGCCCTTACCCCTTGCTTATATAGGCATCCCCAATGAGCTCACGAGTTGGAGGCCCATTAGTAACCCTAAGTGTTGTCTAATTTGGGTCCAACCTGAATTAGGCTTCCAGCCCCTTAAGCGTGCGACCCTATGGGTTCACGCACACATTGACATGGGCCGAGTACTCCTACTCGCCCAATAGTTGACAGCGGCCTCTAGCAAGGCGTGACAACTCCTACGCATATGCAAAGATCATATCAGATGAACTCCTACTACAAGTTATTCCCTTTGCCACTCGAGATATGGTTCAACTCGTGGGTTAACACTTAACCCAAGCACAGCCATGCATTTGTTGATCCAATCACTTGAGTGATCCAGTGATATCTCTCTCGCGTAGAGAGGGGCAAATTCCATCTTGATTGTCTACGTCTCATAGCATGCTTCCCGACCACCCGAAGACCACATTTATAACTACCCAGTTACGGAGCAGCGTTTGATAGTCCCTAAGTAGGCCGTTTCACATCTTGAGTACATACCACAATCTTAGGTCTAAGGACATAACGTACATGATGTGAATAGACACTTTCTCATGCGGGTTAGTCCAGCCTACATGTCTCACATGTGCCCACATTATTAGTTTGATATCCTCCGTGCCCATGACTTGTGAAACATAGCCATCAACTAATACATGTGCTGGTCTAATATTCAAGTGTGTTCTCACAAGAATGCCGAGCAGGGACAACTTTAGAATAACCAAGCAAGTAAAGAGTTCCATAAAACAATTCACATAATTGCTAATCAATACAAGTTGTTTTTAATAGATATTCAATGAACACTTTATTAATCATGGATACAATCGGAATATCATCATCTACATGATTAGCTCTAAGGCATATTCCCAATAGTCTCCCACTTGCACTAGAGTTAATCTCTTAGATGTCTAATCCCCATAGACCTCATGTGTGCCTCATGCTTAGGCTATGGAAGAGCCTTTGTCAAAGGATCTGCTACATTCAAATCCGTATGTATTTTGCACAATTTGATCTCTTCTCGTTTCACAAAATCTCAAATGAGATGAAACTTTCAGAGTAAATGTTTGTTCTTCTGGTGATCCCTAGGCTGCTTAGCCTGTGCAATCACCCCATTGTTATCACAATGTAAATTCAATGGGCCCGACGCATTCGGAAACACACCAAGCTCAATAAGGTATCTCCTCAACCAAACACCTTCCTTTATAGCGCCAGAAGCTGCAATGTACTCGACTTCTACTGTAGAATCAGACACCGTCTCCTGCTTGGAACTTTTCCATCTAACTGCAGCACCATTTATTGTGAACACAAAACCTGATTGAGATAGTGAATCATCCTTGTTGGTTTGGAAGCTAGCATCGATGTAACCATTTACAACGAGCTCCTCCTCACCTCCATAGATTAGGAACACATCCTTAGTCCTTCATAAGTACTTTAGGATGTTCTTAACAAGCGTCCAGTGAGGTTCACCCAGATTAGCTTGGTACCTGCTCGCAACACTTAGAGCATATGAGACATCTGGGCGAGTACATATCATGGCATACATGATGGAACCAACGGCCAAAGCATATGGAACCTTACTCATGCGGTTGCGCTCTTCATCTAATGAAGGACACTGCTTGTCACTAAAGCGCATACCATGTGACATAGGCAAGAACCCTTTCTTGGACTATTCCATGTTGTACCGTTTCAACACCTTGTCAATGTATGTGTCTTGGCTTAATCCTATTAGCCTTCTCGACCTATCTCTATAGATCTTAATTCCCAAGATGTATACTGCTTCACCTAAATCCTTCATAGAAAAACTATTATTCAATGAAGTCTTTATAGATTGTAACATAGGAATATCATTCCCAATCAATAGTATGTCATCCACATACAAGATCAGAAACAAAATAGCGCTCCCACTTACCTTCTGGTAAACACAAGGTTCTTCTTCATTCTGACGGAAGCCAAACCCTTTGACTACCTCATCAAAATGAATATTCCAACTTCGAGATGCTTGCTTTAACCCATAAATAGATTTCTTAAGCTTGCATATCTTTCCAGCATTATTAGGATCAACAAAACCTTTGGGCTGTATCGTATACACGTCCTCTTCTAAATACCCATTTAGAAAGGTTGTTTTAATATCCATCTGCCATATCTCATAATTGAAATATGCAGCAATAGCTAGAATGATCTGAATAGATTTAAGCATCGCTACCGGCGAGAATGTCTCATCATAGTCAATTCCTTGAACTTGTCGAAAACCTTTTGTGATAAGTCGAGCTTTATAGACATGAACATTTCCATCCATATCCTTCTTCTTCTTAAAGATCCATTTGCTCTCTATGGGTCTAACCCCATCAGGCGGGTCAACCAAGTTCCAAACTTGATTGTCTCCCATGAAATCTATCTCGGATCTCATGGCACTTTTCCATTTCTTGGAATTTGGATCCATCATAGCTTTCGCATAATCTGCAGGTTCATCATCGTCTAACAATAACAAATCCCCACGCAATGCGCAAAGTCTTGCTGACCTTCGTGGTTGTGGTGGTGTCTCCACTGCCACGGGTGTCTCAACTTGCTCTGCTACATTAGCATCACTCGTAGAGTCAGTCCCTACAGGCTCATCTTGAACTTCTCAAAGATACACCTTTTGTCCATTATTTTCTCTTTTGAGAAACACTTTCTCTAAGAAAACACCATTTCGAGTAACAAACACTTTGCCCTGTGACCGGTTATAGACATAATACCCTAAAGTTTCCTTCGGATATCCCACGAAAAAGCACTTGTCTGATTTGGGTGTTCGTTTATCTGATATAAGTCGTTTGACATAAACTTCACAACCCAAATTTTTAGAAAAGAAAAATAGGGACTCTTACCAGTCCACATCTCATACGGTGTCTTAACTACGGACTTAGATGGTACCCTATTCAATGTGAAAGCGGCTGTTTCTAGAGCGTATCCCCAAAACGATAAAGGTAGGTCCGACTGGCTCATCATAGACCGAACCATGTCCAACAAGGTCCGATTACGTCGCTCAGACATGCCGTTTCTCTGAGGCATTCTGGGTGGCGTAAGCTGTGGAACAATTCCACAACTCTTAAGATGATTGCTAAACTCGTGGCTTAGATATTCGCCTCCACGATCAAATCGCAAGGCCTTGATCTTCTTGCCACGTTGATTCTCTACTTCATTCTGAAATTCTTTGAACTTTTCAAATGTTTCAGACTTATGCTTCATTAGGTAGACATATCCATATCTACTAAAGTCATCAGTAAAAGTTATGAAGTATTGAAATCCGCCTCTAGCTGTCGTGCTCGTTGGTCCACATACATCATTATGTACAAGTTCCAACAAGTTAGACGCCCTCTCAGGAACTCCTTTGAATGGCGCCTTGGTCATGTTGCCTAGCATGCAAGCCTCACATGTCTTCAAAATCAAACAAATTTAGAAGACCATCATCATGGAGCCTCTTCATGTGATTCTCACTTATATGACCCAAGCAAAAATGTCATATATAGGTAGGACTTAACTCATCAAGCCGAGGTCATTTAGCACTAACATTACAGACAGGTGCAACATTAAGATTTAAAACAAATAAACCATTCACAATGGATGCAAAACAGGCATCATCAAGATTTAAAATAAATAACCCATTCGCAATGGATGCAAAAGCCACAAACACATCATTCTTTGAGATCACACAACCATTGTCTTTACTCGCAAATGAATAACCATCCTTCATCAAAATGAAGGTGACACAATGTTTCGACTTAAACTAGGAACAAAATAACAATTATTAAATTCCAAAATAAATCCTGATGGCAAGGGAAGTTGCATCGTCCCGATGTTCAATGTAGCAACTCTTGCATTATTGCCCACGCAGAAATCAACTTCTCCTTTCTCCATGCTTCTACTTCTTATCATTCCCTACATCATATTGGAAATATGAGCAACCGATCCGGTATCAAATACCTAAGAATTGATATAAGAGTTAGCGAGGAAAATGTCTATAACATGAACAACAAGTGTATGAGCGGGAGTACCTTTACTACCGCCATCCTTCTTTAAGGACGCCAAGTACACCTTGCAGTTCCTCTTCTAGTGACCTTTCCCCTTATAATGAAAGCATTCATCATTCTTTGTAGGTGGTTCATCCTTGGAAGATGATTGGTTTGGCTTAGAGATCTCATCTTTATCCTTGCCCTTCTTCTTCCAATTGCCCTTCCTTCTCTTAAAGTTAGGCCTGTTTTGAACTGCCAACACTTGGCCACCTCCTGCTTTCTTGATGTCAGCCTCTGCTATTTTTAGCATGCCACATAGTTCATTCAAGCCCCTCTCCGCTCCATGCATATGATAATTCGAGATAAAGTTTCCATAACTGGGCGGAATAGACGAAAGAATGAAATCAGTTGCCAATTCTTAGCCAATTGGGAAGCCTGGCTTCTCCAACCTCTGAGTGTAACCAACCATCTTGATTACATGTGGACCAACAGCTGCGCCCTCTGCTAGCTTGGTTTCTGCAAGCTCCTTAGAGACATTGAACCTTTCAGTCCGCACTTGAGTTTGGAACATATCTTCAAGCGCCACGATCATATCTTTCGCTTAATGATTATTGTCGAACTGCATCTGCAGATCAAGTTCCATACAAGCAAGCATGAGGCAACTCACTTCAAGATCCGCATCACATGCTTTCTTGTAAGCATTTTTCTTAGCAGTAGGAGCACTCTCCTCAGGCTCATCTGGTAATGGGGTGTCTAGAATATCTTCCTTTTTCTTAGCCCTGAGAACAATTCTCAGGTTGTGGATCCAATCCGCGTAATTTGTTTCATTCAACTTATCTTTCTCAAGAATTATACGCAAAGAAAATGGTTGATTGCGAGCGGCCATCTACAACAAAAGTAATGCAAAATACTAAGACAATGTATCCATGAAAGAGTAAATTATATCAAAATGAAATCTACACCCACTAAAATCAATATTCATCAATTGATACTTAGTGATTCAAGACCCACAACTAACAAGTCAACTAGTGAGCTTTAGCATCACCGCTAGAAGACATGGTAGATCGATAAACAACACTTTGCTAATCATATCACATATGACTCTCATTGTTGGGCAGCATCTCTATGCTACGCTCAACCTACCCATGCTCCAAGGTCCCTAACCATTAGGATGACCTTGTTTAAGTAACCAAACCTTCTTGCAGTAAGTATCCGATACGAACCTGCCTAGTCGAGGAAAACCAGTGGCACCCTAATTTTATAGACCCACCACCGATTGTACAAGACTTATGATAGTACAAGGTTTGGGGAATCATTTAACTTAAACATTACTGAGGGATTGTTCTACTTCACTACCGCACTCATGTAGACAAAAACATAATAGCATGTGATAGTAGAACATAGTAAGAACGGCATAACACAGACATGACTTGGTATAGCCCATTATTCCTTTTGGGATCTCGATCTCCCTCAATCTGTGCATCATGGTGATCTCCATCTCCATGATTGGAGTATGCCATCCTTCAGTGATGATTCCGCCAAGACTAGCTACTACTAGCGCAAGTAAAATAAAATTACATAGTCGCGGATAGATCATCATAGATTGGCACACAGGCCATTACATTAATTTTGACAATATGTATGTGGCTCCTGCCCATATTGTCCTCATGACATGCAAGCCATGAATTAAATACATACATGCATCACATACACATAAGGGCAATACCAGTCATCAATACCTGCAAAACGGAGTTATCCGAATTCGACGTCTAATCTTGCAACGCAGAAAACTCTATTTTCCAAGCCTTATTTTGCAATTATAATTTTGCCAAATGTAGCAAAGCAGTAGAGAACTGAATGTAAAATTTTTGTTCTCTATGCTTTTCATTTAGAGTTCGTCTCAATTTGAGTTATGGTTCAAAAGTTACGGCTGTTTTACCGAACAGCACTTTTCTCGGTAAACCGGCGCCCGGTAGTAAATTCCATCTACCACCGCCGCGCATCATATGCGCTTGGCACTTGACCTAGGGTTTAATTCGGTCAATTTGATTGATCTCTAACTTGCCATGACTGGATTTACATGAATCACTTAACTCGGATGGTGGAATTCTGATCGGTACGAGTAGATCGTTTCAAGACCAACACGGCAAGATGACGAACCAAGGTTAGAGACTCATCTACAACCACGCATATCACCATATGCACAAAACCAAATCTATAACGAGGCAGTAACGGCTCTGATACCACTGAAGGGTTATGAGGGTGCTACAGTAGCCAGAAAACAAAACTTTTTGACCTCATAAACCAAGATCTACTGCTAGTTATAGGTTACGGGATTACCACTAGACGCGCAGGTGCAACGGAAGATGACTCGATGTAGTCGTACGCGTCACAGCAGGTAGTGCAGTTGCGTGGTCGTCCGTCACATCAATCCCCTCGCGTGGTTCGTCCTAGTGCTCCAGATGCAGTACCTCCGAGGAATCCCACACGTGTAGGGAAGAAGCGATGCGCCTCCGGACTGCTAGGTCCGCGAGGAGCAGAAGGCACGAGCATGGGGAGGGCGACGGTGGCTGTCAAAGGCGTGTCATCTCCTAACCGCGCCCTTACCCCTTGCTTATATAGGCATACCCAATGAGCTCACGAGTTGGAGGCCCATTAATAACCCTAAGCCTTGCTAATTCAGGTCCAACCCGAATTAGGCTTCCAGCCCCTTAAGCGTGCGACCCTATGGGTTCACGCACACATTGACATGGGCCGAGTACTCCTACTCGCCCAATAGTTAACAGCGGCCTCTAGCAAGGCGTGACAACTCCTACGCATATGCAAAGATCATATCAGATGAACTCCTACTACAAGTTATTCCCTTTGCCACTCGAGATATGGTTCAACTCGTGGGTTAACGCTTAACCCAAGCACAGCCATGCATTTGTTGATCCAATCACTTGAGTGATCCAGTGATATCTCTCTCGCGTAGAGAGGGGCAAATTCCATCTTGATTGTCTACGTCTCATAGCATGCTTCCCGACCACCCGAAGACCACCTTTATAACTACCCAGTTATGGAGCAGCGTTTGATAGTCCCTAAGTAGGCCGTTTTACATCTTGAGTACATACCACAATCTTAGGTGAGAAGTTAAATGACACCGAGCCTCTCCACAGCACCACAAGAACCTACCAATGGTGAGAAGTTAAATGACAGGAGCAATCCACTAGAGTTGCAATTAGGCCCTCCGCCGGGGAAGCACAACAACCCCTCACAAATTCACCTTGATTGGGGGCGGACACAATCACCAAATCCCCTCACCAATCAATCCAACTCCAACCGTCTAGGTGACGGCAATCACCAAGAGTAATAAGAATATCACAATTGCAATCACACACCTAGTGCCACAAATATGAATCACAAATGCATATGAACACTAGGGTTCCCGTATCCTCTCACCAAAGATTACCAACCATGGAGAGGAAGAGGAGAGGGAGGGGATCCTCTTAGAGCTCTCAAATCGATCTCTAGAGCAAGCTCTCTCAATTGATTGAAGCATGAATCAAAGGATTGAGAGAGGGAGAGTGAGAGCTTTTACTTAGGGTTTGCAAGAGAGAGCACAAGAGAGAGGAGGCAGTTGCTTAGCCTTTTGCGTTGTAATGAAAGAGCTGCCTGCGAAATAGGGGTGAGATGGGTTATATACTCGACGCTCAGATGAACTACCAGAAGTTTCGGTGGAACCCATCAGAACTTTGGGTCTATCTCAGATCCAACCGTTGAGGTCTGATCGTGCTAAAAACTGGGCTGATCAAAACTTCTGGTCACCTGACCGGAACTTTCGGTCACCTGACCGGAACTTTCGGTCA
>CM041641.1:28285384-28573536 GCA_023333625.1 Bothriochloa decipiens | reverse complement strand
GGTCACCTGACCGGAACTTTCGGTCACCTGACCGGAACTTTCGGTCACCTGACCGAAACTTTCGGTCACCTGACCGAAACTTTCGGTCATTCACCGAAACTTTCGGTGCGTGTACCGAAACTTCTGGTCATCCACCGGAAGTTCCACCAGAACTTTCGCTCGAGAACCGAAAGTAAATCGAGGCACGCGGTTGCTCGGACTGGGCTGACCGGAACTTCCGGTCCAGGCCCACCGGAACTTTCGCTGGTCCAGCACCACCCCACACTAAAATGAGCATATCTCTTAGCTCCAAACTCTGTTTTCGATGATCTTGAACTCATTGGAAAGCTTACTTAGAGGGCTACAAACCCATATAGCCACTTGATCCAATTCATAATAGATCAAAGAAGTTATCCAACTCAAGAACCATCATCTCTCTTTTCTAAGCACACGAGTTCGCGAAAACATCTCCAAATAATGTACCATCTCAAGAAAAAGTTACCAAAACACTTTAGCGCTCGAGATAGCATTACTCCAAGCTTTTTCTAGGAAATTCTCAACCATTTCACCAAGCCACTAAACCCCAATGCATATGCAAAATGAAATACATTTTAGTGGCACTAGTTGAGTAAAGCAATCATAATATTCCCCTCTTAATAGTACGGTTATCGAACCTAAATCACTCACACCCTCTATGGTGTCTTGAGTGTCAAACAAAACCCAATTAATACCTTTGCCTTGAAATCCATGGTTTTGTCTTTGTCTTTCTCATTTTTCAAAAGGCGAAGCAAATGATCATCAAAACATGTCCACCATCTCCATTATCATGAACTTGTGACCTTCTCCACCTAGCCACCATGCTCCATCACTTAGTGTCACCAACCTATCTCATATCCACTTTTGAGTCAAAGGTTAGTAACTAGGTTTCATCAATTATCCAAAACTAAACATAGAACTTTCAAAACTTCATCTTGAACTACCATATGCATGGAGCGGGGAGGGGCTTGAATGAACTGTGTGGCCTGTTGAAAACAGCAGAGGACGACATCAAGAAAGGTGCCGGCAGTAGCCAAGTGTTGGCAATCCAGAACCGACCTCGTTTCAAGAGGAAGGGCAATTCTTAGAGGAAGAAGAAGGGCAAGGCTAAAGATGAGATCTCTAAGGCAAACCCATCTGCTGCCAAGGCTGGACCATCTGCAAATTCAGATTGCTTTTATTGTAAGGGAAAGGTCACTGGAAAAGAAATTGCAAGGAGTACTTAACGTCCTTAGAGATGGATGGCAGCGGTAAAGGTACTGTTACTGCTTGTACTCTTGTTGTTCATGTTACAGACATTCTCCTCACTAACTCTTATATCAATTCTTGGGTATTTGATACCGGATCGGTTGCTCATATTTGCATTACGATGTAGGGAATGATAAGAAGTAGAAGCATGGAGAAAGGAGAAGTTGATTTCCGCGTGGGCAATAATGCAAGAGTTTCTACATTGAACGTCGGGACGATGCAACTTCCCTTGCCATCAAGATTTATTTTGGAATTGAATAATTGTTATTTTGTTCCTAGTTTAAGTCGAAACATTGTGTCACCTTCATGTTTGATGAAGGATGGTTATTTATTTGCGAGTAAAGACAATGGTTGTGTGATCTCAAAGAATGATCTGTTTATGGCTTTTGCATCCATTGTGAATGGGTTATTTATTTTAAATCTTGATGATGCACCTGTCTGTAATGTTAGTGCTTAACAGCCTCGGCTTAATGAGTTAAGTCCTACCTATATGTGGCATTGTCGCTTGGGTCATATAAGTGAGAATCGCATGACGAGGCTCCATGATGATGGTCTTCTAACTTCATTTGATTTTGAATCATACGAGACATATGAGGCTTGCATGCTAGGCAAGATGACCAAGGCGCCATTCAAAGGAGTTCCTGAGAGGACGTCTGATGTGTTGGAACTTGTACATACTGATGTATGTGGACCAATGAGCACGACAGCTAGAGGCGGATTTCAATACTTCATAACTTTTACTGATGACTTTAGTAGATATGGATATGTCTACCTAATGAAGCATAAGTCTGAAACATTTGAAAAGTTTAAAGAATTTCAGAATGAAGTAGAGAATCAACATGGCAAGAAGATCAAGGCCTTGCGATCTGATCATGGAGGCGAATATCTAAGTCACGAGTTTAGCAATCATCTTAAGAGTTGTGAAATTGTTCCATAGCTTACGCCACCCGGGACGCCTTAGAGAAACAGCGTGTCTGAGTGATGTAATCAGACTTTGTTGGACATGGTTCAGTCTATGATAAGCCAGTCGGACCTACCTTTATCGTTTTGGGGATACGCTCTAGAAACAGTCGCTTTCACATTGAATAGGTACATCTAATTCCGTAGTTAAGACACCATATGAGATGTGGACTGGTAAGAGTCCCAGTTTGTCTTTTCTGAAAATTTGGGGTTGTGAAGTTTATGTTAAATGACTTATATCAGATAAACTAACACCCAAATTAGACAAGTTCTTTTTCGTGGGATATCCGAAGGAAACTTTAGGGTATTATGTCTATAACCGGTCAGAGGGCAAAGTGTTTGTTACTCGAAACGGTATTTTCTTAGAGAAAGAGTTTCTCAAAAGAGAAAAGAATGGATAAAAGGTGTATCTTGAAGAAGTTCAAGATGAGCCAGTAGGGACTGACTCTGCGAGTGATGCTAATGTAGCAGAGCAAGTTGACACACCTGTGGCATCGGAGACACCGCCACAACCACGAAGATCAGCGAGACTTCGCGCATTGCATCGGGATTTGTTATTGTTAGACGATGACGAACCTATGGATTATGCGAAAGCCATGATGGATCTAGATTCCAAGAAATGACAAAGTGCCATGAGATCTGAGATAGATTCCATGGGAGACAATCAAGTTTGGAACTTGGTTGACCCGCCTAATGGGGTTAGACCCATAGAGTGCAAATGGATCTTTAAGAAGAAGAAGGATATTGAAACATCCTCAATTTTCCACAAAGGGAAAATAGACAGAATGAAGGATATTATGATAGCCCAGGAGGTCCAAGCATCAACTTATCCAATATCAGTTGATTACAAAGCCATACATTAATTAGAAGAATACAATAGAGGGGTTTACATAATTTATTACATCGCCACATGGCAGAATCATTAGAGTATCTAGCATCCAGAACAGCTGCGGAAGTAGAGAAATATTGCGGAAGCATCGTCTTTCATGATCTTGAGCGCAGGCATGAGACCATCTAAGTCCTTTCGTCCTTCAGGGGCGTCGGTAAGCCATCATCCAAACCTGGATCCAAATTTTCAGTACGTTTTGTACTGGCCACATCTCCCACCCTATGTTTTGCTTTTGCTATGTGGTATTTGGTGGATGCAAAGGATATAATCAAGAGACCTAATATTTATGGCTATGGTTTCCTATGCAAGTAGTGACCAAAATTCATGTAATATAGTTCACCAAGTTTTAACCCATCTCATCCACATATCCATCCCATCACATCACACACATCTCACACTCTCACACTCAGTCGACAGGTCCAATTCCCTCTTTGAGCCTATCTCAGCGGCTCACAGCTGGAAGGGTAACACCAGGGGGAGAATAGAAGGACTCATCTCACTACTCCCGAGAAGCGTGGGTCTTAGGAAAAAGCCATACTGGTGGCTCGTGGACTATATATATAGATTCATAAACTCTGCAGAGCGTGTACTCCCGTAACCACAAGATCACTATCATCGACGGTGCCCCGCCTAAGCTAATTCGGGCTGCTTTCTAACCGGTGTGATGCCACCCTACCACTCAGTACTGGGACACCCCAAAGTACCACCAGAAAACCGATAGGTACATCGGCACACTGAGACTGTGAGGCGTACTCACCCTAGCCACCAAGGTAACTCTGCAGCTTTAAGGAGGGTGTGGGACCCCATGCCCGTAGCTCCCACACTATCTGCTAACAACCTAGTAGTAGTGGTATCGTCCTAGCTAGTCAGACATCCGTCTCCCACCCATGCAAGAGCGAGTGGTGAGCACGTAGGTCCCAAGGTTTCGGCAATCAAGGGATATCAGGTCCTAGGGGGATCAGACAGGATTATCTTCTCATAGGGACTACAACAGTCTGTGCTGCAATAGCACCTCCTACCCGGGGCTTCGCTCCACGAAGGCTCTCATCGCCGGGATCACCATATACCTCTCAATGTATCTGCCACAGATACCTCACATAGGGATGCCCAGAACACACCCTTCGGCAAGACTCACCCTCATGGCTTGTTGTAGAATCCTGCCCGACTGACTCAAACCCTCACCACACACCCAAGACGCACGCAGCACTCTCCCCGAGTAAAGTGGCACCACGTGCCTTAACCACGTACCATACCATACTCTCCACCACGCATCACATCGCTGATATAAACATAGTAGAAGTCAAGCATCATAAATAAATAAGCATGCATCTAGCCTATCAAGGGTGTGCAGGAGTAACGTTGCGACAAGGTCGAGGCTAATCAAGCAAATCTACCATGCACCCTATCATCAGGTGATATTCATAAATAAGCACTAGCAACTAGATAATATGCCATGCATAACAGGATTCTACGAGGTTGGGTGGGGTGTGGCACCTGAATAGTTGTCACTCGACTGCTCCTTCATGTCCTTGGCGTGCTCCTAGTCCTCCTCTTCGGGCATTCCTTCGTAGAAACTAAAATCGAGACAATAACGGTCGTGGGAGCGACCCCTATAGATCAATCACAAAGAAGCAAATGAAATCCAATAACTCCAAATGCAATCATACATAGGCCTAAGACGTAGAGCTCATTTTTATGAAAATTTGGACACTTGGTTCATATTTTCCAGAGATCGTATGAATAATTTTATGAATTTTACAAGATTTAATCATAATTAGAAAAAGAAAAAGGTGGGGCTAATCAGAGCGTGACACGTGGCGTCTCCTGATTGGTCCACGTGGACTCGGTCAGCACTGACAGGTGGACTCGGTCAGCGGCTGACAGGTAGGACCCACGGTCAACGATCATTGACAGGTGGGACCCATGGACAATGGTCAACGTTGACCGGTCAGTGGACTGGGCCTCGATCGGGCCTCGGCGGGCCTGGGTAGGGCTGGATCTGGGCCGGGTTAGGTCAGCCAGGCCCGGACACGTGTCAAGCAGGGAGGCAGGCCACGTGGTAGGTCTGGGCTCTTACTGGGCCGAGTCCATGGCCTGGTCCGGCTGGTGCTGCGTGGACTTAGTCCATGGTGGACCATAGACAGAGGGGCCATGTGGACCCAGCTGGTTGGCCCAGCGTGGCCACGTGGGCCTGGTGGACTCTGTCCACATGGGCACAGGGGAAATTTTCCCCTTTCCCCTTCTCGTGTGCGCATGGCTAGGCACGGTCGGACTTCGCCGTCGGTGGTCGGCGCTGCAGCTCTGAGCGGCCGGCAGGCTAAGGCGGCTGGCTGGGGCTTCGCAAGGAGGTGGCAACGGCAATGGCGGCGACATGGCGACCTTGCGGTGGATCGGCCAGTCGGTGTGCGCGTCGTGGCGGCGCGAGGTAGCACGGCCACGGCGGTGGGCGGCTGCGGCACACAGGAGGCAGCTTCGACGTGCTCTACAGGTTCTCTAGGCCAAGATGGAGGCGGCAGTGGGGTGCAGGTGGGCTCGCGGTGCCTCTGCTTGCCAGCGCACGTGTAGCGGTGGCACCGAGCAGCATGGCCGCGGCGGTGGGGCGTAGCAGTGCAGGGGAGCGACGGCTAACGCACGCATCCGATAGGCTAGGCCGAGACGAACAAGGTGAGGTCATCAATTTGGGGAAAGCGGCTTCCTAGCGGGCAGACGACGGCGAAGGACTCGGTGGCGGCGAACGGCGTCGGTGGTGAAATTCCCCGATGAGGGTGCACCTTCTCCTTCATCTTCTCCTCCAACCTACCGGGTGGAGCAGCTGGGAGCTCCAAGTGGCTACAGGTGTGGCTGCGAGGGCTCGCGAGGTCGCGGCGGCCCACTGGTGGCCGGGAGCCGAGGTGACCAGAGCTGACAAAGGTGCCAGGCCCCTTTGTGGTCTACCCCACGTCCCGAGAAGTTACCCGATCAACGTTCGGGACCAAGGTGGAGGTGAAAGTGAAGCTAATGACGGGAAAGAGAGAGAGGAGAGCGAAAACGGCGGCGGTGTACTGGCGGTGGCCATGGCTGAGCAGGGCGAGAGTGGCGGTTGTCTCACCTACGTGGCGCATCGGTGCTGGTGGTGGTTCGGGGTTGTGGAAGCCAAACAACAGTGGTCGCGGCGGTCGAGCAGAGCCGCCGGGTCCTTCTCCGGTGAGCAGCAATGGTGGCGGCGTGCGGGTCTGGCTCCGACAGCGACAACTCCTCCCCGTCCCCTTCTTCTCCCTTCTCTTCTCCTCTTCTCACTTGGACAGCAATGGGTGGCAGTGTGGCTGCATGGCGACCGAAGATGGGGGAAACCCTAGCACGCCGTGCTTCACCTTTTATAGGCATGACGGCCGACGGTCATGGCGGACGGGCGGTGGAGATGAGTGATACCCATCGGGCGGCTGGGGCGCACCCAAACTTAGGGTTAGGGTTTTGTGCTGCTCGGCCGAACGGGATGGACGGCATTTGGGGCTTGGCAGTGAGTCACGGGCGAGCGGCGGACAGCATCGTACGGCCATGGTCATTTCGAGGCCAGCGGATGTGACGGGCGAGCGGCCAAAAGTGGGAAAAGGAGGCAGCTGACAAGCGGGGCCCGTCTGTCGGCGAGAGCGGAGGCGCGGGCGTGCGGGCAGCGCTGGCGGGCCACGCTGCTAGGCCGGCTAGCCTTGCTGGGCTGCGGAGTGGCACGAGCAGGCGAGCGGCAGCACAGCAGGCCGCCTTGCTGGGCCGTTAGCCAGTTTGGGCCGCAGCGCGGGCGAGTGGGCGTGCTGGGCTACGGCGCGCGTGGGCAAATGCGGGTGAGCAGCAGCGGTTTGTTGGGCTGGCCTGGCCATCTGGGCCGCGACACGAGTGGGCGAACGTGGGCGTGGCCTGGCTGGTGTGCTGGGCTGGACGGCAGTAGCGCGAGCAGGTCGGCGGTGGCAGCTAGACTGGGCTGCATTGGTCGGTCGGGCTATTTGCCTCTTTCCATTTCTTTCCTTTTTCTATTTCTTTTTCTATTTCTATTTCTTAGCTACTAACTAACTATGCTAAAGATCCTTGTTAAATATGTTAATACCATGGTGCACACATCATGGTAGGTCCACTAGGGTGTCATGGTCATGATGGTTCCATTTCCTTGGTTAGTCGACATACATATATACATGTGGTAATAAGTTATTCGATTTTATGGAACATCACATAAAATCGAATAAGAGGCAAAACACATTCTTGTAAAGTAAAATGCAAATGCTCTAACTAACTTTGGTGCTACTTGGGCAACTTATTGGGTGTTTTCCTACATGACACACACCAAGCATCGAATACTTTAGAAAATTTTTTGAAAGTTTGTATTTTGGGTGTCCGTGCCGACGCCGGCCGTGTGGCAGCCGAATGCCGGTGCGCCCGCGCTGCCTGCTGTTCGCCTCGCGCACGCACCCGCACTCGCCCTACCCCACTGCCGCTCCACGCGCCCTCGGCCAGCCCCGCATGCGTGCCACGCGCCCAACGGTGTCCGATGCCGCGGCCCGCCTGTCGGTCGCCGTTTCAACGCGCCAGCGGCTCGCTTCACTTCACCGATCGCACCTCACGCCTTCACTCCTCCACCAGATGCCCCTCCTTGCCTCGCATTTCCCTCCCCAAGCTCAAGCGGACACAGAACCTGCCATTGCCGCCGCCCCAAGCTCGCATCGCCACCGCACCTCACAGCCTTGCCATTTTCTTCCCAGAGCTCGCCAGTAGCTCCGCCGTGGTGCGAGGCACACCATGCGCACACTCCCCGCCCCAATGACCTAAGGTAGAGGTCGAATCGACCGTTTCCTCCTTCATCGGCCATGGTCACGCCGATCGCCACGCGGTCTGCCGTGGCCAGCTTTTCCTTTCTCCCTCCCTTATCTTGCGTATCATGGTCGCCTGCATGAGTAGCACAGGTTGGTGTAGTTAATGGGATCGATTAGGGTTTGTGTCTGGCGAATTTTGGCCGACTGCCGTCGTGGGTCGCGCCGCCGCTCGCACGGAGCTCACTCCGGCGGACCTTTCCCTTCATTTGCTAGCGCAATCGAGTCGCCTCGACTTCAATTAGGTCGCAGGATAGTTCTTGGGCCTTGATTTGGCCGGAGTTGGCCGGCAGCCGTCGAACCACCGACATGCATGCCGCTGCTCGCCGGCGTGCATCGCCTCGTCATTTCTTCCAGCTTTTCTTCACGTTTTCTGGTGAATCCGAGTCGCCTTGGCTCGCTGCAGCCTGTAGGCTAGCTCTTGCACCTCGCCGTGGTCGATTCCGGTGAGTTCGCCGTCATGCAAAGTCGCCGCTCGCCGTCATTTTTCCGCCGCGATAGCTTGCATCTTGTACACCAATGGGGTCACGTCGACGAGTTGAGTCTAGTGGTGGCCGTAGTTGGCCGGTGACCTCGCCGCTGGCGAGATTGCCGACCACCGGCGACCTTTTCCCTCGGTGTGGATCACGTGCAGAATATGCTATTCTTTTTTGGACTTAAGTGCAAAATGGCCAGATAGAGAGAGTTTCTTTATAGGGCTAGGTTAATTACTAGAAAGTCTAGGGTTCCCGGTGCAAAACGGTTTTCTATTTCGTTTTAAAGATTCTGTTTTCTAGATTTTGGTAAAAGCTTTGAAAAATCATAACTCACTCATTTTTAGTCCAAATGAGTTGGTTCAAATTGTAGTATTTTTCTTATGAGTAGATCTATGCATGAAAAATATGAAATTTGATTTTTGTGATACTTTTCTGTATAGATTTATTTATTCTTATTAAATGCCTTTATCTTTGAAAATGCATAAGTAATTCTCTGTTGCTCAGAAAAATATGAATCCAAGTTTGTTAGCCTTCTTGTGTCATGCTCTATCTGTGAAAAATGTTGAAAGACTATGTCATGTATAAATATTGTCCAGTTTAGTTATGATGCCTTTTTCAAGTAGATGATAAATAATTCATAATAAATAATATATAAGTGATTTATGCATGAAACTTTTTGGAGGATGTTTTTATGCTAATCTAAAGCTAAGAATATTCTGAGATCTGTTGTTTGATATTTTCTATGTACAAAGTATTTTATGTCTGTTAAATTGTGCTGCCTTGTCATTTTTGTGTAGGATAAAGTACTTACTGTTTTGATCTAAAAATTTTATGGTAGTCTACATTAGGCATGCTTAAGCTTTTGTATTTTTTACAGAATTTTCTAAGTAATCTAAATTCATGTTGTAGTTCTACCCTGATTTCTTTTAATAATTAATAATGCTTTAAGTCATTATTTCATGTGTATAATAATACTTTTTTGATGTTTGTGATAGGTGAAATCTGTTATTGGTTTTGGTTCAGTAGAGGGTAGTGTGCAAAATATTTGTCGTTTATAATTCCTTTTAATGTGTAAGTAAATTGTAATATGAGGCTTGTATAAGATTTGATTGTAGAAGAGAATGCAGATGACATGTGCTTATCATACATGTTTTAAAATCATGTCAATTATCTTCGACTGAGCATTCATTCACATCAGCATGTACCTTTGTATTTACTATGTATTCATGGTATTCATACGCACCATGCATCATACAGGATCGTCAGAGCTCGAAATGGTAGTTCCCGGAGTACAAGGAGAGGAAGGCCAGCAGGAAGCCTTGGTACAGGGGATAGCAGCAGAAGAGGATCCCGAGGTTGATCTTCCTGAGTGTCCCGACCATCAGCCAATCTCTTTCCTGAAAGGCAAGCCCCGGAGCATTCTCCCTGTGGTTTGCAAAAATATCTAACTTGAGTCCTTTACTTGTTTGATGCATTAAGTTATAGGCGTTGTTTTATACCGTTGTTGCATTACTTATATTCCTTGCCCACTTGATATAATTCTACCCTGTTAGTTTCAAGTGCGATTATCTGCTTAGCCTTGTTTTAACTAGATCGGTAGAAGTCGGGTGATTTCCTATCATCCGCGAGTTATAGGTGGTGACTCGGAATGGTTGAATACATTGTTATCTTGGATAACCATGTGGAGATAATAAATCGAGACCGGGTGGGGGTGTTGGGACTGAACTAGAGGTTTGATGAGGTTATCCCATCTGTGTCGAACTAGGACCTCGTCCGTTGTACGTCCTCAAGTCATATTGAACGCATGCCTCACATTTAGCTGGAAGGATAAATCGTTCCGACCGCAAAGCCTGGGTTTGGTTTGGGCCGAGAGTCGACCTACTGTACGCATCGTATTGGAGAAGATGGGGGACCACGGGTTACACGGAGAGTAAGTCCGAGGTCAGGGTCGCCCTGAATAAGGCAGCCGGGCGGTTCCCGGATACAATGGTACCTGTTGATCCCGCGATTTTTCGAATCGAATTTTCGGTGATCTGTAGCTCACTTTAGCGGGTGAGTGTGGTTTGTGTGAGGAATACCCACCAGCCAGTTAGTAATCGATTATAATCGCCATTGTTCCTGGACAGTGAACACTTGACTTGAGCAGCGACATCGTAGTAATAACTTGAACAAAGAGATGAGATGGTTGACCGTGATGTTGAAAGGCACTCAACTGGAATTGGTTACTATTCTTGTTGAATAATTATCACCATGCTTGTTTAGTACAGGTGCTAATCTAGCATGATAAGGTTAATCCAGCTAAAATACAATGCTAGAAGTTATAATAAATATTTCTTTAATGCAAGCTTTTCCACAAACAAATGAGTCAGATATTCCGCTTATATAGCCTTGCATACTCCTTGGAGTCAATTTATTTTTAGTTTATGATGGGTAAGTCTAGCTGAGTACATTCTCGTACTCAGGGTTTTATTTTCCATGTTGTTGCAGATGGTGAGATGTTTTATGGCTACTGTCAGCACTGTTTCTATCCTACTATGGGCGATGACTAGACCTTGGGCATGGTCACTCTACTCTACCTTATGCTTTTGCTAGATATTGACTGAGGATCTAGCACTGTATTTGAACTAAGGGGTGTATGTGGATTTGAACTAAATCGCTTCCCCTTTATTTCGAATTTGAACTTGGGTCGTAATAACTTATTTCGAACTTTGATGTTTTAAACTATGTGCGAACTATGTATGTTATGAATGGTGACGGCTAAACTTATTATGATCTTGGCTATGCCGAAAGTTGAAAATCTTTCAAGATTTCGGGAATGACTACCGGGTTTATTAGGTCTCAATCATGTACTTTGTTATCTTAATGGTGAATTACATGCTTGTGCTCTAATAAATTGGTTGGTTCTGTTACAGAGGCTCATCAAGCAAATCTACCATGCACCCTATCATCAGGTGATATTCATAAATAAGCACTAGCAACTAGATAATATGCCATGCGTAATAGGATTCTACGAGGTTGGGTGGGGTGTGGCACCTGAATAGCTATCACTCGAGTGCTCCTTCAAGTCCTTGGCATGCTCCTAGTCCTCCTCTTCGGGCAACTCCTTCGCAAAAACTAAATCGAGACAATAACGGTCGTGGGAGCGACCCCTATAGATCAATCACAAAGAAGCAAATGAAATCCAATAACTCCAAATGCAATCATACATAGGCCTATGATGCAGAGCTCATTTTTATGAAAATTTGGACACTTGGTTCATATTTTTCAGAGATCGTATGAAGAAGTTATGAATTTTACAAGATTTAATCATAATTAGAAAAAGAAAAAGGAGGGGGCTAATCAGAGCGTGACACATGGCGTCTCCTGGTTGGTCCACGTGGCACAGCGAGTCAACAGCAGGGACACGGAGGCTGACGTCATGCTGACATCATGCTGACGCAGCCCTGACGCGCGGATCTGGCGGTGGGACATCATGCTGACGCCATGCTGACGTCAGCACTGACAGGTGGACTCGGTCAGCGGCTGACAGGTGGGACCCACGGTCAACGGTCACTGATAGGTGGGACCATGGTCATTGGTCAATGTTGACCGGTCAACGGTCAACCCGAACCGGGCTTCGACCGGGCCTTGGCGGGCCTGGGTAGAACCGGATCTGGGCCGGGTTGGGCCGACCCGTCCAGACACGTGTCGAGCAGGGAGGCAGGCCGCGTGGCAGGTCTGGGCTCTTACTGGGCCAAGTCCACAGCCTGGTCTGGCTGGTGCGTGTGGACTCCATCCACGGTGGACCGTAGACAGAGGGGCCATGTGGACCCAGCTGGTTGGCCCAGCGTGGCCACGTGGGCCTGGTGGACTCGGTCCACACGGGCACAGGGGAAATTTTCCCCTTTCCCCTTCTTGCGTGCGCGCGGCTAGGCACGGCCGGACTTTGTCAACGGCGGGCGGCGCTGCAGCTCTGAGCGACCGGCGGGCTAAGGCGGCTGGCTGGGGCTTCGTAAGGAGGTGGCGACGGCAGTGGCGGTGACATGGTGAGCTCGTGACGGATAGGCCGGCCGGTGTGCGCGTCGCGGCGGCGTGAGGCAGCACAGCCACGGTGGTGGGCGGCTACAGCACGCGGGAGGCGGCTTTGATGTGCTCTATAGGTTCTCTAGGCCAAGGTGGAGGCGGCAGTGGGGTGCACGCGGGCTCACGGTGCCTCTGCTTGCCGGTGCACGTGCAGCGGCGGCGCTGAGCAGCATGGCCATGGCGGCGGGGCGTAGCAGCGTAGGGGAGCGGAGGCTAACACATGCATCCGATAGGCTGGGCTGACACGAACAAGGCGAGGTCATCAATTTAGGGAAAGCGGCTTCGTAGCGGGCAGGCGACGGCGAAGCGCTCGGCGGCGACAAACAGCATCGACGGTGAAATTCCCCGACGAGGCTGCACCTTCTCCTCCATCTTCTCCTCCAACCTACCGGGTGGAGCAGCTGGGAGCTCCAAGTGGCTACAGGTGCGGCTACGAGGGCTCGTGGGGGCACGCGCGATGGGGGGTCACGGCGGTGCACCGGCGGCTGGGAGCCGAGGTGACCAGAGCCGGCAAAGGTGCCAGGCCCCTCTGTGGTCTACCCCACGTCCCGAGAAGTTGCCCGATCAACGTTTGGGACCAAGGCAGAGGTGAAGGTGAAGCTAATGACGGGAAAGGGAGAGAGGAGAGCGGGAACGGCGGTGGTGTACTGGCGGTGGCCATGGCTGAGTAGGGTGAGAGCGACGGCGGTCTCACCTACATGGTGCGTCGGTGCTGGTGGTGGTTCGGGGTTGTGGAAGCCGAACAACAGCGGTCGCGGTGGTCAAGCAGAGCCGCTGGGTCCTCCTCCGGTGAGCAGCAACGGTAGCGGCGTGCGGGTCTGGCTCCGGCAGCGGCAACTCCTCCCCACCCCCTTCTTCTTCCTCCTCTTCTCCTCTTCTCACTTGGACAGCAATGGGTGGCAGTGTGGCTGAATGGCGGCCGAGGATGGGGAAAACCCTAGCACGCCGTGCTTCTCCTTTTATAGGCACGGCGGCCGGCGGTCATGGAGGATGGGCGGTGGAGATGAGTGATGCTCATCGGGCGGCTGGGGCGCGGCCGAACTTAGGGTTAGGGTTTTACGCTGCTCGGCCGAACGGGATGGACGGCATCCGAGGCGTGGCAGTGAGTCACGAGCGAGCGGTGGATGGCATCGCGTGGCCATGGCCTTTTCTAGGCCGGCGGATGCGATGGGCGAGCGGCCAAAAGTGGGAAAAGGAGGCAGCTGACAAGCGGGGCCCGTCTGTCGGCGAGAGCGGAGGCGCGGCTGTGCGGGCAGCGCTGCCGGGCCACCTTGCTGGGCTGGCTGGCCTTGCTGGGCTACAGAGCGGTGCGAGCGGGCGAGCGGCAGCGCAGCAGACTGCCTTGCTGGGCCATTAGCCGGTTTGGGCCGCAGCGCAGGTAAACGGGCGTGCTGGGCTACGGCGCACGCGGGCGAACGCGGGTGAGCGGCAGTGGCTTGCTGGGTCGGCCTGGCCATCTGGGCCGCAGCGCGAGCGGGCGAACATGGGCGTGGCCTGGCTGGCATGCTGGGCCAGGTGGCAGTAGCGCGAGCAGGCCAGTGGTGGCAGCTGGACTGGGCCGCATTGGTCGGTCGGGCTTCTTGCCTATTTCCATTTCTTTCCTTTTTCCATTTCTTTTTCTTTTTCTATTTCTTAGCTACTAACTAACTATGCTAAAGATCCTTGTTAAATATGTTAGTGACCATGGTGCACACATCATGGTAGGTCCACCAGGGTGTCATGGTCATGATGGTTCCATTTCCTTGGTTAGTCGACATACATATATACATGTGATAATAAGTTATTCGATTTTATTGAGCATCACATAAAATCGAATAAGATGCAAAACACATTCTTGTAAAGTAAAATGCAAATGCTCCAACTAACTTTGGTGCTACTTGGGCAACTTATTAGGTGTTTTCCTATATGACACACACCAAGCATCGGATACTTTAGAAAAATTTTTGAAAGTTCGTATTTTTGGTGTTAGGATTTTCAGGGATATTACAGATATGAACGAAAATGTTCACGTCTATAAAGCTCGACTTGTCGCAAAAGGTTTTTGGCAAGTTCAAGGAGTTGACTACGACGAGACATTCTCGCCGGTAGCGATGCTTAAATCTACTCGGATCATTCTTGCAATTGCTGCATATTTCAATTATGAGATATGGCAGATGGATGTTAAAACAGCCTTTCTAAATGGGTATTTAGAAGAGGATGTGTATATGATACAGCCCGAAGGTTTTGTTGATCCTAATAATGCTGGAAAGATATATAAGCTTAAGAAATCTATTTATGGGTTAAAGCAAGCATCTCGAAGTTGGAATATTCATTTTGATGAGGTAGTCAAAGGGTTTGGCTTCCGTCAGAATGAAGAAGAACCTTGTGTTTACCAGAAGGTAAGTGGGAGCGCTATTGTGTTTTTGATCTTGTATGTTGATGACATACTATTGATTGGGAATGATATTCCTATGTTGCAATTTGTAAAGACTTCACTAAATAATAGTTTTTCTATGAAGGATTTAGGAGAAGCAGCATACATCTTGAGAATTAAGATCTATAGAGATAGGTCGAGAAGGCTAATAGGATTAAGCCAAGACACGTACATTGACAAGGTGTTGAAACGGTTCAACATGGAACAGTCCAAGAAAGGGTTCTTGCCTATGTCACATGGTATGCGCTTTAGTGACAAGCAGTGTCCTTCATCAGATGAAGAGCGCAACCGCATGAGTAAAGTTCCATATGCTTCGGCCATTGGCTCCATCATGTATGCCATGATATGTACTCGCCCAGATGTCTCATATGCTCTAAGTGTTGCAAGCAGGTACCAAGCTAATCCGGGTGAACCTCACTGGACGCTTGTTAAGAACATCCTAAAGTACTTACGAAGGACTAAGGTGTGTTCCTAATCTATGGAGGTGAGAAGGAGCTCGTTGTAAACGGTTACACCGATGCTAGCTTCCAAACCAATGGGGATGATTCACTATCTCAATCAGATTTTGTGTTCACAATAAATGGTGGTGCAGTTAGCTGAAAAAGTTCTAAACAGGAGATGGTGTCCAATTCTACAGCAGAAGCCGAGTACATTGCAGCTTCTGGCGCTACAAAGGAAGGTGTTTGGTTGAGGAGATTCCTTATTGAGCTTGTGTGTTTCCGAATGTGTTGGGCCCATTGAATTTACATTGTGATAACAATGGGGCGATTGCACAGGCTAAGCAGCCTAGGGATCACCAAAAGAACAACATGTACTTCGGAAGTTTCATCTCATTCGAGAGTTTGTGAAATGAGAAGAGATCAAATTGCGCAAAATACATACGGATTTAAATGTAGCAGATCCTTTGACAAAGGCTCTTCCACAGCCTAAGCATGAGGTACACATGAGGTCTATGGTGATTAGACATCTAAGAGATTAACTCTAGTGCAAGTGGGAGACTGTTGGGAATATGCCCTAGAGCTAATCATGTAGATGATGATATTCCGATTGTATCCATGATTAATAAAGTGTTCATTGAATATCCATTATAGAAAACTTGTATTGATTGGCGATTATGTGAATTGTTTATGGAACTCAATTACTTGAATGGTTATTCTAAAGTTGTCCCTGGTTGGCGTTCTTGTGAGAACACACTTGAATATTAGACCAGCACATGTATTAGTTGATGGCTATGTTTCACAAGTCATGGACATGGAGATGTTAAACTAATAATATGGGCACATGTGAAACATGTAGGCTGGACTGACCCGACTTGAGAAAGTCTCTATTCACATTATGTACGTTATGTCCTTAGACCTAAGATTGTGGTATATACTCAAGATGTGAAACAGCCTACTTAGGGACTATCAAACGCTGCTCCGTAACTGGGTAGTTATAAAGGTGGTCTTCGGGTGGTCGGGAAGCATGCTATGAGACATAGACAATCAAGATGGAATTTGCCCCTCTCTACGCGAGAGAGATATCACTGGATCACTCAAGTGATTGGATCAATAAATGCATGGCCGTGCTTGGGTTAAGTGTTAACCCACGAGTTGAACCATATATCGAGTGGCAAAGGGAATAACTTGTATGTGGTCATAGTGGTTCGTCTGATATGATCTTTGCGTGCACATAGGAGTTATCACGCCTTGCTAGAGGCCGCTGTCAACTATTGGGTGAGTAGGAGTACTCGGCCCATGTCAATGTGTGCGTGAACCCATAGAGTCGCACGCTTAAGGGGCTAGAAGCCTAATTTGGGTTGGACCCAAATTAGACAAGGCTTAGGGTTACTAATGGGCCTCCAACTCGTGAGCTCATTGGGGATGCCTATATAAGCAAGGGGTAGGGGAGCGGCCAGGATTGGACACGCCTTTGGCAGTCGCCGTCGCCCTCCCCATGCTCGTGCCTTCTGCTCCTCATGGACCTAGCAGTCCGGAGGCACATCCTTTCTTCCCTGCACGTGTGGGATTCCTCGGAGGTGCTGCATCTGGAGCACTGGGACGAACCGCGTGAGGGGACTGAGGTGACAGACGACCACGCAACTGCACTGCCTTCTACGACGCGTACGACTACATCAAGTCATCTTCCGCTACACCTGCGCATCTAGTGATAATCCCATAACCTGTAACTAGCAGTAGATCCTGGTTTATGAGGTTAAAAAGTTTTGTTTTCTAGCTTCTGTAGCACCCTCATAACCCTTCAGACAGTGCCTACCCATTTTCTCCCAATTTATTCTACCCCATCGATTTTAGGCAGCCAAGTTTAGGCATTTATTTGGACATTACCTACCTTCCTCTTTTAGCTGCTCAGTTTACTATCACTAGATGGCACTCACATTCTAGCAATGCTCCTTTCCTTCACAAAGCACCCCGCCGCCAAAAAAACCCTCATACCCTCTCCTACCCTCATCACATTCACATCCTATGCCAAAACACTGTCAAACATGGAACCCAACACCTCTAGCTCCTCGACCACCCGGACCTCCCCTGCTATGGTCCTCAAGCATGGTGAGCCTCCATGCATGACTTGAGCCTCCTATCACCTGCATTCTCCCCTACACCATCTCCCGGCCTCCTCCCAGTGTTTGGATCTGGATATGGGTCATCCTGGTACCAGCAGATCCCACCCTCGCCGGCTATGGCTTTGGGGAATGGCTCCCTTTATGTACATGTGCACACAGCATCATCACAGTCCTTGCCCTCATCCTTCCCCAAAGCCGACACTCTCCCTATGGTGGCTTATGATCTATTCGGCAATCCAGAAACGACAACGGCCACCCCTCTCCCGATGCTCCTTAGAGCTAGTGAGAGGATGGGGAGTCATTCTCAAAGGCAGCATTTCCTTTGCAAGAGTGCCTGAGCTCAGGCTTGTGCACCTTTGCATGCGAGTCTACGCCGTGGCCAAGCAACAAGATGTCGACGTCCTTCCTATCATTGTTGTCTTCTAGTGGCCTGATGCTAGCGGTGGAAGAGAGCTCCATTAATGTTCCACTTTCGCCCAACAAGGAGGAGGGCAACATATATGTAAGTGTCTTCCTTGTCTTAGATCTAGAGGACCTACTTCCCAATGCATCATTGACGGTTGGTCTGCAGATGGCTGGCAGCTGCAGCGAGGCAAGTGCACCTTAGATGGCAACAGGGAGCACCGACAACAAATGCATGTGCACTATGGTAAGCATCAACAGTGGGACATTGGCCTGCCACTCTGTTGGCTCGTCCATAAGCATCACTAGCTCCATCGGAGGTATGATGAAACCAATATCACCTATGCTGCCCCTGGTACCACCATCATCCCAGGGTGCCAATGCTAGTAGCAACAACTTTAGTGGCTTCGTGCAACCATCCTCGAGTTCTATTCTTTCCCCACTTGTGCCAACTCTACATGGGCCTCTGTTGTCGGTGAAGCAAGAGGTCATGGAGTTAGGGTCTAGCAAGGAGTACGTCAACGCCCCACCATGTTGTCATCCTGTTGGCTTTGTATCACCCATTGTTGATGATGATGAGGACGAGTACAACATTTTTAGTAGCTGGGGCAGCAACAACCCTACTAGCTTTGCTCCCAGCAGCTGGCTGGGAAGCAGTAGTGACAAACCTAGCTTTGTTCCTCGCAGTTGGGGCTATGGTAATAGTAGTAGCCCTAGCATGGCTCCTAGTAGCTGGATTGGCAACAACAGTGGCAGCACTAGCTTTGCTCCTAGTAGATGGAATGGTGACAGTAGCAGCAGCCTTAGCTTTGCTCCTGGCAGATGGGGTAGCAACAGCAGTAGCCCTAGCTTTGCTCCTAGCAGATGGGGCAACAACAACAGCAACCCAAGCTTTGCTAGGAGCATGCCATGTTTCAATCAAAGCACATCCATTGACATTAGCCCCATGATGAAGCTATCTATGGGAGGGAAGATGTCATCCACTTCTATTCTGTCACCGCTGCCAAGGATAGGTGCTAGCAACAACAAGGAAAATAGCAGCGTTGGGATTGTTTTCACCAATCCTGAGAAGGCGATCATATCGAAGGACAAGAAGCTCCAAGAACTTTTGAGAACAGATCTGAAGAAGGTGAAGAGGTAATAATTGCAATCCTAGACATTGGTCATTACATATGATCAATGTTCACTATAGAGAAGCTTATTATCCATGCATGGCTAGGAGACTAGGATTGGAACAAATAATTGACATGTTTTCTTCTGAATATTTTTCAGGATTCTTTATAATCACACATACTCCGCAGCGAAAAAGGTCCGTAATGTGATGCACACCAAGAACCTAGAGCGCATGGTTGTGACACTAGAGGAAAGCTCAAATCATTATGTGTAGAATTACAATTGCTAGAGGTTTGTTCTGAGTTTACAATTACTAGGGACACGGTGAACATTTCTTTTTGAAATTTAACACCAATAATTGTGTCATGTACATATACATGAGTGCAGGAGGTATCTGTCGTGCTCATGACCCAAAAGATGGAGATGCAGATGATCATTGGGGAGCTAGAGCAAAATATGATGCTCATGTTCTGTTCTATTTGCTTTCCTCTAGCATAACTTAGCCCATGCTCTATGCGAGGTCCTTTTTATGTGGTAATATAAATTGATTTCTCAATGTATAGATGATCCATAGGTTGCTCACAACACTATTTGTAGTTGTTCGATGTAGTCATATGCTCTTCAACTCAAGAATAAATTTTTGTTCTTGCCTTGGTGATGAAGATGCTATCTTAATTATAAATTTTATGTCCAAACATGAGTGTCTAACTAGCTCATAAGATAGAGTTAGCATGATGAAGGAAAATGGAGAAACAGATGTGCATCTCTGCTAGTGACACACAATTGCAGGATGCTAAAGACCGTCAGTTTGAAAGACCTTATCACTGGCAGTTTTCACCCTTGTTGGTGAAAATCATCGATGATTTTGTTATAACTTGGTGCTGATTTGTTCCATTAAGTAATATACATAGAATATACATGTTTTTGGGTGTGAATTTAGTAGTATTTAATATCATGGACTTATGTATGATCTCTGTGCTCCTACTAATAATGTTTTAATAATGTTTTCCTCAATAATTATTGTACAAATTTTGTTCCTCTATTGAATTATCTATAACTATCTAGTTTAACTTTAGTTTTGTTATTCCTCTATATGCAGTTGTAAGGTAAGGACTAAGAGATGAGATTGAAAACCTTAAACACCTAAAGCTCATCAATTAAATACAACCTAGCTCACTTATAAACCCTCTACAACAAGGGATGAGTGAGCCCATGCATGGTTGAAGGGTAGCAACTACTAATACTTTGAGCAACCATCAGAAGAACCAGAAGGTCATCAGGAACAAGACCATGAGAAAGTATAGATTTGTTTATCAACCATTCAAAATTATTGTTGTATCAAAAACATTATGTCTTGATCAACATATGGATATTTTTATAAGTCTACTTTAAATTAGGAAAACTATTCCTATACTTATTGGTTCGTATGTTATCTTGTTAATTGTTGACATTTGTTTTGATATATTTATATACATTTTTCTATATAATGGTAAATTACTATAGTTACTATGTTTGTTTTGCTTGAAATAATTACTATAGCGTGGGATCAACCCGCGTATGCTTAGCATCTGGGCTCATTGTCCGCTGCTACCTGCACCGCTGGAGCCACCAGTTAGGGTTGAAGCAAATGGTTCAAACCTAGACCGCAGCCAGCTCGTGACATGCACTACCACCACGGGCAACTGGTGCACATGGTAGCAGTCCATAGGGGCGGCCAGGGCTACAACCACTAGCCTGTTGAAAGTCCCTAGTTTGGTTTTGGATAATTGATAAAACCTAGGACTAACCTTTGATCTAAGTGGATGATTTAGATAAGGTGGTCCTTGCCAAGTGGAGCTCATTATAGATAGGTCATGACATGGAGTGGTGTAACCAAAGGTAAAGATCAAGAAGGGGCTTGGCTCGATGAATCGGATGGAAGTGTGAAGGGAAAGACAAGCGAGGGACCATGCGTGGTGAAGCTTGGGAAAGACTTGGCGCCGATGGACCGACCAACGGTCAAGAGCATGTAAGATCGAGATCGATGGACCAAGACAGTTGCATGATGACATAGAATGTCACATGTCATGTGAAGGCTTGGCGGTTGATGAAAAAGAAAAATGGGCTTAAGGCAAAGGTATAACCTATAGGGCCATTTTGTTTTGCACTCAAGACACCATAGAGGGTGCGAGTAGTTTAGGATCGATAGCCGAACTATAAAGAGGAGAAGTCTTCGGTAATTCGGTTCATGAGTGCCACTAAGTCTATCATTTCATGTTGATGCATTAGGATCTAGTGTGCTAATTGAAAACCCTTGAAAATGATTATGAAAATGCTAACACACAAGCACATGAAGATGTACACTTGGTGGTGTTGGCACATTTGCAAGGGAGGCTGTGTTGAAGTTGATTGTGATCAACTTGGAGAAGAGAGAAAGGTTTGGAAAACTACTTTCATCCTTAATGATTGGGACCAAGAGGATATGTGGGTTCTGTAGTCCTCTTAGTAAGCTTTCCAACGAGTCCAAGAACATCAAAAATAGAGTTCAGAGCTAATAGATATGCCCGTTTTACTACGGGGTGGTCTACTGCTCAGATGAGCTGCAGACGCTGGTTGCGGATGCGTCCGGAGGGGCTGTAGACGCCCCGGTGCATTTGGGGCAAGCTCCGGACGTGTCCGGAGAAGAGCGTCGGATGCGTCCGAAGGTGTAATGGCTAGTTTGCTTGAAAATCGGTTTTTAACAGAGCAGACGCTGCACAATAACCGGTGTGCGTCCGATGATGGTGTGCGGACATGTCCATAGTGAGAGTTTGAATTTGCTTAGTTTCCCACACGGAAAACAAATGTGTCAGACACGTCCAGCGATGGGCTCTGGATGCATCCGGAGGTCCCGAAAAAAGTTGGCCGGGGCTTGGCTCCCTCTCTTGACTCCCTAACTTGCTTGGCATCCTATAGAGCTGAAGTTTTGCCCTCCAACTCATTCTCTGTTGCTTGATTCTTCATCTTGAGTAAGATTGAGTGATTCGAAGTGCATTTGCATGTGGTGATACATCTAATGGCACTTGCGAGTCGTTTGGCCGGTGATTTCTTGTTACTCTTGGTGAGTACCGTCACCTAGCCGACTTGGAGGTTGTTGGAGGCGTTGGGAAGAGTTGGTTATTGTTCTTGCCCACCTCCGGTTGATTTGTGAGAGGTTCTTATGCTTTCCTCAGTGGAGTGCCAAAGAAACTCTAGTAAATTTCTCGTGTCATTGAGTTAACTCACTTGAGAGTGGTGTCTTGCGGTTCCCTTGCGGGGGAGTGCCTTGAGGGGTAAGTGGCTTGAGGGTCACACTGAGGAACCATATAGGTGGAGGTCAACACAACAGAGACTAGCTTGTCAATGCACAATTGAACCTCGGGAGAAAAATTATTGTGTCAATCTTGTCCCGGTGATTGGTCTTCATATTGATATATTGTGTTTGTTCACTTTACATCTTGGTGATTGGATCATCTACTCATCATGGTCGGTATAACAATCACCACTCTATCTCTTGTATCTACTTCTATATATTTATCTTGTGTAGCTTGTTAGTTTAGTTGTTCTTGCTAGCTCCATAATTTAGAAAGTAGTGACTTATCCCTTGAATGACATAGAGATCATAGAATATATAAGAATTGTCATTCTAGGCTAGGCAAAACCGTATTTACGCCATTTATTTTACTAATTAAGTTTTGTCTAGTGGTTTGTAGATTTTTAAATAGGCTACTCACCCTCCTCTAGCCATCTAGGACCTTACACCCGTCCAATGTCGTCAATCTGCCACTTCACCTACATAGCTTGTACCTGTCCCCGATGCCAGCAATGCTGAGAAGACAGGCGGTGCCGCCACCATAGGAGGCATTAGAACCATCCCCGATAGCGGGTAGCAACATGTGGCGACCGATGCTCCATGACTACAATTCTGCCTATGTGGATGCATGTGGGTGTCGATGTTTGTAGACTAGCATGCCATCAAGTGGTAACCCGGGACAAAGATTAGGGCTTCGGCGTATGCAATGCAGAACTTGATGGTAAATGCATAGAGACAACTTGATGTCCAGTCTAGGGAGAATATGTTGCGTCCTGCGCTTGGGGTTTAGTTGAGGAAGCAAGAGTCTAAGCAAGATTACAATTACTAGGATTATATAGGAGGAATCCTAGTCAAACGAGATCTTCTCCCTTCCTCATGGGATACCCATGGTGCTATGTACCGATAGTGGGGAGGGCACCTAGCGGTGCACTTATGTAGAGAAGGCTAAAAACATGAAGCTTTTACTTTGTGCTTTTGAACATTTATCAGGACTCAAAGATCAACTTCCATATGAGCGAATTGTTCTATTATGGTACAACCAAATCTAACCAAAATGAATATGTATTGGTGTGATTTGGGGTCATTTCCATTTAGAATCTAGGAATCCCTATGCATCATAGGAAGTTCATGAATAAGGACCGGATACATGTTGAAGAACATTTTCAAAAGAGGTTGAATTGTTGGAGAAGCAAAATGTTATCGGTAAGGCTTGTTCTAATTAGCTTTGTTTTGAATAGTCACCTATGTTTATGCTTTCCTTTTTCAAAGTACCTGGAGGGGCCCTAAAGAAATTGGATTATTTTAGGTCATGTTTTTTCGAACATAAAAAAATATAGATTGACTCAGTGGAATGTAGTTTCTATGGAAAAAGATCAAGGGGCATTGGGAGTCCTAAACCTAGGCATACATAATAGATGTCTCCTAAGCAAATGGCTCTTTAGGTTACATAATGAAGATGGGGTCTAGCAACAATTAATTTCTTCTAGGAATAAATATTTAAGAAACAAAACTTTGACATAGGTCAATACATTCCCGGGGACTCTAATTTTTGGATGGTCTTGTGAAGGTCAAGGAAGAGTTCATATCATTAGTAAGTTTGATCTAAGTGATGGGTCTCAAGTGTGATTTTGAGAGGACTTTGTGGATAAGACTGTGTCTTTCAAAATCTCTCTTTCCTACACTATATAATTTTGTTAGGAAGAAAAGTGCATCTGTAAGAACAGTGTTTTCTATGAATGAAACTGTTAAATGTGGCTTTCAAAACATCACTGGTAGATGTTAATTTCTAAGCATGGCACGAGTGGTTGCTATGGTTGCAGATGTATAATTAACAAACCACAGGGATCATTTTGTGTGGGAGCTACATCAAAACGAATTATTTTTAGTCAAATCCATGTTAGACGAAAACCAAACCTACCCGTCAAAATTAAAATATTTTTGCGTTACTTATATAAGGGAGCAATCTTAATAACAAAGGATAATTTAGCAAGACAACAATGGCAAAGAGATAGAAAGTGTTGTTTCTCCTCTTCTGACGAGTCTATACAACGTCTATTCTTTGACTACCATTTTGCTAAATTCTTGTAGCAAGTTGTTTATGTTTTCTTTATTTTAATACGTCTAACTAGCCTTCACAATTTATTTACAGGCCGGTTGGATGGGATTAATAGAAAAATGAAATCTAAGATTATTGTGGGTGCAAGTATAATTTGTTGGGTGATACGGTAAACCCAGAATAATATAATTTTTGATAAGGCCGTAATAGCATCTTATTTGTAGGTTATCTTTAGGGGACCTATTGAACCTTGTCCTCGGAAGGAGGATGACCGCCCGATGATAACGATGGGGTGCATTAATATTGAGACAACAACGAACAAAGTGTTTGCAAGACACGGTTGAAGATTTAGTAATAGAATTGCTTTCTACTCCCTCCGTTCCAAATTATAAGTCACTTTGACTTTTTTTGGTGAATGCATTTTGCTATGTATCTAGACATATTATTATATCTAGATACATAGCAAAATGCATGTACCAAAAAAAGTCAAAACGACTTATAATTTAGAACAGAGGGAGTAGATATCAAGACTAGAAACCTCTCCTTTTTCTTTAGATCAAAACTTTGCATTTGGTATTGCGTTGTTTTGAAGTGTTTGAGGCTTAATAAGAAACAATTATATGTATTTGTTGATACAAAAGTTGAAATACTATTGATGTGTTCCCCTTCTCATAGAAAAAGTTTAGAAATAATTGCTAAGGCTGTATTTTTTCCTCATAAAAACTTAGAGTAAACACGTATTTGATTATTTTTATGAATGGGTACACATGTTTTCTAGATGTCCTTGTCCGGTGACTTCCATCGTTAAGCCATCAAGGGCGCGTTTGCGAGGGTGGCCCGTGGGCCAAATTGTACCCGCGGGGTGCAGGTCGCCGTGTTTGTGCACCTGACCCAAGTTCCAGCCCGGCTCCCTAGATGCAAAATCGACGCCAGAGCCTGGCTCCCGGGAAACACCAATTTCCTGCGTTTCTCTGGAGCCCGGCCGGCTGCAGCGCTTGTGCGCTCGCGTGGCCGCGATGAAGTCACCTCCCCCTCCTCCTCTCTCACCCACCGCCGCTCCTTCTTCCTCTCGGTGAGACCCCGTCTCCTCGTCCACGCCATGGCCGGAGCTCCCCCTGCAAGAGTATTGGGACGCAGATACGGCGACGCGGCCGCTCGTCGGGGAGCAGCAAGGTGACGGCGGCTACGAGCTCCCTGTTAGGGACGGCCCCGGTGCCGGCGCTCTCCATCTGGAGGCGCATTCAACCATTCCTCGAAGCCCTCAAACCTGCACGCGCCCACGCCCTCGTCTTGTCTGCCTCTCCCTCCTCGTCGCCTTCCTCCTCCTCCTCCTTCTCCACCCGCGGCGGACGACGGCGAGGTGCGCGCGCTGCTGGCGGCTGGGGGCCGCGCTGGACCCGACGGGCCGCCTGCTCCCGTCGTGGGCGTTCGGCCACGAACCCTGCACGCCCGGCGGCGGCGGGTTCGAGGGCGTCGCATGTGACGCTCGCGGGGCCGTCGTTAACGTCTCGCTACAGGGGAAGGTGCTCGCCGGCGTGCTCCTGCCCGCTGTCACGGGGCTCCGGTCCCTCACGGGCCTCTACCTCCACTACAACGCGCTCCGCGGAGGCATCCCGAGGGAGCTGGTGGCGCTCGCTGCGCTCACCCTGCTCGTGCCGCACGCTCGTCGTCAGGGCGTCGAAGGCTCCGCTCCAACGCGACGGAGGGGGTGCTGGTGGTCGAGGAGGCGGTGGGGTTGCATCCCGTGGTGGAGCTGCTGGCGGAGAACCGGAGATGACGTGAGCTCGCCGTCGGATGCAGAAGGGAGGTCATTGTAGCAGCCGCGCTCGATCATGTCCGCCAGGTGCTCGATGAAATGCCAGTGAAGCCTTCTCTGGTGGTAAGGCTACCCATATTGTTGTGCAAGGTAGCCATACTTATCCGGTATAAGCAGACAAACACGATCTGAGTTAGACCTGATTCATTTGGTACATGGAGACAAACACGAGCGATTGCACCAATTGGGACTGGCCGAGGTTGGCCTGGCCCTCACGGGCTAGCCGAGCCGGCCCCAGCCACCCTCGCAAACGGGCCCCAACTGTCTTCGGCTGAAGCGATAGCATTCACGATGGCTTCCCAGGAAAGAGTAGTCCAAGCAAGCCAGGCTCAGCGGACGGGGTTCAGGCGCCGCCCACGCGTCCCTCACCGTCCAACGACCCCGCAGTTCCGCAGACGAGCCACTGCTCCACACGGCACCGAGGCTAGGGCAGGCTGACGCACCCCCACCCCGTACACCAACCCAATGACAATCCGGGCCTACTTTGACTTCATTGCTACTAGTAGCAGGTAGCGGCAGCGGTGGACGTGGACGCAGCGCGGCCCCCGATGCGCCAGAGCGATTGGGCGCGGCGCGACCAGTGTTGTGTTGCCTCGGTCGGAAGTCAGAACTGGGAACGGAACCCGAGTCGTCGTCGCCAGTCGTCGTCCCCGAAAAGGAGAAACAAAAAAGGCCAGTTTCTTGTGTTCTCGGCCCACTGACCGGTGGGCCTCCAAGGAAGCTGCCGTCACGGCGGATCCCTGTGGGGCCCACGTGGAAGCGATGGCAGGGAGCGTGGGAGTGAACGGGGTCCCGGTCGGAGTGCCGGCGATAAATCGCCACGCGCGAGCGGCGTCTCGCCTTTCTGTTTCTGATCTTTCTCCTCTGTCCTGTTCCTCTCCTCTCCCTTGGCAAGACCAGACAGACCCACCCACCGTGGTCTCCGCCCGGCTCCGGCCGCCGCTCCCGCCCATTGGCTGCCGCCATGGACGCCGCAGGGTTGGTGCTCCTAGCCTCTCCCCCCTCCCATCGAGCGAGCAATCGGCTATGCTCTCCCCCGCCTCCTCTTTTTCTTGGTGTCGTTCCGACGGGGTTTCTTGATTGATCTCTCTTGGCCAGGTACCCGCACATGCAGGGGACCGGGTCCGCCTCCTCCTCGTCCTGCCGCGCCGCCGACTATTCCGCCGGCTGGGACTCCGCGCAGCAGCAGAAACGCCAGCGCTGCCAGGTAACCAAACCCGTCCCCCGCCTTTTGCGCGCTGTAAATCCCCTCCGATTAGTTGGTGGTTCCGGTCGTTACCATCGCGATTCTCGTGCAATCGGTTGCCGCGATCGTTTTAATTCCTACCGGGAGGGGCTTCGAGTGCATTGCGGCCGAGTATGGTGCGAGGGTTTAGCCTAAAAAAGCTCTTTTCTTTGGGTCGGCGAAATCCGCACCTGGTGAGACAGTTCCTTTGATTTTACCCTGCTTTTTTTTTATTCTTGTGTTTCTGGGGTAGGTTTCGGTCGAATTGATGATTGATTTGTGCTGGTTGTTTGCCGTTCTACCGAATTTACCTGGATCGGTCGTATTGACTGTAGGGTTCTGGGTTTTGGGGGCAATTTCGTTCTATATTGGGGATACAAAAAATGTATTCTTCTTCACTTGTCTGTTCTGGTGGGGATAGATGTTCGTCTTACTTTGGTCATGCATTGGTTCCAGCATGTTGGATGCTGTTGTCTACACTTATGTTTCTTGGTTTGCTTGTGGTTTACCTTTGAATCAGTCCTCATTACTCAAATTGCTTGTATTGTAAAGTATGATCATAGCCTAGGTCTAATATTTGGTCGCCATGTTGTTTTGTGTATGTTTCTACAATCGGACCTCTTCACCTGTACACAATTGGTTTTTGTACTGGTAACTTTTTATTTTCAGTTTGTATTATGCCACAGATACTTGATCTGGAACTAACCTATGCACTAAAGATACCATACAAAATCCTCCATACACATGTAAAGCCTGAAATTGCATTTGAAATTCACATTGCTTGAACAAGCTGTTGAATCCCACCGCTGCATTTATACTCATTTGCATACCATCATCCAAATCCTACTCCTACATAGGTCCCAAGTTAAGATGCTGTCACCAGAATCAACTTACTTACTTTGTTATATTATAGAAAAAGGATAATAAATATACAGAAGAAATCATATGCTATACTTACAGCTGCAGGAATCTAGAACTCAGTGAATCTGGGATGGCCATTTTGGTATGGGTTATTTATGTTGTGAATACATCAGAGTTTTGAGCAGCTGATTGGTTGATTTTTAAATTGTTTCATTGGCAATATGTTTTGCTCCTTTATTACTTGGCTGAGATATGTTATAAAACATATTAGCCATATTAAGCATCCCTGACAGAAAAGGAAAAGCCAACTAGGTGTTGGTTGGGAAGAGGATAGTTTAAAATATGTTTTATACAACATTCAGCAGATTGGGTTTGCTGAATTTTTCATTCCTATTGAATTATTGATCATACGTGCAAACATGATAAAACAGCTTGTAATGTTGTCCAAGCACATGGTGGTGTTACTGAATTGTGTAATTGAAAACTGAAAAATGAAAGGATCGCTATTGAGGTTTGCTTATCAATGCACTGCCACAGGACTCCTCATTTTTCAGGGTTTATCATTCCTAGTCCACAGTAGAGACCAAGATGTTAATGATTCTCATGCACATTCTCAGTAAACATTGAAAGAATCATAAGACACAATTCCTGAGTTCACTGATTTGCATTCTTGCTGCTATCTACTCAACTGTCCATTCTGCTAGGAGGGAGTGCCCAATGTTATTTTTAACAGTGGGGTATGGCGGCTAGCCAACATTCCAAAACTAGCCACTCTCATGGATATAAAACCCACAAGAGATTCGTTGGGGCGTAACCCTCTTAGCGACGCGCTACATCGGAACCCGGGTGTAGTGTCAAATGGGCAAGGGCCGGGTCGTCATCCCCTTAGTGGCGTGTCGTATCGTGATCCGGGTACGATGATAAATGAGCAAGGGTCGGGTCGTCGCAACCTTTGTGACGCGCTACATCTGCGCCCGGGTGCAATGAAAAATGAGCAAGGGTCTGCGCACTTCCCTCGACGGGTGCGAAGGGTAAGGAAGTTAGCCGAGCCAACTAGGATTCGTCTAGGTAGCTGGAATGTAGGGTCCCTAACCGGTAAGTTAAGAGAGCTAGTCGATACAGCAATTAGGAGGCGTATAAATATTCTATGCGTTCAGCAGACTAAATGGAAGGGCCAAAAGGCGAAGGAGGTGGAGGATACTGGCTACAAACTTTGGTACACGGGGACAACATCGGGTAGGAATGGTGTAGGCATCTTGATCGATGGGAGCTTTAAGGATGGAGTAGTTGAGGTGCGGAGGCAAGGCGACCGGATTATCCTAGTCCGGTTGGTAGTTGGAGATTTGGCTCTGAATGTGATCAGTGCCTATGCCCCACAGGTAGGTCTTTGCGGGAGCACCAAGAGGCAGTTTTGGGAAGATCTCGATAGCATGGCTAGTACTGTGCCTATCAACGAGAAACTCTTCATAGGAGGAGACCTCAACGGCCATGTGGGTGCTACTAATGTAGGTTTCGAGCGGGTGCATGGGGGTTTCGGGTATGGTAGTAGAAATTAAGAGGGGGAGGATGTTTTGAACTTTGCGTTGGCCTACGATTTGTTGATAGCGAACACCGTCTTTAATAAGAGGGAATCTCATCTAGTGACCTTTCGTAGCGGACAACACCTGAGCCAGATCGACTTTATCCTTGCAAGGAGGGGGGATAGATGTGCTTGCTTAGACTATAAGGTGTTACCTAGGGAGTGTGTTGTCCCCCAACACAAGCTTGTAGTGGCGGATCTTCGCTTTCGGGTATGTGTCCACCGGGACAATCGGGCCAAGATTGCGAGAACAAAATGGTGGAAGCTTAGGGGCGAAGCAATGCAAACTTTTAAGGAGAGGATGCTAGATGAGGGGCCGTGGGAAGAAGGAGAAGATGCAGAGGGCATGTGGCTAAAGATGGCCATATGTGTTCGGAAGGTGGCTTCGGATGTGTTTGGAGTGAGTAGGGGAGGCAAACGGGAAGCGAAAGACACCTGGTGGTGGAATGACGAGGTGCAAAGGGCTATTAGGGAGAAGAAGGAGTGGTTCAAGCGCCTCCACCATGACAAGAGTGCAGCCAACATTGAGGGCTATAAAATAGCGAAGAGGGCTGCAAAACGAGCGGTGAGTGTAGCAAAAGGTCAGGCGTATGATGACCTTTATCAGCGGCTAGGCACGAAGGAAGGGGACAAGGACATTTATAGGAGGGCTAGGATCCAAGAGAGGAAGACGAGGGACATCAACCAAATCAAATGCATCAAGGATGGGACGGATCGACTTTTGATGAGGGATGAAGAGATCAAGGACAGGTGGAGAGTACTTTGACAAGTTGTTTAATGGAGAGAATGAGGGTTCTACTTTGGATTTGGAGGACTCATTTGACGATACCAACAGACGTTTCGTGAGGAGATTTCAAAAGGCAGAGATCGGGGAGGCTTTGAAGAGGATGAAGGGAGGTAAAGCAATGGGCCCTGATGGTATCCCCATTGAGGTGTGGAGATGCCTAGGTGCCAGAGCGATAGTATGGTTAACTAAGCTTTTTAACCTCATTTTCCGGTCAAACAAGATGCCTGAAGAATGGAGAAGAAGTATATTAGTACCGATCTTCAAGAACAAGGGAGATGTTCAAAGTTGTACTAATTACCGTGGGATTAAGTTGATGAGCCATACGATGAAGCTTTGGGAGAGGGTTATCGAACATCGCCTAAGAAGAGTGACAAGTGTGACCCAAAACCAATTTGGGTTTATGCCTGGTAGGTCGACCATGGAGGCGATTTTCTTATTACGACAGTTGATGGAGAGATATAGGGAGCAGAAGAAGGACTTGCACATGGTCTTTATTGACCTCGAGAAGGCATATGACAAAGTACCAAGAAATGTCATGTGATGGGCCTTGGAAAAGCACAAAGTCCCAACTAAGTACATCACCCTTATCAAGGATATGTACAGGGATGTGGTGACGTGTGTTCGAACATGTGTGTTCGAACATGTGATGGCGACACCAATGACTTTCCAATTAAAATAGGACTACATCAAGGGTCAGCATTGAGCCTTTATTTATTTGCTCTGGTGATGGATGAGGTCACAAGGGACATACAAGGTGATATCCCTTGGTGTATGCTCTTTGCTGATGATGTGGTGCTAGTGGATGAGACTAGGGCAGGGGTTAATAGGAAGTTAGAACTATGGAGGCACACGTTAGAGTCGAAAGGGTTTAGACTTAGTAGGACCAAGACCGAGTACATGAAGTGCGATTTCAGCGCGACTAGGAATGAGGAGGGAGTCGTTAGCCTCGATGGGCAAGTGGTGGCCAAGAAGGATACTTTTTGGTATTTAAGATCGATGCTACAAAAGGATGGCGACATTGATGAAGATGTTAGGCATAGAATTTCAGCCGGTTGGTTGAAATGGCGTCAAGCTTCAGGCGTCCTCTGTGACAGAAGGGTGCCTCAGAAGTTAAAAAGTAAGTTTTATAGGACAGCGATTCGTCCGGCGATGTTATACGGTGCTGAATGTTGGCCTACAAAAAGGCGACATATCCAGCAATTGAGTGTAGCAGAGATGCGTATGTTACGATGGTGTTGTGGGCACACAAGGAGGGATAGAGTCCGGAACGACGATATTCGGGATAGGGTTGGGGTGGCACCAATTGAGGAAAAATTGATTCAGCACCGGTTGAGATGGTTTGGCCATGTCCAACGGAGGCCTCCTGAGGCGCCGGTGCGTAGTGGGGTTCTAAAGCGGGTCGATAATGTAAAGAGGGGTAGAGGTCGACCTAAACTAACTTGGAATGAGTCGGTTAAGAGAGACCTTAAAGAGTGGAATATTCCTAATGATTTAGCTATGGATAGGAGCGCTTGGAGACTAGCAATTAACGTGCCTGAACCGTAATTTTTTTTCTTGTACCATTTATGTGTTCTTTGTTTCTATGCCTCTTTTGGGTTTCATCTCTAGTCTACCGCAACTTGCTTGGGACAAAAGGCTATGTTGTTGTTGTTGTGGGGTATGGTGGTTTGACCATGTGAGGTGTTATTCTGCGGTTCAACGCAGGAGGCAGTTATTGTACTAGTACATATATTTTCATTAGAAATCTTATATTCTTGAAGACCATTTTTAGCCCTCTTACTTAAAGTTCTAAACATAGTTGGTTTTAGAATCTTGTTGAAATTATTCTATATTTTTATGTAAAAAGTCACGAGGGACAAAGGGATAACTTTTCCTAAAAGTCATATTACTGCTGGTATTAGCCTGGTAACGTCTCAGAATACATGGTATTGAGGTTATGTGGTAGGAGAAAAATATTTGCTTGAACCTAAACTTTATAGGTTCGCAGTGAGAGCAATTTTTTTTTCTCAAACACGCAGGAGAGCTGCGTATCATTATATTAAGAAGAGTAAAAGGGTGGGTTTAGAAACCCCATACGGCCACACACACACACACACACACACACTCTTTTACATCAAAAGGTGTATCTCTCTCTCACTTTTCAAACTCGACCCAAGACCACTAGAGAGGAACTCATGCGTTGACTGGCTCTAGAGCAAGGAGATTAGATTTTCCCCGAGCTCCGGCCAAACTCCACAGGAGTAATTCATCTTTAACTGCAACCATAACACTATTTAGGCTTGGTTGAATCCCATCAAACACAGTGATTGCGATGATTCTAAATGGACCAAGCACCTAAAATGATGATGGGGTGAGAGCAAATAGGAAATTTCAGTTTACCATGTGTAAATGGCAGTTTCAGCATGCATGATGCAGGTTCTAAGAATAAGTAATGTTGGTGCAAGATTTTTCTAGATTCATATAACAATTTCAAGATGTAAATTCTTGGCGTGTGTTAAGAGGTACTAATATATTAAAATTTGCATGTGGATTTGCCTCATTGGTAAAAACATATATCTTTCAACATACATAACTTGCTAATTAATAGATTAGTATGTTCTTAATGTTTCAACGACTGCTTATGCTAAGTGTAGTAAAAGGCTAGTTGTCACTTACTCATGTAATGGGTAACGGCACGCTGAATATATTTTGTTGTATGCATCATAATCTGCAAATTTAAGGGATGACAGCTAAATGTAAGAGAGAAGCTGCTTTGATATGTTTGATGGTTGCTTGAATATTTAACCGACTAGATGGCATGCTACCCACCTGCAGCCTATGAGGATAGAAAGCAAATTCTGTTAAGTTTGTTCACGAAATTATCAGAGAAGTGCTGATTCCTAGGACATTTCTTAACTTTAAAAGAAAAAACATGTATTTTTTAGTGAAATAATTTATTATTGGGTTCACAGGTTGTCATGCAGTCCTGTCCACAGTCCTGGAACATTTGCATCTCCTTATTGCTTGGGAAGCTCTGAATGTTGGTCTCAGGGCCCTTCCTCATTAGTTATAGACATTGCTGTAAATAGCCCATTATAGCACTACTGTAGGTTTTTCAATGATCTTGATATGATTATTGCCAATTGTTCCGCTGTTGCTTATAATGGTGTTTTAGCTTCGCTAAACACCACTTGATCACATAATGCTATAACAATATGTCATATGATACACTTTTATCTCTTATTTTATATCTGTTAATTAAATAAGATACAATACAATGCTATCCCTTACCTAGAGTTTGTTTAATGGACCCATAATCACAGTCTTTATAACTTTAAAGGAAACAAAATAATAATCGGTCATATAATCCCAACTAACAAAATCCTTCTATCCCCATGTGAAACCGTGAACAGTACCCACAATGAATAGTAACTGTCATTATGGCTGTTGCATAGGTTTATGGGTTTAGGTGCTAAGAAGTTGCTGGATAGGAAGAGGTACACCTAGGTAGGAGGGAGGGAGCTTTTCCACTTTGCAGCCGAGTAGTTCTGCCGCTCTGCATTGGATAGGAAAGGGGTGGAGAAGGTTCATTTATCAGGAATCTACTTGTTGCATAATGGACATGCCAGGGGAAGATCCGAGCGATTGCCTTCACGGATCAGCTACTCTAGGTTGGGGAGTAGTGCCGGCGGGAGAAGTTTCTAGATACTTTTCCTTACTTTGTATCTGTAGTACTTCACTTAATTTCCTCTGCAGTCTTAGGCTTCGGTGGCATTTATCGCGTGCTTCTGGGACCTGAGACTCTTGAAGAATCTTTTCCATTTTTCTGTGAAATGTCTTATACAGCTTTTATATGAGAGCACTATGTTGTGTTCTTTCTTATTCTGCTACTCTGTTGGGGTTAGCCCTGATAAGTGTAGGCCATGTAACATGGAACCTTTTTTTTTGGAATGCCTGCATTGGATATTTAGAGTTAACAAAGGCAATTAGGTTTTGCAGTTTAACTTGTTTGTTGGCAAAACATATATACCAAAGTGCCTGTGCTGTTGTGAGAAGCACTTGACATTTTATTGATAATATTGGCACAGGGTTCTAATTCCAATGATCAAGTTGGATCGAGCACAGAGAATAATTCTCTTGAAGCATCTGGATCTGAGCTAAAATTTGATTATGGAAGAAATGAGGAAGAAGATTACTATTTTGAAGATGAAGATGATGGGTGCTATGATGAGGATGATGAGGGATCTGACTATGAGCTTGAGGCTGCTGACTATAATCAACTGCTAGCTGATAAATTTGATCATTTAGACCTGCCTCCAGGTGTGGAGGCTACAGTACCATGGTTGCAGAAAGTTGAAAGGGATGGGCCTGGAAAATTCACGTCAATGTCAGAAATAGAGGAAGAAATTGCAAAGAAATACAATTTTTTCAATCTATTTGATACTGTTGAGGATTTCTTAGATCATAAATATGCTAAAAGTTGTGTTGGAAATGTAAGACCTTGACACATATTACTTCTTTTTTAATTATTTGAAACCTTTTTCATCAATAAATCTACCAACTGTTTCAGGCAAGGAAAGAATGGGCAAAATGAATCCAGCACGAATGGAGTCTACTGGAGAAAGATTTACCAGGTGAGCAATTTAGCTTGTGTCCACCCTTGTTGTAGCAATGCATCTACCTATTCATTGACTGTTCAGAATTTAAGCTCCGTACTTTCAACTTCTGAAACTCAGTATTTCACTTTAAGAAGAAAAACTTCAGATTAATATAGTATTCATACTGAATAATCTCTCTGAATTCATAACTTGAACTTTGTTTTGTGGTGCAGCATTAATTAATATATGTTCGTGTCTCAGAAAATCGAATGGACCTTCTCAGGGCTGTAATGATTGGGCCTCAAGGAACTCCCTACCATGATGGCCTTTTCTTCTTTGATGCTCACTTTCCCCCTAATTATCCTGCTATTCCCCCAGTTAGTATTCAACCTTTGTCAGCTATCACAAAAAAAACTTTGGTCCGTTTGGTACATAATACACATCCATAATTGGATAAAAAAAAAATTGTGCTGATGCTTTTGCAGGTGGTACATTATCATGCTGGTGGGCTAAGGCTTAATCCAAATCTCTATGCTTGTGGAAAAGTATGTCTTAGCCTTCTAGGCACTTGGCAGGGTCAATCTTGTGAGAAATGGAACCCAGCACAATCAACAATGCTTCAGGTGCTAATCTCCATTCAAGCTCTTGTATTGAATGAGAAGCCATTCTATAATGAGCCTGGATATGAACACTATGCCAATAGTGCTGAGGGACTGGGGTATGCCTTGGACTACAATGATCAAGTATTTCAGGACTCATGCAGGACAATGTTATACTCACTTCGTAAACCTCCGCAGGTAATGTTTTGCTAATTCTTAAGCTCTTGCACTCTGGAAAAATGAGTAGTTAATATTATATATATTTGATAGTCCTCTATTGACAGCTATGCTGATGTTGTACTATCTATCATTGTGCTTTTGTCAAATTGAAATGTGGACACAGTCCAGTCAGGATTTCAAAATCTGTGGTTAAGTTACTTTTCATTTGTCGACATTTATTTTCTGAATTAGACACCCAAATTTGAGCTGAAATATGATCCTCGTATCTCTGCCCAAGTAATATCGGGTAGTTGGCTAGACAATTGTTTTCAGTTAATGCAGTGATGTGCTTTTTCATCCTTTCAGTTATCAGCTCAGTGTTCTCTTTCTTAGCGCGTGTGCTCATGTCCAGTATTTTTAGTAAGTAAGGTACCCAAGTTAACTTCGCCTATGTTGATTGGAAGACTTTCTTGAGTCATTTCAACATAGCCGGTCCCAAGCCCGGATAAAGGAGGAGGGTGTGTTAGGTGCGACTAGCCAACATTTCAAAACCAGCCACTCTCATGGATATGAAACCCACAAGAGATGCATTGGGGCGTAACCCTCTTAGCGACGCGCTACATCGGAACCTGGGTGCAGTGTCAAATGTTTAAGGGCCGGGTCGTCATCCCCTTAGTGGCGTGTCGTATCGTGATCTGGGTACGATGATAAATGAGCAAGGGTCGGGTCGTCGCAACCTTTTTGACGCTCTACATCTGCGCCCGGGTGTAGTGAAAAATAAGCAAGGGTCTTCGCACTTCCCTCGACGGGTGCGAAAGGTAAGGAAGCTAGCCGAGCCAACTAGGATTCATCTAGGTAGCTGGAATGTAGGGTCCCTAGCGGGTAAGTTAAGAGAGCTAGTCGATACAGCAATTAGGATGCGTGTCAATATTCTATGCGTTCAGGAGACTAAATGGAAGGGCCAGAAGACGAAGGAGGTGGAGGATACTGGCTACAAACTTTGGTACACGGAGACAACATCGGGTAGGAATGGTGTAGGCATCTTGATCGATAGGAGCTTTAAGGATGGAGTAGTTGAGGTGCGGAGGCAAGACGACCGGATTATCCTAGTCCGGTTGGTAGTTGGAGATTTGGCTCTGAATGTGATCAGTGCCTATGCCTCACAGGTAGGTCTTTGCGAGAGCACCAAGAGGCAGTTTTGGAAAGATCTTGATAGCATGGTTAGTACTGTGCCTATCAGCGAGAAACTCTTCATAGGAGGAGACCTCAACGGCCATGTGGGTGCAACTAATGTAGGTTTCGAGCAGGTGCATGGGGGTTTCGGGTATGGTAGTAGAAATCAAGAGGGGGAGGATGTTTTGAACTTCGCGTTGGCATACGATTTGTTGATAGCGAACACCGTCTTTAAGAAGAGGGAATCCCATCTAGTGACCTTTCGTAGCGGACAACACCTGAGTCAGATCGACTTTATCCTTGCAAGGAGGGGGGATAGACGTGCTTGCTTAGATTGTAAGGTGTTACCTGGGGAGTGTGTTGTCCCTCAACACAAGCTTGTGGTGGCGGATTTTCGCTTTCGGGGACGTGTCCATCGGGACAATCAGGCTAAGATTGCGAGAACAAAATGGTAGAAGCTTAGGGGGGAAGCAGCGCAAACATTTAAGGAGAGGATGCTAGATGAGGGGCCGTGGGAAGAAAGAGAAGATGCAGATGACATGTGGCTAAAGATGGCAACATGTGTTCGGAAGGTGGCTTCGGATGTGTTTGGAGTGAGTAGGGGAGGCAAACGGGAAGCGAAAGACACCTGGTGGTGGAATGACGAGGTGCAAAGGGCTATTAGGGAGAAGAAGGAGTGGTTCAAGCGCCTCCATCATGACAAGAGTGCAGCCAACATTGAGGGCTATAAAATAGCGACGAGGGCTGCAAAACGAGCGGTGAGTGTAGCAAAAGGTCAGGCGTATGATGAACTTTATCAGTGGCTAGGCACGAAGGAAGGGGAGAAGGACATTTATAGGATGGCTAGGATCCGCGAGAGGAAGACGAGGGACATCAACCAAATCAAATGTATCAAGGATGGGACGAATCAACTTTTGGTGAAGAATGAGGAGATCAAGGACAGGTGGAGAGAGTACTTTGACAAGTTGTTTAATGGGGAGAATGAGGATCCTACCTTGGAGTTGGATGACTCATTTGACGATACCAACAGTCGTTTCGTGAGGAGATTTCAGGAGGCAGAGATCGGGGATGCTTTGAAGAGGATGAAGGGAGGTAAAGCGATGGGCCCTGACGGTATCCCCATTGAGATGTGGAGATGCCTAGGTGCCAGAGCGATAGTATGGTTAACTAAGCTTTTTAACCTCATTTTTCGGTCAAACAATATGCCTGAAGAATGGAGAAGTATATTAGTACCGATCTTCAAGAACAAGGGAGATGTTCAAAGTTGTACTAATTACCATGGGATTAAGTTGATGAGCCATATGATGAAGCTTTGGGAGTGGGTTATCGAGCATCGCCTAAGAAGAGTGACAAGTGTGACTCAAAACCAATTTGGGTTTATGCCTGGTAGGTCGACCATGGAGGCAATTTTCTTATTACGACAGTTGATGGAGAGGTATAGGGAGCAGAAGGACTTGCACATGGTCTTTTATTGACCTCGAGAAGGCATATGACAAAGTACCGAAAAATGTCATGTGGTGGGCCTTGGAAAAGCACAAAGTCCCAACTAAGTACATCACCCTCATCAAGGATATGTACAGGGATGTGGTGACGTGTGTCCGAACATGTGATGGAAACACCAGTGACTTTCCAATTAAAATAGGACTACATCAAGGGTCGGCATTGAGCCCTTATTTATTTGTTTTGGTGATGGATGAGGTCACAAGGGACATACAAGGTGATATCCCTTGGTGTATGCTCTTTGCTGATGATGTGATGCTAGTGGATGAGACTAGGGCAGGGGTTAATAGAAAGTTAGAACTATGGAGGCACACGTTAGAGTCGAAAGGGTTTATACTCAGTAGGATTAAGACCGAGTACATGATGTGTGAGTTCAGCGCGACTAGGAATGAGGAGGGAGACGTTAGCCTCGATGGGCAAGTGGTGGCCAAGAAGGATACTTTTCGGTGTTTAGGATCGATGCTACAAGAGGATGGTGACATTAATGAAGATGTTAGACATAAAATTTTAGCCGGTTGGTTGAAATGGCGTCAAACTTCAGGCGTCCTCTGTGACAGAAGGGTGCCTCAGAAGTTAAAAGGTAAGTTTTATAGTACAGCGATTCGTCCGGTGATGTTATACGGTGCTGAATGTTGGCCTACAAAAAGGCGACTTCCAGCAATTGAGTGTAGCAGAGATGCGTATGTTACGATGGTGTTGTGGGCACACAAGGAGGGATAGAGTCCGGAACGACGATATTCGGGATAGGGTTGGGGTGGCACCAATTGAGAAAAAATTGATTCAACACCGGTTGAGATGGTTTGGCCATGTCCAATGGAGGCCTCCTGAGGCACCGGTGCGTAGTGGGATTTTAAAGCGGGTCGATAATGTAAAGAGAGGTAGAGGTCGACCTAAACTGATTTGGGACGAGTCGGTTAAGAGAGATCTTAAGGAGTGGAATATCCCTAAGGATTTAGCTATGGATAGGAGCGCTTAGAGACTAGCAATTAACGTGCCTGAACCATTACCTTTTTTTGTACCATTTATGTGTTCTTTGTTTTCATGCCTCTTTTAAGTTTCATCTCTAGCCTACACCAACTTGCTTGGGACAAAAGGCTATGTTGTTGTTGTTGTTGAAGGTACCCAAGTTCAAGTTGGATATTCTGACACCTTTGTCATCCAAATTAGCATTGGATAGCAGGCTAACAATTGTTTTTTGTTGGTGTTAACATGCATTTTTCTCAGTTATCAGTACATTGCTCTTTTTTCAGCAACTGATGTGGGACAAAGAATCTTAGGTTTCATAGATCTAACGGTATTTATGTCTGTTGATCTGTTGTTTCAGCACTTTGAAGACCTTGTCGCGGGCCACTTCCGTGAACGTGGCCATGCCATTCTGGCTGCATGCAAATACTACATGGAGGGCCATGAAGTTGGATCCAAAGTCCCGGAGGAGGACGAGGACACACAAGGGTATCACAACGGGGAAGGATCCAGCAGTAGCACCACGGCAAAGCCGCAGCAAAATAAGACTGCATTTCGCACCAGTCGCAATGCATCGTTCAAAACTAACCTGGAGGTTCTGTTTGAGGAGCTCTTGATGGAGTTCAATGTGAAGGGTGCCAACACTGCAAGATTCCGAGCGGAGTAATTGAAGAACCAGCTGTTGGCTGCTTGAATTGAATGGGCCTGGCAGCGGAATTCTGCTAACTTTTGAGGTGTCCATAATGGATTGGGAAACCTAAGGGGGTGTTCTTTGGCTTTTGGCTGACCATAGGAATGCTATGTAGATAGCTCTCATTTCTTTCAGTTAACGGTACGTGTTCTGTGTGAAGTTAAACCGAGAATAGTGCACGGTCTTAAAATCCTACTATAATTGAAGCATCCACCCCAAATTGTGGTGTGATCTGAAATTGGCATCTATATAAATGTCTTCCGTTATTTGCCTTTGAAAGGATCAATGGCATCAGGTTTCATCATCAACCAGCCATGTAAGCTATGGGATGAAGCAGTGGTTTGTTGCTGCATTCATTCCATTTTTCTGTGATTCTGGCTACATTGTACTGGTAGAAGTTATCTTGTGCAGGCGCTCAGCGTGCATTTGTGGTATAAGTCTACGCAAGGGTTACTCGATGGGATATTAGGACTTGTCATAGGTAAGCCTCGTGTGACACTGATCGTGTCTTCTCAAATAGCCAAAGGGATCCACCATCCATGTGCTCAGTTTTAATTTAATAAACTAACGTTGCAGTGTTGGTAACTGTGCTATAAAATCCTAACCTGTTTCAGAGCAATTTCAACAGCTGTTTCCAACTACACCTCTATCTCCACAAAACTGTTGGAGTTATGAGACAATTTCATTGCTCTAGTATTCTTCTTCTAACAGTCATCCTTTTCTTTGGTGGCCACTAAAAATATCCAGTCTTCCTCAAATAAAGGGGTTAGTATCTAGAGCCCTACAATAACGTTACTTCTCCAGCGACCACGCTTGTTCTCCATTGTGGACATGGCCAATGCTACCCGACCATGTGAGGGAAGATGGGCCGAAGGAAGATGAGAAAATAGTGCAAAAAATATATAAATAAATTGTAACATGACATGTGGGAGCTACCTATTGGTTGAGAATTTGAGATTGACGGTGCTACGTTGTAAGCTGGTACCCCCAGCGAATGATCTGGGTGTTGTTTAAGCTTTCAATAAAGCCGGGGTAACTCCTTTGATCTAAAACCTATTGGTTGAGATTATTAATGGTGAATTGCTTTCTCTAATAATCCAAAAACTAATATTGAGCACCCTAGTTTTATCTTATTGAGGAGTTGTAGGAGCTATTGGAGATGCTCTTCATACACCAAATTGTAATTGGTGAATGATAAAAGAGAGAAGCTAGATGATTAGTTTAAAAATTTTGTTTGTAGACATAAATAGTTTATATGAGTAGTCTCTATTGTATATATTAATTAGAAAATATAGAAACTACCTCATAGTTCATGGTTGAGATTGTTTTTACCGGCACCCAGAAGAATGGATTTTTTGCACGATACATGGTTTCAAAAGTGTATTAAAATTTATTGAATGTATTCAATCAACTAAAAAACATTTAGCAGTTTTTAAGTTTTATACTGAGTCAAACATTTCATTATTTAATCAAGATTATAGAAAATATATTAGTATTTATGGTGGATTTAGTAAAACTAGTTTTATCTATATCTGGAATGAGCAAAGTATATGATAACAATTAAATTATATATACAGTGAACTGATGGTCCTAAGGGATCGAGAATCACCTACTTCTCTCCCAAAAGAATAGAGATAGCACTTCATTTAAAAGTAATGACAAAATTTTAAATGGTATTAAAATTAGTTAATGACACCAAATAACTAGTATACAATCTATATAAAACTAGAAGCACATATCACATGTTGCCACGGGGATTGCGAATGAATTTTACTAGATGATGGGTAATGCTGATGTGAACAAATAAATGCATGCTAGTTGATAACATTGCATGATATACTGACGTGGATATCTTGCATGAACAGATATATGTCATAATTGCATGCACCAATGGTTTGGAGATGCAGATAGTTTATATGTGGAGATACAACTCTATCGAGGTTTAGGATTATGAGAGATATAAATAAGAATTATAGATAGATAAATATTGTAAAAAACTGAAACAATTTTTGAAAACAAAATCTGATTTTTGCCAAAAGAAAATATTTTTGAATCTAGAAGCATGGAAGTAGCATTGGAAGATCACCTCATGGTAGTTCGTCTCTTTGTAGGAATGATAAGCATATTTTTGAATTTTGATCATGAAAAACTCAATAAAATAAATTTGGAATACTTATTCTATTATAATATATCATTATTTACTAAAATTCGATATAATCTCAGAGAAACTTCCAATACAAATCAACTAATACAAGTTGAACAAGTGACTTTCCTTATTTGAAATATGATATCATTCCAATACATTTTTTATCTTTACAGAAAGACCATTAGAAAAATAAAAAAACATTAGGAAGACTATTGTGAAAAAAGAAACTAGAAAAGACGTGTTAAATCACCAGGTCGTCGTTCGCATTTCCGTTTTCAGGTATTCCCAATCCCACCCACGCCGCCATCTTCCCATCTACATCTACCCTTCCCCTGCTGCTGCCAGCTGCCGCCGCCGCGGCCTCCTCTCCTCTGCTCCTCTCCCCCCTACCGTGATGTTATCGTCGCCAGCCTGCCGCTCCATAAAGTTCCGCGGCCGCAAGATGTGGCCTCACCATTTCCACTACGGCGTCGCCCTCCCTGCCTGCTCGCGCTAACAACTTGCCCGCCGCCGTCCCCTTTCTTCTTTTCGCCGATCCCTCCCTCGCTTTCTTCTTTGCTCGACAAATCCATCTAGATGATCAACACCTCCTTGGGAACGGCCGCGCGCGCCGCCGCCGGCGGGGGCGGCCCCTGCTTCAAGCTGTTGGCGTCGCTCAACCGCCGCTTGGCGACAGGTTGCGCATCCGACGCTGTGGATGCAAGAAAGCACGAAAAGCCCTGGAATTCCGAGCGTATGGCGCTGCCTGCTTCGTGCCAAGATCCTGAGGTGGTTGTCGTGGCCGCCCTAGCATGTCCTCCTCCTCCTCCTCCTCCTCCTCCTCGGGATCAAGAACCGGTAAATAACAAACGTGGGTGCGACTTCAATGGCGAGATGATCTGGGCTTCCAAGAAGCTGCGCTCGTCCATCGCTGCAGCTCGTGGGCATGGCAATGCGGTTGCTGAGGTGAAGAGGGCTGCCGCTGTTGCCACGTCGTCCCCAATTGCACAGGCGAAGAGGGCTGCAATTGCTTCCAAGTCGTCCCCAATTGTACAAGAATCGAAAGGCCAGTCGTCGCGGGGGAGCATTGGCGTGGCCCTGGATGAGAAGAAAGAAGAAAAGCTCCGGCCTTGCAAGTTCGCGCCCCCTGTTTGTGGCTTGGATGGCCTGCACCGAGACTCGGAGGTTACTGTCCTGGGCGTTGCATTGCCGTCTCGCCGTGTTAAGAGACCTGTGGATCGTGATCACCGCCATAGTGCTGAGAAGGAATGCTAACTGATCAAGAGGAGCCGCTCTTGCCCTTCCACCATGGCAGTTTGTGAGGGAAGCAACAGAATAATGTCATATGCTCAGTCGACAGAAATCCAGGAACCGACAAGTAGGAGCAACCCTGTGCAAGAAGCAAAGGCTGCTGGTCAGCATCGTCGCAAGAGTGCCAATTCTTCTGGTCATTGTAATACTCCAGTGCGACCTTTCATGAGCTTGAGCTACGGTCTTCAATACTTGGGCGTGACCGATGTGACACGAGTTCTTGGCAGGACTCTAACTGCCACAGATTGCAGCATGGACCAGTCCCGCGTGCAATTATCACCTCGGGAGGTCATGGATTCACCGTTGTTTAACATTCTTACAACAGATGAGTATATATCTGTGCATCAATTGGACGGTCAGGGTGGACTAGAGGTGGAGGCCATTGATCGACATGGTTATTCCTACAACATGATGTTCAAGTATGTCCATAGCGCCAGGCAATACCGCCTTATGCAAGCATGGGTACCTTTCTTGAGACAGAATGGTGTGCGCCAGGGGGATCTGGTCGAGGTTGGGGCTTTCCGTGTTGATGGGAGGCCCGTTCTGACGTTTCTGAACTATGCAACAGAGGGGTTTTGGATTCCTGAAGAGATAGAGGCAGCAAAAGGCTTGTTGATGCTGTCAGATTTCAACAATGGAACAAAGTCGTAGAAATCATGTCCAGGACATGGCATCGCAGATAATGTAGTGAAATAGGCCCATTTATATCTAGGATATTTAGGTGCTAAACTTCGGTAGTTCTCTGCTTATTTTAGGCTGCTTGATGCTCTTGATTACTGGTTTGTGTGCTAGATTGCTATCATGCTGCTGGAGTTTGTTATCTCTTTAGTTGCGATTCTTTGTAGGATTTACTATCAACATATTTCAAGATGCTAGTATACAGAATAGCTTGTTCAATTCTGTATCCTCAAGTGCATTGTAACTTTTTTTCTTATATAATCATAGGAAAACAAGAAAGATAGAATTTACCTTGTGATTATGAATACTGAATAGTTCTTTGCTACTTATTCTCGGCATTTTCGGCATGTGACACTAGTTATGCTTCAATGTGATGTGCACTGATATGGGCTTCTTATACTTTTGGGGCTTCCATTCCGATTCTGGCTGGAATTCTGTCGCAGTGTCTGGTGGTTCTTGAATTATTGTTCTGTGCACTAATTATAATGATTATGCATATCAATGTTTATCTCATGGTTTAATAGTATCTGGCAGATGATTTTCACTTATTTTCTAGCATGTATTGGGACTAGCTACCTTGGCAACATTTAGTGCATACTTGTTGCATATCTGTAATTAACTTCTTCTGTAATTGCATTTGATCAGGATGCTATCTCGGAGTACCTTTTTCGTCAAAAGCAGTGTGCTCTTGTATGACACTTAGCCACAATTCTACTATTAAGAGAAATGTAGGAAGAGGAAACCTTTTAAATTGAATTATTCACATATAAACTTTAGTATATGAGGCTAGCATTAGTTTATCTTTGTTGTATAGTTTGATGAAACAGCTAAAAAGAACTCTGTACTGTAACTTTGGTTGAGAATACTTGTGTGGTGTTCCTAACTCGGTAATTTTTCCTTATTAGATTAGAAAATCTGTACATGTATTATGTGTGCATAGTGTGCAGTGTAATGGTTTACCATTTGCATTATCTACCTTGTTTCTACAAGCCCTAAAATTTTAAAGGCCGGTTTGTCGTCAGTTATATCATGAAGTCTTAGTTTGCTTGTAATAGTTGTGAACAACTAAAAAAATTGCTTCTGCTATTATCTATTGGAACTTCACCACATCATAATAGGTATGTAGCTCAGGACTTTTAGATAGAATTGTCCTTTTTATACCTTTTTGGTACTTCGGAGTAATAATAATGTAATACAAAACTGACCATGAATGATCCTTTATGATCTTGTAAGTTTTTCCTGTAAGCACACATAATCTTATCAAGAATGACTCCTTTACTCCTTCCTCAATATCTACTGTTTTGCGGATCTTCCTTGATTCCTCTGTTCGTTCATTTATAATTTATTATCGCCATGTATTCTATGTTTGTATATTTGTATAGTATGGATTTCAAAGCAGTGGTGGATCCAGAGGGGGGGCCCTCCTTAAGCCTGAAATTTACACTAAAATACTGTTGCTTAGTCTCAAATTAACCATTAATTTCTGGATCAAACTCTGAACCTGTATTATTTAGACCCCCTTCGTTCTCGTTTTGGACCCGCCACTGTTTCAAAGGTAAAGATGTCAAGTAGATAGGCATAAGTACGTCTGCAACCTCAAGAGAACGAAGGCTCAAGATTACAAGTTGGGAATGGAGTAGGGATGAAATGGTTAATAGGAAATTCAACTTTAGATATCTCTGAGCTGCTCCAGCTGCTAGGAAAGGCAAGCCATTTTGGCTTGACTGTTTCTATGACCTTCTTTCTCAATCATGCTGATGTTCTAATTTCAAGTGTAGATTATTTGTCGGATCATAATTCAGGCTTAGCTGATGCCGATCTGTTGAAGTAGCTAGCACCATGCTCTAGCAGAGAAATTTGCATGCTCATCAAATTCCTAGAATCGTAGTACAATTTGTAACTGGTGACAAAATCCTATGGTTTGCCTTGCGTGAAAATCATCTAAGTTGGGGGCAAATTTGCCCCCATAAATGTAGGCAGAGCAATTTGCCCCCGTACTAGTTCTCCGCACACACGTTGCCAGATCGATGATGCCTAGAGAGGAGAGGGGGTGGGGCCCTCTATACCAAGAGAAGGGGAGATATATATGGGGGGCAGGGCCCACACAATCTAAGTTGAAAGAGTGGCAATTGTATTGGCTACACATATTAGTTGTTTGGGCGAATAATGCCAGGGCTAAGACAAGCTAAGCGAGTTGGCTCAGAGAATGCTATATATGTAGGGGTAGGCCTTTGTTGTCTAGATTCCAGAGATGAATGGCACCCTAATGTGTGTGAGAGAGAGGGTGGCAAAATGAGGTTAGAAGATGAGAAGGAGGTAGGGTTTCTAATTATAAAACCCAAGTTTGGGTTGCACGATCGATTCACGGCTTGAATTTTTACCCTAAGTTTTGTTTCAAATTGACATATTTGTTTGGTATGGTGCCAATTTTGATAGAACTGGTGGTAAGAAACAGTAGGAGAAAACTAATTCTATCATACTAACTGTGCATTTATTTAAACGTGCAGATTTTAAATTCTCTAGAAACATAGTTGAGCTAAATAAGTTTGATTTAGAACAAAAGTAAAGAGAGACTTATATAATTTGAAAAATGTACTATTTTAATACTGCTAGTTCAAATACCATCCGGCTGTTATACCCTACAGAGCTCCTTATATATTGCTGACAGTAATAGTTCAGATTCAAGTATATAATACTCCTAATAGTTGTAGCATGATTGCATGAATCATGCCAACAAGTATTTGTCCATGTATGTATACTTTTCCTCGCCTTATTAGTCCTTCGAGATCTTGGTGTAGATAGATCCACACACCACACACGTGCTCGTGTTTTCATTTGCTGCGATCCCTTAGGAAACTACATCATCATTTATTTATTGTTTACTTTGAAGACAGGTTACCACGACTATTGATGATTTATATACACACTGCCTAATCTGACTTACTCAGAAACAACTCAAAATTGCAGCGGGGCACCGTCTTTATGCTGCGGCTGGCCAAATCGCAATCACCGATATCCCAGATGCCGCACGCAATCGAGAAGCAGCTAGTGCAATGTGACGGAGAATGGTTCTAGTAGTCCGAATGGTTCTAGTAGTCCTGTAGCTCTAGAAGTTGGATTTATTAGGAGGAAGCAAATCAATGTTACTAATCTTTAAGCTGCACTCGATTCTGCTGATGCCAATGATGTTATTACAATAAACATTAAAAGGGTAAACCTTCTCTCTTAAAAAAGGAGAGGAGTTCAGCCATCCCTCTCCCTTCACGCCTGTTGTAAAAGCCCCCTCATGCCTGCTATAAAAGTTCATGGGTCGTGGGCCACCCCAGCCACGACCACCACTGTCCTTGACCAACGAGAACATTGGGCAGCTTCGCCACGTCAAGTGAATACGACATGCCACCAGTCGACGTCCCCGCTGCAGGTTCATGGCCCCACCCATGCGCGGGAATCCAAGAGACTACTATGAGACGTCGCTCTACTGTGCAGTGATGATTTTCTATGGCTAGACCTTTAGTTGTCCTCACTATGTGGACCAATCCAATCAGTCATGAGTAGTCGAAGCGGTTCCACTTGAAATTACATCTGGCAACTTTCCCCATGTTCATCCCGCAACCATTTAACACCGGGTTCCCTTTCAATCGTCCTCTACCATTATTTGCTCTAGCTCTAAACTAGTACAAACCAAAGCTACAAACAAGGCCATTGCCATCGCCATGAGCTCCACTGGAAATCTAGAACCCCAGTTTTCCACTTTCGAAGAGCGCATCAAGTTGAGAAAGAAGTGGATGGAGATCACCACCGAGGAGCAATCTCGCGAGAGCAGCGTTCAAGCAGCGTTTTCTGTGACCCTGAAATGCTCGGTCACCAGGACCCTCAAAGCCAGCGGTCACTGGCAGCAGGTGCAGATCCGATGGCAGGAGAATGTGGCGCCAACAGGACCTTCACCGTGAAGCAATGCGCGAACATCCCCGGCACCGAAAGAGGTGTCCGTGATGTCCTCCTCGGCTTGATGAAGACGGTCATGCCGCTACAGAGTCTCATGCTCAACGACCAGCTCTGGGAGGACATCCTTCCTGACTCCGCGATGCCTCTACTCATCGCCTTGGCGCGCGAGGCCTACTGGGATGGCTGCATAGGCCACACAAATATTGGGCTAGCGGTCGCCCAAAAACTCGAGTTCGTCGCATCATCGGCCCTCTTGACGGTTTGCACAGAGGCGGCACCATTGGGGTGTCGGTACTACATCATCTGCCATGATGGTGAAGGATCTGGTCATGCCACTGGTCAAGGTGTCAATGTACCCTGATGTAGCAACGAATTCAACCGTGAGTGCATCACCAAGTGGTTCGCCCGGAGTTCAATCTGCCCGTTGTGCAAACACGATCTGTCTACGTGTCTTGACCCCATTGTGCAGCAATGCCTCTTGCTTTCCACCTCGTCGGAGGAGGACGAGGCTGCCCCAACGGAGGATGAGGCCACCTCATCAGAGGACAAGGAGAAGGGTGGTGAGCAAGATGACGACAGGGGCAGCGGCGGCGTCGATCAGTAGGTGCCGCTTAGTAGTGTAGCAGCTAATGCTTTTTTTAGGAAAAACTATAGCAGTGGATCTATTTGAAAGCATCTAGGCCCCTTAACGTGCTTTCGATGATTGATGACAATATTTACCATAACTAACATGTGTTTTGCAGAAACATTGGTAAGTTAGGTTATGGTGATGGATACCGTGGGCAATACGGGTTTCATGCTCCCTTGACGATGGAAATCGTTTCGGTTTTCAAAGGATGGACGACAAGTTCAAGAATGGTCAGTTCCGATCATCCATGGTGTTGGGTGACGTCGGATTAGTCGTTAGGACTTTGTTTTTTCCTTTGGCCGTACTATTAAGGGGGGTGCAAACGGGTAGCTTGACCTAGATAAGTCTAATGGTTTAGGTGTGATGCACACTTGTGAAACTTAGCACTAGGTAACTACAAAAAGGCCCTAAGGTACGTTAGAGTTAAAGCCGTTCACAAAGATCGTCGAATTCGAAGTGGAAAGGTTGTTTTAGCTGCATCGGACGCTGGACCGAAGAGGACCGGACGCGTCCGGCCTATTCATTTGCGTGTGCAGTAGAATGTTCGAACGCACCGGACGCTGGGAGAGTGAGTCAGGTGGTAAGCACCAGACGCATCTGGTGCAACGCCGAAAATGATAACGGACCGGACGCCGGCCCGGACGCGTCCGGTGCTACACCAGACGCTGTCCAGAAGCTATGTTTTCAGACCGAAACACCAGACGAGTCCGGTGTAGCGTACCGGACGCGTCCGATGGGTACGTAACGGCTAGCTGAGGTCGTTCGCGTATTTGAAAAATTGAACAGACCGGACGCGTCCGGTGCTGTGGACCGGACGCGTCTGGTGACTCCGAAAATCGTGGTTTGGAAGGTAACGGTTGGATTTGGCCCGTGGGGCTATAAATACATCTCCTACCCCTCCATACCAGATGTCTTTCTTCAGCTGAACAACTTCTTTAGTGTCCAAAGAGAGCAAGAGCCCTAGTGAGGTGCTAGTGATTTGGGAATCCATTGATTAGCACTTATTAGTGAATCAAGAGTAGCAAGTGTACATCCATCATCTCATTAGGCTTTGTGAGGTCAAGTGAGAGCTTGTGCTTATTACTCTTGGTGATCGCCATCACCTAGACGGCTTGGTGGTGATTGGGAGTTTGGTGATCATCCAGCGAAGCTTGTGGATGACCCAACTCATGTTGTGAGCGGTACTTGGCGATTCACCGCGTCGGAGTGACGAAGAATCAGCCCTTAGAGAGCACTTGATCCTTGCGCGGATCAAGGGGGAGCGATACCCTTGCGTGGGTGCTCCAACGAGGACTAGTGGGGAGTGGCGACTCTCCGATACCTTGGGAAAACATCGCCGTGTTCCTTGCCCCTTTACTTTCCGCATTTACTTTCTAGCATTTACATTTCCGTAATTTACATTCTTAGAATTGCCATGCTAGATTAGGATTAGAACTAGGGTGCAGAACTTTTCTTGGTAGAATCCTTAGAAACACACATAGGCACATAGAGTGAAATGGGCTAATAGGTTTTAATTCCGTAAGAAATTTTAGAATTAGCCCAATTCACCCCCCTCTTGGGCATCTTGATCCTTTCAAGTGGTATCGGAGCCGAGTTGCTCTAAATTAGGCTTAACCGCCTAGAGTAAAGATGTCTCATGGGGATGGACCACCGCCTATGTTCGAAGGCGATGATTTTTCTTATTGGAAAGTCCGAATGGAGTCTTATTTAGAAGCTTAACATGCTCTATGTCTTAGAGCCACCACCGAAGGTTTTCCAAAACCTAAGGAAGGCGTTCCTCTTACACCTAATGAGGAGGGGCAAGAAAAATGGAGTGCAAAAGCCAAAAATCACATATTTAGAGGCATTTGCAAAGATGTGTTTAACCGTGTGCGAATCACAAAAACGCCCATGAACTATGGACGGAACTTTGTGCACTCCATGAGGGAACAAAGAGTGAGCGTGAGGAGCGCTATCATCTTGTTATGCGCAAATTAAATGCATTTGAGATGAAAGCTAATGAAAGCGCCAATGAAATGTACTCACGTTTGAACATTCTTGTAGAGGAACTAAATGGACTTGGGCTTAATCAAATGTCACCATCTGATGTTGCAAGGAAGATTCTTTGTGTTCTTCCCATTGAGAAGTATGGCCACATTGTCACCGTGCTTCACCAAGGAGATCTTTCCAATGCCACCCCGACACAAATATTAGGAAAGATCAATGCTCATGAGATGTACATGCACCTCACTCCCGAGGATGGTGCATCATCCAAAAAGAAGGACTTGGCCCTCAATGCTAGCCGTCAAAGAAAGGGCAAAGAAAAGATCTCCTATGACAATTCAAGTGATGGTGAAGTTGATGACTCAAATCTTGCTCTCATGGTCAAGCAAACCACCAAGATGATGAAAAAGCTAAACAAGAATGGCATCAAGTTTGATAGCAAGAAGAAGAAGTTCTTCACAAGTAGCCAGAGAAAACCCATCTCCGAGATGGAGTGCTATAATTGCCACAAGCTTGGTCATCTTTCTCATCAATGCCCGGAACCTCCAAGGGACAAGTACAAGAAGAAGGGCAAGAACAAGAAAGATGATACAAGTGATGATGATGATGAGCAAGAAAAGAAAAAGAAGGAAAAGTTCCACAAGAAGAAGGAGTACCACAAGAAGAAGAATGGAAGGGCTTATATTGTTGGTGATTGGCTCACCGATATTGAGTCTTCTTGTGGGTCATCCGATGATGATAGTGATGATGAGAAGGTTGCCGCCATAGGCATTGGTTCTTCACCGTCACCACAACCACTACCATTTTTCTCATCCTCTACACATTTTTGTCTTATGGGCAAAAGTGACCGGAAGGTAGATCCTAAACATGAGGATAGTGATAATGATAGTGATAGTGATAGTGATAGTGATAGTGAAGATGAATTTGAATCTCCTTCATATGATGAACTTGTGAAGTTGCTAAATAAGTACACTAAAATCATTATCAAGACAAGAGCTAAAAACGATGAACTTGATAGTAAAAATATCTCTCTTATTGAAAAGTATGATAAATTAAAAGATACTAGTGATGAGCTAAATGAAAAATTTGATGTTGTATCTTCCAAGTTTAAAGAACTAAAAGCCTCTAAAAGGGAGCTAAAAGAAAACTATGATAAACTTGAGAAGAAATACAATGAGCTCAACACTAGCTATGATGCTTTAAAAGAGAAGTATACAACTATCAAAGTCAATCATGATAATGTTGTTGTTGCTTATGATATTCTTGCCGAAACACATGATGCTTCTAACAATGTTGTTAAGATTGATATAGCTACATCATGTGATGACTTGCTTGTGGAGAGCATTAAGCAAAGCTCTAGTGACAAGGGCAAGAAAGTGGGAGGCCGAGAGCTATGATGACTATGCTAAGCTCAAGAATGAAAATGAAGAGCTCAAGAAGAATCTTGAACAAGCTAAGGCCATCAACACAACTTCCATGAAAAACCTTGATCATGACAAAGAGTCAACACTTGAGTACAAGTCACTCCTAGAAGAGAACAAGAAACTCAAGCAAGAAAAGGAGCATCTCAAGGTAGGGTTAAGCAAGTTTGCCAAAGGCAAGTCACTTCAAAGTGAACTCTTGATGAGCACCGTAATGAAGACCGATAGAAGTGGCATTGGGTACAAGGCACATCAAGAAAAGAAATTGAAAGCCAAGCAAACAAGTCTACACAAGCCAAAGTCAAAGCCAAAGAGATGCTTTGAGTGTGGACAAGAAGGTCACTTTGCTTATGATTGCAAAACTCCCTCACCACAATCCTTGCCCAAGCATGCTAGACCTTTTGCTTTCAATGCTCACTACTTGCTAAGAAAGGATGCAAGTGGTAAAATGAAAGTCACATTCTTAGGTCCCCTCAACAAGAATAGGCCTAAGAAAATTTGGGTTGCAAAGTCACTAGTTGAGAAAGCAAAGGGCCCTCATCAAGTTTGGGTCCCTAAACAACAAGCTTGATCTATTGTGTGTAGGTGAACTACAAGACCGGAGGAAGTCATTGGGTTATTGATAGTGGTTGTACACAACACATGACCGGTGATCCTCGTATGTTCATCTCACTTGATGATGGAGACCAAGATCAAGACAAGATTACATTTGGTGATAACTCAAAGGGCAAAGTCAAAGGGTTGGGCAAGGTTGCTATATCAAATGATCACTCTTTATCAAATGTGCTTTATGTTGCACCTTTGAGCTTTAACTTGCTATCCGTTGGTCAATTATGTGATCTTGGCTTCCAACGCTTGTTTGATGAGAATGAAGTGATTGTTACCAAGAAAGAAGATGCCCAAGTGATATTCAAGGGTTTTAGATACAACAATCTCTATCTAGTGGATTTCTCCTCCAAAGATGCAAGCTTGAACACATGTTTGTTCACCAAAACCTCTCGTGGTTGGTTGTGGCATATGAGGCTAGCACATGTTGGAATGAGTACACTTAAGAATCTCTTGAAGAAAGATTTAGTGAGAGGCTTGAAAGATGTGAAATTTGAAAAGGACAAACCTTGTAGTGCATGTCAAGCCGGCAAGCAAGTTGCAAACACTCATCCAACCAAAGCTTTCTTGTCAACTTCAAGAGTGCTAGAACTTTTGCATATGGATTTGTTTGGACCAACCACATACAAGAGTCTTGGAAGAAATCTATATTGTCTAGTGATTGTTGATGATTATTCAAGGTACACTTGGACATTCTTTCTTCATGACAAAACCAAAGTGGCAAGTTGCTTCAGGAAGTTTGCAAAGAGAGCTCAAAATGAATTTGATGTCAAGATCAAGAAGATAAGAAGTGACAATGGGAAGGAATTTGACAACACACACATTGAAGCCTATTGTGATGAAATTGGGATCAAGCATGAAGTATCATCCACCTACACACCTCAACAAAATGGCATCGTAGAGAGGAAGAATTGGACACTCATCACACTTGCAAGAACCATGCTTGATGAGTACAATACACCGAAAAACTTGTGGGCCGAAGCAATCAACACCGCATGCTATGCATCCAACTGGTTATATCTTCACAAGTTCCTTTGCAAGACCCCTATGAGTTGCTAAATGGGAAGAAGCCGAACGTTTCATACTTTCGGGTGTTTGGTTGCAAATGTTACATTTACAAGAAAAGGCAACACCTAGGGAAGTTCCAAAGACATTGTGATATTGGTTTTCTTGTTGGCTACTCATCAAAATCCAAAGCATATCGTGTATTCAACCATGCCACCGGCTTGGTAGAAGAAACATATGATGTGGAGTTTGATGAATCTAACGGCTCCCAAGGAGCAATTGAGAATCTTGATGATATAGGTGATGAACCATTGAGGGAAGCCATGAAGAACATTCCCGTGGGAGACATCAAGCCTAAAGAGGATGATGAAGATGATGTGCAAGTCATTCACAAGTCCTCTTCCTCATCAAATATGTCTCAAGATGAAGATAAAGATGGGAGACATGAACATGAAGATACACATGTCTCCCATGAACAAAGAGAGACACAAGCTCAAGATGTTGATGCTCCTAAACCTTCTCCTCAAGTGGTTGAAAGAAGAGCTCCACAACTTCAAGCCCATCCTCAAGAACTCATCATAGGGGATCCAAAAAGGGGTGTTTCAACTAGATCTCAAAATATGACTAACTTTGTTGAACATCACTCTTTTGTTTCTTGCATTGAGCCTCAAAATGTAGATGAAGCTCTTAAGGATCCAGATTGGGTGAATTCCATGCATGAAGAATTGAACAACTTCACCCGTAATCAAGTATGGACACTTGAAGAGCGTCCCAAAGATGCAAGAATCATTGGAACCAAGTGGGTATTCTGCAACAAGCAAGATGACCAAGGCACCATTGTGAGAAACAAGGCAAGGCTCGTGGCAAAGGGATTCTCTCAAGTTGAAGGCTTGGATTTTGGAGAGACCTTTGCACCGGTTGCAAGACTTGAAGCCATTCGTATCCTCCTTTCATATGCATCACATCATGATATGAAACTATTTCAAATGGATGTGAAAAGTGCTTTTTTAAATGGCTTCATTAATGAGCGTGTCTATGTTGATCAACCTCCCGGTTTTGAGGACCCTAGATATCCTAATCATGTTTATAGGTTATCGAAGGCATTATATGGGCTTAAGCAAGCTCCAAGAGCTTGGTATGAGCGCCTTCGGGACTTTCTTATTAGGAAGGGCTTCACAATTGGGAAGTAGATACTACACTATTCACCAAGAAGCATAATGGGGAAATCTTCATTTGTCAAGTGTATGTTGATGATATCATCTTTGGCTCAACAAATGAAGAAGAATGCAAGAAGTTTGGTGATATGATGTCAAAAGAGTTCGAGATGTCCATGATTGGTGAACTTACCTTCTTCCTTGGGTTTCAAATCAAGCAATTGAAAGAAGGGACTTTCATCTCTCAAGAGAAGTATACCAAGGACCTCTTGAAGAGGTTTGATATGAAGGATTGTAATCCAATCAACACACCCATGGCATCTAATGGGCATCTCGATCTTGATGAGGGAGGTAACCCGGTTGATCAAACTCTTTACCGTTCTATGATCGGTAGCTTACTTTACCTTACCGCATCTAGGCCCGATATCATGTTTAGTGTATGTATGTGTGCTCGATTTCAAGCTAACCCTAAGGATACCCACTTGAGTGCCGTCAAGAGGATCCTTAGATATCTTAAGCTAACCCCAAGTATTGGCCTATGGTATCCCAAAGGAGCAAGATTCCAACTTGTTTGCTATTCCGATTCAGATTATGCCGGTTGCAAAATTGATAGAAAAAGCACATCCGGAGGGTGCCATTTGCTTGGGAGATCTCTTGTTTCTTGGTCATCTAAAAAGCAAAATAGTGTTGCATTGTCCACCGCCGAGGCGGAATATATTGCTGCAGGGGCTTGTTGTGCACAGATTCTCTACATGAAGCAAACCCTGCTTGACTATGGAGTCAACCTCGGGCAAGTGACCCTTTTGTGTGACAATGAGAGTGCGGTCAAGATTGCAAACAACCCGGTCCAACATTCCTACACCAAGCATATTGATATCCACCACCACTTTCTTAGAGATCATGTCTCCAAAAAGGATATATCTCTAGTAGGTGTGAGAACCGAAGATCAATTAGCGGATATCTTTACTAAACCTCTTGATGAATCCACGTTTTGCAGGTTGAGGAATGAGCTTAATGTGCTTGATTCAAGCAATTTCATAAGAAAATGATGATGTGTTGTCAGTTGCATTGCATATGTATTATATGTCATATTTACATTCTTGTTATGCATGTAGGGCTTGTCTAACATGGTTAAGATAACCCTCATTAGGAGGTGTGAAAAAGCTTACCCTTGGTTCAAACTTGACAAGCCAACTAGATTCAAATTTCTGTTATTGCATTCATATGCATGCTTGTTATTTGTCGTTTGGTTCCTCGCTCAATCTTATTGCCTATTTTCATAAAAACCTAAGTATATGGTAAGCCTAGGGCAAAATAAATGAAAAATTGAGGGTTTTCGAGTGAGGTTCTCATACTTGTTCCAACTAGTGTTCATTTGAATCTTATTTGAGTTGGAACAAAGTTGGGAGAAAGCGTCGCGAAGTTTGGGGCTCAAAATCCACAAAATTTGAGCACCGGACGCCGAGACCCAACGCACCGGACGCTGCCCCCGGCGTCCGGTCAGTTCAGCGGCCAGCGTTTTCTAAAATCTAAAGACCGGACGCTGCACAATAACCAGGCCGCGTCCGGTGCCGGATGACAGGACGCGTCCGGTGTGGTCGGACAGTAGTTGAAATTTTTTTTCAACGCACCGGACGCTGGAACCTCGCGTCCGGTGCCTCAGACCCGACGCGTCCGGTGCCTCCCACCTCGCCGCGCGCTGTGCCGCGTCCACTCCGCCGCGCCGTGCTCACGTCCTCCGCGCCCGCGCTCGCCGCGTCCGCCAGCGCGGTCGCCGCGCGCCCGCGCACTGCTCCCCGCGCGCCCACGCTCGCCGCGTCTGCCGCGCCGCCGCCGCGCCGTCGCCACGCGCCCGCGCACTGCTCCCCGCGCGCCCCACCTCGCTGCCCCGTGCCGCACCATCCTCACTCGCCGCGCGCCCGCACCCCACCGCGCCGCACTGCTCCGCGTCCGCAGCATCGCGCCGCAGCGCCGTCCTCACTCGCCGCGCGCCCACGCACCGCCCTCGCTGCGCCTGTGTACTGCCCCGCGCCGCACCCGCGCACTGCTCCGCGCCCGCGCACCGCCTCGCGCCGCCATACGCCGCGCCATGCCCGCGCACCGCCTCGCGCCCTCTCGACATGGCTCGATGCAAAAGAGTCGATCCCAGTGGTGATGGTGGAGACGACAGTCCTCCTCGTCCTTCTCGCATCCCTGCGACGGTAAAAGGCAAGTCAAAGATGCTTGCCACCAAGAAGAAGAAGAGGACCAGAGAAGAGAGTGAAGCACAGACAGCAGAGGCAGTGGCAGATGCAGCTGACAGAGCTCGCCTGGGTGGCAGGCGTGGAGGAGTTGTGATTCAGGAACCATCAGTTTCTCCACAGTCACAGCCAGAGCAGCCAGAGGAGTCGGTTCCGAGGCGGTACCCTACTCGTCGTCGCTGGCAGTATGATCAACCTACTTCAGGTACATCTCATCAGCGACAGGAGTCAGTCCCCTCAGTTTCACCTCAGGGACGTGGGGGGCGTTCAGTTAGAGTCCCTGCAGTCAGGCATCTGGACCTTACACATCAGGGCACCAGGAAGATCAAAAGCTTATGATGTCTCCCTCTGAGCGAGTGGTTCCCTAGGGAGAGGCAGCATGGAGTCGAGTACTTCCACACTGCCCTGCACGAGGACTTCTATAGGGCCTACGTCGACACTCGTGCACCCTTCACTGCCATGAGAGAGATTTCAGTTCAGGACTTTGCCAGGGTTGTCGGCGACCAGTTTCTTGAGTACCTCTCAGCGCAGCCCGGGCTTCTTGACCTCATTGGCAGGACTGGCCACTACGTACCAGAGTGGGTCAGAGAGTTCTACGCCACGGTATGGATTGCACCAGATCATACAGCTATTCACTTCAGTTACTTGGGTGAGAGGCGAGGGCTCAGTAGTGCAGAGGCCCGTCAGATTCTTAGGCTAGAGTACCAGCCTGTCCGCCTGCACCAGATCTGCTTTCCTGATCTGGACCCTCCTCGTCGACCACACGCCAGTGTACTCCCCTTAGCCGCAGATGTCCGAGATATCTTTAGGGGAGACTTTGGTGAGGGATCCAGCAGGATGACCAAGGACCTCACCCCTACAGCTCGGGTCCTTGAGTTGATAGTCAGGAGGACTGTTTTACCCAGAGAGGGACAGAGAGAGTCACTCACACGTCTTCAGCAGTGGGTTCTTTCTCATCTTATTCAGAAGATTCCTTTTGACCTCTGGGACTTTATACTCTGTGAGATCGAGGATGTGATCTATGAGGGTTTCAAGACCAAGAGGAATATGCACTATGCACACTGGCTTACCTTCTTGGTCTACCACAGCATCAGGCCCACTCCTCCTGTAGCAATTGAGATGTACCAGACCTCCACCAGCGCTTTCCCGAGGTATGACGCTACCCAGCTCCTCAGGTCAGCTACTGCAGTGCCACCTATCCGGCAAAGCCACAGGCCACCAGTGCCAGAGACAGCCGCAGAGCAGGATGCTACGATTGCAGAGGTTGGAGCTACAGAGGAGGCACAGATGGCAGCACAGGATGCAGCGGGGGTCGAGTTTGACTCTGATGACTCAGATGACGAGGACTTCATGATTCCTGAGTACGTCCCCCGCCGTCACGACACAGAGGCCAGTGGATCTGGGTCAGCTGTAGCTTCACTACTTGAGCGTCTGACTGCACACCAGGAGCATGCTGATCAGTGGTTTGAGGCAGCCATGGCCCAACAGAATGCAGCTATCGCAGAGATCCATGGCTGACAGGATGCCTTCCAGCAGGAGCAGCTGCGGATTCAGAGGGAGCAGCTTGACTTCCAGAGGCAGCAGGCCGAGTTTCAGAGGCAGCAGGCTGAGACCCAGAGACAGACGATACTCTCTCAGCAGCAGATGTTTGGTTTGATAGCCCATCTGTTTTAGCACACTGGAGCTCAGCTGCCACAGGCTCAGACTTTACAGCCGCCACCACAGTCTCAGGCACCCGGACCTTCTTCTCCAGCTATACAGGTGCCACAGTAGTTCCAGCTCTCACCGCTGCACCAGGGCTTTTCACCGATAGGGTCTGGACAGCTCTTCTCTCCAGCTACAGGGTCAGACACTCTACAGGCTACCTTCAGTGAGATCACGGGCCACCCTTCACCGACGTTCACTTCTCTGGGCCCGTCGACTTCTATAGTATCTGTCCCTCAGCTCCCGACCCAGCCAGTGCCAGTGACAGGGGCAGGTACCACTGAGACGGTACCTTCGTCGATAGCTTCCACAGAGGCTCCCCCAGTGCCTTCAGTACAGCAGCTTCCAGGCATTCCAGAGCCTCCTTCTCAGTTAGCTGCTGACCCTTCCCCCGAGGCCGTAGCACTAACCCAGACCGCTTCTCCGTCAGCTACACCGTCAGAGGGTCAAGGTGCTACAGGTCAGCTGAGTCCCACGTCGAGTTCCGATGATCCCGATCAGTATGTTGTGACACCTCGACCTCCCGCGACCGGCACGTCTTCTCCTCCTCCTTCCTCAGATCTTTAGTTTTTAGTACTTGATGCCAAAGGGGGAGAGAGAGAGTATGTCGAGTTTCAGGGGGAGTTAGTTATATAATTATGTATTCTTGCACTCTTTATGTTTCTGGTTGTTTGTGTGATACTCCCATCTGCATCATATTTGCTTATGCATTTGTTTATGATATATGTGACATGGTTATGACTTTCTCATGATATTTATATATGTCACTCGTTGTGCTTGACTCATATGTGTTTTTGCTTCCGCGTTTGTACTCTGATTCCATATGAGCTAGCAATATATATGTTGTACTAACTCTTCATGCAGACAATATGAGTACACTATGTTGGCTTGGTGTCACATGAGTCACTCTAATCCTTTGTTCTTATTCTCAAAGGCTCATGTGAACCAGGCATAGTTGAAAACCTCACTAAAAATCTCCATACTCAAGAGGTTGTCATCAATCACCAAAAAGGGGGAGATTGAAAGCATCTAGGCCCCTTAATGTGGTTTCGATGATTGATGACAATATTTACCATAACTAACGTGTGTTTTGCAGAAACATTGGTAAGTTAGGTTATGGTGATGGATACCGTGGGCAATACGGGTTTCATGCTCCCTTGACGATGGAAATCATTTCAGTTTTCAAAGGATGGACGACAAGGTCAAGAATGGTCAGTTCCGATCGTCCATGGTGTTGGGTGACGTCGGATTAGTCATTAGGACTTTGTTTTTTCTTTGGCCGTACTATTAAGGAGGCTGCAAACGGGTAGCTTGACCTAGATAAGTCTAATGGTTTAGGTGTGATGCACACTTGTGAAACTTAGCACTAGGTAACTACAAAAAGGCCCTAAGGTACGTTGGAGTTAAAGCCGTTCACAAAGATCATCGAATTCGAAGTGGAACGGTTGTTTTAGCTACACCGGACGCTGGACCGAAGAGGACCGGACGCGTCCGGCCTATTCATTTGCGTGTGCAGCAGAATGTTCGAACGCACCGGACGCTGGTAGAGTGAGTCCGGTGGTAAGCAGCAGACGCGTCTGGTGCAACGCCGAAAATGATAACGGATCGGACGCCGGTCCGGACGCGTCCGGTGCTACACCAGACGCTGTCCAGAAGCTATGTTTTCAGACCGAAACACCAGACGAGTCCGGTGTAGCGTACCGGACGCGTCCGGTGGGTACGTAACGGCTAGCTGAGTTCGTTCGCGTATTTGAAAAATTGAACAGACCGGACGCGTCCGGTGCTGTGGACCGGACGCGTCCGGTGACCCCGAAAATCACGGTTTGGAAGGTAACGGTTGGATTTGGCCCGTGGGGCTATAAATACATCTCCTACCCCTCCATACCAGATGTCTTGCCTATTTTTCTTTAGCTAAACAACTTATTTAGTGTCCAAAGAGAGCAAGAGCCCTAGTGAGGTGCTAGTGATTTGAGAATCCATTGATTAGCACTTATTAGTGAATCAAGAGTAGCAAGTGTGCATCCATCGTCTCATTAGGCTTTGCGAGGTCAAGTGAGAGCTTGTGCTTATTACTCTTGGTGATCGCCATCACCTAGACGGCTTGGTGGTGATTGGGAGTTTGGTGATCATCCGGCGAAGCTTGTGGATGACCCAACTCATGTTGTGAGCGGTACTTGGCGATTCACCGCGTTGGAGCGACGAAGAATCAGCCCTTAGAGAGCACTTGATCCTTGCGCGGATCAAGGGGGAGCGATACCCTTGCGCGGGTGCTCCAACGAGGACTAGTGGGGAGTGGCGACTCTCCAATACCTCGGGAAAACATCGCCGTGTTCCTTGCCCCTTTACTTTCCGCATTTACTTTCTAGCATTTACATTTCCACAATTTACATTCTTAGAATTGCCATGCTAGATTAGGATTGGAACTAGGATGCAAAACTTTTCTCGGTAGAATCCTTAGGAACACACATAGGCACATAGAGTGAAATGGGCTAATAGGTTTTAATTCCGCAAGAAATTTTAGAATTAGCCCAATTCACCCCCCTCTTGGGCATCTTGATCCTTTCACTAGTAATTATTATAAATGGCGTGTGCATTATATTGCACATTTGCTGTTTTCTAGAATGGCCTCGTGTACGCAAATAAATTTGGCCTCCAGAACTGTAAGACATTTGAAGTTTTAATGCTAAGTTTGACCACTCGTCTTATATTCATGATCTTGCAATGTTCTTTCTAAAAAAATACAATTTTGGAATGTGCTTTTGATTTTGAAGCGTACAAACACAATATACGTATGCTTTATCTACATCCTAATATGAATGTGGTTTTGAACAGTACAAATACATTAAACAACTGCTTTATTAATTATCTTTATTGGAACGAATGATCATGCAAGTATAGATTTTAAATATGAATGTAAAAGAAGAAAGGAGCATTCCCTACAATCTTCACCCCCGTCTTTATGGGACTGGGAGAAAAACAGTCGCTCCCTCGCAATGAAATATGGAAGATACTATCAGATGCATTCAAATTTATAAGGGCCGAACTTTCTTACGTGTGGAAGAGCATTTCAACATCATTTGTATCCTTAGAAAATAATTCATTGTTAGAAATTATATTTATTTATGCAAATACTTATTTTAGAATCTTTGTATAATTTCTATGTACTTAAGTAATAATTTCCAATTCTTCCAAAATAAACCTGTAATCAAAATGTGAAAGGGGTGATGGTAATCAACCGTGATTCCTCGATCGTCGTATCCTATGGGAGAGCAGCCGTTCGTCTCCCCTCTTTAAATATGACCATAACACTGACGACTGGGGTATTCTTTCATCATTTAAGAAGCCATCACATCACCTGCTCCAGTCCCCACTCACTACCAGCGGCGAAGATAGCGGGGTCGAGGGATGGGGCATTGTTCATCGGAGAAGTACTCTACCGACTACGACGACAAAGAGCCCGGCGAGGAGGTGGATCATCCGACGCAAAGCAATCATGTGGAAGAGGAAGAAGACGCGAATGAGGTGGAGGACAAGGAAGGGGAAGAGGAAGAGGAATAGAAGAAGGAGGAGGATGAGGAAGAGGAAGCAGCGTACATGGAGGAGGAGGAGGACGAGGAGGCATACATGGAGGTGGAAGAGGCAGCGGTGACCGTAGAGGACGAGGCAGACATGGAGGTTGAGGACCGCAGCAGCAGCGACGGCAAGGAGGATGAGGGCAGGGACAGCAGTGGCGATGAGGAGGAGGATGGCAGCGACGACTGCGGCGAGGAGTTGGACAACATCACAGAGGCGGTTCTGCCGGGGCTCCCGCCATTGTCGAGGTACCCTCTGTGTTTGTGGAACCATCCAACCAATGAGTTGGATGACTCCACCTGGTCGGACGAGGATGTCTCCATTTCTTCTGACAAGGACGAGGAGGAGCGTGGCGATAGAGATGACGGCAGGAGTAGCGGAGTCAATCAGTAGGTGCAGTTGGGACTGTAGCAATAGAAGTACAATGGCGGGTGCATTGTAGTGCACTTTTGTGCTATTTGGGATGTCCTCATGTACCCAGATAAGTGTTGGAATTAACATAATGTTGGTTTTAACTATTTTTGTTTGCTTTTCATAAATTTGATTTCACATGCCTGGACGTCTAACACTTAGTATGGAGCTACTCCTATGTGTACAAACATGAAGTGTAAAAGTCACAATGTGTGATTATTTATGAGACGGAGGGAGTACATCTTTGCCTGATTGACTAGTATGTAGGATATTGTCAAACGTGTTAAAATGTTCAGCCACCGGACTTTCATATGTGACAAATAGATTTTTCAACACAAATAAATGGCTCGTCCTTTCTGCGTTTACCGAGTGAGTGGAAATGAGAACCAACCCGAATGAACTGAACATCATCTCTCCATTGGGCTAGTCGTCTCATCTTCTCCATTTATTCCCACAGTCTTCAATATATGTAGCACCGGATGTTGTGGTTATAACTATGACTTGATGTTAAACAACCGAGTATGTCAAACTTTGGCCTGATCAGCTAATTTGAACAAAATCATGTCTTGGATATGATTTGCTCATCTTGCAGAAGCCATGCAGCGAGGAGTTTATATTAGCAAGCTCGCTTCTATCTAATGCTAAAATGATGAGCCATAATTTTTGAATTTTACTCGAAACACCCGAACGTCCGGCCGTTGTGTATATGATTTCGTAGCACAGTATATAGCGTCATAACATCCGGTCGGTGCGTACTTGACTTCGTAGGACAGTATATATCATTGTCAGCTCTTAATGTCGCAGCAATGAGTAGGTCTGTCCCTTGACTATTGCTGCTGCTTGGATTGGAGTGAAGTAGTCTATAAGAATAGACCTATCACAACCACATCAGTCAATCAAGTTTTAAGCATGCTATGGTGGTCAAAAGCTCCTTTTCCCGATTCTTCTTCAGTCTACCTCATTCACTTCACTGTCGGGTCTACTGTAATATGCAAGGGGTTGTCATAGCGATGTCCACTATCCAACTTTTCAATTTGGCTCGACAATGAGCGTCCAGTCGGTGGTGTAGGTTTTTACGCCGTCTTAATTAGCCTCGCCAGATGTGTATGGGATCCTAGCTCCTTGATCACTAGTCATCAGTGGGTTTGATCCGTGGAACACCCTAGCAAACATGTGAACTCAATTTTGCTTGTAGGTTGACCTTTATGTACATGTACCGCACTGGGGCACTCAAATATCAAGCGTGTCATGGCGGTCAAAAGATCCTTTTCTCGATTCTTCTACACTACTGTCTAGCTTCACCACATTCACTTCACTCTCATCAAACTTCTGTAGAGTGTAAATTTGACCGATCAGACATGTAACTCTTGTGCTGAGCTTGTACAGTACAAGTTTGGCCTGATCGGTTGTGCTACGAACAGCAGCGACACCGTCTGTGGCTGCATACTTGAAGTAGTAAGGTATAGATGGATTTCTTAAGCGGTAGCTTCAACCATGGCCAAGGGAGTGTAGACCATCGAAACCTGAAGCCATAGCCATGTAGCCATGTAGCCATATCTAGCTAGCTGCAGCCTCAGCAAAACTATGCAAGAGAAATTGCTTTATGGAAGCAGGAGCAACCCACTTAGCCTGCCCCCAAGGCTGCTGCGGCTGTGTGATTGATAGATCACACTGTATACGGAGTACTACTTGGCTGGCCAGACGGTCCGACCATTCAAAATATTGATAGCATGGACATATATGAAGGATGACGTGTGGCTGCGTGCTCGTGTTGTTGGCATCCAAGTGTGTCAATCATAAATTCAAATATAAAAGTGTATTAATCATAAGTTCAAATATAAAAGTGTGTCAACCATGCCTCCTGCATCATACCCCCACACCCCCATGCACAATAGCCGTCGTCTCACCTCGCCTCTGCAAATTCCCACCATCGCCTCTCCGTTAGTTGCCATGAGGCGCCCCAGGTCCTCCTCTAGGGAGGGCCACCTAGCTCCACGACACGGTTCCTCCTCCAGTGCTATGGGCACCCTGATTTAGTGTGTGTTCATACTCTTGTTGACTATTGATACCCCGCTTCAAGTCTTCATCGAGGAAGCACAGCGCTGATGTCCAGTCACGGGAGATAGGCAGTCCCATCATCGCATTCCCGCACGCCGGCTACAGCGCTGACACTGGTCTCCCCGTCGCCCTCATTGATGATGTTCACGACATTGGATGCAGTGGCTCGCTCACCACTGGCACTCCTGGTGTAGTCCTCCTCGCCGTCGCTGCCGTCCCCACCGTCGTCCCGCTCTTTGTCGCCCTCGACGATGGCGTTGACGCTGCTCCGGAAGCTACGGTTTGTCTCGCTGTCGTCGCAGTCCCGCTCTCGTTGCCAAATCCAGTACTGCAGGCACGTCATGGTGGAAGCTTGTCTGCTCCATTGTCTTTGTCTGGCTCGTCATCCGTCTTGGCCACGTCCAGGGAGGGCTCTCCGTTGTACTGTCTTACAATGAACTGATGATCATTGCAACATGTACACAACTCGCGCCCCCAAGGAACTAAACGTAGTGTGCCCCTCCTACCCTAATGTAGAGCCCCATGTTTATTTGAACCAGGACGAGATCATGAAGCATGCACTGTCAAGGGCCAAATTCCCCTAGAAGGCGAGTACACCATCGTGAAGAACATTTGCCACCATCACTGTTGGTATTTGTTAGCGTCACTCACGGGGTTGTCCGTCCTGACACTAAAACCACGTAATGAAGGTTCTGCAGGTTAGGAAAGAATTCTACAAGCACACAGAACTATCATGTAGCACTTCACCTAGGAGTACCAGGTGTTGATTATTTATTCCCAAAGGAAGACGGGGTGTTGGTGTATCCTTGGGTAGAGTGTGGCGAATTATTGGGTGAAAGGTAAAAAGGGATAAATGGAATGATAACTAAGGATAACTTAGAATCTAAGATAATCCTAGAGTAGTGATCGCTACTTCACTCTCAGTGCATGCATGCGGGTGTAATCTAAGTAACTAAGATAGCTGAGTGAATAGAAAGATTGTACACGCTCCCGATTAAACGGGACACAACACACCATGAGCCTTACGTTTTATGAAACTAGTTCTAGCGTGATAGACTGCACAGGCAAACAGGGCTGTCACCACCTATTGCTACCACCTCCAAAGACTTAGCTGCACCTACAGGTAAGTTATAGCCTAAGCACCGTGCTCAATCTACAAGCTTACTATCTCTACTTGAGCTCGAAGTAGAGACACCTTAACCAAATGACAGGACAATAGCAGAAAATATAACTATCACTAAGATAACTTGGTAAACATACGCCTATAATCAAAGCTTAACCTCACTACTAATAAATAGCAGGAAAGTAAGACTTGAATGTAAAGGCGTAAGTAAACACTTAATGAAATACTTGAAGTAAAGTACTTGTCTTAAGTAGACAATGTATGATTACAAAGAAGTATACCAAGCTCAAAGACTCTGAAAGACTCTTCCGGATTCTGAGGCAGGAACTTCACCCGACTCCTCTCCTCTTGCAGGCAACTGCTACTCTAGCTAAGCTAGAGCGAGAGCAAGAGGGCACTAAGCACTATAGCTGGAGCTTCTTAAGCTAAGGCTCTTGCCTTCTTGTGCTTGTGAGGCAGTGAGTATTGATGTAGTGATGATTGCTTCAATGGCCAAGGTGCCCTTTATATAGTGATGGGGACACCAAGCAGGGGTACTTGTAGGCAAAGAGGGAGGTCGGTTTGCCAGCACCACCGGGGCGGGCGCCCTGGCTAGGGTGGGCGCCGTCCACCTGGCACCGCCTCATGATCAAACGGCCATGGCTCATCTCCTCAGGTCGGTTGCATGCTGGTTAAGTTGGTTCCAACCAATTTCACCTCTTGAGTGCATGACAATGGGCCCATGGATCCAAGTGACTTCACTCAAGAGCCCTTGGATCAAACCGACTTGATTTCAATGGTTGGGAGATGTGGGAAGGTGTTGTCGCGGATCAGTGACGTGGCTGAGTCCGAGAGCTGGCATGGTTAGGGCGGGCGCCCTGGGTCTAGGGTGGGCGCCCTGGCACTTGGCCCAGTTGCCACCTTGTCACGTCCCATTGCCTCCTGTTGGTCCATTTGCACTTATTTTTGGTACTTTTCCTATATACAAATATAAACTCCAAGTAAAGTGGAACTAGGTGAAATTCAAAACAAATTTAGACATTGTTGGGTAATTTTGCCATTTAATTAATGAAATGTTGATGGTGAAAACAAGGGTTAGCAACCATCAACAAGCTCCCCCAAGCTACCCTTTTGCTTGTCCTCAAGCAAAACATGCGGGTTGAGCATGATAGAGCAAAAGATGTGAGGAAACCTTATACTTACTTTGCAATGAAAATGATTTAGACTTACCTCCAGTCTACTACATGGGGCTTGTAGCTTTTTCACCTTGCAGCACGCATAAGCAAGATAGTGTAATAGGCACAAACTTTGTCCCTTGCTTTAGTTCAACTAGAACTTTGTCTGGTGGTTTTCAATATTTTGAAAAGAAATTCTTGCAGGAGTTCCTTGAATGGCACACTCAGTCTCTCAATATGATTGAGGTGGGTGTGTACTCACTTGCTAGAGTCTACCACTAAAGCTTATTTGTGGAGTTTAGTTGGTGGGAAAAATAATGAGTGACTTGAATTGCATATATTGCTAGGCTAGACACTTAGATCGCTAGGAGAAAACAAGTCATGCAGAAAGGTCAAGATTGTGCATGTGTAGAAATATTTGGTGAAACTCCTTGAGACTAGAATAGATGCCTGGTTTCAGACGGAGGAAGCATTGTTACTGTAATCTCTCTCTTTTTTACTCTCTTTTTTTACTCAGCATGTATTGAGGCTTCTGCTGTCTCTCATTGGGGATTATATCCCTCTTTTCTCTCTCTTTCCATCATCATTTTTTAAGTAAAGTAGACCATGCTCCTCTTAGGGATATGTATCCATAGTCTCATGATGATCAGGAGCGACATTGTGTATCCTCTGAGTGAGAATAGCAGGAGGGGGATAAGAGATATTTGGTGGTTGCATACTTCCAGTTTAGAAGTTACAAGGGGGTGCACGTGTAAGTGATCTTGACCAAAAAACATGACCAGCTTCTTGACTAATTAGATCGATAAGGCCTAACTAAGCTCAATACAAACAAGACACTTTGTAGGTTTCCTATCTATAAACATGTACTCGGCATGGTGTGGTAGGTATTTTTGAAACCATTGAGGAACAATTTTGCAAGAGTTTTTTGATATTTTATGAAAAATTAAAACTCTAGATATCTATTCAAACTGTCCCTCAGTCAAGTTAAAAGAATTACTCTTTCTTATCACAACATATCTCACCATAGCATGTGCTTATCTATTAGCATGTGCAACCCATGATAGCGTTGACTCAAGCTATAGTCTTTTTCATGTTCAAAACTTAGTAGTAATAGGTCAATTAACACATTCATGAATGGCAATGAGCTTCCAAACTTAGCAGGCAATTTATTCAGAAGATATAGGCATGTACACGAATGCATAAATAAGGTTGTGATTAGATGCCATACCTTTGCGGGGAAAAGGATTTCCCCCCAAGCTTGCCTGGTTCATGGGGATGGAATGCCTTCTTGTCGGATATTTCTTCTTTGTTCTTTATTATGATGATTAATGCAAAGTCTAACTTACTTGATTTATTACTTATTATATAGACAGATGTAGTTTTTTATTTATTATTATTTTTACTATTTTATTATTATTATTTATTATTATTATATATATTATTTTATATGCTTATCATATAGAAAAGGGCATTTCTTACTATCATATTTTATTATTATATATATAGGTACTTTTGCATTAAGGAGAATGCATAACAGAATGTAAAATGCGTGGTTTGGGAAGGGAAATATGCAATGCACTTAATTACTCATACCTTGTGATTCATGGATTTTTCTTCGTGGTTTCTTCTTTTATTGTTTCTTCCTGTGTAGAGGGTTCAGGTTCTTCGTGACTTGGTGTTGTAGGATCATCTTCCTTACTCTTCTTCAACTTCCATTTCTTGCTGGTTTGCTTCTTTGCCTTAGCCCCGCCCTTGGCTCTTCCTGGCTCTTTAGTGTTCGGCTCTTGATTCCTGGACTTTTGATTTGATGTTTGAATATAAAGGGAAGAGGTTACATTGTTAGTACCTTCATCATGCTGTGGCGGTGCTTCCTCCGGCACGCCTCTTTCTTCCTTCTTAAGTGTCCCTGCCTTTTTCTTGAGTCTATATTGATATGACGACTCAGCATATATAAGGGGGATTCCGTTGCTTGTATCCATGCCCCAAGGAATTGCTGGTTTGTGAGAAAATTCTTCAATTCCTTGTTCTCTTTTGGGCTTGTTCTCCTTCTCTGTCGATGCCTTCTTGCCATTAGCGGAGGATGCTGTGGATGACAGCTCTCCCTTGCGTTGTTCCTCTGGGCTCTGTTTACCTGGCTTGCTCTTTTTGGATTCTTTTCTTTTGAGCTTTCTTATCGGCATTATGTTAGAAGTATCCAAAAAGGAAAAGTGTTATTTCCCCTAGGGAGATGGAAACAGATTTGTCTACAACCCACATATATACAGGCATTAACAATGTTTAAGAACGGACGTCCTAGAATGAGAGGTGTATCTTCTTTATTTCCAATGTCTAAGACTGCAATGTCTATGGGCACATAATTACCTCTGACTTTTACTAAAACATCACAAGCTATCCCTTCTACATATCTTACAGACTGATCAGCTAGTTGCACATAGAGGGATGTTGGGGCCAGATGTTGATAAAACAATTCATCATATTTTTCTTTAGACATGATGTTTATGCTAGAGCCAAGATCACAAATTGCATTGTGAAAAACATGGTTACGAATTCAACAGGTGATAACAAGACTACCAGGGTCACTCTTTTTAGTCATATCAGTATCTTCTACACCAAGTGATCCACAATATAAAATAGTATCATATTTAGTAGTAACAAGGTTGGCAGTTTTGATTCTTGGTTCAGGTTGACCTGGTATTCTCTCAGAAGTACGAACAACAGCTGCTAATTGCGCTAATTGACTTTTTAACATTTTGTTGAAACTAAGCTGATTTTTCATAGAAGACGAGAAATCTTCTGACTTAGCATTGATGTTTTCTAGCATTTCATCATTAGCTTGATGTATTTTATTAATGCTCTCTGTCATTCTTCCTTGACTATATACAAGATCTTTGCGAGAAGGGTAGTTATTACCTTGGTTGTTCGGGTGCTGAGGATAACCATTATTAAAATTGTTACCATGAGTGTTGGGGCACTGATTCCATCCTTGACCTTGGGATCAGAATCCGTTGTCGTGGTTGATGAAGTTGAGGTCTTCATGGGTTTTGAGACAATATTGTCCAGAATGACCAGATTCTCCATAGACTCCCGCATGTCATGCAAGAGTCCGGTGCTTGCACGGTCTCCTGAATGCTTATCCTCTCATAGCTTTCTAGCCTCCTGGCTAACAGGTCCACCTTAGCTGCAATTATGTCAGCTTCTTTAAGAGTATGCATACCTCTCTTGTGGGGCTATGGACGTTCATCACTCCATCCTTGGTTGGACACCATCTTCTCGATTAACGCCATTGCATCTGCAACATTAAGAGAAAAGAATGCTCCACCAGCGGCAGTGTCTAGATGGCTTCTATCGAGGGGGTTAAGGCCATGATAGAAGTTCTGGATCAAAAGCCAATTTTCCATACCATGGTGCAGGCAAGCCGCTATGTATTCTTGCATACGCTCCCAAGCCTCAGGAATTGACTCATCAGCTAACTGCTAAAAGCTAGAAATCTTGTTATGCAGTGCATTGGTTTTACCCATAGGAAAGAACTTGACTAAGAACGCATTGGAACACTTATCCCAAGTTTCTACGGCTTCACGGTTAGAGTAGAACCATTGCTTCACCTTTCCCAACAAGGAGAATGGAAACAAGAGAAGACGAATAGCATCTGGGATCACTCCCTTAATTGTGAAGGTGATACAAATCTCCAAAAAGTGTTGGACATGCGCATTAGCATCTTCATGAGCCTTGCCACAAAAAAGGGCTGGATTGCACCATTGTGATTAATGCGGGTTTCAACTCGAAGTGAGTGTCCACATTAATGACATTGGGCACAGTGGTTAGCAGATGGGGCTGAGAAATCACGGATGGTCTTGTTGGCCTTGTTCGTGAAAGAAACAGGTGAAGAAACAGAAACGAGAATGGGATGGCTAAGCTTAAAAAGCTAAACACGAATTAATTCGACAGACTCTAGATTCCGAGGCGGGAACTTCACCAGACTCCTCTTGTAGGCGACTCCTACTCTAGCTAAGCTGGTGCTAGAGCGAGAGGGCACTAAGCACTATAGCTAGAGCTTCCTAAGCTAAGGCTCTTGCCTTCTTATTCTTGTGAGGTAGTGAGTATTGATGTAGTGATGATTGCTTCAATAGGCGAGGTGCCCTTTATATAGTGATGGGGACACCAAGGGGTACTTGTAGGCAAAGAGGGAGGTCGGTTTGCTAGCACCGCTAGGGAGGGTGCCCTGGGCCCAAGGCGGGCGCCCTAGCCAGGGTGGGCACCATCAACTTGGCACCGCCTCACGATCAAATGGTCGTGGCTCATCCTCTCAGGTTGGTTGCATGCTGGTTAAGTCAATTTGGAGTCGGTTCCAGTCGACTTCACCTCTTGATTGCATGACAATGGGCCCATGGATCCAAGTGACTTCACTCGGGAGCCCTTGGATCAAACCGACTTGATTTCGACGGTTGGAAGACGTGGGAAGGTGTTGTCGCGGATCGGTGATGTGGCTGAGTCCAAGAGCTGGTATGGTCAGGGCGGGCGCCCTAGGTCCAGGGTGGGCGCCTTGGTCAGGGCGGCCGCCTTGACTCTGAGGTGGGCGCCCTGGCACTTGGCCCAGTTGCCACCCTGTCACGTCCCATTGCCTCCTGTTGGTCTATTTGCACTTATTTTTTATACTTTTTTGCATACAAATATAAACTCCAAGTACAAGTGAAAAATGAGAAAACCCAACCAACAAGGTGCGGTGCCACACAAATAAAAATAAAAAGAAAAAACATTATTGATACTGCCATACCAGCGAGCCGCGCCTTCTCCCTTCAGCCACTGTGGCATCAACCACATACGTCTCCCTATTCGCTACCGCTACGGCGAGTGCCATATACACAGCGTAGAGGCACGACCCCTCTGCCTCCCAGCTCTCCTCGCGGAGGGCCCTCGAACATCATCTCCTCCTCCGTCGGTCCCTCCGTCTTAGGTTGAATCTTGAATAATGAGGTGGTAGGTCAGAAGACGCGAGCAGGAAAAGTGAGCTCGCAAGGCTATAAGGAAACTGTACCAGCTCCCCTCTGGCTATCGGATACAAGAAATTGTTATCTTGGTGCATAGGTGGTCCAAAAACCAATCTCTCGTGTGCTTGCTGGCAGTTATCTTCATACATATAAAGTTGAATGAAATTTAGAAGTAAATTAAATAAACAATCTGGCTATGGGTACAAACTGATCCCGTGATTTTATCCTCTTCTTTTTTTTGTGAATCCTTTTGAGGGCAGGCAATCACTCAAAGGATGCTTTACACGGGCAATTGAGGCACTGCGTGATGGGGCGTGGGCCGCTGCGTGATGGCGATGGACACATCGTTGGGAAACAGGTCCTTGCACACGAAGGCGTGGTATACGGTTGCCACCAGCACACCAGTGACCGTGACGGACGCGATCCCGGCGAGCCCGATCGCCAGCGCGCGGGTGAGCACGTTGTCCATCGACGACGCGTACATGGTGGTCGCGAGGGCCACGCTCGTCATGGGGAACGTGTAGGCCCACCATGCCAGCGAGAACCTGACTCCTCTGAAGAAGTTGATCCGGGCCACCATTGACATGTAGAAGACGACGGAAACGAAGTAGGCGATCTTGGCGCCGAAGCTGAACACGCCGCAGAGCCTGGCCCATGCCATGGACGCGACGCTGGGCGCGGCAATGAAGAGGAAGAACACCGGGTGGAGCTCCCTGGGGAGCTGCGCATCGGTGTGGAGCCACTGGTAGAGCGTCACGAGCAGCACGACGTAGTGCACCAGTCCGACGGTGAAGAAGAAGAAGGGGGCCTCGTGAAGTCCTACCCTGGCTCCTAGCAGCACGCCGACGAAGTTGCCTACGACGGCAAGGTGGCTCGTCGGGTTGGCCACCTTGGACAGCCGACGCTCGCCGCCGGACATCCACTGGCCGTAGATCTTGAGGTCCAGCAGCAAAATTGGGGTCATGAGCACGTACCAGACGATTTGGTTGCCGGGTATCGTATGCACCGGCCGCGGCAGGCCCTTGACGAGGAAGAGGCAGGCCACCCACGGCGCGAAGAAGAAGTTGACGTGGGTGGGGTTGTGGAACTCGCGGCGCACGGCCTCCAGGTAGAACACGGCCTTGAGAAGGTAGACGACGGAGACGAAGCCCATGAGCGCGACGGAGACCCACCAGAGCGCCTGGTTCACGGCAGGGCCGACGCCGAGCGACGCCACGAAGGGCTCCGAGTTTAGCGACTTCCACAGCATCGCCTGGCTGCTGACGCCCAGGCACATCCCGAACGCGCTCACCGGGAAATGGAGCAGGAACGGCCACGTCTCGTCGTCGGGCAGCGTCAACACCTCTGTAGTCCGGAGCGTCGAAAGCTCCGGTCCTTCCAGGGCGGAGAAGTACCGGTCGGCGCTGGGGACCTCGATATTCTCGTTGTCACCGGCAGTCTCCTCCTCGATGGACATCCGGCGGAGGGTGGAGAGCTGGCGTTCGATGCGGGCGGAGAGTCCGGTCTTCAGGTGATCGAAGCGGCGGTGCCGCGTGCTGTCGTTGATGCGTTCTCGCTGCTGCAGCGGCGACTCCTCGGTGCTGATAGTCAGCGTCGGCTGCGAGCAGTGGTACCGCGCCTGATTCAGCAGCTGCGGCGCCTCCGTGGCGGCAGCGTCGCCACTGGCCTCTGCCGACATGCGCACGGCGTCGCCACCGTCGCTGCAGATGGACGCGCGAGCGCTGAGCTGTGCGAGGTGGAGCCCAGACGGCGACGACGCCACGCTAAACGCGAAGGAGTACGGAGTCTCAGTCTCCTGCACGTGAGCTTGATCGCCGTGCGCCGCCACTGCCGGTCCGCTCACCTTCACCGCCACGTACACCGCCTTCCTGCCAGAATCAACAGCCGCAGCAGCAGCCTCCCGTGCAGCCACGGGAGAAGCGCCCGCGGGAACAGGTTCGTGTCCGGCACCACCGTCAACGAAGCCGGCGACGACTGTCGCCTGGGCTGACGGCACCAGAACTCGAGGCGCCTCTAGTGACAGCAGGTGGTGGCCCCTTGCGCCGTCGTGCAGTCCTGCCATCCAGATGCTCTCGCTTTTGGCAATGGCGGCTCAAAATGGCTCACGTGACAGCTAGAATAATGTGTAGCTCAGCTCCCGCTACATGTTTGAAAATTGAAACTTTGTATATATAGAGAGAGGCATACAGAGTCGATGGAGCTTGATACCGTAATGTGAAAGCATCGAGGTTGCGGGGTAGAACTGATGCCTCTTCCAAGCTGTAATTCTACACTTCCACTCGATTATGTCAACTTCTTTATCTGTTTCCTGACAGGTATGTATCCTGTTTTTTTTATTATTATTTTTTGGATACTGAATCTTAGGGTATCTGGCCATCTGGGAATGTTTGGTTGAGGTTCTCAATAGCATCCCCGCCGTAGCTGTAGATTGCCGTGGAATACTTGTAAAATATTTGCTGGTGCAGACATGTGTATATTTGTTCCTCTTAATTAAATACACACTTTTATGAGTGTTCACGAAAAAATTGTGCATATCTGGAAAATAATATAAATATAAGATAGTAGGTTACACTTTTGCGAGCCAAAAGAAGCTGTATTAGCATAATCCCTAGTTTTATTAAATTGCCAACATCACAATTCCTAACAGTTATATGCTACTAGTTGCTTATAACGCTTAAGACAAGGCCCTAGAGCCTAGCTGAGAATCAAAAAAGTATGATATATAAACCGGGAGCTACTTGCAAGAACATAAAAAAAACTCTAGGAAACTGTTGTTAGCCTTATAGCGTCCATGGCAAAGTTATGATCTGTTTCCTGGATGGCATGATTTTCAGGCGTGCAGAGCAGTCGACCGTTTATACGGACTCTGAACTCGTGTTTTAGGGCAGTCATTGAGCTGGTCTAGCGGGCAATAACCTGTCGAAAAATATCGACAAGAATGAGGCATAGTATTACAACTGACACCAATCTTCAATCTTTATTAACTCCCAATGCAGCTATGTTCTAGCATGAAGCAAACTTCAGGGACAGGCTGTTCCCATGAGGACGTTCTTTTCCTTCTTCAAGTTTCTTCTTTTTGTCCATCCCCACTCCAGCCTGGCTTCTTGCCGCGCAATCTGATCCTGTCATACAAGTCACCTTACATGTCCCAAATTGCAGTAACCGTATTATTAGACAATCCTCTAATACAGTTTTAAAGAAAAAAGTTTAACAGGCACAAGATTCGACTGATTTTACTCCTAACAAGTTGTTGGGAGTCCTTCTCATGAGTGGGTGGTCGAGGAGAGTAAATGCTCTTACAGAGCAGACCCACATATCATAGATGCAGCCAAATCTGTGTACTAAATTTGTATGCATCTAGTGTTATTCCTCTCTTGGAGTATAAGAGAAGGAATGAGAAGTCTACTTCCAGCTAGTTGCGACTGAGCTAAAAGTGGGTTGTTGTTGTGCTGTTGCGATCAGTTGTGTTCAATTGCAATCAATTTTGATTCGGCTATAACTAAGGATGGTGTGCTGATAACTAGTCTGAACTTGTTTGAACCAGTTTCGCCTACTGTTGATTTCCTCCATGTTAATGTGTGATGTATAAGTTTCCTTCCATGTATAGGGGATGACCTGGGCTGATTTCATATTGAGGTGAAATTAAGCGCTTCCACAACCACTGACAGTCGTGTTAGTGCGATATTCCCAATACAACCGGACAAAAGAAAACCAACTTTAACGGTTAGTATTGCTTTAATACTGTACAACATAGCACCGATGTCAATGATAATGATTTAGTAATCACTATCAAGTGACCGAGCACTTAATTTTTTTATCAAAGAATAACTTGTTACAAACTGAACAATTAATCTATTCTCATATCAGTTTTTCCTCAGTCATATAAAAGGTTTGTGTGTCTTTGTATTGAGTTAAAGAAAATGTTCGCTACAACAAGTCTTAGCAGCAAACCAGGGGTCAATAAAGTTATGCAACTATGTGAGAGAACTATTCATTTGTGAATAATGAATAGTCTAATTCTGTTATTAATATGACTTAAAAATTTTATGACAAGATAATACAACTATATTAGGATTTTGAAACGCCTTTAAGATATTATTATTTTTCTTTCCTCCGAGTCACCAAAATACGTATAAGCTATGTGGGGACCACTTCTTTTTGGTAGATCGACCATACACATGTTCTTAGCGATAGATAGTATGATCACCAACAGACAATGAATTGCTAAATGAGGAATTACTGATAGATCGTCTTTGAGTTATCTTTAGCAATAGATAGTCCATTAATAAATATAATTTGTTTTAGTGTTAGATGTCTTGGGGTGATGTGGTGGCCTTAGGCGTTGTTGGACCATGCAACGCCAATGTGGCCATTCGTAGCAAATGGTGCACTAGCATCCAATGTTGCAACACAATGTATTGCCACACATATCGAGCGTGGCAACATGTGTCGTAATTGGCATGCCCATGATAGAGGGGTGGTTTTAACCTAACATGAAACATCTCCGGATCATGATCTATAAGCTTAGTCGATTTTGGCAGATTAAGCCCAATTCTATCTTTTCTTCATTTTAACGCCAATTTTAATGTTCAAAATATATTTCATTAATGTATCTAGAAACACCAAAATAATTTATTATTCAAACTGAGGGAGTAGTTCAAATGTGAAGTAATATGTGAGTAAGTCCTTTCTCTTTTGAAAGATCATTTAGTTCAGCTTCAGATCCATCAATAAGGTTAAATGTTAATTACTCCATTTCATCTTGGATATGCATATTGACATTTCTGCTCCCTTGCATGTTGAGAATGACTTGAATCCTTGCAAAATAACTACAAAACTGATAACTTAGGATGAGATCACAATTAACTACAAAAATGATTTGACATTTTAGCAGGATAACGGGATTTAGTCACAAGAAGTCTTGTATGTGTATCTTTCTATGAACTGAAAATATGCATTTTTTTCTTGAACTAAAAACATTCATTCCAGTATTGGGGTTGCCATGTTGCTCTCTGTAGTGTTGTGGCTAGCAAGTATTTTCCTGGTGAAAACCTGAATAGATAACATGAATGTCAGTCCAGTGGTGATTCAAGATCTTTAGACGAACATATGAAGGAATGTATTACCTTTTTCTAGTTGAGGTGTTGCTTATTCTTTCATTATTTCTTGAGTTATAGTTACTTGAGGTCTACTAAGAAGGAAACAATTATTGTTTATATAGTCTATTGTTGCTATGTGAACATTATCTGATTTATGGAAATATAATTGTTATCTTTTGGTTTGTGCAAATGTGTCTCCAAATGTGAAGTGGATAAAAAAAATTAAATCCTTTTTGCCACTCAACTGTTGAATTATTCATGTGCATTCAACTCCTACCATCACATGACTTACTCTTTTCCTTAGTCCTTGCACACCTAGAGGCCTACAATACCATATCGCAATGAACCATGATGTTCTGTAGGCAATAAAAAAAAGTTATTGTATTGCTTTAGATACTTAGTTACAATAAACAATAATATATTGCAATGGCCATGATAAAATTACAACCAACAAAAAAATTATAGTAATAGCAACAAACTATTGCATCTTAGAAATCTAGTTGCAATACACGGAGAAAGTTGCATCCCAACTAGTTGTGGCAATAATTTCAAGCAACAGTGATGCTATTCTATATAGTTGCAAGAGCACTAGATAGTTGTAACACAAATTAATACTATGCATCGCAATGTCATCGTGACAATACTTTGAACCTATAGCAACATTTTTTTTTAAAAAAAAAATTGCTATAGGTCCACCTCTTGCAAGAACAAACAAAAATATTTAATATAATATAAACTATTTTTGTGGTAGCACACCCTTAGCCTGGGTACGGGAACGTGCATACGTTCTGCAAACCGGGAACGCTGTTCCAATTACGGGACTTGACGGAACGTCGTCCGGAACGCAGACAAAACGTGACTTGCGAGACCTCGAGTACGTGACCTGGTTGAGACAGGGGGACCGCCTGCGACAGCTGCTAATGGGTTCTGTTCGCTTTGGGCCCTGGCATCATGAAGCTCTGAGCAGGCCGCGTTCATTTGGGCTTGTTCAACGTATTAGCATCCAAATACTTTAAGACTCATTTAGTACCTCTCGTGGGCTAAAATAAATAAACTAATATTGTTTAGCGGCAAAATCTTACGTTCACATGTCTCGTTCTCTGAAGATGCTCCACGTCGTCGTTCCGTTTGAGTGTGGCACGCGTTCCGTTGCTAGAGGAAACGAGACAAAGCTGTATACTCCTTTCGTTCCATGTTTTCTAAAAATATCATACCATGTTCCCGTACCATGTTCCCAACGTTTCGGGAACTTGGCTGATAAGAGCACACCCTCAGTGTTCTAGTGGCTTGTGTGGTGAACTGGTATGATAGATACTTGGGTTGATTCCTTCGGGTTGGGGAACATCCACAAGATGACTGCAGAGGATTAGCCTATTCAAGCTAAGCAATTGATAAGCATGTACAGTCACGTATGCCACACTTGTCAGTTGAATGTCGATATATGCATGGTTTTTGTGACAGCGGGCACAGGCAGTACACATCATATCATCCAACAGCTACATACATAGCCACATACAGCACACCAAATTGGCACAACACCAAATGTGTGCACACGTTTCTCCATGCACCTCAAACAAATGGAGTGAAGAACATGATGCTCCGGCGCCGTAGTGATTAGCACTAAATCATAATGACCTGTCACTGATGGGTTGTCCAGATGGATGCTTATATGGCTATAGCAGGTCCGTATCATGCATCATGAAGGGTTTGCTGCATATAGCCACAACAGCCCTTGGCAGCTAACGTGCGTGCATCTCTACGTAGGCGGTCGCCAGCTGTGTAGCCCTCTTCTACACACTACTAAAAAAGTGCACATCCATGACGTTTTGGTGATGACGATTTCAATTTTGGTCACTAAACTGAGGTCATTAATGACGAAATTACGTATATCGTCATGGATGATTGGTTTGGGCGTCAACCCCCTTGTTCACCCGTGACGAATTGAAAACAATCGTCACACAAATGCTTTGGACATCGTCATAAATGTGAACGTCAGTATTGTTCTGCTGTTGCGGTCCCACCTGTCAGTTTTTTGTTCATAAAAGTGAAATTGTTGCAAAACATATGCGGCACTTGGGAATCGAACCAGGCACCTTTGAATTGAGCACCGACTGGGCTAACCATCAAGATTCAAGGTAAGACGTGTTTAGGGGTGGCAACGTCGGCTTCTTATTATAATTTGGAATAAGCAATATGACCTGGCGCCCAGACCTTCCCCTCAATCACGCCCTTATCCATTTCACCTACGCGGCCGCCGCCTCAGCCGCCGCTGGAGCTCCGGCTGACCTCTCTGTCGTCCAGGTCCGGCATTCCGCTCAAGCGCGCATCTCCTGCGGGACGCTCCTACTACAAGCTTGGCCTACCTTCTCTGGTGTGCTCTGGGTTCTAGCGTGCGTGCGCACTGCTCCGGCGTGCACCATGCCACGGTGGAGAGCATCGTAGGCGGGCGATGAGATGGGATGATAGGGCACCTAATCCTTCTCTGTCTCTGCTAGTTCCGTCATCGGGTCAAGCGGCAGCCAGCTGCGAGCTTGGGGTGCACAGGTATGTCCTCTCCCATTGCCTACAACTGATGGCATTTGAGTTGTTTGTACAAGGCTAATTAGAGGTGATTTTTGTTGCATTAAGTAGATAGACAGAAGTTGGATTCATGCTACTCGTTTCAGCGATGACTTCAACAATGGTGTTGATCAGTTTATGAGTTTATTCGAGATAGATTCAATGCCGATGATGTTATACCCTGCCCGTGTCGCAATTGTCTGAATCGGTCTTCATTGAGTCAGAGAGACGTGCATAACCATGTCTATCTCCATGGATGGTCAGCTACATATACTCGGTGGGTACACCATGGAGAACCATTTGATGTTGAGATTGTGGAATACGTAAATGATGTAGATGAACCTGAACATCTAGGTGATGTGTTAGATGTGAGTCAACCTGATGATGAAGATGGTCTGGGTACGACGGAGATGCGCAGACTTGTACACAGCTGTAGAAAAAGATGGAGGAGAGCCTATGTTTGTGAAACTTATTGAAGATGAAAAGCATGCTCTCTGTCCAGGTTCTGCTCAGTCAAGGTTCTCTTTTCTAGTTAGGATGCTCCATATCAAATCATTCTATAGGATCAGCAACATAAGATTCAGTGCAATATTGAAGTTGTTGTCAGAGTCATTCCCTAATACAGGTCTTCCAGATTCATATGCCAAAGCAAAGAGGTATCTCAAAGAATTGGGCCTTGCATATGAGGTAATAGATGTTTGTGACAATTATTGTGTGTTGTTTCATGGAGAACTTGATAAACATGACATCTGCCCAAAATGCAAGGAATCTAGGTGGGTGGATAGAGATGCTACCAAACGGGTTGCAAAGAAGGTGTTGAGGTATTTTCCTCTTATACCCAGGCTGAAGTGGATGTTTGCAAACAAAGCAACATCTGAGGAGACCCGATGGCACAAGGAAAAGTGTCGGTGTTTCAACCCCCGGGGGGTTAATACCAACGAGTAATATTTGTAATTGCGTGCTTCCATAATCCGGTGGGTGATGCAAGAAAGACACGGCGATTTATCCTGGTTCGGGCAAAGAAGGCCCTACGTCCAGCGGGGGAGGATAGTTCGTGTTATCTTGCACCAAAGTGCTAGTACAGGGGAAAATACAAGCGGGTGTGAGGAGCGCGAGGTGGGGCTTGGGCGTTTCGGACGCCTAGCTCTCGACCTTGCACTGTCTCACGGTATTGATCTGTGATCTAAAGCCTTAGCGTTTCTATGCTCTAGATCCTCTCGTTCGTTCTCTTTTTTTTCTAACGTCCTGGCACCTCCTTTTATAGGCGAAGGAGGGGTACAGGAGTACATATATTTAGAGTTCGCATGGCTAGTGACGCATGGCATTGAGGCCGATCACGTCGGTGCTGCTGTAGTGATGTATGTCGGTATGGGAGGCCCTGCAGCCTTCGCGTCGGGAGTTGTTGAAATGCAGCCCGGAGTCGTTGGAGTCCTGCTCGAGGGTTCGTCCGATGAAGTCAAGGGGCGGAGGTCGAGGACTTGGCTCGAGTTGAGGGGGTCGAGTCGAAGGGGTCGAGCCTCAACGGATAAGGTCGAATCCCAGGAAATGTGGGAAACGTGCTGATTTAGGCGTCTCGAGGGGGTGCTGGACGGGGCACAGTGCTCGGCATGGCGCAACAGCGAAGTACGATTCGCGGGATTCCGGGGCATGGGCGGAAAAAGCAAGATTTGACCGCCACTCCCACAACTGTTTCCGTAACTGTGGCCATACGGTTAGGCGGGGGTAGGTAAAACGCATTAAATGCGCCGAATCCGTACGGGAGAGTCGGTAGCCGAGGGGTGCACTGTCCTCGAGGGCTGCCCATTCGCCCAAACAAAGTTCTGTCCTCGAGGACAGGCTCGTTCGCCGGGCAAAGTTCCGTCCTCGAGGGCAGGTTCGTTCGCCCGGCGAGGTTCCGTCCTCGAGGGCAGGCTCGTTCGCCGGGCGAAGTTCCGTCCTCGAGGGGTCGCCCGAATTGTACCCTCGAGTGTACAGTCCCAGTCCGCTCGGTAGCCCCTCGAGCAGGCTTTGGCTTTGGGCCACCGTAGTCCGTTCGTGGGTCAACCCAGTATGCTTTAGCCTGCGGGCCTTCGAGGGGTACAGGAGTACATGTTGCTGATTTTACGGGGTTTAGTCCAGTAAACCAAGGGTTTGGGGTACCCATTCCCTGGGTAACGACAGTAGCCCCCGAGCCCCTGCGCGAGTGATGGCACTTGGGCAGGGGGTCAGGAATTGGGAACGGGACGTGATTCGGATCTTTTCGTGGGGGGCGCACGAGCGACCCCCGCGGGGGTAGCCCCCGAGGCCTCGTAGGAGTCAAAAGACTCCTGTGAGGGCTTCATTTGTCTTTGATCGAGGGGTGCTTGTCCAGTCGGGTATAGGCCTGAACTGGAGTCGCAGCGCTTTACCAAGGGGTGCGTCAGGACATCGAGCCCCCGGGGGATTTTCGACCCTCTTTCGTCGAGGGGTGCCGGGCACAGTCGAACTCCCGAGCCTCGTGCGACAGAGGCGTTGCCGGCCTCGGCATTCATCTCACGAGTTCTTTCAATCAGATGTGAGGCGAGAAGCGTCGGACTACCCTCGATAGGGCGAGCCGCGAAGTTCTCAGTGAGCTGGTAGCGGGAAAATCCAAGTGAGAGCCCGTTCCTCATTTGATAGAGGTCGGCTGGTGGCCCGGAGGCGGTCTCATTAGAGCAAAATGCATGGTCTTACGGATACCGATTCCATTCGATAGGTCTCGGCGGCTCGATGCCTCCCTTCGGGGGGATTCCTTAAAGTCCGTAGCATTTCGCCTTGGATGTTTCCAAAGGGGTCTCGAGAGTTCGTTCTTGAGCAAGGCCTCGTGTTGGCTCCCCCTTGGTCACCCCTGGAGGGCGGCTGTCGAACCTTGATCGTGGGGCCAGCCTTCGCTCCCTCGAGGCTTAGGGCTGGAGCCCAATTTTTTTGGTGCTCAAGGGTGGCCGTTGAGCCCTCACTCGAGGACCGGCCTTTGCTCCCTTGAGACTTTGAGGTGGGGCCAGAGCCCGTTTTACCTTTCGTAGAAATCTCCGTTGGCGAGTAACGGCTCTTTTTTCTTATCGTTGGACACGCCTTTTGAGGAGAAGGCCATAGCGGTGTGATCGTGGTGGGCCCGAGCAACGGCTCTTTGCCAGAGGTGTGACACGCGCATTCGGTCGAGGATCGAGGGGGGAACGGTCAGGCAAGCGCATTAATTGCGGGAAGTTACCTTTTCCCTGCCGCCAGACTCCGCCCGTTGCTCTTCTCGGGTATAAAAATGGAGGGGGACAGGCGCTGTTCGCCCCCACCCTTGCCATCCTCCCGAATTCCTGCTTTCCTGCGCGCGTGAGGGTAGAAACTTTAGAGCAAGAAATCACAATTGGGAACCTTCCTAGTCATCCATCCGCCGAGGAGATTCATCTTGTTGTTGCCGCCGCCGCATCCACCGAGCGGATCTGTGCTGCCGCTGCTACCATGGCCCCCGTCCTCCAGCCCGCCGAACCCTGGCGCCCGTCGACCGTGACACGGTAAAGGCGGAACGAGCTGGTGGGGGAAGGACTTCTCTGCCTCGTCATCGATCCGAATCGGCCGGAGTGGATTGCGTCGCCGAGAAGCCACCAAGAGTCGAGCCCGCCGGAGGGCTATGTGGTGAGCTTCCTCAAATATCATCGGCATGGGTTCGGCGTACCCCCGAGCGAGTTCATGCGGGGATCGACGAACTTCTACGGCGTTGAGCTCCAGCATTTCTCCCCCAACGCCATCTCCAATGCCGCCATCTTCGTGGCCGTCTGCGAGGGCTACCTCGGGATGGCACCACATTGGGAGCTGTGGCTCCACCTTTACAAGGGGGAGTGGTTCGCCTCCCCGGTGGTGCCAGGAGTAAGGCGAATCGTCAGAGTGGGGTGCCTCAACTTCGTGTTGAAGACTGGGAGGTCGGAGGAGCCACGCGAGTATATCCCCACCGGGTTGATGTCCAACCACTCCCGGTGGGATGAGCAGTGGTTCTACCTTCGCAACGACGGCGGCTACCTCCCGCCGTACACCGGGCGGCTTATCACCGAGCGTCCATTCAACTGGCCACACGGTGTCGTGGGAGATCTTCAGCGTCGACTTCGTCCCCTCGTCGCCACAATGAAGACCCTTCGAGAGGTGGGCCTGACGGCGGGTGTGGTGGTCTCGGCCTTCCACAGCGACGGGTGCTCCCTCTGATGGACCGCCCGCTGCGGTTGGACGAGATGCTCCCCTCGGCGGCGCCCGAGGTTCTCAAGAGGTGCCGGATGTCCGACGAGAAGCCATCCGCCGCGAAAGTCGTTGCGCGGGTAAAGGGGATGGTCGTGGGCTCGTTCAGGGCAGAAGACATCAACCGCCTCCCCATGCGGCTGGAGGAGGGTTGCCTCGACCTGGTGAGTGCCTCGACCCGTGTCTTTCGCATTTTCATTCTGCCCCCTTCTCTTGTCCCTGTGACTAAACGTCTTCGTGTAGGGGAGAATCGACTACCGGAGATCGAGGCCCCCGCTGAGGGAGGACGCTCCCGATCGTCAGGTAAGACGCTTCACCGCCCAGCAAGAAAAGCGGTGTAAGGACGAAGAGGAGAAGAAGAAGGCCAAGAAGCTCTGGGAGTGCGAAAGGCTCGCGAGGCGCCGCGCGGAGCAGAGGCGCGACGGGCTCCCGAAGGAGGAGTCTCCCGCGTCCGAGGGAGATGAAGATGATGCTGACAACGACAGTGATGACGTCGAGGGGGTGGCGGGGCGTCTCGAGCGCATCTTGTCAGGTTCCTCCCGTGCTGACTGCCCCTTGGTGCAGGAGGAGGCGATGGAGGAGCGCGACCCCCAGCCGGTGGCGTCGGTCTCGGAGCGCCGGTGTGGGAAAAGGTCGGCCGACGCCTCGACTCGAGGGGGTTCACCCCCCTCCCATCGTACTCGAGGCGGGACCCCACCCACTTCGACCCGGGAAACCCAGTCCCGGTCGTCGGCGCGGGCGGAGTAGAGCCATGCTCAGGAGGCCCCGTCGGAGCAGGGAGGCGCGGCGACCCCATCGATGGCCCCGAGCAGCCTCAGCCCCGGGAAGAGCTCGGCTTCAGGAGGGGTCTCGAGATCTGCTGGCGGTTCTAGGGGGACCCGAAAGGCCTCTATCCCCTTCAGGTAAGTGTTGTTGATTCAGTGCTTTTTTGTTGCATCTTCCTTGCGCAGTTTAATAAACTTTTTGCCATCCTGCTTCCCATCCAGGCCCAAGCGGCAAAACGAGGAGGCGTCTCTTGCGCTGGCCAAGCAGCTCAAGGTGGACGCAGCTATGAAGATGGAGGCCCCGGTCACAGGTGCGATGTCGAGGCCCTTGGCTCCGTGGGAAGCCAAGTGGTTGTCCTCAGCCCTCGGTGCTATGGCGCGCGGTAGGCTGACGGGTTCCGCTCCTGCTGCAGGGTCGAGTTTCTCGGGGCCTGCGACGGGCGGCGACTCCAAGCCAGGGAGGACACAAGAGGGAGGGAGTGCCTCCTTGACGTCGCCGTCCGCGGCCCTCGAGCTCGGCCCGACGCCAGGGGCGGAGCCCCGACGTCGGGAGCTTCCGCTCCTGGCCGACCGGAGGCCTCGATCCCCGCACCCCAGGCGGGAGCCCCCGAGGGCCACGAGCCGAGAGAGGAGGTAGTCATTGTTGACCTCGAGGGTGAGGAGACCACAGCCCTTCCCTCCTCGACGGGAGAGCGAAGACCTTGGCCGGCGGGGCTACGCGAGCTCGAGGCCCAGAGAAAGCAGGAGCAGGGGCCCTGCAAGAAGCGGAGCTGCCGCGACCGCAGCAGGAGGGGGAGAAGGAGCCGCTGGAGCGGCGGGAAGAGGAGGAGAGAACTGGGGGCTAGCCCTAGCATCAGCAGGCGCAGCAGACGCCGTCGGGGGACACGGCGCCGCTGGACCTGCCGGCGCAGCAGCCACCCGAGACGTCAGAGGCAGAGGGCACTTTGGGACTGCCCAAGCAATGGGTGTCCATGATTACTCTGGACGAGCTGCTGGCCGAAGAAGAAACGGCGTCGATGGTGTCAACGGTCCCGCGGCTACCGGGGGTGCAGTCGGAGGAGGTCTTGGTACCGAACCCACCGGAAGATGCGTCGATGGTGGACCTACCGGCGCCACAGGACATGGCGTTGGGGGAAGAGACGGCCTCGACACCTCCGCTACCTCCGTTGGCGCCAGAAGCAGCGTCGAGCCAGCTGCCGCAACCGTCGACGGAGCAGCCAGAGGAGACGACGGCTTCTGGGTCGCCGAGGAGGTCGACTTCCGACCTCAGGCTGAGGCATGCTGGCGCCGCGTCGGAGTTCCGCACCCCGACGGAGTTGGCCGTGCGTTATGGTGTCCCACGCGATGTGGTGGACGAGATCGAGTCCTTGGCGCGAACCAAGGTCAAGACGGTCCTTCCACATTGGGGCAAGGAGCGCATCATACTCCGGGAGCTTAGCGACTCCAGCGCTCTGGGGATCGAGATGGATGACCCAGCAGAAGTCAAGTGCTGAGAGGACGCAGAGCGGTCCCGGGCATGGTCACAGCACTTGCTGAAGCTGGGCGTTGAGCTCGCCGAAGGCCTCGACCGGAATCTTGCGGTGAGTCGCTGTGTGGACCATATGCAGTTTTTTGAGTTCTTTCGTATGGAATGCCTTAACCCTTGATTTCCTGTCCCCAGGAGGTGCGGAGGCGTTCCTACTCCAAGTTAGACTTCCTCCATGAAACGCTCAACAGCCAGGAGGAAGTGCTTCACCAACTCGAAGCCGGTCGCTCTGCGCAGGGCAGGGTGGCCGAGATCGAGGAGGAGCTGAAGCGGACCAGGGAGGAGGCCGCCAAAGCCAAAGAGGAGGCCGCCCGGGCGAAGGAGGACGCTGAAGCTACTCGAGGGGAAGCCGCCCACCTCAAGGAGGAGCTCAAGTGTGCCAGGGAGGAGGCTGACGCTGCCAAGGCCGAAGCGGAGAGGGCCAAGGGCGAGAGCATCCGAGCCCAGGAGCGTGTCGAGCTCCTCGTGGGGGAGGCTCAGAGCTCCGTGGAATGCATCCGCTCACTCGAGGCCAATCTCGCTGAAGTCTCCATGGCGCGCAACACCCTCTCCGCCTTGGTCCAGGAGGAGAAGAACTGAGCCACTAGCCTGGAAACCCAGCTCGGGGCGATGAAGGCTACCCTCCAAGAGAAGGAGCAGGCCATCATCTTGGCTGGTGGCACCCTCGAGACCCTCCGCTGCAAGAAGACAGAGGTGACCCGGGCCTTCAAGGAGGCCCAGCGGGAGCGAGACGAGGCCCGGGGGGAGCGCGACGCCGTGCTGGGGGATCGCCGCGCCCTCGAGACTCGCTGTGCTGGTGAGTTCCTTGAAGAGCTTTTGATCTCTTTTTTTTATGGTTTGTCTAACTCTTGTTTTGTGTTTCAGGCCTCGAGATCGAGCTGCGCGCTACCCAAACTGCCACCAAGGTGCTGCAGGAGAGCCTCGTGGCGGAGGGGGCGCTTCTTGGCCGGCTCCGGGTTGCCCTCGACAGGCTCTGCGCCTCCTGGGAGGTCAGGCCCATCGAGGGTGCTGAAGAAGACATCCCGGGTGCCGCGCTCGTCGATCGGATCTACTACCTCGATGCCACCCTTCGCGATCGTGTGCGGGAGGCACTTCATACCGGCGTGAAGCGGGCACTAGCAGTGGTCTGCTCCGGCTTCATCTTTGACATGGACGTGGTCGCCCAAGGCTTCGTTCCTGATATCTCAAAGACCGACGCCGAGAACGAGGAGCGATGCCGAGGGCTCATCAATGACGCCGAGAGGCCGGGGGAGCGCTGGCGAAGTTGTTCGAGGACGAAGTCCTCCCCCCGCGGATGAAGGGTATAGCATCGAGGAGGGCGGCGACGGAGCGGGCCTGTAGAGCAAGGCTGGGCGAAGATGCCCATGTAATAAGTTAGTTTTTTGTAACTTATATTCAATGTGGCTTCGAAAGCCTTTTTGAACATTAATGCATCTATCGTAATGCAATTTGTCATTTTACTTTCGAGCCTTCTCTGCTTTCTTTCACCTAGACTTTGCTTTTTTGACTAAGTTTTTGACGCACGCTCGTATCCTTCGAGGGGCAGAGCGAGTGGAGGTTCCATAGCCCGGAGGCATAGGAGAGCTCCCGGCTCGACAGCCCTCGACCCTCTAGGGAGTTCAAGGCATTTTTTACTTAGTCGTGAAGCGTATCGAGGCGTGAGAAAGAAGAGGCGCTCGAGTTCTGATCGCCTGACTTTTGCTTTTCGACTAAGTGTTCGACGCAGGCTCGTATCCCTCGAGGGGGGAGCGAGTGGATGTACCATAGCTCGGAGGCGTAGGAGAGCTCCGGCTCGATAGCCCTCAACCCCTAGGGAGTTTGAGGCGTTTTCAACTTAGTTGCGAAGCGAAAGGAGACGCTATAAAAAATCGTTCGTATTTTTAGGAACTTAGGGGGTTCCCCCCCGTTAGCCCCCGAGGGAGGCTCGACTCTGGCGAGACAGGGTCGAGGCTACCTCTTGCATGTACAATAACAAGTTTGAACTTATAATCGAAAGTACTCCTTATATTTGCCATGCGAAAATGTACAAAACATGCGAGAATGTACGAGGGCATCGGTGCCCTAAGGGTAAAAATGACGTAGCTGTTCGATGTTCCATGCATTGGTGAGGATTTTGCCTTTGTCGTTAGCAAGCTTGTACGTCCCGGGCTATTCCCTTGTCCTTCCCGCTGCTGAAGAAGGCGCCGACTGCCTCTTCACCAACCGCGTAGTTGGCGACCACATCCATGAGCTCGTCGACGGTGTCGGGGCGGTTATGCCCCAACTCGTGAACTAGGTCCTTGCAGGTCGTACCCACAACGAATGCTAGAATGACGTCGAGATCGGAGATGTGGGGTAGTTCAGTGCGGAGCTTGGAGAATCGTTGAGCAAAGTCGCGGAGAGACTCCCCTGGTTTCTGCTTGCAGTTGCGCAGTTCCCAGGAGTTCCCGGGACGCACGTACCTTTGAAGTTCCCCTCGAAGATCCAGACAAGGTCGACCCAGCCACGAATCTGGTCAGGGGGAAGCTCCTCGAGCCACCTACACGCGGTGTTGGACAGGAACAGGGGAAGGTGATGTATGATGACGTGATCATCACGTGCCCCGCCCGCCTGACAAGCTAGCCGATAGTCGGCTAGCCAGAGCTCAGGATTGGTTCTGCCGTTGTATTTGACGATGCTCGTGGGGGGTCAAAACTTGTCGGGCAGCTGGGCGCAGCGGATCGTCCTGCTGAAGGCTCGAGGACCCGGTGGCTCCGGGGCCTGTCGGTCTTCGTCGCTGTCATAACGCCCTCCACGATGGGCACTGTACCCTCGATCCTCGGCATCCCCGTACTTGCGTCTGCAATTCTTGAGAATGTCAAGGCGTGCGTCGCGGGGAGCGCGGTCGTCGTTATACGTTCTCGGGCTGGCTTCTTCTTTGGTCGGGGGGCCGCCCCCTGATCGACCGAGCTCTCCCTTTCGTGCCGGGAGGGCTTGACCTGAGGTTCGGAGGCTGCCCCTCAATGCCTCGAGGCTGAGTTCTCGACTTGCTGAACAGCAGCAACTTGGAGGAGATCCTCGACCTCGCGTTGTATCTGCCGAGCATGCGAGTTGGATGGCGCGGGCATATTGCGAAGGAGCATAGCTGCCGCGACAATGTTCTGGCTTGCTCGGGGATAACGGTTGGCGGGTTGCTCAGGTGCCCCAGCCTTGTTGATCTGCCGGTTGACCTCTCGGGCCCTGGCTCGAGCTCTATCGCCGGGCGGTCGCCGCTCTTGCTCGAGGGTTAGCTCGAGCAGGCGCAATCATTCCTGCTCGTCAGCGAGCTTCGCCTGCAACTCCCGAATTTGTGCCAGCTGTGCGTCCTGCTCGACAGGGTGGGGGCACGCCTCTCGGGGTGCGTCTGGTTGTTGGTCCTCTGCTCTGGGGAGAGCACCTCCCGTCGCAGCGGTAGCTGCCCCGGGCGCTGGATCGATGGTGTCCTGATCGGAGTCGACATCACCATCGATGTGGAGGCACTCGTGGGTAGGGTCCCAATGATCAGAGTCAGAGTCAGGGTCATCGCAGCAGAAAATGGGGAATTGTCCCCGCGCCTCCTCCTGCAGCTGCCGTCAGAGTGTGCCGACAGTGTACCTCCGGGGGCCAGGCGCTCTCACGAAGGCCAAGCCCTCGGAGGCTGGTGTGGTAGTCCCCATGTCCGTCATTGCACAGAAAAGGGCGCCTGGGCGGTCCTCTAACATGCTCATGTTGGAGTGGGTTGCTGTTGAGATCGTCATCGTGGCATTGTTGAAGTCGAACGAAGGCCGCCGATGATGCTCGAACAGCTCGTGCAGGAGCGGGCTGGATTGAGCGGGGACTTCGTCGTGCTTCCTCGATGAGCGTACTGCGAAGGTGGAGTCGGGGTTGTGGTAGGGTCCTGCCGGTTTGCCCTCTACCTCTGAACTCGGGTCAAACAATCCCTCAACGAGGGGTTCCTCATCTCCGGTCAGGGGCAAGGAGAAAGCGGCGGGAACCATCCTCGACTCAGGTTGATGGCGATGACGGTGTCGATCGTGCCTCCTTCTGGACGTGGAAGCATGGTGGTGAGACCGGCGAGCGGCCCCCCATGAGCGTGGGGGTGTACCGCGACCTCCGTTCAGGTCACTGATCGAGAGCAGGGTCATGTCATAGCCCTGGCCGAGGGACATGAACTCCAGGCTCCCAAACTAGATCACCGTAGCGTGCGAAAGTGGTGAAACAAAGTGGCGGGAAGTCATTAGTGACACACGGCTCCTCTACCTGGTGCGCCAACTGTCAGTGTTTCGACCCCTGGGGGGTTAATACCAACGAGTAATATTTATAATTGCGTGCTCCCTTAATCCGGTGGGTGATGCAAGAAGGACACGGCGATTTATCCTGGATCGGGCAAAGAAGGCCCTACGTCTAGCGGGGGGAGGATAGTTCATGTTATCTTGCACCAAAGTGCTAGTACAGGGGAAAATACAAGCGGGTGTGAGGAGTGCGAGGTGGGGCTTGGGCGTTTCGGATGCCTAGCTCTCGACCTTGCACTGTCTCACGGTATTGATCTGTGATCTAAAGCCTTAGCGTTTCTATGCTCTAGATCCTCTCGTTCGTCCTCCTTTTTTCTAACATCCTGGCGCCTCCTTTTATAGGTGAAGGAGGGGCACAGGAGTACATATATTTAGAGTTCGCATGGCTGGTGACGCATGGCGTTGAGGCCGATCACGTCGGTGCTGCTGTAGTGATGTACGTCGGTATGGGAGGCCCTACAGCCGTCACGTCGGGAGTTGTTAAAATGCAGCTCCGAGTCGTTGGAGTCCTGCTCGAGGGCTCATCCGATGAAGTCGAGGGCGGCGGTCGAGGACTTGGCTGGAGTCGAGGGGGTTGAGTCAAAGGGGTCGAGCCTCACCGGATAAGGTCGAATCCCGAGAAATGTGGGGAACGTGCTGATTTAGGCGTCTCGAGGGGGTGCTAGATGGGGCACAGTGCTCGGCATGGCGCAACAGCAAAGTACGATCCGTGGGATTTCGGGGCATGGGCGATAAAAGCAAGATTTGACCGCCACTCCCACAACTGTTACCATAACTGTGGCCATACGGTTAGGCGGGGGTAGGTAAAACGCATTAAATGTGCCCGGATCCGTACGGGAGAGTCGATAGCCGAGGGGTGCACTGTCCTCGAGGGCTGCCCATTCGCCCGAATGAAGTTCCGTCCTCGAGGGCAGGCTCGTTCGCCGGGCGAAGTTCCATCCTTGAGGGGTCGTCCGAATTGTACCCTCGAGTGTACAGTCCCAGTCCGCTCGGTAGCCCCTCGAGCAGGCTTTGGCTTTGGGCCACCATAGTCCGTTCGTGGGTCAACCCAGTATGCTTTAGCCTGCGGGCCTTCGAGGGGCACAGGAGTACATGTTGCTGATTTTGCGTGGGTAACGACAAAAAGCGGGTGGTTGTGCAAAATGAAATGAGCCATCCAGCCGATGGTGATGCCTGGAAAAATTTTGATAAGGAGTTTCTGAGATTCGCTAATGATGCAAGAAACCTAAGGCTTGGTTTAGCTACAGACGGGTTCAATCCATTTGGAAACATAAGCACTAGTTATAGCAAGTGTCCTGTGCTTGTAAAGGTATACAACCTACCTCCATGGTCATGCACCGATGCATCCAACTGCATCATGGCATTGCTCATCCCAGGACCAAAGTCTCCAGGCAAGGACTTTGACGTATTTTTACAACCTCTTATTGAGGATTTGATAAAACTTTGGGAGGGTGTCAAAACTTATGATGCATTCACTGGTTCAAAGTTTGACCTTTGTGCTGCAGTTCTATGGTGCATCCATGATTATCTAGCTTTGGGTGTATTGTCAGGGAGAATTACTAAAGGTTACTTTGCATGTATCCATTGCAATGCAGATCCATTGTCAAGGAGTCTTAGGAGGAAGATATGTTACATTGGACACTGTCAGTTCCTTCCAATAAATCACAAGTGGCGAAGAAGCTTGGTCTTTGATGGCAAACGTGAGAACCGTGGTGCGCCAAGAAAGTTGAGTGTGGAGGAGATATTGCAGTGCCTAGAGAAGGTAAAAGATGTGTGTCCTGGTAAGCCGGTCGCTGAAGGTACGAAGAAAAGGAAGCGTGGAAAGAAGGATGTTGAGCCAAAGTTGTTTTCCCGCAAGTCCGCTTTGTGGGAGCTACCTTATTGGAGATTCTTGAAGTTGCCACATAATCTTGATGTGATGCATATAGAGAAGAATATATGTGATGCCCTTCTAGGAATAATACTCTGCCTTGAGGGCAAGAATAAGGATACAGTTAATGCAAGACTTGATCTACAGGATATGGGCATACGTCCTGACTTGCATTTAGAACAAGATGATGACAATTCAGTTTCCATGCCAGTAGCATGGTATTCCTTGGAGAAACAAGAGACTGCAGCATTTTGTCAATTTCTAAAAGGGATTCGGTTTCCATATGGATATTCTTCCAACCTGGGAAGATGCATTAGTGCAGATGGTTCCAAGGTGCAAGGCATGAAAACCCATGATTGCCATGTCATGCTTCAAAGAATTTTAGCAGTAGGTCTCCAAGGACAAGTGCACAAGGACATATATGAAGCAGTTGCAGAGTTGGGTAAACTTTTCATAGAACTTTATAGTAGGAAACTGAAGGTTGATGTAGTCAAATGGCTGAAAGCAGAAATTCCAGAGATCCTATGCAAGCTAGAGAAAATATTTCCTCCTGCATTTTTTGATGTGATGGTTCACTTGGCTGTCCATCTACCAGATGAAGCACTCTTAAGAGGTCCTGTGCAATATGTATGGATGTACCCGACTGAACATCATATGGGAACTTTTAAGGGGTATGTGAGGAATAGGTACAAACCTGAAGGATCCATAGCTGAGGCTTACATAGCTAATGAGGCCTTGACCTTTTGTTCAAGGTACATGGAAGATGTTGTCACTAGATTCAATCGGGATGATGACAAAGGGAAGGGAGCAACAAAGGGTGACCTCCATATTTTCAATCATGGTGTTAAACTCTTGGGAGCCAACAGGCAGATTTGTTGGTATGTGCTGAACAACTATGATGAGGTAGAGCCATATTTGGGGTGAGTACTTTTCTGTAGCTTTGCTGAACAACTCTACTGAATTTTTGCATAGGCTACTTTGTTAAACTTGCTTGACCAATATATTATGCACTGTGGCTACATCAAGTTCAGAGAAGAGTTGCAGAGAGATCAAGGAGCCTTTGATGTTGACACAAGGTTGGAAAAGGAATTTCCTGCTTGGTTTAGGAGTAAGGTAAGCTGTTTCATAACTCACATGTCATCCTTTAGAGGTTATTTTCATATATTTCAAATTTTCACTGTGTTGCTATTTCAGATGAGGCAAGAGTGGAAGGATAATCGTGAAGAGGTTAGTGAAGTGCTTATGCATTGTCATGTCGTCCTGACCTAAGAGTCATGATATGGTCATCATGCATTGTCCATGGTGTTTGGTACAACACTATCGAACGTGAGAGATATAGGAAGACACAAAATAGTGGTGTGCTGGTTGATGGAGCACATAATGGGGAGTTCACTAAATTCTATGGTCAGCTCACAGAGATAATTGAGTTGAACTACAACTCAAATTTGGAATTCCAAAGAAAGTTTGTACTATTTCGGTGTGATTGGTTCAGTCAAGAAGGCAAAGCTAGAGCCGTTAGAGATGATGGTCATTTTAGAGCCATCAATGTTGAGAGGCTTTGGTACCAGTCAGATCCATTCATATTAGCAACACAGTTAAAAAAGTTCTTCTATATGGAGGATAGAATGTTTGGCATAAATTGGCGTGTTGCACAAAAGTGGGAACAAAGGAGCTATTTTGATGTCAATGAAACTGAATTGATCATAGCTCAATAAGATGAGACAGTTTCTGATAATGAAGGTGGTGTGGAAGATGATGATGATTTAGATGAGCCTACACCAGTTTACCATCGTGTACATGGAGAAAATGAAACTGTTGCTGGTAATTTAAAAGCTCTATCAATAGAAGGGAAGAAGACATGGGTGAAGACAGCGGCGACGAAGATGATGAAGATGATACTATGTTAGAGTATTGTAGTGAAAATGATAGAGATCCCATGCAGTGTAATGATGTTGATTAGGTTAGTTGTCACTGAATGTAATGGAATTTGTGGAGCTACACTGTCTTTTGGATGATATGGAGATGTAATATACATTATGTGATCCAATTCACCATTTTGTGAAACATTTGATATATTATGTAAAATCTGTCTTGTTGCCATCTCAAGTCTATGTTGTTGCCTTATGCATACATACATTTTAGCACTAAATTTCAATGCATATCATCCACCACATTCATTGATTTCATTTCAACCAAACCAGGGAAGTCATTTCATTTCAATGTTCTGGTCACATAGAGCCACACACACAGAAGTAAAATCAGGTGACATAGAGACACACACACACACATATTTAGGTAACTAAACTAATCAACTACTCCAACCAGATTCTCTAGTTCACTTCCACATACCAGTGATAAACACACCAATCAAAACACCAGGAAGCCTATGAAGGAATGAGCTAGAAATGAGGAATCAATAACAATTTGCATGTTCTTGTCGACTTTAGACTGCACTACAGGGATCGGCTCAACAGGTTGCACTGTAGGGATCGGCTCAACAAGTTGCTTCTACCGTTTCCAAAACTCAGCTACAAGACCATTCAGTTTTTGATTCAACAATTGCAGCTCATCCCTGCATTTAGCACAACAAGCAACAGCTACTGCCTTCCCTGTCTGCAGGCTCTGTTCTTTTGCTTCCAAAGCCATCAGCTCCACCTCAGAGCGAATGTAGGGGCAGGTAGTACCATCATTCTACAATCAAAACAAATGACATACATCAGACAAGCATTGACACAAACTGAGCACAAAAATTGAAACATTGAGCACAACCTTGATGTTATACGGGCATTTGAGGTACCACTCGCCCTTTGTTGCCGGCTGCTTGCTCTAGATCCTAACCAAAGGAACATGGCAGTATGGGCACTCCCTTCGATTGCTGGGCGTCGAGCTCGAGCACGTGGATTGCTTCATCGTCGGCGCACTCATCGTGTGGTGGCGCTTAGCCAGTGGCTGCTAGGGTTCTTGGGTGAACAAGAAAGGCAGAAGGAGTCAATTAACAGGGAATAAAGGTCACGGCACAGCAGGTGGTGACCGATGGCACGACTGGTGTTGGCTGGTGGTTTGGGTGCACGCAGGGGGCAAGATTTGGCTAACGACGTGGCGTGTTGAGTGGCGGAGCGGCGATGCGTCGGCGCAGCGGCTGATTTGGGGTCGGGCGTGGCTGGGGGTTGGGGATTTCGGGGGGGTTAGGGGGTGACCGTTGGTAGAGAGGCTGACATGTTGGGTCGACCACGTCAGGCCTCCAAATGGGTGAGCTCTGTTCACCGTGGTCATGAGGCTGACAGGTGGGCCCTAGTTGGACTATTTTCTGTAAACAGCTTTTTCTAACCTGAGATGATCTCAAATTAAAAAATAATCAACTAGAGATTTGTGTAACTCATTGAAATCTACTTTATTTGTTTTGGATAGTACTCCATTTGACAAACTTTGAACAAAATAAATTGTGAATTTAAGTAAATGACACATTAAATTAAGGTATTAAAAACTCAAATGGTTTCTAATGAAAAAGTTTTGAATACCTAGTTTTCATAACTCATTGAGATCTACAAATCTTATATATGACATTTGTCATTTGAGAAAGTGATAATGACATGAGGTACATATTGGACAAATCACTCATATAGTTTCTTAAACAATGTGATTCTAAGATTAGTGAACAATGTGTACCACCACTTTCTCAAATGAAAAAAATATCCTATATATGGATTGTAGATCTCATTGAGTTATGCAAACTTGGTACTCAAATTTTTATCATTTGAAATCATTTAGTGTTAGAAAATCTTGCTTCAATGTGTCATTTATGTAAATTTAAAATTCAATTTGATCAAATTTCATAACATGAGAGCACTGTTGAAAGTAATAGCAGTAAGAATCTAAGAAAAAGATGTATAATGATTTTAGAGATTTTTAGGGAAAAAATCATCCAATTTGAAGTTCAAATGAGGGAGAAAAAACTAGTTAGAAGTTTTTAGAAGAGATTAAAAAGAAAATATGTGCTTCTTCATGTGATTTAAGATGAATTGTAATACCCACTTCAAACAGCATTTTGGGAGAGTACATGATTCCAAATCAAAAAATTATAAAGAATAAAGTTGTATAACTCATTGAGACGTACATTTTCTATATTGATCATTTATTCATCCAAATTCATTTTGTAGTTTTAAGTTTAAATTTCAAATTTTAACAAATCCATTAAAACAAATATTGTAGGGTTTATATCTTTTCTCTTATCATTTTTTCATCCGAATTAATTTCATAGATTTAAAACTTTATTTTATAATTCTGACGATGTAAGTTAAAATTCACAGTGAATTGTAATTAGGTTTCTCACTATGGCCCACATGTCATTCTCTTCACAAGAACCATATATAAAGCTATGAACAACTGCCACTCAAACAAGCAGTTGAAGCAGCCATAAGTTGAAGCTAGTTTAAAAAACCATAAGTTGAAGTAGCCATAATATCTAAACACTGCAGTTGAAGCAGCCATAAGTTTCATACCAACATATATATAAAGGGTGCCATGCATACATACTACATTACATCCCCACATCAACTTAAGTTTCATAATACATCATCAATGCCCCTCTTGGGCTTTCAAAAGTCGTCTAGGCCAGAGATATCTTCACAAGATAGATACTTCATCACCAAAAGACAGATGCTGCCATAGCCATAGATACGGCATCTTCAGAGGGTCTTCTTGCCTAGGCCAGCGTCATCTAGCACCTTCTCATACATGGAAACTTTGGCTTTGAGGTTCTCCAGCTCCACAAGGATCATATCCATTTTCTTCTGGTTGATTGATTCCTTGACCACGGCAGCGAGGTCGTCTACCTTCCAAGGCAGACTAGTGATGCTCTGCTTTAGGGGTGCAGTCACTGATTCCATTGCGCTTATGAGCGTAGGTCGGGTCAACATCCATTTCTGAACATGGTACTGCATATGGACAAGTGGAATTTTTATTAGTATGTGAAAACAACTATAACTTTACAAGGGATAAATGACAGTTCACCAAGTAGGAAGCAGAGCCATCAGAGCAATTCACAAATGCATGGATGATCACAGGGAGCAAGAACATGCAAGCTACCATGCCTAAAGATGCAGAAAATTCCACACAAATTGAAACCTACTATCAAAATAGCTACCTGTGTTTACGGCAATGATCTAGTTTCAGGCAACCTTCACTAGAGCATCAGTATATCAACTAAACCATAATCAACTGAGCATCAATATACCCTAAATCAAACTCAGTCGAGCATGATCCAGTTTTAGGCAACCTTCACTAGTGTTTACGGCAATCACACGCTATTCCTCAAATGCTAATGCCTCATCATGTGAATAAATCAACTAAACCTTAATCAAGTGAACAATGCTATCTAAACCCTAATCCAGTGAATAAATCAACTAATAATCTAGTGAAGCATGCTACCTAAACCCTAATTATCTATTCCAGTGAAATCATCTAGGATCATGTACTAAAATCATCAATAAAAAATCTAGAGAAGCCTATACCTTCATGTCCGAGGAGGTGTTGTTGAAGCTGGATGACGACTGGTAGTCGGAGCTGGACGGCGGCTTGTCGTCGGAGCTTGATAGTGACTTATCGTCGGAGCTTGATGGCGACTTGTCATCGGAGCTTGACCTGGGACCGGCGCAGCCACATTGGGCACCCCCACGCAGATACCTCCTACACAAGTCATGGTCTCCCTTGAAGCACTCGCGGCATAGGTCAACATGGTGCCGCTCTCCAACGACAAAGAGTACATGGGCTCCATCTTGGTCGAGGGCGCGGGCTCCATCTTTGTCAAGGGCCCGGGCTCCCTCCTTGCTGAGGGCACGCGCTTCTTGGTCGCCGACGCGGGCTTCTTCTTCGCCACCGGCGAGGCCTTCTTTTTGGCCGCCGGTGTGGCCTTCTTCTTAGCCATCGGGGAGGGCTTCTTCATGGTTGTTGATGTGGCCATCTTCATGGCCGCTGGCATGGCCTTTGCCTTCGTAACCCTAGCCAGGGCTTCTGCCTTCTTCATAACCTATGTCGTAGGCACCTTCTTTGCCATGGGCGCGACCTCCTTCTTCCCCACCGGCACGGCCTCCTTCTTCGACGCCGACAGGGGCTCCTTCTTCACTGCCGGTGTGGCCACGTTCATTGCAGTAAGCGAAGCCATGAAGGAAGGGGCCCATCTGCTGGTGAGTGGGTCCTTGACGTAGTGTCTTCTTGACCGCTTCGACGGCACCGTCGGTGGTGGGGGGCAGGTGTGTGGGCGTCGACGGGTGCGGCGACGGCGAGGTGAAAGTGGATCTGGGAGAGGTGAAAGGAGTAAATGGGGGTAGGTGAAGGGGGTGGGGTGAAGGTGAAGCGATGAATGGGTGGATGGTGCAGGGCCCAAAGTCAGCCACTCAGCCGTGACAGTGAAGGAGCCAGGCCCAGTGTTAGTCACTCGTTAATGAAGATGAAGGAGAAGTAACTAGTTTTGTACAATTAAAACTTCAATCTTACGGAACTCACTGCTCGGTCGCACTTGTTAGGTCTAAAGGCTGTGAAATCTGGGGTCCGGTGTTCGAGTCCCTCATGGGACAAGTTTTTTCCTTTTTTTAAAAAAATTTTAGTTCTCGCCTCCACCGCCCGCCTCCTTCTAAAAATTTCATGGGACTCAGAAATTTCCAAAATACCCTCAGACCTAACACCTCCTTTTGCATAAGACTGAGGACAATATAGTCAATTCACGTATGACTATAGATATCACTGGCAGCGTCTCATCCTCGTCCACTCTGCCATCGCTTCTTCCACTTCGCCCCCATCTACTTCGCCTCCGGCCATCCACTTCCCCTCCGGCCTCTCGGATCTACTCCACTGCCACCTCCTCCCGCATCCTCTCTGCCACCACCTCCTCCCACATCCTCTCTGCCGCCACCTCCTCCCGCATCCTCTCCGCCGCTGCCGCATCCCCTCCGTCCCTATCCATTTTGCCTCCGGCCTCCTGGATCCACTCCACTGCCACCTCCTCCCGCATCCTCTCTCCCGCCATCTCCTCCCGCATCCTCTCCGCCGCCACCTCCTCCCACATCCTCTCTGTCGCCGCCGCATCCACTCCGCCCCCATCCACTTTGCCTCTGGCCTCCTGGATCCACTCCACCGCCACCTGAGGCACGAGATGCCTAAACGGCACTCCAAGTCTAAAGTCCTCTCCCCACCGAGCCTAGGTTTTGTTGAAATGCTTACTCTTTTAGTGTTTATGGTTTTGTTCTTTGTGAATGCAATACATGTGCAATGCTATGTTTTAGGTTTAGGATGTAGTAGATTTGGGTGTAGGGTTAAGTGGAACTAAAATTTGTTTACAATTAGGTTACTATGAAAAGCTGTGGGACTTGCAATTCGTGGAGAACAATAGGGTGTTAGAGTCCATGGGGATCCGCACCATGGCCAATAATCTTCGTGCTGCATGTAATGTGAGTTCTGACAAGGCCACAAATGACAAGAATGGTTGTGAGGGGTCAGATTCTTCCTATCTTCCTGGAGTTGATGATGGGACTAAAGATGGAAGTGATTCAAATAGCTTAGAAAAGGTCTCCTCTCATACTTGGTTGGGGTTCTAATTACATGAGGATGTCCATTGTGTATTGTGAGATTTTTTCATCCATGTTCCAATAACTGATTTATTCCCCTTGTGTTCTAGGAAACTAATGTCAGCAGTCGTCGTGGAGAACATCGAAGAAGGCCAAGATGCCCCCTGGTGGAACCAAAAGAGTGAGGGCAACTCCACCGATTGGGGTTGCTGGTGTTGCAACAAGATCTGGGAAAAAGTACATCACCACCCTCTTAGCTAGGGATGAAGCACTGTTGAATCCACAACCAACTGATAACAATGAACAGTCCAATCCGCAATCGGAGAACAGTGTCGGAGCCTCTATGGGACAAGACTAAGAAGAACATCCCTAAGATCCTCATCTGGACTTTCTGTTTTTGATGAAGAAAACAATGCAAATGAAGTTGTGGTCCATGAAGAGTTGGAGTTAGTTCCTGAAGGCAAGTAACATTTCTTGATAATGTTGGTAATCAGTAAAGAATCTTGTTACTAAACTAGTTAGAATAAATATATTTAAACTTGTTGTCATGCATACTCTTATTCATTTTAGCAAAACCCATATATATGAAGTACAAAAAACATAGAAATGTGTAAATAGACTAGTGACTACTGCAAGTTTACTAAAACTAGGCTAGTTTCTTGAACAGGAATTAACTAAAAGACCAACACTAGTAAGTATCTGGTTTTGTAGCTTTTTTTGGACAACATGGTAATATGTATGCATGATCTGATTGAACCTAAGTTAGGAATTTCAATTGTAATAAGAAACCAACTAACCAATGCTACATTCAGAAGTCTTATTTTGGAGCTTCATCGGTAAGTGTATCTTGTGCAGGTCGACAATGTGCTCCAAGAAACCCAAGGCAGCCAACAAAGGGCAAACTGGTGGACAACATGACAAAAGCTATGGGAAGAAGACTCCCAATTGAAATTGCTCTGCAAAGCTAGCATCAGAGGCTGGAATTGTCATTAGGACTAGTGTGCCTATCCTAACCCACTAGAAAGAATACAAGAACAATGGAGACGCCCAGCTGATGGAATTCATGGGGCAATTATCTGTAAGTAAATTTTGTCCTTCGATGCTAGTTTTTACCTAGAATAATTCATTATATCAATTGCTAATAGCTAAATCGCATATCTGAATGAATTTTACAGACCAGGTTGGAAGTTGATGATAAACATGAACCAACAAAGCAAGCCTGCAACAATCTACTCCAATCTGGTGTACACCAGAGTAGATATATGTTGAAGAAGTACTTCACTGGTATACCGGCTGATCAAGTCATGACTGCTTCCCCCGTTCCTACTATGACTGATAAACAGTGGCAGGATCTGACGGCTAAGTGGTCTACCCCAAGCGCGAAGGTACAGTGTGTCACACAACTTTTCTATTCTATATATTTTATTCGCAACTTAAAACTTTGCCTTTCAGGAAGTAGCTGCGAAGAACAAGCAGAATCATTCCAGGGTCAAACACCATCAGTCCATGGGATCTCGCAACTACATCTCGCACTTGTACACTTATGTAAGTGCTCAGAAACTGACATCATATTTTCTGTTTGTGGACATAAAAGCTATTTTTTCTGAATTTCTTTCTCACACTGAATAAAGATGGAGAACAACAAGGATCGAGATGTCAATGCAGTGGAGATGTTCCAGGCATGCCATACCAGCAAGAAGAAGGGTATGACAGATCAAGTCAAGGAGACAGTGGTAAGTCTGTACACATCATTGCTGGATAGGTTCATGAGTACATGTCAATTCATATTCATAATTGGTTGTTGGATTGGATTAACACATTGGAAGAATGCTCATCTGTATGTTGTGTGGATGGTACTACCTGTGCTTGTTAAATTGGTTGCTGGATGGGACTTAGACATTATTGCTGGATGTGATTATTTCATATAAAATATGTTCATAATGGTTACATCTATATATGAAGTTATATGCTTTGTGTGTTGCTAGATGTGATTATTTCATATAAAATAAGTTCATACATGGTTACACCTATATATGAAGTTATATGTTTTGTGTGCTGGGATTTTCATATCTTTGCTCATATGCTTGATACAATACTCAGTTTTGGATAGGATATTCATATATGTACTGTGTGATGACAAGTTAATGTAAATTCAGCTCAATTGCTTACACATACATATATATTCTCTAATGATTTTCATACATTTGCTTCAAATATGGATTGTCTGATGATTTACATATCTTTGCTTGTAACTGAAACTCTGTATAATTCACTTATCATTGTTGCATCTTTATACTACAGAGTGCCACAGAAACTATGTTGTTTGAACCTGCTAAAGGTTTAGAGACTCCAAGATCTAGCACTGAAGTTGTATCCAAGGTCCTGTCACAAACGAGTGCTACTACTACATTCCTGAAGAATGCTGGTCTTGAAACACCAGGGTCCAAATCAGCTGCATCAGCTGCAAGAGAAGCACAACTTTGGGAACAGCTACAGGCAGAGAAGACACGGGCTGATCTACTTGAACAAGAGCTAGACACATTGAAGAAGAAAGGTGAAGAAACAGAAGAAATGTTGTTCAAGACCCAAGGAGTGGTGCTTAGGACCTAGCAAGAGATGGAGGAGTTCAAGAAGAGACAGGAAGAGAACGATCTGATCCTTAAGCGCATCTTGAACCTCAACTCAGGTAATAGAGCTACTTAGCTCATTTATTCCTGTGCTTGCTGGGTTCCTCTTGCAGTGCCCTGGTTGTGGCTTGTGGACATTGTTGGTTATCGTCGTCGCTTGTGAACTTATTTACTTTTGCTTTAGAACTTGTTTGTGAATTTGTGGTTCCAATGAGGTGAACCAATGATGTGTTTGAACTTGTGGTTCCCATGTGTTTGGGAACTTTGATTGTATGAACAAGTTTGTGATGTATGAACCAGTTGGTGCTTAATGTTGGTTTGAGCTTATTGTATGAACTGTGTTCTGGAATATTTGCTAAGGCTGGGGATGAATGGCACAGTAACTGACGAAATTGTGTTGAGATGCGCTGTTTTTTATGACGAAAAAACATCATTAACATGTACCACTTCATCGTATTACAGCAAGCCACGTGTCAACAAACTAGAGACACATGTGTCATCCGGTAGTTGACACATGTGTCAACCTTGTAGCAACACACGTGTCGACATAATAGTGGCGCACGTGTCAGCTTCGCAGCGTAGCACGTGTCCAAGTCACAGAGAGACACATGTCTACCTCAGCGCGTTACACGTGGCGACCTCCCAGCTGCACACGTGTTGACTTCTGAAGCAAACACGTGTACCCTGAATGCCTGCTGAAACAGATCCGTGACAGTGCCAAAATCATCATTGATGAAACTCTTTTAATGATGAAAATTACCAAATCATCAGTAAGTAACTCTAATGACGCTACAAAGGTGACGAAAAGAATTTCGTCATAAATTCATCACTGAAGTGTTTCGATGACGTTTTTGGGACTTACTATGACAAAAGTAAAATGTCTTGGATGTGCGGTTTTTTTGTAGTGACATCAAGGCGATGACTATAGTAGGTTGCATGCATGAGCAGCGCGTGCACAGAGATTCGGTACCTTTGCTTCAGCAAGTCACCACGTACCTTGCGGCCTCATATCAAACGTCAAAACGCCATCCGAAGGCTGCCAGGGTTCCTAGGTGATTTTTTCCTTGCCCCTCACGTGTACTGGCGAACTGGTGAAGGTTCACGCGCCGCGCAACTCCAGTGCTCCTGTGGCATCTGGTGCATGGGCGTAGCCGCCGCACTCACCCACGGCGACGCCCACCCTTCCCGCGTAGGCCTCCCTGACGCCCATGACCTGTTCATCCCACGCCTCTTCCACCCCCGCGCGCGGCCCAGCCTCTTGTTCCTCCACTACTACAAAAATGATTTGTAAGAGCCCAGGTCATTTCACTATAAGTGGGCTTGGTGATTGAAACCCCTTACAGTGGACTGGCTGGCCAGCCCACTGTAAGGGGGATTATATCACTAACAGCCTTTACAAATACCCACAGTAAGGGCGGTTGGATCACCAACCGTCCTTACCAATGGCTGCCATTTGTAAGGGTGGTTGGTGATTGAACCGCCCTTGCAAATGATTTTTTTTAATTTAAAATTTGACTCATCCAAACTTCATCAAATGAAATTTTAACTAAAATAATAAATATAGATCTTGGTTAGTTTAACAAACTTGTTATTCATTAATCTTGTATTTGAAACCATGTAGAGTTTAAATACCCAAGTGCATATAGTCATGGTTCGATGAAAGGTTTCGTATACATCTGTGAAGTATGTAGACTCCACCTATGTCAAAATGATTAAATTTTTTGGGAGTCATCTACAATCATATATGGTCCTACACAAGATCTTAGGTTTTCTGATAATTATTTATATTATTATATTTTTGTTCGTGCTACGTGAGACAAAATATAGTGAATTACACATTGAAAACACTAGAATTCTGGATTGACCTCCACAAATATTTGACTCCTAAGGCACAAGAGACCATTTGGAAAAATTTGGCACCAGTCCGAATATTTTAGGGGGTGGACCCAGTTCAACATATAATTAGCGGGCGAAGTCACGTGGAAATTCAAATAAATCAAAAAAATACCAAATTAATTCAGAAAAATCTCAAACTTGGTGATTGCTTCACACAGGTCATTTGCATGCCTAAGAAAAAGTTAAGACCAACACGACACTGGGATGCTGCCCTCGCCCAAATCCCGTGCATCCCCTGTACGTTATACAGTGGCCTTCAAAGTTATTATTAGCAGGTGAGGACGAGATCTATCACCTGCATCTTCATTTGTGACAATGTATATATGAATTAAATGCTGAGATGGTAGTACTAGTGCTAGTGCCTTGTATGCTCTGAATCTTTGCTCTGTATCTCTTATCTATTAGCCATAGTTCCTATAATTAGACAATCTCTCCAAACCTTGTGCTAGATTAAGTTAGATATATGCTTTTAGATAGTTCAGAATCCAATGACAACAGCTGCAGCCTCCTCCCCAGATGGATCTGCCATATGTTCCAAATTGTTATGCCAACATGACAAGATTAATAGCTTCTTTTCTTCGTATGACAAGTTATTAGCTTGTTCAAATTATTTATGCTTGCTGTATTCACATGTTCAGTGTCATTCAATCCAGATCAACCCTGTCAGCTGATGTGTAAATCAGTTAGCTTCCTTTTTTTTTTCTTCGTTTGATTTTCGGCCTAAAATCTTTATCTAACATTAATTTGGTGTGAATTTTCCTTGCAGGCCAGCCTCCACATCAGTTAGCATCTTCTTAGACATTGTTGCACAGGTAATTAGTTAGTTGAAATGTCAAATAATTGTTTCCGCGAATTCTTGTTGCGCAACGCTTAGATTGATATCTTATTTCTGGGACTTGAATGCTTGCTTGTTAGACCATATTTATTTCTACTGCTGTATGACCAAATGATATTTAGACATGATATATCTTCATATTTCTGAATATAAGTAGCAATAACAATGGTCAGCTGCTATGAAATATTGAAAGCATTTGTTACTGCTATGAAATATTAAATGTATGGTTGTTTAGTGAATGCACCAGCAGTTACCTATTCTCATGTGTTGGTTGATTTAGTCCTAGGAACAGCCTAAATTCAGTTAGCATGTGCAGGACTGGTTCCTACAATAACTGCTCAGAATGTGTGGCAACAATGAGTGCGAGAACAAACAAGTTTCTAGCTTGTTTTCTTTAGTAATTGGTAATTGGTTTACTTATAATTGTATATTGTCTATGTCACTATGTGTGTTGATTGAAGCTCACGTTGAGGTCTCATTTCTTTGCACCTCTGAACACAGGAAGCAGATATTTGTAGGAGTTGAGCTAGATGTAGGATGAGGCCACCATTGATCTTGTGCAAGCCTGAGCTTGTAAAGCAAGGATCTTATTTCTTGCTCTTCTGTGATGGATTTTGATTGCAATTCTAGCTAGCTAGTATATTAGATTTCTTCATGCATTTTTAGATCTGCAGAAAGAGTAGTAGACATAATAGCCACAATTCTGCCATTGTAACCTTTGATTAGACTGCAGTAAAAATTGTGCTAGTGCCTTCATGCCATCTATGATGCTTTGACAGACTGTGGCTTTTATGATGGCCCTGACTTTTATTTTAAAGCATATATCTGTGATGTTATGTAATGATGGACTTTGTTTGGACTTGTGAATTATGGTTTATATCATGCTAATTATGGTTAATATCTGGTGTGTGTCTGTGCATGTATATATCTATATATGTGGTGTTCAAATTTAAATTTAAATTTGTATTCTATATTATATTATATGGTCAGATTTGTATTTTATTTGATTTTTTAATAGAAAATCCGATGTAGGGGCAGTTGGATCACCAACCCCTTACAAATGCTATTTGTAAGGGCATACAAATAGCATTTGTAGCAAGGACAGTTGGGCAAACCGCCCTTACAAATGCCCCTGACCCGCCCTTAAAAACCCATGTTGTAGTAGTGCTCCCCGGGCTGTCCACCCCCACGCCGCACCTCTCTCCAGGCGCCGGCCGTGACCACTCCCAGCCATCAGTGCTAAAATTTTTGAAGCATTTTTCACAGAATTTGGACAGTGATTTTTACATAATTTTGACAGCAATTACACATAATTTAGGCAGCAATTCAGATAGAATTTTGATTTTTGATAAAGAGACAGAATTTTGATAGAAATGACATTCATGATACAAGTTCTGAGGACAACACAAGTTCACAAATAAAAGACAGCATTCCCTGTACACTAACAGCAGTCCTCCATTCGCACCGTTGTTTTTGTGGTCGGAGAGCTCCACGAGGATGGTGCCGGCCAGGTCGTCGGGCAGCGTCGCTGCCCCTTTGCTCGCGTAGATGTGCCAGAGCGCACCACTCCGGGGCAGCGCCAGGCCTAGGCGCGTGTAGCATGGAGATGAATAGGAAAGAAGCCTCGGGTCGTTGCCACATTGTGAAGCCATGTATGGAAGCAGGAGTTCCATGGGGGCGGCGACGGCCTGGGGCGGGAGGCGACCTAGGACGGCGCAGCGTCGAGACGGAGAGATGCGAGTGCTGGCGTGGCGCAGGAAGCCTGCAGCGCGGGTGGCTCGACTCTTGCGTGAATGGCGGCGGTGTGGCGCAGGAGCACTATAGCGGCGCGAGGAGCGGTCTCGGAATTGCAGCGGTGCGGCACGGCGCATGGTGCCGGAGGGGCTGCGGCACGGCGCGTGAATCTCCGCCTGCAGCGCATGAGGGAGAAGGAAAAAATCTCAGGAACGCTGGTAATCGTCAGATGGCATTTTGACGCTGGATACATGGCCACAAGGTACGTGGTGACTTGCTGAAGGAACGGTACCCAATCTCAGTCCCGCGTGGGCATATATGCCCACGAGAATCACATGCCAGGGCAGGCAAACCAAAGAGAGGTCATTGTAGTGTATGTTGCATGCTATGTGCAGGTGGAAACATTCCAAAACCCGGGCACCTGTTGCCAGCAACAGCTGAGTCCCCGACGACAAAGTGAGCCCCGGTGCGCATGAACAAGCATGGCATAATTTTTTTTTAAAACAGACTGATTTTTATTAAATTAAAACTCTTTTTATAACTGAGATCTTAATATAAAATAAAATTATATAAAGCACACCACTAGGTTTTGAAACTTCATCGTACTCGTGTCCGGTGGCGTACTCTTTAGAAAACTTTATAAAAGTATACCAGATCTAGACCTGATAACCACAATCCCTACCAACAGAAGACTCCACGAACATAGAGACTGCATAAGAGGCGCAGTTGGCACAGTTGAAAAGAACAAGAGTCCAATGCCCAGTCTACAGACGCCACCAAAAAAGAAGGGTGCCAGACAGAGGTTAGGAGGCTTCGGCGGAAAGCAGCTGCCATGAACACCCCTAGCTCGTGCCTATTTAAGCCGCGTTGCAGTTTCTGGCTCACTTCACCAAAACAACGCATCCTGCATTCATCTTGGTGAGCGAGTGAGAGACCTCGACTTATTGACAGGTCAAGAAGAGTTTGTGCATGTATGTATGCTTCGTTGTTTTTTCAGTACTATATGCCAATTATTCCTTGCTATTTAATATGGTTGTTAGCGCTTCCTGGATTTGATCTCAGTCAAGGAGAAATAGAACCATGGCGGACCAGCAGCAACCACAACAGGATGAGATGAACATTTTCTGTGCTGGTGGTCTCGACTTGCCTCCAGGTTCCGCTTCTATCCAAGTGACTTTGAGTTTGAGATTGTTAAGGACTACCTCATGAACAAGGTGCGCAAGAGGGACTTCACCTCTTCTATCTGTGAGCTTGACTAACTAAAACTGAGCCATGGGACCTCCCGAGTACGTAACAAGCAGCCTCGATCTGTACAATATATACATATACACCTTGCTCTTATTTGATCCATGTAGTTGATGAATGTTGCTTTATGCTAGTGATCGAGATGTGGTCTAATATATGGTGCTTAATTCGATCACATACTGCAGGAGAGGCAAAAATGACTGAGAAAGAGTGGTACTTCTTCAACAAGGACCTTAAGTATCCAACGGGACTAAGGGCGAACAGGGCCACAGAAGCTGGTTATTGGAAGGCTACCGACAAGGACAAAGGAGGTATACAATCCCACCGAAGGGGAAGGGATCGTGCTGCTCGTTGGCACGAAGAAGACACTCGTCTTCTACAAAGGCAGGGCTCCTAGGGGCAACAAAACGAACTTGGTGATGCACGAGTATAGGCTCGAAGGCAGCGGCAGGCCCCCTGGCCTCGCATCCACATCTAGCTCAGTCGCCATGGCCTCAAAAGCTTCAGCTTCTACTTCCAAGGTGCGTGGTAGTGGTAACAACACTAGCATGATGTATGTCAATTACATGCTTTATTTGCTTACCCTAATGTAAATTTGCTTCTAGCTAACAAATGAAATTTGTGCAGGATGAGTGGGTGGTTTGTTGTGTCTTCCACAAGACCACTAGGATCAGGAAGATAACTGCACCGGCGTACCAAGCAACCATGCTTGACCCTGAGATTGATCAGAATCAGAGCAACATCTCAGCGATGCCCATGCAATTTCCCATCCTGACAGACTTTGCCATGGACTCGGTGTGCCCCTACTACCCCAACCCTAATGCTGGCTTGGGGATACCATAGATGATGCCACCTATGGTAGGTATTGGGGGTGCTAGTGGGCTCCAGAATAGTGGTTCCTTGTTCGACAATCTGATGGCCATACCGCCACCGATGAATTTCTACCACCAGATGGTCAATGGGGCAGCCGCTAGTCAGATGGGCATGGGGGCAGCAATAGGCCAGATGGGCATCTGGGCAGCTATAGGACAAATAGGCATTGGACCTGTTGGACAGATGGACATGGGAGCAGTAGTGCTAGCGGCTTTGATGTTGCTGCGCCAGAGAGTAGGTCATCCTCATTGGTGTCCCAAAAGGATGAGGAAGCTAACGCCATTGAGATCTAATCAATGATATCTATGGCCGACCCAGGGTCAGTGACCACCACCATAGAGATGGATGGCATATGGAAGTACAAGTACTAAAGAAGTAAACATGGAGAGTGGAATCAAAGACATGAATTCACATAAATATGCATGTTATACCTATATCTACATTGCACTTTGTGAAATAAGGCATGGTTTACATGTTTCTATATTAACTAGTCGATAAGCTATATGTGTATGCATGTACACTGCTACACAATTGAACTTCCATGACGTTGCCCAAACCCCCTCCGTGGCAGGCTCTTTTTTTGCCTGCTGCGGTAAATCATAGGATTTACTGCGGCGGGCATTTTTAATTTACCGTGATGCGTAATTTTGCCCGCTGCGGTAAATCGATTTACCACAGCGAGCATCTTAGGATGTCCGCTGTGGTAAATTGATTTACCGCAGCGGGCACCTTACGCGGCCTGTCACAGAAAAGGCCTGAGCCCATCAGGTCCAGGTCGAAGCCCAATAGCCAACATCCTATATATTTGAGAAGTTAGGGTTTTCCACGTCCCACTCCACTCCACCAGACGCATCCCCCAGCTTCCTCTCTCTTCCACCCGACTCTCTACCAGTGCGAGCCCTGCGACTCCGCCACGTCCACCACTCCTCTTCCTCCTCACTTCCTCTCTCTTCCTCCCCACTCTCTACCTCCACACGTTAGGCTCAGCGCACCACTCCTCCCTCACACCGGCTTGTGGCGCGGTGGCGCGGCGGCGTGGATCCGGGCCACCATGACGGCCTCCGCGGCGGCGGGTGGGGCCACGGTGGTAGATTCTGGTGGATCCGGGCTCCTCCCAACGGTGCGGCTGCGTGGATCTGGGCCACAACGACGGTCTCCGAGGCGACTCATGGGGCCACGGCGGTGGACTCCGTCGGATCCGGGCTCCTCTCGGCGGCGCGGCGATGGGTCTCCCAGTTGCGCGGTGCTATTCCACAGAGGATCCGGTGGTCGTGGCCACGTGGATGCCGGATCCGGCCCCGGTGCGAGTGGATCTGTTGACTGCAGCGCGGATCGACGGCGAGGACGACGGGATTTGCTGGCGGCAGCGTTGCAGCCTTGGATGGGCTCGGCAAGCCCCTGGATGGGCTCGACGGGCCCTTGGATGGGCTCGGTGGGCCTGTCTAGGGTTATTCGCTCTTTTTTATTTTTTCAAAATTCTTTACCGCAGCGGGCGTTCTAATGTGCCCGCTGCGGTAATTCCATCTTACGCAGCGGGCAATGGTGCCCGCTACGGTGGAGGCCACGATTAACCGTGACCATCCATCCGTGGCGGAAGCCTTTGTCCGCTGCAGAAAATGCAAAGTGCCCCTCACTGTTGTTCTTTTCGGCAGTAGTGTTACTAGTATATGCACCATATCATTGTTGCATGTGTGGTATATGTGTGTCATTTGGTCTTAGTAATTAATCTAGGCATAATGGTATGCATACCTAGATATATGATATTTCTTTGGTTTTGTTGATGGTTGTATTGTATATTATTCCCTATATGGGAGCGTATGCTATGGAAACCAGCTTCTTGTGGAAACTACAAAAACTCTAATCAAGTCCACAGGATTCTAATCTGATGGTTGTAGGTATAGGTGGGTCACTTTAGCACTTAAACCCCCCACCAATCCCATCCTAATCTATTCTTTGCCTAAACACCCCCACAAGGTCACGTCTCCATTACGCCCTCGACTCCTGTCATCGCGCCGCCCCCGACCCCCGTCATCATGGCGCCGCCCCCGACTCCCGTCATCGTGGCACCGCCCCCGTCTCCCATTGGAAGCCCGGCACCTCTAGATGGACTGCCGCCGCCCGCCCCCTCCAGATGGACCGCGCCGCTGCCGAACCTCGACAGCTTTCACATAGGAGCTGGCGCACAGGGCCAGGCATGTATATGTCCAACCAAACTGCTTGGGCACGACAGGAGCTTGCATATACAGGAGCTTGCATATATGTCCAACCAAAGTATTGGGGCACGGCGATCAACAATTGTATACAGGAGCTTGCAAAATGAACTAGCAGTAGCACATGGACACTAATTGACTGCGAATAATTCTCAGAATTGCAAATTCACTTCGACAATATTCTGATCAATCAAACATCAGACATAAGTCTCCATGGCATTATCAACTGCGGTCTCCATGGCGGCATCGAGGGACCATGCTGGTCCCCATGACGGAGCTGTCATAGGGTAGCGCGGTGGCCTCCATGGCGGCATCAAGGGACTCTATGGGGGCGGCGTTATAGTCTGCATGGGGTGGCATCAAGGGACCAGCTGGCCGTGGAGTCTGCAGGGGGCGGGCTTCGATCTGCAGGGGGCGGTTGCCATCAATCGGTCTTCAGGGAGTCGCGACTCTACAGAGGTGGCACGAGAAGTGGAGGAGACGAACGCGAGTCGAGGAACGGACTTGACGGAGTTGAGGAGACGGTAGTGCTGGGGGTTGATTTGCAAAAAAATTGATTAGGCAGAGATTGGTGGGAGGGTTTAAGTGATTAAATGACCCACGATCAGCTGAGGCAATCAGATTAGATATCTGTGGACTTGATTGAAGTTTTTGTAGTTTTCACAAGAAGCTGGTAATTATAGTACATTGTTCATCATATTAACTTGATTGCCAAATTAAACATCTAATTACATGCTTGTATATTGTGATCTTTTTGTTAAGGCTAACCGAATATGTGTGTGATAGTTGTGATGCATGTAGACCTCTCTGGCTATCGGATAGGATCAAAACAAAACCTACAGTGCTATGTTTTTTTTAAAAAAAATCCTGTAGTGCTCCATTAATATTATATTCGCTCCCTATAATAGCTTGCAACACTATTTCCATGTCCAACACTCCTAACCCCCAACCCCCGCCCCACCCCCTACGCGCTCATAGTCAGAGATTTGCATACAAAGCGAAATTTAGGGAGGTTAGTTCAACAGTAGTTGAAGAGGCAGATTGTGAGGGGAGTTGAGATATGAAATAGTTTATGTCGGTGTTGGAAGACGCTAGCGATGGTTTGCGGCTAGAGCTTTGCAAGATTGGGTGTGGTGGATAGCGGCAAGGGGCTTCCTTGGTTCATGGATTCGATGGCGATGAAGGGCTTATGGTGGGCTATGGAGAACGGTGACAATAGGGATGTAGCAAGCACCGACAATGACCCCCAATCACTAGAAACTGTTACCCAGGAAATCCATAAGGCGCCTCCCATCGCCCTCCCTTTTCTCCTCCAATTCTTGATACCATAAGTTTAACAACATCAGAGAAGGTATTGTGTTAATGGATTCCACAAATTGAACATGAAGATGAGATATTTTAGAGTCATGTAAAAGATATTTGTTAAATATCTACAATTGAAATACCCGCAGGTGACATAATTTTGTACTCCTTTCATCATATAAAAAAGTTAGCAACATTCTGTAAAATGGATGAGACTAAGATATCTGATGACATTTTACAGGGTAGCAAAAAGAGGGCTCACCCTGTGGCAAGAGCAAGAATCATTCTGGAAGACCAGATGCCTTCGTCAGCAGGACTGGAGGGACAGGAAGTGGGAAATGCTGGCACTAGCATTGCCAACTTGGAGGAACTTGAAAAGCATCAGTAGAATGAAGAATAGCTGTCTAAGTTCAAGATACAGTTTGGGTGCCGAAGTCTGCTTTTGCTATTACTTCTACCTTGCTAGTCCCACCGTTTGTTTCCATATGTATTCTGGATATTGTAATGTTTGGCACCGTAGTTGTTGATTTGTGCACTTTTGTTGGGGAACTATGAATACCTGTGAACTTTGGTCAGTCAACACTTTATCTTATAATGGTGTCTGTTACTTGAGCTGTGTTAGGTGTAAGCTTAATGCTAACAGTACCTATTTGTTTGAAGTAAGTTGTTTTAAATGAATCATCAAAATGTCAGAAATGTGAAGATCTTGTGCTGGAATGTGAGGGGAATGAATGCAGAGAGGAAACAAGGTAGTGGAAACAAATTGTGACATTGTGTGCCAGCAGGAAACTAAAAAAGAATTATTTGATAACCAGTTCCTGCGAAAGGTTCTGCCAGCCTCTCTAGATAATTTCCTTTTTGTCCCTTCTGTGGGGGCATCAGGTGGGCTTTTAGTTGCCTGGAGAGCGAATCTAATGCAAGGAACACTGAAATTGGCTTGTAATATGAGAATGGTGGTAGAATTCCAATCTAGCATGGATGATATGACCTGGTGTTTGGTCAATGTTTATGGACCTTGTACAACTGAGGGCAAAAATGATTTCAGTAGATGGCTAAAAAACTTGAACATTAATGATGATCAGGACTAGATCATTATGGGAGATTTCAACCTTTATAGATATCCTAAAAATAGAAACAGGGAGGGGGCTGATATCAATGACATGTTTCTCTTCAATAGCACAATCAGTTACATTGGACTTTCTGAGATCCCTCTACAAGGAAAAAATATACATGGTCTAATACGCAACACCCTCCACTACTTGAGAAGTTAGATTGAGTTTTCACCAACAGCAACTGGACCTTGGCATTCCTTGAACCCTGATACAACCTGTAAAGCTTTAATAATGGAAGTTTCTGATCACAACCCTCTAGTTATCTCCATCTCCACAGCTACACCCAGAAGCAATATCTTCAGATTTGAGAATTATTGGTTGCTTAGAAATGACTTTCAACAAGTATTGACTCAGAACTGGCCTGCATCTTCAAACAACACTGACAAAACAAAATATTACATGCAAGTACAAGAACCTGAGAGCAGCACTAAGATCTTGGAGTTCTACCCTATCCAACCTAAAGGCTGCAATATCCAACATCTCATCCACATTTTAGTTCATTGACAACCTAGAGGAATACAGGACCTAAGCCTGGAGGAATGGAACTTCAAATTGATCCTAAGAGAAAAGCTCCTAGATCTCCTTGAACAATAGAGAATATATTAGAAGCAAAGGAGAACAATCAAATGGGCCACATTAGGTGATGCTGGAATAAAAAATTTTCATGCCAATGCAACCCTGAGAAATAGAAGGAATTCTATATCAAGTTTGACTGACAACAATGGTAATTTCATCACATCTCATTCTGGTAAAGAGCGATTACTTTGGGAGTCATTTAAAGATAGACTTGGGCAAACTGAATGCTCAGACATGCTCTTTGACCTGCACAGTCCCAATCATCGCCATGAAAATCTGGACCACCTGGAAAAACCATTCTTAGTACAAGAAATGGATGGCATCATCAAGCATCTGCCGAATGATAAGTCCCCTGGTCCTGATGGCTTTAGTAATGAATTCCTCAAGAAATAATGGACAACCATCAAACATGACTTTTATAGCCTTTGCTGGGGTTTTCAATCATCAACAATTTGCCTCCAAAGCATCAACACCTCATTCATTACACTGATACCCAAAGTTGCCACTCCCCAAACTATGTCAGACTTCAGACCAATTTCCTTGCTGAACTCTTCCATGAAACTGATCACCAAACTATTAGCAAACAGATTGCAAAAGGTAATTACTCAACTGATACACAAGAATCAATATGGCTTCATCAAGCAAAGAACTATTCAATATTGCATGGCATGGTCTTTTGAATATCTCCACCTTTGTCAGTGCTTAAAAAAAGAAATAATTATTCTCAAACTAGACTTTGAGAAGGCATTTGATAAGATTGAACACCAAACCATTCTAAAGCTCCTTGAAGCCAAAGGTCTAGGACAAAGATGGATTACTTGGGTAAAGGACATCTTGGACTCTGGCACCTCCAAAGCATTACTGAATGGAATTCCTGGGGAAAAAATCTTCTGCAAAAGGGGTGTAAGGCAGGGGGACCCTCTTTCACCTCTCCTTTTTGTGCTAGCTGCAGATCTGCTCCAGTCTATTCAAAAACAAAGCTAAAGACAATGGTCTAATTAGTCTTCCCATCCCCTGTTCCACCACTGATTTTCCTGTCATTCAGTACGCTGATGATACCTTGATTATTATGGAAGGGGATGCCAGACAGCTTTTCTTTCTCAAGTCCATTATCCAATCCTTTCACTCTATTGGTCTAAAAGTTAACTTCTCCAAGTCATTCATTGTCCCAATTAACATTGAAGAGCAAAAAATCACCCATCTGGCAAGCACCTTTGGCTGTTCTGTTGGTTCCTTCCCCTTCACCTATCTGGGCTTGCCCCTTGGTACCACAAGGCCAAAGATTGATGATTACCTGCCCTTGATCGGCAAATGTGAAAGTAGACTTGTGTCCACCTCTACCTTTCTCTCACAAGCTGGTAGACTGGAGATTACTAATGTTGTTCTGTCTGTCCTCCCTACTTTCCATATGTGCACCCTGGCACTTCCAAAAGGAGTAATCAAATAGACAAGTATAGGAAACACTGTCTGTGGAGGGGGTCTGATATCAACTCAAGAAAAACCTCCCAAGGCTGCATGGGAAATGGTTTGTAAAACAAAAGATGAAGGTGTCTTGGGGTAATAGACTTGGAAAGGCAGAACAGTGCTCTTCTAATGAAAAACTTGGACAAATTTTTTTAACAAAAAGGACATACCTTGGGTCTCCCTAATACGGGAAAAGCATTATCAGAATGGGAAACTACCCAATCACATTAGAAGGGGCTCTTTTTGGTGGAGATATATTCTAAAACCCCTTGATGAATACAAGAAAGCAGCAAAAGTATCAATCAATTGTGGTACCACATGCCTTCTATCAACTGACAACTAGAATAACACTCCTCTAAAATCCATCTTTCATAACATTCAGAGAATGGACCTCCTGTCAAGAACCTATACAGATGCTCAGCTACCTCTTTCCACTGAAGCTTTTCAGCAATTACGGGAAATGCAGGCAATATGCAATGGGATATCAATGACTCAATAGGAAGATTGTTGGACAACTATATGGGGAAATTTCTCAGCATCCAAAATTTACAAGAAAAATATAGAACCAAGACAAGTTCCTCAGCCTTTCAAATGGCTCTGAAAAAATTGCTGCCAACCAAAGCACAAGGTATTCTTTTGGCTGCTCATGTTCTCTAAGGAAGAAATTAGCAATGTTGTCAGAAGCCTCCCTAATGACCATGCACCTAGGCCAGATGGCTTCAATGGCCTCTTCATAAAGAAGTGTTGGAATATTGTCAAGGAAGATTACATCAGACTCTTCAAGGACTTTTTCCTTCACAACATTGATCTAACCAGTATCAATTCCTCAGCCACTACTCTGATCCCCCAAAAGGAGAATCCTAAGAATGCTAATGAATTCAGACCTATCTCCCTGCTCAACTATTCACTAAAATGCATCACCAAGATCCTGTCATCCAGATTACAAGAAAAGATTATGGACCTCATCCATAGAAATAAATATGGCTTTATTTAGGGGAGGACAATTCAGGATTGCCTTGCCTGGTCCTTTCAATTTCTGCACCTATGCCATAAATCAAGAAAAGAGATTGTCATTTTGAAAATTGACTTTGAGAAAGCCTTTGATAAAGTTGAGCATCAGTTCATCCTTGAGGTTTTAAAGCACAAAGGCCTACCTGAAAGATAGAATCAGTGGATTCATAACATCCTGAGTAGTGGGAGTTCCTCTATTATCTTGAACAGTTGCACAGGAAAATCATTCACTTGTAAAAGGCGGGTCAGACAGGGAGACCCCTTATCCCCACTCCTCTTTGTCCTAGCAGCTAACATCCTCCAAAGCATAGTAAATAAGGCTTGGCACTCTAGAGTTCTTAAACACCCCATTCATGACAATTTTAGTGACGATTACCCAATAGTCCAGTATGCAGATGACACTTTGATAGTACTTCCTGGGGATGCCAGAACCCTATTCAACCTCAAAGGACTACTGAGAAGTTTCTCTGATGACAGTGGACTGCATGTCAATTTCTTCAAAACTTTCATGGTGCCAATCAACATGACTGAAGCCAGAGTGACACACCTTGTAAACACCTTTGGCTATCAAGTTGGCACCATGCCATTCACCTACTTGGGTCTTCCTCTAGGTACCACCAAGCTCTCAGTGAGTTTGCTCCACTGGTTAGCAGGATTGGAAGAAGACTTTCAGGCATCAGTAAGTTACTTTCCTACAGTGGCAGGCTGATTCTAGTTAACTCTGTCTTCTCTGCTCTCCCTACCTTCTATATGTGCAGTCTCAAGCTGCCTCCTCAGACTATCGATCAAATTGACAAGGCTAGAAAAGCTTGTCTTTGGAACAAAGGTGATCTGATCTATAGAGGTAAAGCACTTGTAGCCTGGGAAGAGGCCTGTAAATCAAAGATGCAGAGAGGACTAGGCATAATTGATATACAAAGACAAAACGATGCTCTGCTGCTTAAACACCTGGATAAATTCTATAGCAATGCAGACATTCCTTGGGTTTCGCTTACTTGGTCAAAACTTTACTCCAACCAGATGACTCCACCCCAAGGCAGATCCCCTGTTGGCTCATTCTGGTGGAAGGAAATTCTGAAACTTTTTCCAAGTTTCAAGACATAGCTACATGTCATCCCAACAGGGGTAATTCGGTTCTCTTCTAGACTAACATCTGGGTGGACCAACCTCTATGTGAGAAATACCCAGAGCTTTTCTCCTTTGCAAAAAATCCCAAGTGCTCAGTGAGATTCTTCCTCTCACAACAACTAGACAGGTTTGTCAGTCCAACCCTCAGCCCCCAGGCAAATCAGCAACTGATAGAAATACAGCACATAGTCGAAGAGAGAAGCTAGGATGAAAACATAAATGACAGCTGGAAAGACAAATGGGGCACTAGCACATTCAGCAGCAAAGGAGCATATCTTAACATGTCTCCTGAAGAAACAGTCTCCCCTCTGTTCAAATGGTTATGGAGTGCCAGCAAAACTGGTAACCAAAAATTTTTCTTCTGGCTTCTGATCAGGGAAAGAATTAACACCAGGAACATGCTCAGAAGAAAACATATGCACCTAAATGACTACACATGCGTTATGTGCAATGTGAACACCGAAGAAACTTGCTTCCATCTGTTTTTTGAATGTAATTTTGCCACTGTCTGCTGGAGCTTCTTGTCAATATCTTGGGATCTAAACTTGCCACCTTTAGATATGATGCTCAAGGCTAGAGAAGACTACAACAGCATCATATTTAGAGAAGTCGTCATTGCAGCCTGCTGGAGCATCTGGTGCACAAGAAACAAGATTATCTTTGACAATGGCAATCAAAGCATTGATGCTTGGAAATCCCATCTTAAGCAGGAACTAGGTTTAGTTTGTGTCAAAGCTAAGCCAAATAAAGAACTCTTAATTAGTTCTGTGAGAGATAGCCTTTCATGAGTATACTTTTTTCTCTTTGGGCCTGGAGGCCTTGTAAAAGCTTTTTGAACACCCTTCTTTTATTTAATTGAAAAGAAAAAAAATATAGGTAGGGGGCTCCCCTGCCGTTGTGGTTAAAAAAATGATAGATTGAGTACTAGAAACTTAATAAGTAGAAGAAGAATGCATCTCCAATCGGTTGCATGTGTGCTATGCCATAGTACAAGTGAAGAGACTGTGGAGCATTTGTTTTTGACATGCCGTTTGCAGTCCAGTGTTGGAATTTGATCAGTATAGATGTGCAAAGCCAGACAAACATCTTTCAGGCAATCAATTATATCAGGCAACAAGTCAACTCCGAATTCTTTATGGTTGTAGCAATCCTCATGTGCTGGGCAATACGGAATGTCAGAAATGAATTCATTTTCCAGGGTATTCAGCCAAACCTCAACAGGGTCAAAGATATCTTTGAAAAGGAAATCAGAATCCTCTCCCTACGGGTGAAGACCAGGCTTTCAGCAACCTTTGATTTATGGATTCAAAATGTATTGTAATTTTTCTAGTTTCTTTGATCTTCTTCTTTTCTTTGTTTGTTTCTTAATCCTTTTATTTGAACCGTTGAACTGTTGTAGCTTTATTTCTGTTCTTTAATAAATTCCATGTAGGGGCCTTTGAGCCCTTCCAGTTCACTCAAAAAAAATAATTCTAAGTCATTCTAACTTTTTTGATAGATAAAGCATCTAAAGTTTGACTAAATTTATATAATAAAATAATAATAATTATGATATAAAATAAGTATCATTAGATATTTTTATCAATTAGTTATATTTTTATAGTATGTCTATACGGCGTCATAAATCTTTATAATTTTGTCTATAGTTTTGATCAAACTTGAAATGTTTTAACTCTCAGTAAGTTGGAATCACTAATAATTAATTTCAAATAGAGGAAGCATTTTCTGGGGAACTATCTTATAATGGTTTTTACCTCTTTTGAAAATTATAATGCCCTGTGTGACCATGTTGGTAAAAATAATTTAGTGGATAGTAATAAAGATAAAGCGATAGCTGCTCATAAGAAGAAGTCAGATGACCACTTCAATTCTGTTATCTAAACTTATGAACTTAGATAAATTATATAGTACTCTCTCCGTCTTAAATTGTAGTTCGTTTGATTTTTTGTAACTCAAGTTTGACCACTTATTTTATTAAAAAAATTGAGCAAAATTAGTTAAATTAGGTCATTCTCAAGAATCTTTGATTAATAAAGCAAGTCATAATAAAAAAAAGATGTTTTAAGTAAACTTTTAAAAATTAAATGAGATGGTCAAACTTAAGATAAAAAATCAAGCGAACTATAATTTAAAATACACTAGTAGTAGATATTCCCACAAGCAAAGCCGCGCTTTGGATGATTTTTTTTCCGTTAAGCGTTAACGTACGTATTCCATGTTAATATATAAGGACCAACTCCCATGTCCTATATTCTGGGTCAGCCGGAGGTCGGACCTAACAAACTCTCCGCGAATGATGCAATAAAGTCTTCGAGGCTATCTATCTCCGTGCTGGGTACTCTAGCGCTACCATTTTCTCAGATTTGACCAGCACACAGCTTATTGCTCAAATCGATCGTCTAAGCTAATTGAAGCCGGCTATGATCTCGTGGGGCGACGTGTACAAGGTGGCGGCAGCGACGGTGCCGCTGTACAGTGTACGTGCCGCTGCTGCTGGGGTTTCTGTCCGTCCGGCGGTGGAAGATCTTCACGGCGGAGCAGTGCGAGTCCGTAAACAGCCTGGTCGCCTTCTTCGCGATACCCTTCTTCACGTTCGGGTTCACGGTCCACATCGACCCGTTCCGCGCCATCGCCGCCGACGTCGTCTCTAAGGTTGTCATCGCCGCCGCCATCGGCGCCTGGTGGGTGCTGTTCGCCCGGGGCCGCCGCAACGCCGCCGTTAACTGGTCCATCACTGGCTTCTCACTGTCCACGCTTACCAGCTCTCTCGTCGTCGGTGTGCCTATGGCGCAGGCCATGTACGGCGACTGGGCGCAGCAACTCGTCGTGCAGCTCTCTGTCTTCCAGGCTATTGTATGGATCACGCTCCTCCTCTTTGCGCTCGAGGTCAGGAAGGCCGCCCTCCTCGGGACTGAGATCTGCGGACAGGATGATCGTGTTTATGACTCCACTGGCTAGATCTCGATCTGAGGAAGAGGAACAAAGCCATCAGATTGATGACATTGAAGCTAGCTCGTATCCTGTCAATGACATTGTCTCAACGACATCTGTGCATACCCATCAGTCGCCGCTGCCACAGGTAAATGGCCTTCAGGCGAGCATCGAACTCATCACCGTGGTGGCTGAGGGAGATGCCCGGACTGCTCAGGACGTTCCAGACTCGACTGTTCGAGTTCATGAAAGCTGCTGTCAGATCGTTGATGATAACGCCGACAACGACGCTGATACATCGTCCACGCTTTCTCAGTCGCCACCGGACAAGAAGGATGACATTGAGGAAAGCGCCGTCGCGGCCAAGGGTGTCGCCGTGGCAGTGGCGCCAGGTGGCAGGCCGACGATCTGGACGCTGGCGCCAGGTGGCAGGCCGACGATCTGGACGCTGGTGAAGGTAGTGCTGTACAAATTAGGGCGCAACCCCAACACATACGCCAGCGTCGGTGGCATCATTTGGGCCTGCATCGCCAACAGGTACACACTAGATGTGCAGATATTACCTAGTGTAAAATACTATTCCTACAGTCCTGCCTAATTTTTTTTAGATGAAATACAGTCCTGCCTAATTTTGAGTATACTTCTTAAGAAACCCATCCTACGACTATTTTTCATTGTGGTCCAAGTACACCAATCCTATATAATAGATAATTTTAATCACAGTTTCAGTCTATTTTTCTATATTATGATAGTTTATTTATGTTTTATAAGAGTTTGACAGAAGCAGGGAAAAATGGTTCTTGTGGTTGGAGGAAGTATTCTCTTTAGATAATGGAGGTAACCTCCAGCTATATACACATCTCACCACCAATACATACAGTCATTTTTATCTATTCTAAATTTTAAATGCATACACTGGAAAAGATATTTTGTTTTATTCATACAACCCTATTGTTTTTTCTCCCTTGTCTACAAGCTGTGTGTATCGATCGTCTGACCAGACTCGCCCTTGCCAAACTAAACAGGTTGCACATATGTTTGCCCATCATAATCGAGAATTCCATTGGAATAATGGCCCGGTGCGGGAATGGACTTGCTATGTTCAGCATGGGTAAGAAAATTCCTTCACGAGCTTACGATCAACTTCCCTCTTGCATATATAGGCTCTGTTTGGCTGGTTGATAAGCCGACAGATTTTAGCTGATTCAATAGTATTATATGAGAGAAAATAAGCCAAATTAAGTCAAAATATGCTGGCTTATGTCCACTGAATAGGGCCATAGGCATATAGCAGTTAATAAGTTAGCTACAATAACATAGTGTCACTAGTAGAGAATGGAGGATGTTCCCTGAAGCTAAAATTACAAAACAAAAAGAAAACTGCAAAACAATCCTAGCGAAATACAGCTTCCTTAGCATTTTTTATACTAAGCGAAAGTATAAGAAATGTCCTCAATGGTAGGCAACCTTGCCTACATATGGATCCCTAGGAAAATATTATAGAGAATGTTTAACATTTCCTTATTTTTGCAGTTGTACTGTAGGGATATCATTTTTCATAGCATTGAATTTTTAGAGCTTTATCGTGAGTCCAAAAAAACATGAAAAATAAGCGAGAAGGAAAAAGGTGAAAGAATAGAAGAAGACCTAAAGCTACTAGGCAGTTCCATAATACTCCCTCTGTCCAGAAATGATAGGCATATATATATTTGGCCTTAGGAAAAGTCATATAAAATAGATTTTGACCTGCATTTTCTCTTTTGGTATGTAGTCAGTTGCTAAAGACGCAATATAATCTTCATGAATGTACAGATTTAAGTTTTATGATCTAAACTTGCGTCTAATATGACTAACTATTGGTCAAACTTTGTAAAAATTCACTTTTACTCGTCTGATACACTCATCATTCCTAGACAGAGGGACTAATGATGTAATCATGTTTGAAGATTAGACTCAATGAAACAGTGTGGGAAATTTTTCAGTAGTAGGTTAATTAGTAGTCATGCTAATGTCACCAATTATTGTTTCTTTCATATTACTTTGTGCTAGATAATTCAATTTGTGTGATCAAAACCTATTATTATATGAATTTACAGTTTAAGTTCTAAACCTTGTTTGGATCATTTAGTTGTAGCATGCTTACTTTTTGCAACTACTAGCAACCTTTTCCTTATTGCTAGTTTTTCGGTTTTGTTTCTCCACGTACAAATTGAGATAGAAGTTCAAATTTGTTAGGCTAGTAGAGAATAACATGACATATGTTCAAAGGATACATTATGAATTTTCATCGTCATTCTTCATATAATTTTGTATCCACAGTTAATTTGTCAATAGATTATGTATTTTTGTGTATTTGAACACAAACTCACCTTATACATGGAGAAACAAAAAATACAATTTTTATTAAGAAGTGGACTGGACCAACTTAAAGGCCTTTAGGGATGTTTTAAAAACAAGATTAGTCTAGGGGGTTATTTGAACAACTTTCCAATGTGGGCGGGAGCAAATTGGATTCTTTTCCTATATGTATTACTAGTCAAATATTTAAAAATCATTGGCGAGCCCTTCAAACAATTATAATATGAGTTATAAATTACCTGAGGTACCATTTTGTAGTACATAGGTCACAAAATTCTGGTTCTAATTTTGTTACCTCTTCAAAGATATTAAAGAGTCCCATGGACAAAGTTTAACCAGTAGCTTTGTGTTATATTTGTGACTGTAAGCAAACGAAGTATCAAGTATCTATACAAAGTCCCTTACACATATAGTGAGTTACTAATTACATAAACTTCTTGTTCACGGCTGTTTATGGCGCAGCAAGATAAGCTGATCCCGTGTGGACCAAGCTTAACGTTTCTTGGCCTTGTGCTAAAGTTCGTTCTCGACCCAATCACAATGACCATTGGCTCCATCGCTGTTGGACTACGCGGGGACGTCGTCCGTGTCGCCATTATACAGGTACAAATAAAACAACATGCATAAGTAAACTCATTCAACAATAAAAAAACCTAGCTGATTAGGGTCGTTCTTTCTTTTTCTGAGTACTCTTTAATAGTTTGTTATATAGTATACTCCATTAATCCTATATATATGTTACCCCTTGTCCATATGTCACATTTGTCCAAGCTCTAACCATGTACATGATAAATGTTCAGTTCTAAACATAGTTTTTCTTTGAGTCAACACTAAGGAAAAGATTGGTTTACTATCTTGCTTTCGGATTGTACCGATATCTGAATAATTGCACTTGCGCATGTGGTCATTCTGCAGGCTGCGGTACCACAATCAATCACTTCCTTTATCTTTGCAAAGGAATATGGGTTGCATCCGGACGTGCTCAGCACAGCGTAAGATTTCATTCAAGTATTACAACTCATTGTGCATAGATTTATTATTGTTTCTTGGCTAATCATCTTGTTGTGTTGCTCATTTACAGGGTCATCATTGGAATGCTAATATCTGTTCCCTTAATTATTCTATTTTATGTAGGATTGCAGGGCCTTTGATCATAAGATAGGAACAAAACTAATATATTTGTCGAATTTATATTGTATTATTTATCATTTTTTATTTGATCATATACACAACAATGTAATTGGATATGTAGCATGCGAAATAAAATATTCTACATGCGCTTCTTTATTAGACAAAATTATGATTCCACATTCGGCTTCATATATACAAATTTATATTGTAAGTGCAGGGTTTTGAAGGGAAAATATGTTTATATTTAGAGCTGGAAATCCCAATCTCGACGCGGGATGCCGCGTGCGGTGTGCCCTGTCTGTCAAGCAACGCCTTTTTTTTTGTGAGAAAACAGCAACGCCTCCTATTGTGAGGCACGTGTGGCACCGCTATGATTGATTTCGTGTCCCGTGCTGGCCCAGTAAACCTACGTGTCACAGAATTACTCCGGCCCATTGGATCCCAGCCCACTTCACGCCTTCACACGGCAGCCCATCAAATGAACGCTAACTCCCTTCCGCCCTGCTGTCCCCACGGGACAGAGAGAGTAAAACTGTCTCCGGTCCACGGATCCGGTGAACGAGACCCACCCGCTGGGATGCCCTTTTGGCGGGAAGATTTGGCGCCAAGACGCCGCCTCCATCCCGCCAAGACTCCTCCCCACCTGCCGCCCCCTTCTCTTCTCCTTCCCATTCCTCTTCCAAACCCTGCTCCTGACGAGAGTGCAAATCTCCAACCGAAAGCCCTATTCCAGACCCTGAATCTTCCGCAAGGGGCAGTCGTCCGTGATGGACGCGTTCAGTCGGTTCTACGTGGACGAGAAGGCGGCGCGGGTGGAGAACATCTTCCTCGAGTTCCTGAAGCGGTGAGTCAGTCGCCGCCTCCTCCTCCGGAGTTTTCTACTTTTAGGGTTCTGCCCGTCTGACTGAGACGGTGGGGATGGTTTTCTTGGACCTGCAGATTCAAGGAGTCGGATGGCGCAGGGGAGCCATTCTACGAGGTGGAGATGGAGGCGATGCGGTCGCGGGAGTCCACTACCATGTATGTAGACTTTGCGCACGTCATGCGCTTCAACGACATCCTCCAGAAGGCCATCTCCGAGGAGTACCTCAGGTGAGACTAGAGTTCCTTTTCATTTTGGTGCCACCTGGTAGTGGTAAAAGCTGGATCTCTGAAAGTAAAGGGGGAAAAATTGGTTCGGTTACTCGAATTTGAGATTGAAATTGGTACGAATTGTTATGCTTTGAATGGACACCAGGTGTGTGAAATGGGGGTGGGGCGATATGGTTAGCCTTTGGGGATTTCTCGGTTAGATTTAATTCAGGACAATCAACATCTTTTGATTGGATTGGTGGACACTGGTGAAAGAAGTACGTACTAATTTGTTATCAACTTTCAGTAACCTGTTTATGTGTCCTTTCATTATAATTTGGAAACAAAAAATAGAATTTAGGCTAAACTTTTGCACTTCAATCTGCAACCTTTGTAATGTGTCAAAGTAAGCTCTAACAACTGGTCTCTTCTATTGTATTCAGGTTTGAACCATACCTAAGGAATGCATGCAAGAGGTTTGTGTTGGAGCACCGGCCTGGTGAGAACCGTGCCCCAATCATCTCAGATGATAGTCCCAACAAGGATATCAACATTGCCTTCTACAACATCCCGATGCTGAAAAAGTAGGGCCTACTGCCCCAGTAGATCTTATGTTTATTTTCTTTTTTTTTTTTTTTCAACTTTAGGAGAAGAAACTTTTATTGTCTTGTTATATTGCATGGCTCATGGATTCGCAAAGTGATTGTCTTCAGCAATCCTTTGATAAATTCTATGCAAATGCTTAATTTCAAGATATTCAACCAACTTACCCAAATTACTGTTATGGCAGACTGAGAGAGCTTGGGACGGCCGAAATTGGTAAGCTCACAGCAGTTATGGGTGTTGTGACACGGACAAGTGAAGTGCGGCCTGAACTATTGCAAGGCACCTTCAAATGCCTTGACTGTGGAAATGTTGTTAAGAATGTGGAGCAGCAGTTTAAGTATACTGAGGTATTACATCTGAATATATACCCCAGTATCTTCTCACTAATGCACTGTGTCTAATGATGGGTTCTTGTATCTTGTTTACAGCCGATAATATGTGTTAACGCAACATGCCAGAACCGAACAAAATGGGCCCTTCTCCGCCAGGAAAGCAAATTCACAGATTGGCAGCGGGTCAGAATGCAGGAGACATCAAAAGAGATACCTGCTGGGTCACTTCCTCGTTCCCTTGATGTCATTCTGCGGCATGAGATTGTTGAGAAGGCTAGAGCTGGGGACACGTGAGGAAGCTTCTTCTTTATTTTACTTTATTCCTCTCATTTGACTTTGTTTGACTGACTGTTTTGGTTCTGGCATTTCCAGGGTTATATTTACTGGAACTGTTGTTGCAGTTCCTGATGTTATGGCACTAACTTCACCTGGCGAACGAGCAGAGTGTCGCAGGGAAGCTCCTCAGCGAAAAAGTGGAGGTGTTCAAGAAGGTGTAAAGGGCTTGAAATCCCTTGGAGTTAGGGATCTCTCTTATCGCCTCGCTTTTGTAGCAAATTCAGTGCAGGTATAAACTAGTTTGAGCACATAAGTTCCATCTCACTAGTGCCATCTTAACATGTTCTTTATTTTTTTAGATAATGAACATGTTCTTTACATAATGATATGTTTTACCGTAAATGTTATTAGGTCGCAGATGGCAGGAAAGAAGTGGACATCAGGGATCGGGACACAGATGGTGATGACAGTGAGAGACAGAAATTCACAGTAAGTTAACTTCGCAATCTAAAAGCTACTGATTTTCATAGAGGAATGGGAAGGTTATTCTTCCTGAAAACAAAAACAAGTACTTCTCATGTTTTTAAGATTATCTTCTTTTTTATAAGGATTTTAAGATTATCTTGACGACTCGTTTAACCATGGCTGCATTGTCTGTATTTTTCTTGTGACAAGTATATGAAAGCTCCTTCAAATCTTTTCAACTTTTTTTTGAGACATCAAATCTTTTCAACTCATGAAATGTTGTATGCTCACTGTTGATTTGGTATTTATTGTTGATGCATGCTGAACTATGCTTCTGATGGATAAGTCTCTGTGTGTGTGGGCTGCAGTACGCAACACATGGTTCTTGTGTCCTTTGTAAAAGCATCCTTGACTGCTTTTAGGACAGCAGTTAGCATCTTAGGACAAGCATCTTAGGAGCATCTTAGGACAGCATCTTGACTAGCATCTAGGGCAGCATCTTAGACTAGCATCTTAGCATATGCTTGGCTGGTTAGCAGCCTATAAATTTGTATCCCCAACCCCTCAGGTTGGCATAGCATTGTGTGAGAAATAAACCCAGAAAATTGCCTCAACTCTGAGTTCTCTGTGTGCTATCCTCTCGATGAGAGTAAGGATCCTGCTCACACCTAGAGCAAGGATCCAGAGACTGACAAGTGGCATCGGAGCCGTACTATCCTGTAGCCTGAGCATCTCTTGCTCAATTCCCCAAAGCTCTCAGCCAGCAGCCCCTGTCCAACCCCTTTCCCTAGCGGGGATGAGCAGCAGCAGTTCATCGGACGCCCTCCTCCCTACGCAGCAGCTCGGAGATTCCTCATGTCCGCAGGTGCGTCTTAGCACTCGCTCGGCTCGAGCGCGCGGCGCCGACAGCATGCCGACTCGCTGCGGCAGAAGCGCGCGAGCGAGCAGCAGCAGAGCTCGCTGCGGCAGCGGCCCGGAGAGCAAGGCTAGCGACGGCGGAGCTGGCGGCAGCGGCCCGGAGAGCAAGGGCGGAGGAGGAGGCAGCGGCAGCGGCAAACGCTGCAGCTGCGGCCGCAGTGGAGCTTAAGTCCCTATGCGCCGATAGCTCCAGCGGCGCTGCCTCCGACGCAGGCATCGTCGACGTGGAGGCCGACGCAGCCAGGATGGTGAAGGATGAGCGGACGGCGCGGTGTGCAGCCGCACAGCGCCGTGGGCGCAGCGGCAGCCCCGCCGGGAGATGGCGCGACGGCGACGCCCCGGAGGAGCACAGGCGCGGCGGCGGCAGCCCAAACGGGCGTGGCTGCGCCGGCTATGCTCCCGGTGGACGTGCACGTGACGGCCGCGCTCCGGGCGGATGCGGCCACCGCGATCCGCGTGGCGAGGACCTCGCACTAGAGGCCCGGCAGCTACGGAAGTGGGCTGCCCAGCTTGAGGAGGAGGTGGAGTACGAGCACCGGCGCGGCAGACGGGTCGAGGAAGAGCACGGCCATCGCAGGAAGCGTGGCTCTCTCTCCCCGGACCGGTACCGTAGCTACCACGGGTACCAGGCTGTTGCCAGGGACGTTGGCCCCGGTGGTGGGTGGCCTACCCTCACCAAGACCAACTATGTTGAGTGGGCTGCGGTGATGAAGGTGAGACTTCAGGTGCTGCACATGTGGGAGGCAGTCCGATACGACGACATCGACTACGACCAGGATCGACGGACACTAAATGCCCTCATCTCTGCAGTCCCGTCCGAGATGCAGTTCTCACTTACCAGCAAGCGGACTGCCAAGGAGGCTTGGGACGCCATTGCTGCAGCATGCATTGGCAGCGACCGCGCCCACAAGTCCACATTGCAGGCACTTCGCAAGGAGTGGGAGAACCTGGCCTTCAAGCCAGGTGAGGACGTCGATGATTTTGCTCTCCGTCTCAACACTCTGTTGCAGAAGTTGGTGCAGTTTGGCGACGACACCTACAGCGAGGAGAGAGCTGTCGAGAAGCTCTTCCGCTGCATCCCCGAGAAGTACAGGCAGATGGCTCACTTAATCGAGTCTCTGCTGGACCTCTACACGATGTCGATCGAAGAGGAGATAGGTCGTCTCAAGGTCGTCGACGGTGATGAGCCACAACCCTTCTTGGGGCCTGCCACCGTTGGTGGGAAGCTTCTTCTCACCCGGGAGCAGTGGGCTGCCGGCCAAGGTGACAAGAAGAAGGGGAAGCCTTCTTCCGCAACAGCCGGCCGCAAGCGTGGCAAGCGCGGCAAGCCACGCAAAGGCGCCCAGGCCGGGGCGCAAGGGCGTGCCCAGGGCGGCGCCGCCGAGAAGCCCAAGCCGGCACAAGATGATGCCTGCCACAACTGTGGCCGTGCTGGCCATTGGACCAGAGACTGCAGACAACCACGACGCGCCCAGGCCCATGTCCCGCAGGCAGAGGAGGAGCAACTAGCTCTGTTCATGGCACATGCAAGCACCGAGCTACCTCCAGCAGCACCGGCTGCAGCGGCTCTTCTCCAACTCGACAAGCCCAAGGCACATGCCCTCCTCAGCAGCGGGTCCGGCAGCGGCAGCAAGATCGATGGGTGGTGCCTCGACACCGGCGCCACCCACCACATGACAGGCCGGCGGGAGTTCTTCTCCGAGCTCGACTCCGACGTTCGAGGCTCTGTCAAGTTCAGGGACTCCTCCGCCATGGAGATCAAGGGCGCCGGCTCCGTCATCTTCGTCGCCAAGAACGGCGAGCACCGGCTGCTCACCGGCGTCTACTACATCCCCGCGCTGAGGAATTCCATCATCAGCTTGGGATAGCTGGATGAGAACGGTTCGCGCGTGGAGATCCAGGACGGCGTGCTTCGCATTTGGGATCCCCGTCACCTACTTCTTGCCAAGGTGAACAGGGGGAGCAACCGCCTCTATGTTCTTCACGTACAGGTGGCACAACCCTTTTGTCTTGCAGCTCGGCGGGACGATGAGGCCTGGCGGTGGCACGAGCGCTTTGGGCACCTCAATTTCGAGGCCCTGAAGCAGCTCGGCAACAAGGAAATGGTGCAGGGCATGCCATGCGTCGACCACGTGGAGCAGTTCTGCGACACCTGCGTCCTCACCAAGCAGCGACGGCTGTCCTTTCCCCGCCAAGCAAGCTTCCGCGCCAAGGAGAAGCTGGAGCTCGTACACGGCGACCTTTGTGGCCCCGTGACACCGGCTACACCTGGAGGACGACGCTACTTCCTCCTCGCCGACGACGTGTCCCGCTACATGTGGGCTGTTCTCCTCGACATCAAGCACCACCAAGCTGTTGCGGAGAACGAGTGCGACCACAAGCTTCGGGTGCTGCGCACGGATAACGGCGGCGAGTTCACGGCGGCTGAGTTCGCGACGTACTGCGCCGATGAGGGGATCAAGCGCCACTTCACTGCGCCGTACACCCCGCAGCAGAACGGCGTCGTCGAGCGCCGTAACCAGACGGTGGTCGCCACCGCCCGCGCCCTCCTCAAGCAGAGAGGGATGCCGGCGATCTACTGGGGGGAGGCGGTGATGACTGCCGTCCATCTCCTCAACCGCTCGCCCACCAAGGCGCTTGACGGCAAGACGCCGTACGAGGCCTGGCACGGGCGCAAGCCGGTGGTGAGCCACCTCCGCGTCTTTGGCTGTCTGGCGTTCGCCAAGGAGCTCACTCACGTCGGCAAGCTCGACGACGGGAGCACTCCAGGAGTGTTCATCGGCTACGCGGAAGGCGCCAAGGCCTACCGCATCCTCGACCCTGCGACACAGCGCGTCCGCATCTCCCGGGACTTCGTGTTCGACGAAGGGCGAGGCTGGACCTGGGACAAGGCGGTGGACGACGGCTCGGCTTCGACCCTCAGGGACTTCGTCGTCGACTATGTCCACTTCGAGGGAGCCGGGGGAGCTAGCAGCTCATCTTCACCGAGCTCGTCCTCCTCGGCAACCGGCTCGCCATCAGCTTTGGCGAGCCCTCCACCGCCTCCGCCACCAGCGAGTCCACCACCACCACCGGCTACGCCACGCACTCCTGCATCGGCTCCCCACTCTCCTGCACCGGCGCCGGCATCTCCAAGATCGGCACCAGCAGTTTTGGCCCGTCAGCGTTCGGTGGAGTTCGCCACTCCGCTGTCCGACGATGAGGACCGCGTCAACGCCCACCACGACGACGAGCCTCTACGCTACCGCACCATGGACAACATCCTCGGCAACTGGCCTGTCCCTGGGTTGGCGGTACACGATTTCGAGGCGAAGCTGCACCTGGCACATGAGGACGGTGAGCCTCGCTCCTTCGCTGAGGCGGAGGGAGACGCGGCATGGCGCGCCGCGATGCAGCAGGAGATGGACGCGGTTGAGCAGAACCGCACTTGGGAGCTCGCTGACCTCCCTCGTGGTCATCGCGCGATCACCCTTAAGTGGGTGTTCAAGCTGAAGAGGGATGAAGCCCGTGCCATCGTCAAGCACAAGGCTCGCTTGGTGGCACAAGGCTTCGTGCAGCAGGAGGGGGTCGACTTCGACGACGCCTTCGCCCCCGTGGCATGGATGGAGTCCGTGCGACTCCTCCTTGCGCTAGCTGCCCAGGAGGGCTGGCGTGTCCGTCACATGGATGTCAAGTCGGCGTTCCTTAACGGCGACTTGAAGGAGGAGGTCTACATACATCAGCCCCGGGATTCGCAATTCCCGGCAAGGAGGGCAAGGTGCTTCGCCTGCGCAAGGCCCTCTACGGCTTGCAGCAGGCACCGAGGGCGTGGAATGCCAAGCTGGATTCCACGCTGAAGGGGATGGGCTTCGAGCAAAGTCCGCACGAGGCGGCCATCTACCGGCGGGGCAGTGGAGGAAAGGCCCTGCTGGTAGGTATCTACGTCGACGATCTTGTGATCACCGGTACCAAGGAGGTGGAGATCGAGGCGTTCAAGGAGAAGATGAGGGTGACTTTCCAGATGAGCGACTTGGGCCCTCTCTCCTACGTGGGGATCGAGGTCCACCAGGACAGCTCCGGCACCTCTCTTCGCCAGACTGCCTACGCCAAGCGCATTGTGGAGCTTGGCGGTCTCACCGGCTGCAACCCAGCTCACACTCCTATGGAGGAGAGACTAAGGCTGAGCCGGGAGAGTACGGAGGAGGAGGTGGACGCCACGCAGCACCGGCGCATTGTGGGCAGCCTTCGCTACCTTGTCCACACGCGACCGGACTTGGCGTTCGCCGTCGGCTACGTCAGCCGGTTCATGCAGCGACCGACGACGGAGCACCAGCAGGCCGTGAAGAGGATCTCCGCTACGTCGCGGGCACCTCCGACTACGGCTTGCACTACCCGAGGTGCCCCGGCGCGGCACATTTCATCGGGTACAGCGACAGCGACCACGCCGGCGACATCGACACGAGCAAGAGCACCAGCGTCGACGCTGTTCTTCCTCGGCAAGTGTCCGATCAGCTGGCAGTCGGCCAAGCAGCAGGTGGTGGCTCTGTCCAGCTGCGAGGCAGAGTACATCGCAGCCACTACCGCTGCTACTTAGGCTTTGTGGCTGGCTCGGCTGCTTGGCGATCTCCTTGGCAGAGACGCAAAGGCAGTGGAGCTCAGGGTGGACAGCAAGTCCGCCTTGGCCTTGGCAAAGAATCCGGTTTTCCATGAGCGCAGCAAGCACATCCGGGTGAGGTACCACTTTATCAGGAGCTGCCTGGAGGAAGGGAGTATCCGGGCCAACTACATCAACACCCAAGACCAGCTCGCCGACTTCCTGACCAAGTCCCTTGGGCGAGTCAAGTTCCAGGAACTTCGCGCCAGGATCGGGATGGCTCAGATACCTCACAAGGAGTCACACAAGACTTAGGGGGAGAGTGATGGATAAGTCTCTGTGTGTGTGGGCTGCAGTACGCAGCACATGGTCCTTGTGTCCTTGTGTCCTTTGTAAAAGCATCCTTGACTGCTTTTAGGACAGCAGTTAGCATCTTAGGACAAGCATCTTAGGAGCATCTTAGGACAGCATCTTGACTAGCATCTAGGACAGCATCTTAGACTAGCATCTTAGCATATGCTTGGCTGGTTAGCAGCCTATAAATTTGTATCCCTAACCCCTCAGGTTGGCATAGCATTGTGTGAGAAATAAACCAGAAAATTGCCTCAACTCTGAATTCTCTGTGTGCTATCCTCTCGATGAGTAAGGATCCTGCTCACACCTAGCACCTAGAGCAAGGATCCAGAGATTGACAGCTTCTCTGCAAGTATTTGTTTTCTTGTGGCTGTTGGATGTATTCTAAACATTTCCTTTTCACTTCTAAACTGTTGGTTGTTATATTTATGTTCAAAACCATCTCTTTTGCAGGAAGAAGAGGAAGATGAGGTTGTTAGGATGAGGAACACTCCTGATTTCTTTAATAAGATAGTTGATAGCATATGTCCTACCGTCTTTGGTCATCAAGAAATTAAGAGGGCAGTGCTTCTTATGCTTTTGGGTGGTGTTCATAAGATAACACATGAAGGGATCAACCTTAGAGGTGACATCAATGTCTGTATTGTTGGTGACCCAAGCTGTGCAAAGTCTCAGTTCCTAAAGTAAGCATTGTCATGGCATTTTCTTTAAATCATGTCTTATTAGGCTGTGATGAACTTTTTAGATATTTGAATTTAGTGCTTCTGCTTTGCTAGATAACATATTTTTGCAGAAAAAAAAATGATAATCATGCATTTTTGCTGATGAGGAATGTCAGTTACTTGCCAACTTGTTTGTGCGGTAATAAATCTACTATGCTACTGTTTGTTTTTAGCTGCTTGCACATCTTTTGTTAAATCTTAATATGAATTATCTATCTTGAAATGCCAACTATTCTGTGTGACAGTTGGTTTCATTTTTGTTTTACTAAAATAGACCTCATATAGTTGAATTCTTTCCTTCATTAATCATAACGAAATTTAAAATGTGGTTTTCAATCCAATGTTCAGATATACTGCTGGTATTGTTCCAAGATCTGTTTACACATCAGGGAAGTCATCATCTGCTGCTGGTCTGACAGCAACTGTTGCTAAAGAACCAGAGACTGGTGAATTCTGTATTGAGGTACTACCAAAATTCAGAAATCTATTTCTTTTGTCAGGACAAGCATTGTTGAATGCAAACAAAACTTTGAGAAATCTGTACATGTTGGTTTCCTAATTCTAGTCTGGGTTGTAATAATTGCTGAGTTGATAAACAGTGGTAACCATCAAGAAGTTGAAATACATTCTCTGTTTTTTTTTCTCACATCATTGCGCTAAAGAGAGAAATGCATTCTCATAATCCTTCATGAAAACATGTCTACTTCGATTCTGATGTGTTTTGTTTGATGCCCCCTTGCTTGCAGGCTGGTGCCCTCATGTTAGCTGATAATGGCATTTGTTGTATCGATGAATTTGATAAAATGGACATTAAGGATCAGGTATGTCTACCAATACCTTCTCTTGTCTTTCCCTTTCTTAATAGTCATTCATGTCAAAAAGTAAGCATGGCTTGTTCCATACATCCATTGTAGGTCGCTATACATGAAGCAATGGAACAGCAAACAATTAGTATAACCAAAGCAGGAATACAGGCAACTTTGAATGCACGAACATCAATTTTGGCTGCAGCAAATCCAACCGGAGGCCGTTATGACAAGTCAAAACCACTTAAGGTAACTCAATCTCATTCATGTCTATAAAGTTTTACAACTGCGTATCTGAACACTAACACTACATGTTATGATGTGAAATTTAAAAATTGTTAAAATCTAATTCTTTTTGTTTGCTGCAATCTCTTCCAGTACAATGTGGCATTGCCTCCAGCTATTCTTTCAAGATTTGATCTGGTCTACATCATGATTGATGAACCTGATGAAAACACTGACTACCACATTGCTCATCACATTGTAAGAGTCCATCAGAAACGTGAAGAAGCACTTGCCCCTGCATTTAGTACTGCACAACTGAAGCGTTATATTTCTTTTGCCAAGTCTTTGAAACCTCAGGTTTGCCTCTTTAGTGCTCCTGAAAAGGTATCTTGAGAAAATGGCCTTCCAACTTCTTGAAGCCTTATAGTTATCTCTTTATTTCATTTCAGCTGAGTTCAGAAGCAAAGAAAGTTCTAGTGGAGTCGTATGTTACCCTTCGTAGAGGGGACAGTACTCCTGGAACTAGGGTCGCTTACAGGATGACAGTTCGGCAATTGGAAGCATTGATTCGGCTGTCAGAAGCTATTGCTCGAAGCCATTTAGAAACAGTTGTAAGTATACTATCACTTCTACTATCACAGATCATGGTCTTCATGTACCACTTCTATCTGTTCTGATGGAATATTAAGTCTCTTTCCCTTTCATGGACTATATGATTGATTTTCAATCTTCTTGCATTGTTATTGCTGTCCATTTCTATTACTTTGCAACTAACTTCATATGTTATTGAAATCTTTTAGGTTCTCCCAGCTCATGTCCGTCTGGCGGTCAAATTGCTCAAGACATCCATCATCAGGTGATTTGGTTAAACTGGTAACATTTTTATGAATTGGTACGTGCATAATGATGTCGCTGATGCGAACCTCATTGATTTCGTGTAGTGTTGAATCAAGTGAAGTTGATCTCTCTGACTTCCAAGATGCTGAAGATGGACCAAATGTACCTTCTGTGAATGATGCTGGACAGCCAGCTGACGAAGATTCTGCTCCTCATCAGCAGGGTGCAGGTGGGTTTCCAAGTGTTAAAACTTATTATGGCTGTGTTTTTATTAGGTTGTTTCTAACCGTTTTGTTATTTATTTCAACACTAGACAATGACCAAGCAGCGGATAATGGCAAGAAGAAATTGTTCATAACTGAAGAACACTTCCAGAGAGTTACTCAAGCTTTGGTTATGAGACTAAGGCAGCATGAAGAGTCAGTGAAGAAAGATGGTACATCCTTTTGGATTACTTTGTCTTCTAGCCTTATTGACTCAACCATACCCATGCATATTTATCCTAGCAATGGTCCAGCTCAAAACCTATACTTTGCTTAACGAAAGAACTGTGATAGATAGCTAAACTTGTTAATGAACTAATGACTCAGCAACAAAAACATGAACCATCTTTTTTTTGGCTTTTGGTAGACATGCTTTCTTACTTGGATTGCAGTTGCACCAAGTGGAAAAGTAATCTGAGCAAACTTACAGTCTCTGTTAGTCTAAGAAATGATTATTTTGCATCTTACATTGAATAAATTTCTTGACTATCATCCTAGTAAATTTGATGATATATATAAACACTAGAAGCCTCAATAGATTTTCTACACATGTATTGGAATGTTTCTCTGTGCTGTGGCATTCAAGTTATCTTCCATTTGTCTTTGTTGCTTTTTTTCGCGAGTGAGCATATATGCCTGTATTTCATTAAGATGACAAGAATGGTCAATAGACCTACAACATAAGCGATCAGAGATGGTGGTGAGCAGAAATCATCTAAGCAAACCGTGGCCCTAACTACTCGGAAACACTTTGTTGTTTATTGGACCCTGTGGTGATGCAGGTGATGGTTTGGCTGGCATGAAGCAAGGGGATCTTATCATTTGGTATGTTGAGCAGCAGAATGCCAAAGGGGCATATAGTTCCACTGCAGAGGTGAAGGAAGAAGTGAAGTGTATCAAGGCCATTATAGAGGTGAGTCCAGCAGTGCTCTATTTGGGGTATGGTAATTTCCAAACCTGGTTGCACTCTAACTAAATGAACACAACATCATAGCATGACGACGCACCTAAAATCTTCATGTATGTGCATATGCAGAGACTTATACAGCGGGAAGGACATCTTATAGTCATTGATGAAGGCACAGCAGCCGCAGCCGAGGATGGCAGTGGCGCAAGAAGAACATCAGAGAGCAGAATATTGGCAGTTAACCCGAACTATATTATTGATTAGCAACAGCATCGTAGCATGCTGCTTACTCAAGTCAGTTGAACCAACATAAGCTATAGTTCGGGTGGTCTATGTGTTGTGCCCTAGCATTGTTGTACCATCTCATGTGCTCATTGCAAGGGAGTACATGATGCCAAAAACTTATAATTTGTTTCCTCTTGCTTCTAGGTTTAGTGATGCATGATAATTAGCATCGGTAGTCTGACTGTAGTTTTGACCGTGTTTTCCGTATTGACCGTGTTTTCAGTAGTGAACTTTCATAGCATCAGCTGATTTATCAGTTACTGAGTACAGCAATTTCCTATTTTCTTTTATTTCATTGATCTAGGCTCCCCACCTGCTTGCTTTTATTTCATTGATCTAGGCTCAATGAGCCCATCAGGTTCAAGGATTACAATTGAGGTTTAAACAACACCAGATTATTTTTTTAGGGGAACAACGGATTAATTGATCAAGGCCACTGTATCATCCGGTGACACTTTATACTATGTTTCAGACTGTTGCTCACTAAACAATACGATGATGCGGACTTAGAGTCCGATGGAGCACTTTGGGCCAGGTACTGATCGTCCTACTGGATGATATCGTGCACCTGTGTTGGGCTCAGTGCGTCATACGCTGGCAATTTTGCAACGATCGAGATGAAGTGGACATGCTTACTAATGTGCCACTTATGATCTACCGGTGGACTTGGTATCCATGGTGTATCATTTAATGGAGAATATTCAAGGAATCTTTTCAAAGGATAATATTCAAGGAAACTTCAATGGTGACTGTTGGAAAAATAGAAAATAAGGTCACCAGATGATCCATGGTGTGCTACATATATTGGAAAGGTTTTGTGAAGGGTTCTTGGGCATTTCAAGTCATAAGAGCTTATTTGGAGTGATTTTTGTGTGCATCCTTTTGCTCCTGACTCTGAGTATGATCAAGTGGAAGTTCAAGACTTGTTACTCCTGGCATTTCTAAGATGTAGGTAACTTCTCAGTGGTGTTTTTATTGGGAGGCTTCTAACTTTGTGCTTTTGAGACCTGCCAATCCAGAGCAGAGAATGGGTAGTCTTAAGGACTCAAAAGAGCCTAACATGTAACAGGCGCTCCAACTTGGATCACGGATAGTGGCAACTAATTTATACCTATACCACGGGACAAATCTCGATTGTCTCTTATCCATCTTTTACTCTTTTTTTTATATGTTTGAGTGCTCAAGATGTTGATGGGCAAGTAGACTTGAATTTGTCTTTAGTGTGGTGTTCTAGATAGGTGTCATTTGTGCATGCATATCTAAGGACCTATTGGTAGTGTTCTATGGCTAAATACTTGAATTACTGTGATGGCCCTAACGAGTTCCATCTAGTGTGATCTTAGTTCTAGGGCCTAAATGCATAAGTGGGTTTATGTAGAGTTTGAATAGGCTAAGTTTGTTCCTTTCAATTTATTAGAGCCCCAGTTCAACCATCAAGGCCATTTGGTCCTTATGCCTGTCCATATGGCAAGGTGCTGGACATTTCGATAAGCAAAAGATATCCAGGTTTGCACTAGGAGTTCATGACTGTTTATCTCTTTTATTGTTTCAAAAATGTTATTAAGCTTAGAGACAACTTCAAGCACAATGCATCGCGCCTCCCTTGATTGTACCATTTTTTCTATACTAGTAACATTTTGAATATAAACTGAATTTAAACCTTATTGATTCATAAGACAATCCGTTGAAATTAGGAAACTCCACGGTCTAGGTGTAAATATGCATATAATGATTACCCCATCTAACAAAAAGTCATTAGTTCCTTAACTAATTTGCCTTTTTTTTATGAAACCTTAACCAATTTGTCTTTGATTTCTAAAACACATTTCGGCGCCCTGGATGCACTATCACCCAACATTCTTGGCAAAAATATTTCATCTATCACCCAACATTCTTCGCAAAAAATATTTCGTCTTTGTTTTTAGCTATGCCCACTCGAGAGTTTCCACAAGCACAAATTCGGCTTTTAATGGGTCTGAAGATTCTTTCGCAAAACAATCCATTTTTTTCTAGTTTATCGGTTTTACAGTGAAAAGGGTTTTTTTTATAATAACATGGCAATGGGTATTTTCAAATTATGACAACCTGAAATTTTTTAATAACTTTTTATCTGTGACTGCAAATTCTCTTGGTTCCCTAAGTATTTTTTTTACAACCTTATCTACCATCCACTTTAACTTTGTTGTACTATTTATCACTTCCGTCAAGTTTGCAGCAGTTGTTGGGAAAACAAAAAGATCATTTTACCCCTATGTACTTCCTCTTATAAAGTTGATATGCTTTCCTTACTAGTCTGCGCGCCCACTCCAGTACTCCACCGCACGGCTCCCCGGCAATGGCATGCTGGGCAGCAGGGCGCCGCACCTCGGCGTCGGCCATGGCGGAGAACGCCGGCGCGCGGGGCGCCAAGGAGGCGGTGGCGCGGCCCGGGAAGCGCATCGCCCTCGGGAACCTCACCAACGTCTTCCGCGGCGGCCGGAGGTCCGGCGCGGCGAATTCCGCGTCCGATGCGGTATGGCTCCTCCTTGCGCGATTGCACGATCGGGCGGGGTGTTATCTGGTTGATTCGTTCCGGGAGGTTCGCCGCTTGGGTTCTCGTTGGTAGAAGGGGGCCGCGCATTGGAAGTTGCCATGGGTTTTGGTACAGCCGTACAGGGAACATTTGTTGATCAATTCAATTACTTCATTTTGATGTCGCATTTCTAGGGTTTATGCTGTTTTGCCTTCTTCTCGATCTAGTTGATCTAATCACGGGACATGTTAATTCCGCATTTTCTCGATCATTGTAACAACATTTGCGTCTGCTCGAGATATTGATTTTGCTTCTCTTTTTTATTTGGCTGCCTTCTTCGACGAGATGCTTGGTTCTGTTCCACGGGTATTAAGATAATATTGCATTTCGCGGTGTCATAAGAGATATTTTGGTGTTTCTGGAAAAGCGTAACTTGCAACTTTAGTTTTTCCAAAGTTTCTGGGGTGCTGGGTGTTTCAGAGATACTCGTGTTTCATGTGCATTGCACAGTTTCGAATCTTGTGTTGGTAATTTATTTTTTCTCTCGTGAAGTTTATGCTTATGTAGTTCTATGTTTTATCATTGTAATAGTTGCAGTTGAATAAATTGAATAAACAACACTAAAGTTTCCTCTTATCTTACTACAGAAATTGAGTTCTACCAAACCAGTTGATGTTAAGAAGGGATCCGTTGCTTGCCTGTGCAATGTGAACACGGAACGGGGTTCTAGCATAAGGCTGGCCTCTGACCAATTTGATGAGGCAGTATCACTTCTTCAGAAGAACACATCTCTTCCTTCTGTGCCAGACGTTGTATCAACAGGTTGCAGCTCACCTGGCCTGTCTCAAGATTGTTCAATCTCAATGGAGGATGCTATGTCAATATGCAACTCAACAGAGAGCTCTGATCTTGAGTGCCTCAATGATGACAACCCTTCAATGGCAGCAGCTTTGCATTTGTGGGCCAGTGATAGACTTCGTTTCTCTGATAGTATGGATGTCGCAGGTTTGCTTATCAAAATGGTGTCAGTTCTGATTAGAATTTTCATGCAATGCTTATACATTTTGGGTTTACAGTTGTTTATTGTCGCAGAATTCAACTGGAGGAACCATAGTCCTGATCCTCTAAAAGCTGATAATATAATTGATCTTGACTACAACTATAAGGATCCACAGCTTTCTACAACTCTTGCCTATGAAATTTACGAGAGCTTGCGAGAGGCTGAGGTGATTGATTTTTTTTCTCATACTATTGCCTTTGATATATACTGTATGTGTATACTGAGCATCAAGTGATAGCTGGAGTGCTAATATCAACCACTGTCTGAAAACTAAATACACGTTTTGTGCTCAGGTTGTTATATGGTTGGACTGCAAACACCCGAAGAATTTGAATAGAAGCATTTTCAAATTCATTTCCTTTGAACAAAACATGCAATTCTTTGTGTTCTATGAAGTGTTAGGCTCAGAAGATGGTTTACTTACACCTCTATACAAAGGCTGGATTTAACAGTTTCTTGATGTAAAAAATTGGCGTTGTTGTGTTGCAGGACATTATATTGTTGCACATTATATCTCACTTTGATGAAGCTTGTGTTTGGTTGCTCCTAGTTCTCCACTTGCTTGCCTCCTTGGGGCAATTGCTGCCCACATTTACCCTGTTGTAATTTTTTGCAGACTAGGAAAATGCCTTCAACAAACTTTTTGGAAACCACTCAGACAGATATGAGCAAAACCATGAGGGCGATGTTAATAGACTGGCTTGTAGAAGTAAGCATTTCCTCTTAGAAAGGAATACATGTTTTTACAGCTAAATGAACCAATAATGACCCTCTTGATGTTTGTCATATTGCCTTTTCTCAATTCAGGTCGCAGAAGAATATTGTCTTGTTCCTGAAACCTTATACCTCACTGTCAATTACATTGACCGTTATCTTTCTGTCAAAGAGATCAATCGGCACAGACTGCAATTAGTTGGTGTTGCCTGCTTGCTTATAGCTGCGTAAGATCCAATTAGTTCATTTTAGTCTATTTCTATTTTTCTTCTTTTCTGTGCTCTGTTCTGATATTATGCTGTTAATATATTCAAATTTCAGGAAGTATGAAGAAATATGCCCACTTCAGGTAGAAGAGCTCTGTTATGTTACCAATTATTCATACACTAAGGAAGAGGTTCGTGTCTCAGCACACTCTTTTCTTTTCCTTATTGTTTCTTAGTTTCATCTTCTAACACATAGTTTTTTAGGTTTTGCAAATGGAAGCTTATGTTCTGAAAAATTTGAAGTTTGAGATGACAGTACCTACAGCAAAATGCTTCTTAAGGTAGTATTATTGGTTCCTGTAATAATGATCATGGAAATACTTACTGGTACTAAATACTCTTGCTCATGTTAATATAGGAGATTTGTACATGCTGCTCAAGTTCTTGAAAAGGTACATTTTCACTGTTTTTCAGTTCCTACCCAATTATAGGTCCTGGTTGATCCTTTTCCTTTCTGCAGGGCTCAACTCTGCATCTTGAGTTCTTAGCCAACTACATTTGTGAGCTGTCACTTCTGGATTACAACTTACTTTGCTATTTACCTTCATTGGTAGCTGCCTCTTGTGTTTTCTTGGCGAAGTTTATCCTTATGCCAATAAAGAACCCATGGGTATATGTCCCCAGCCTTATCTTTTATGAATATTCATTGTTAAACTCGATGTTTGCATTGTCCCCCCCCCCCCCCCCCCCCCAACCCCACAAAAAAAATTATAAACAAATTTTTCCTTTCAATAAAAATAAACAAACCTTGATCCTTGCATTAACTAACATATGCATTTATGCTTGATCGGAAGCAGAATTCCTCGCTTTCTTACTACACGCGATATACACCATCTGAGTTGCGTGGTTGTGTAAGGTTACTGCACCAGCTCTTCCGTTTGGGCCCTGGTAGCAATCTTCCTGCAATTAGAGAAAAGTACAGTCAGCATAAGGTGAGATTTGTCTACATAAGGTGATTACTGATGAGAATCATTGCTTTGGTACAAACTCTGATGCTAAATGCCCTACCCTCTATCTGTGCACAGTACAAATTTGTAGCAAAGAAGTACTGCCCACCGTCAATCCCTACTAAGTTCTTCCAGGATCTGACAAGTTAGAAGCCAATATTACTTCTAGTTACTCAAGAAACCTTCCTGAGGCACTTAGTGTGACATTGATTTGTACAGATAGCTTTGCATGCAAGGCATGCGTGAGGCCTTGGGTTTAGCAGATAACCAGGTTCACGTGGACTGTAAGTATATTCACTTTCTTGTGGCAATGTTGTTTCAGTGTTGTTCTCTCTTCCTGCATCGTCTTATACTTTGCTGTTGTGGTCTTCTCCCTCTGTAAAACTTGTATCATTGCTCATAACAAGGACAAATAGTTTGGCTAAAGATGAAGTGGAGTCATTCTCCCGTTGTTATCTACGACTTGCTTCTTTATTCTGAACATTCTGCTCAAGACAAATGTATTATCAGGCATCAGAACAGTAGTCTGATTGAGTCAATTTTTGCTGTTGGGAATAAGTGGGGAGATATCTTTGCTAATTCAATAATTATTTAAGGCTTATGCTTTAATATTTGTCTTTTTACTGATAATTATGTTACTGAGATCTTCAGGGTCTTGGAAAGAAAAAATAGTAATAGAAAAAAGTGTAAAATGTGCCTTTTGGTTTGCAAACTTGTATATATATTTTTGAATCATGCAAACTTGTGTATTAACAGTACGTCTTATTTGGGTATCTAGAGTCTAAACTGAAGTTTGTGTTGTCTAAATCACTCTAATCTACACAAACCTACCTAAATTTAGATTTCAAGTTGTACAGTTAACTCCTTGGGCTTGGAATAGATCTGCATCTTGTTTAGGTTTGGGAGGTGTAATTTTGATAGTTGTGAAAAAATGAACATGAGAATCGTTGAAATGGTTTTTTGGATGGAACTAGTCACGTAAAACACATGTTTTAAGGGGGGAAATAGTCGTTCTTTTGTTTAATTGCATCTCTTAGTAGTTATTTCATTATTATTTTATGAGAGTGCCTTAGAATCAATTAGGATAAAAGAGCTTGGAGCAGATTACCTAAAATTTGAAGTCTTATATTTTTTTAGTGATAGTGGAGAGGGATTGTCTCCTTTATTTAGGAGAAAGGAGGTTGTTTCGAAACAGATCTCGTAAAATTGTAATTATAACTATACGAGATATACTGCAGGCTATACTACTCTCTTCTCCTATAGTTCTATTTTCTAGGTATATATTAAAAAAATCAACCCACGAGGCAAGATAGCCCTAGGGCATTTCTGCCTAAAGTAGAAGGTAACCTTCTTATATAGGGTGAGAAAACAGTGCTACTCATTTTTTCGTTAACATGCTTTTGCATGTGCTTCATTAAGAGAAATTACATGGTTCGTTACATTTTAGATGTCTTACTAGCGAGATGCCAAGAGGACAAGTGGACCACACACAACAAAAGGCGCCGGCTAGAACAGCGGAGTTTTGGAGGTTGTACTGTAGACTAAACTGATGTTGCTATAAAGACAGGCGTCCGAGTCCCACTAGCTCCCGAAGAGCGGCGCGATGGCCTTGAAGCAGGCTGCCACCCACGCCTCGCCCTCTTCCCAGATTTTCCCAAGCACGACCGCCGTTGAGGAGGAGATGTCGTCAGAGGTCCTTCTATTGCTTTCTTTTCGAAGCATCCAAGACACGAGCATGACTAGGGAGTCGAAGCCACGGCGAGCTTGCTCAGGGACGCTAGAATGCATGGACAACCACCAGTCCACCAGAGTGTCATCCCCAGAAGGGCAGGAGATCCTGCCCTCGTCAAAAGACAGTGCCACAGTTCCCTTGCAAACACGCACGACATGACGTGAAGATGTGATCGGTTGACTCGACCCTATGCGTAGAGAGCACAGTCGTCGTGCTGTTGAAGACCATGTCGTTTACGACGCTCCGCAGTCCAAAGTCGGCCGTGGAGAGCAATCCAGAAGAACTTCACCTTAGGAGGCGAGGAAGCTGCCCACAGCTCCTTGGCACCTCTAAGTGTAGAGCGGCCAACGAAGAAGGTATGGTGTCGAGGAGTTGGAGCACTGACCAACCGATGTCCATCGCCAGTAGACGTTGTCATGCACCTGAGGTTGTAGATGGACGTCCTCAAGGATAGTCCAGAGCCTTAAAAAACAGTGCTACTCATACAATGTGGCATCGTTGACATATGACAGCCAAGATAGTTCCTTAGAGCAACTCTAACAGATATGCTATCCTTATTGGGTATGCTATTTATGCATGTTTAGAGAACAAATTGAACTCCAACAGATATGCCATATTGTTTTATAAAATAGCAAACATACTATCCCTGAAATCTCGGTGGCCATATATAGCCAACCATAGCTATTTGATACCTAACTTTGTAAAATAGCATGACTGTTGTGGACCTCTTCTTCTTTTTTAACAAGTTTGCTATTTTACAAAATAGCTAAACAATAAGATTTAGCTATTAAGTTTAGCCATTCTGTTAAAGTTACTCTTAGACCTAAGCTTTGGGGACCGGTGCTACAGGCCTTCCTTTAGCGTGGGATGGACGAGGGGATTGTTTTATCGAAAAGTCTAACGCGCTACTGGTCGCGCTCGACGCGGAGCGCGCGACCATCGCACAAGCAGGCTGGAGGCCTGGCCCAGCTGGGTTGTGATGTGCGGGAGACAAGGTAGAGCCCACAGACCTGTCATGCAACAAGAGCGCTATACAATCCGGCCAACGATACAAGCCAGCAACCAAGACATGCAGTAAGATGCTAATTAAAGTTTTGAACTAAGCCATTTAAATATTTAAAATCAAACGTTCATTTTTATTTTTGTTTGCACCAAGTAGCTAGTTATGTACTAAGTGTGTAACTGTTTATGTTTTCAGTCTTGTTTTTTTACGGGCTTTTTAGTTTCAAGTTTCAGTCACATTTTTTAAAATATACTTGGTTTAGTTTTCAGTCAAGTTTTTCAAAATATTTTTTTTCAGTTTTCATTCAAGTTTTTCAAAATATTTTTTTAAGTTTAAGTTTCAGTCTAGTGATTTTTTAAATATCTTTTTTAGTTTCATTTTTCATGTCTCATTTTAGTTTTAGTAGCTACTTATGTATTAAACATATAGCAGCCTATATATTAACCCTTTAACATGCAAACATGTAGCAACTTATGTATTAATCATGTAGCAACCTATATATTAACCTTTCAACAAATTATAAATATTAGTAAACATATAGCAACTTATATATTAACCATGTAGCAACTTATATATTAATCGTGTAGCAACTTATATATTAACCTTCTAACAATTTACTACCTAGCAACTTATGTAGAAACTTCTGTAGGAGTATTAACCGTGTAGAAACTTATGTATTAATCGTGTAGCAACCTATATATTAACTTTCCAATAAATTATAAATACTAGCAAACATGTAGCAACTTATGTATTAACCATGTAGCAACTTATATATTCATTGTGTAACCTATACATTAACCTTTCAAAAAATTATAAATACTAGCAAGCAACTTATGTATTGACTATGTAGCAACTTATGTATTAATCGTGTAGCAACTTATACATTAACCTTCCGACAAATTACAAATACTAGCAAATATGTAGCAACTTATATATTAACCGTGTAGCAACTTATGTTTTCAGTCTTCTTTTTCAGTTTTCAGTTTTTTTTGTTTCAGTCATCTATCTATAGTTGAGCTCAGTCTTATTGCTACTTAGCATATAACAGCTCTTCTCATAGTATCTGATCAATGTCTCAGTTCATTTGGCAAAATGTTGTTTCCTAATCTTCGGTTATTCAGTATCCTGTGTCTACGTTTTCTATCGAGTCATTGAGAGTATTGATATAGGCACTTTGTATATTCGTTTTTTCAGTGTTGGTAGTATTTTATTCTCTATACTAACGAACACTAGTATAGCCGGAAGGTGCTGGCTCACTTGGCCGGAGGCGTCCATGAGCACGCCGGCGTTGCTGCTGATGGCCCGGGGACACGTGCAGAACACGAAAACGCACGGGCGCTGCTGCCTGCTGGTGCAGTCGCTCGCTGGAGCTCTTCGTGAGCCGTAGTAGGCTCTTGCTCGTGGGAGCCATTGTGGAGCCATTGCCACGAAGTAAGAGCTCGATTTGAATGCAGATGACGACAAGGAGTCCACAGGCAATGGCGTGGACGCGAGCAGGGTCTACGCCAACCTTGTCGCCGGTGGGGAGCGTGGTGGGCAGCAGGGCCTCCATGAGCCGCCGCCGCCACGCCAGGACGGTCCGACCCGTGCAGCGCAAATTGACGATGTGGGCAACCGAGGTCGACGGGGTGGGGCCAGCGCAGATGTGGTGGAGGCGGACGCGGGGGGCGCAGCCTAAAATTGGAATGCGGCGGGGGCGATTTTTGGGCAGGGTTTTCGGCTTCGGCTGTTTGTCGCGTGCGGAACGGGGGTCGCGCGCTCCCCAAACGTGCGACGGGTCGCGCGTTATCTGTGTACTTGTTTTATAGCCCTATCCTGACATTAATGTTGAGAGGTACTAGATCCTATCTAACAACTTAGATGTCCATTCGTCTATTCTTTAGGTGTAGGAGATTGGATGTGATATTGTTTATCTTGTAAAATCCGAAGAAGCCAAGATAAAGCTAGAGTTAGGCACAATCTAAGCATATCTCTCCGACTTCTAGATTCTAGAGAAAAATGAGTTGGATCGTGTACGTCTTTCAGAGATTGGGCCGAGAATAAAGAGTACGTACCATGGTGTATGTTGACTCGGCCCCCACTCTCGCTAAATCTAGCCATGCATGGCTCTCCGTCCCACGGATGTCTCGCGACCCCACGAATCCAAGCCCATGTTTGCAAAGCATTTTTCACTCTTTACCTCCCACAAAAGCGATCGTCTCGTTTTTGCGCAAGCCGATCGATTGCATACCTCATTTTTCTTTGGCCATGTAGGATTTGCTCAGAGCAATGTGAGGGCGCATAAGACCTTCTGTCGATTTCTTTGATCATTTGCCGCTCAAAGCATTCATCAACATTTTGCTCGTCAGGTTTGTGTCTATTGCGTGATCACCATGCATCTTATTGCAATGCAAACTATATTCATGTGTGATTCTTTTTTGTTTGCTTGGTGTTAGATGGATGATCAATGGCTGTAGGTACCAAATCCTTATATAATCTCAAAAAGACCTTCTCAATATATTATCGGCATATATATAATGATATAATATATAGATTCAGCTTTAAGGATGAACATGAACAGCAGGAAGATTTGTGTCACAGAATGCAATGCAAGGCTGTTGATGCTTTGCCATGTGTGAAGTTTCAGATAGATCGATTCAGCTAGCTGCTTCAATTCCCATCACGGAGGCACGGCCGGCATGGACTTCAGCCCTCAAAGAAAGAGCGGCGAACGCAATCCCGTCAGCTTCGTCGAACACTATGACAGTGATGATGACTTCGGAGCTGAATCCACCGCCTCTAAGCCGTCTGTGCATGACAGCAACAAATCCAAGCCCAAGACGAGCCATGGCGGTTCAACGACCCACGGGACGCCGCCGCCCCATAGTAGTAGCTCCGAACCGACAGGTACGACGACGGCGGGCAATAATAATGCTGAAGCCACAAGCGTGGACAGCGGCGGACCAAGGAGCAGCAGCATGGAGAGCAGCAGCAGCACCGCCTCAGGCGCCACGCCAGCCAACGTCCGGCGTCACACTGGCGGCGACAGCCGGTGGGACGCCATCCAGCTGGCCACGTCGTCCCAGGACGCGCCGCTGAACCTGTGCCACTTCCGGCTGCTCAAGCGCCTGGGCTACGGCGACATCGGCAGCGTATACCTGGTGGAGCTCCGCGCCACGCCGGCAGCCTTCTTCGCCATGAAGGTGATGGACAAGGCGTCCATCATCAGCCGCAACAAGATGGCCCGCGCGCAGACGGAGCGCGAGATCCTGGGCCTCCTGGACCACCCCTTCCTCCCCACGCTCTACACGCACTTCGAGACCGACAAGTTCTACTGCCTCGTCATGGAGTACTGCAGTGGCGGCAACCTCCACTCGCTCCGCCAGAAGCAGCCCGGCAAGCACTTTACCGAGCCCGCCGCCAAGTTCTACGTCGCTGAGGTGCTGCTGGCCATGGAGTACCTGCACATGCTGGGCATCGTCTACAGGGACCTCAAGCCGGAGAACGTGCTGGTCCGGGAGGACGGTCACATCATGCTCTCCGACTTCGACCTGTCGCTGCGCTGCACCGTGTGCCCGACGCTGGTCAAGTCGGCGTCGGTGAGCGCCGGTGGCGGAGGCGGCAGCGGGGGAGGTGTTGGCGGCGGCAGCAGCGTCGGCAGAGGAGTGGACGTCGCGGACGGCGGCGACGTCATCCCTGCCAACCAGGGGTGCATCCAGCCGTCGTCCTTCATCCCGCGCATCCTGCCCCGGCGCAGCCGGAAGCCGTCCACGAGCGAGCTGGGCCTCGGCGGCCCGCCCGCCGTGGAGTTCAACGCGGAGCCGACGGACGCGCGCTCCATGTCGTTCGTCGGCACACACGAGTACCTGGCGCCGGAGATCATCCGCGGCGAGGGCCACGGCAGCGCCGTGGACTGGTGGACGCTCGGCATCTTCCTCTACGAGCTGCTGCACGGCTCCACGCCATTCAAGGGCGCCGGCAACCGCGCCACGCTCTGCAACGTCATCGAGCAGCCGCTGCGCTTTCCCTCCGATGAGGCCGCCGGGGGACCGGCGGTCAGCTCCGTCGCGAGGGACCTCATCCGCGGCCTGCTCGTCAAGGACCCACAGAAGCGGATCGCCTTCACCAGGGGCGCCACGGAGATCAAGCAGCACCCGTTCTTCGAGGGTGTCAACTGGGCGCTGGTAAGGAGCATGACCCCGCCCTCGGTGCCAGAACCGGTGGACTTACGGCAGTACGGAGCCTCCAAGGAGAAGAAGGCGCCCGACAGCAGTACAACCGCGGCCGTGGAGACGGCGCCGGCTGGTCCCGTCGGAAAGCAAAACTCCGGCGACTCTTACACGGATTTCGAGTATTTCTAGGACGTACGCTGTCGACATATGTACTACATATTCTTGCAACTTATTATAACCATATGTACAAGATTAGATTACCTTGATCGAGGTTTGCCAACTTATATGCATACAATGTCATGCATTGATGGTCTTGTAATACCAATTCTTACATGTAACATTTGACTGCAAACTAAATTTTGTAAATTTAGCCATGCACCTTGTCAATTACCAATCGCAGACAAAAATATTAAAACCGACATTCTAGTATCATGCATAATAAATTAATCTTCTTATATGTATGTAAATATTCATTTGTGACCTTTCTTTTTTACAACTGTAATAAATATTGCTATTGGGGATGGCAAGACAGCAAGTCCCCTTTTTATTTGGGAGCCAAAGTACAAAGTTACATGTTGCCACTTAAAATCAAATTTGGATCAAGGATCATAACTTTCAATTTCTAGAGGCAGGGCAAACCCAGTTGCCTCTGAAAACCACTTTACATAAACTTTTTAAACTTGGCTGAGGCCCACAAACCAAGCCACAAGTCACATGTTGCTTCCTCACCAATGTCTCAAAGTCACTTGTGACTAAGTGGATGACCTCTTATAAAAAGAGTTAATAACCGTACGACACATTCCTTTGTATCCAATTTAGTGACATTGCAATGTATTTTTTTATACTAAACGAATACACACATTCCTTTGTATCCAATTTAGTGATATTGCAATGTATTTTTTCTATTAAACGAATACAATGAAAAAGTTAGAACTGAAAAGTCTATCTCTTTGAGTATATAACTTTGGTTTGGGTCGTTTCTGTGTCCGAAGTTATTTTAAATATTTTTATTAAAATATGAATTTCAAAATCATTAATCTTAGAATAAAATTTATAGGCACTACATGATTTCAAATGAACATGTCGCCAGCAATAAATTTGCATATCTCTTCAATACAACTTTGGTTTAAACCGTTTATTCATCCAATATTCTTTACAAAATTAAAAAATTTAAAATTAAAATAGAATTTATGGGCACGAAATGATCTCAAATGGAAAACAATGAATTAAAAATTCTTTCAAGTACTACAAATTTGGTTTACTCCATTTAAGGTCATTTAAAAAATAGAATATTGAATTTTAAACTATAAAAACTTTAAACAGAATCCCAATCCTTAAGTGATTTCAAATAAAAAAGTCATCATCGGCTACATAGTTGTAAATATCTCCGACTACTACAATTATTATATAAAATGTATGTCTTTATCTAATATGAATTGAAATTGTTATGATTTTTTTTTATTATGTCACACTTAAGCTAGCCAAATTGTCAACCACCTCTAATTTTAGAGTTGGTTTCAACTTGTGAGCCATCTATAAAAATAAAGGGCATTTTTAGACCTAGCTCGAAAGACTAACCCCCTCTAAGGTTTCTAGACCATAGCAAACTCAATACTGTTTTTAAAGGCAAATTTTGATAGAGCCACCTCTACCAAAAAAAAGAGACGCCTACAAAAATGGTTTTTGTACTAGAAAACAACTATTCTATCATATGGATTCAAAGCCACTAACCGGCAATGGTAAGGGGAATATCACCACCGGTTATGAACATGACCCAGAAATGATATTCTCTAGCTTCTTGTGCTACCACCATCTCTCTTGCTTGACAAGCAAATTCTAGAACAAAACAGCGTGAAGTAGATAAAATTTAAGGGGTCTACCAGGGCACACCGAGAAATCTAGATAATGGATTATCGCTGAAGAGGTAAAAATTGTTACATGCAGTAATATATAACATAATATTGAACTGTAGAACAACTTTTGTGTCATACAATCCTAGCAATGTTACCTGCGCTTCTCGTTCCATTGTCATAAGTATCTTTTACAGTCCTAGGAATGTTACATACACAGGTACACTATAAGACCAAAAACATGTGACTTGCACAGCTTTTGTCATCGGCCCTACCAAATGAAGGTTACAGTCTTAGCAACATTATTACCTACTATATGGCACGGCCAAATGCACTTGACTTACAGTTATCTCACAAACACCAAGTGGCTTACCGAATGGAACACATAGACAGACAGCTTAAGAGCGCCATCAGAAATTCTGAAGTGTAAAGCACATATGTCACCAACTTTAATATCTTTATCTGCAACCACATTTTCCCAGCCTGATGTGAGACTCGCACGGCCATCTTGGTTAAGTTTCACTCTAACAGTGCCACGATATTCCCCATCTAGTTCAAAATGAGCATAACCCACCCCTTTGTGCAGGCAAGAAAGAAAGGGCTTAGAGATGTACTTTGCAGAGAGCCGCTGAGACAAAGAAAAATACAAATAGTTAACTATAAATCAGGTTTTCATAGTATAGGAAGTAAATCATTGGACAAATCCAAAAAAGAAAGATTAGAGCTAACCATCTTCCCTCTACTCTTCAAGTTTGATTTATTCATTTGGTATATATAGAATGGGATCTCTGGCGGTACACATCCACAGAGCTCTCTTAGGTATTTCTTCATTCCAGAAGAGAGCATTAGTTTATTACCAGGGAAAAACCATTCATACAACCCTGTAAGTTGGCTTGGTTCACTCCCTGCCACATACAAAAATGTCATATACAACAATTCTGAAATGCATACACCATATAATCAACTAATATTCTGATAGTGTATTAGGCAATGCATCACATCACATACAACATACTTGGGTTATTTGATATACAAATAGAGAAGAAAAGCCCCTACTATAAATGTACTAGAGAACCTGTCAATATATATGGAACACCACTAGTATTGAAACTGCAAACAGTCAAGAAAGAAAACTATTGAAATTGCCTACTGAACACATTACTTAAAGCATAAATATTTGATTCAATATTTTGATTACTCTAGAATCTCCTAGTTTTATCTTTGTATAAGATACAAATAGTTAATAACAATGCCAAAACCTTTCCTATACTTCATAAAGATATGAACCCATACCTAGTTGGCCACTGTCCAAGACATTTGATTTCAGAGAAGGCTTCTCATCATCATCACACCAAATACATGCATCCTCATCATCACATATTTCAATGACAACAGGCTGTTTCTTTGGGCCACCTAATATTACATGACATTGAAGTTTTCAACATCCAAACTAGATGTGTAGATAATAGTTAGACAAGTAATAGAACCACTTACTAGCTTGTCCCTTAAAATCTTCAACTGTCTTCAGCCAATTTTCTGAAGCAGAGCAATCTCCACCTAACTGTCAAATATGAAGAAGTTTACACAGAAAAATCCTTTTGCAAAAAGGACTGAACACAGAAAAGAATAGCATACATGAAACTGATTTAAACTCCACGAGCCTACCAATATTTTGGGCTAAGTCACAAAAAAGTTGCCACATTTTGTGCCCGTTTCACAAACCCACCACTATTTGGGTTCTCATAAAACTATAACTTTGTGATTATTATTCTACTTTCACGTGTAGATGGGCCCACATGTCAGCAATATGTTCATGACCACTTAGGCCCACATGTCATATTTGATGTATGACTGACATGTAGGCCTAATCATTAATTAGTGGGGAATGCTTACAAAGTTGCTTTGTGCGAAGAAAAACTAAAATATAGATAGGTTTGCGAAATGAGCACAAAATGTGGTAGGTTCCTGATTATTAGCCCAAAATATTGTTAGTTTTGTGAATTTACTACTCCCTCTGTTTCAAATTGTAAAACGTTTTGATTTTTTAGATATATTATTTTATTATGTATCTAGACATAGTGTATATCTAAGTGTATATCAAAATCTACGCACCTACAAAAACCAAAATGTCTTATAATTTGGACTGCAGGTCATAGTCATTGGCGATTCATTGTACACTCGATTAACGTTTTTATTGAAGGGTGTTATGTCTATTTATCCGATGGCTAGAAACTAGAAAACACAAGTTAGCCTTCACAAGTCAACATAAAAGCATCTCCGGAACAAAATAATTCGTCAATTATTCACATGAAGGTAAACTGTTGAACTAATAATTATAACATTGCATAACCATCATGCTTCTGAAGCCAGCACATAGGCAGAGCAGAAGCTCCCATACAGAAATCATGTCTCAGCTGTTCTGGAGAAGACATGTGGACATACTTGATGAGGACATCACTCCATTGAATGCACAAGATGATCCTCCGCTAGACATTCAAGGTCCAATCACAAGAGCTCGCGCACGACAATTAAATTTACAGGTGAGCTCGTTCTTAAGGATGTCTTTTTATGATTTTGAGAATAGATTGCTACCTAATGATTATATTGTACTTAGGAATCATGGAGAGGACCAAGGGATACATAAAGGATGGCTTGGAGGCGTGGAGGACCAGCAAGGGCGCCCAAGTCCAGGTGGAGGCCCAAACCGAGTCGACTTCGAGCCTGTTCCGGACTCCGTTTTTGATGATCCACCTATGGATGGAAAGATAATTTCATAAGGAAGCCAATGGCGTTGGTTTGAGGTCAAAATTCCTTCGGAGTCATCGGGAAACATCAAAACAAGTTAGTGTCCAGAATCTGTTCCGGTGCTGCGTCACCGTTTTTGGTCCGTTGGGCCGTGTATCGTTGTTGAGCCCATTAGGGGGCGCGTCCAGGGGTAGCGACGACCCTTAGACCTTTATAACCAGCCGCCGCCTCCCTCGTTAGGTTTTGGGGTTTTTGCTTAGATTATTCTGTTCACAACAGTTTCGCCGCGCCGTCGGTTTGTGAGACCCCAACTCGTGAGATTAATCATTCATCTGCAATTGGTTGCATTCTTTCGAGTTCTTGCTTGTGTTCTTCGATTAGCAGGCAAAGGACTCAGCCTTCTTGGCGAGGTCGACTGTGCTTCGACGGTCGATAACCAGAGGAGACGTGGTGCTGCGATTGCGGGGTTCAGAACCGAGTTGTTCGAAAGCCGGATCGAATTGTGTCGCGATTCCACCAAATCGAGAGTTATCAGAACCTTTCGGAAGATCGGGAACCCTAGTTCACATTAATACTTGTGTTGTAATGATCTACATATGCATAGGATTAAAGAAAAACTGACTCACTTATGGCCCCCTAGCTATTAACAAAATTATGATTGGAACTTCTCTCTTCCTGTTTTTTTCCTCGAACATGGGGTAGGTTTTGGAAGGTGGATCAGCTTGCAAGGCCTGGTCTCCACCATCCTCCAAACTTCCCACATTGTGATCAAGCTGCTGAAAGCATTAACCATCTGCTGCTGCCTTGTGTCTTTGCTCGGGAATTTTGGTTCTCTTCTATGAAATGTTGGGTTGCAGTTGCAGCATCTCTGTCTGCAGCAAAACCGGTGAGATAGGATTTCCAAGGAGGTTGTTGATGTTTTGCGGAAGGGGCTCGATTCCCTTGCCATCTTGGGTATATGATGTGTTTTTTAAGGGTGCCATTTATTTCAGACCGTTTGAGAGAATATGGAAGTCATGGGCTCCTCCCAAATGCCGTTTTTTCATGTGGCTGGTTGCTCATAACCAGTGTTGGACAATTAACAGGCTTGCTCGGTGAGGACTTCCCCACATGGCCAAGTGTCTGCTGTGTGACCAGGAACAGGAAAGCATCCAACACCTTCTGATTGGATGCATTTTTGCTAGGCAGTTCTGGTTCTCTCTTGCAGCGCGTTGGGCTCTCTTCACTAACGCCTCAGCCCACTAATTCAGATTGGGAGGACTGGTGGGAAAAAGCGGAAGAAACTACAGCTGGGGAAGCAAGAAAAGGTCTAAACTCTATCATTATCCTTGGCGCCTGGAGCATTTGAAAAAACCTGAATGACTGTGTCTTCAATGGGGCTGCACCAAGGATTGTCACGGTCTTGATTCTAGCTAGGGATGAAGCTCATTGGGGGTGTATGGCAGGAGCAAAGGTTATATCCTTGCTCGCTGGTAGAGGCTTTTAATTTTAGACTGCGGCTTTTAGTTTTAGCCGACTCAGTCAATGTACATCCAGAAACAGGTGATTAAGTTTCAAGAAAACTGGGAAGGTGTGGAGGTGTGGCTGTGTGTGTTTGGGGTATGACTCCTTTTCTTCTACTAATACAATGATAGGCAACTCTTTTGCCCGTTTGAGAGAAAAAAAACTTGGGCGCTTGGACTTTGCAGAATCACCGCAATAAGTGTATCTTTGGTGGTGCTTCTCTTGGCGTTGCTCATGCCTTGTTATGTGGAGGGAGACAGGACTCCCGCAGATCATGGGATGGGAAGGCCACGAGTGCGCCATAGGCATGGTCACCACTCACCATGCCCAGGCGGACCTGGTTTAAGTCAGTTAGGAAGGCACATGTTAGGCCTAAAATTTAGGAGGATTTGTTGGTCACCTGAGAGGCTATGTAGTCTGCTTTCAGGGCTGAGAATCAATGAAACAAAGAATTCCTCCTGGTCATGCTGTTTGGGTTGTGCAACATCTCAGACAACATTTCAGGTGCCAATGGACGATGTGCCATGCCTCTTCCTTCACCGGTTGATGCTTATTTTTTCGACGACATACTGATTTTCAGCAGCTCATGGACCAATCACCTCCACCACTTGCGCTTGGAGCTCACTATCCTCCAGTAACACAAGCTCACTATCTCTTACTTGGGCCACCATCTCGACAGCCGGTGTGATCATGAATCTGTCCATGGTACCAAGCCAATGCCACAACCCTACATTGGTCGCTAACTAGGAAGAGATTGAGGGAGGTCATTGGACCAAGGCTCGGTTCATCATCGACGGTCTGTTCGCATTCGACTCGAAGCTCTACATCACGCCAACGTCGTTCCTCCAACCTGAGCTAGTGTCCGACATCCTTGATGACAGCCACGAAGGCGTCCAACGCACACTCCACAGGCTCCGATGAGATTTACACACTCCTAACCTTCATTCTGTGGTCCAGGATTTTATTTGCAGCTGCAAGCCACTACTGGTGCCATAGGTGGTCTCCCACGCATTGGTGGCAAGTCGAAGATCCTTACAGTGGTCGAATGCTTCAGCAAGTATTGTCATTGATAGACAAACATAGGCCTGGTAACACTGCCAGAGGGCAGTTTGCCTGCTGACAGCTTCTATAAGTGTAGTGCTTATCTTAGGAGTAGTTGGGGTGTTGTGTCACCATCCTTATCTCTTTATTGCTTTAGCATCTTTACTTTAGAATATGCTTAGCATCTACTTGGAATATCCTTTGCTACCTTCAGCTATAAGCAAACTATCTATATATTCCCCAAACCTGCCATGGTTGTGGCAAGGCTAATAGAGATGAAAACTTAGCCCCAAAATCTCTGATTTTGTCCAACAATTGGTACCTGAGCCTAAGTTACCTGGGGTTTTTCCCCTTTACCTGATCCATCCCAAACCCCGTCCATGGCTAGCCACCATTCCCTTTCCTCCCACTCCTCTGTCGATTCGGTCACCTCGGCAGGCCGACGCCGGCAGCAGGCGGAGCGTGCCCAGCGGCTCGCGGACGCGGATGCAGCGAGGAAGCGCGCGCAGCACGACGCGGATGCAGCGGCTCTGGCGGCCCGCATCGCGGACGCGGAGCTGCGCGCTGCGCGGGCGGCCGAGACGGCACGCCAAGCTGCGGCAGCGGCGCGCGCGGCTGCGGATGCTGCTGCGGCGCTTCGCGAGGTGCAGGAGGTGGATGCGGAGGAGCTGGGTGCGGACGCAGGCGACGCAGGCGGTCGCGGACGCGATGCGGCTCGCGATGTGGGCCTGGGCCGACGCGGAGCCGGTGTCCCCGACGCGGATCGACGCGGAGCCGCCTTCAACGCGCGAGGCGCGCATGGGGGACGCGACTTCGACCGCGAGCCGCACGACTCCAACGCCGACTCTGACATGGACGCCGACCTGCGGACCTCACGGGACCAGCCGCCACCACGCGCGAGCGGAAGTCGCGGCCTTCTGCAGTGGACCGCACGCACGCGATGAAGGACGCGACTTCGACCCCGACGCGGCTGCAGGACGCAGGCCCGCCGCCGGTGCTCGCGACCTCCGCGCAGAGCGGGTTCTGGAGATCCAGCGCCTGCGGCTGGAGGCTGCTCGGCTGCAGGAAGAGCTGGGACCTGATCCTTGGCAAGATCCTCGCATCGACCGCGAGCTGGAGGCCCAGCGGCAGCGAGAGCAGGCTGAGCAGGAGCGGTCCATGCGGGACTTCCACGCACGCAACCGCGACGGACGCAGCTTCGACGCTCGTGGCCGCGGCGGACGCGAGGATGACCGGGACGACGACCGGGACCGCGGAGGATGGGACGCTGGCGGCAGCCCTCACAGGCGGCGCGCCTCCCCTTCCCGGACCGGCGTCGAGGTCGCTGCGGACGGCCCGGCTCTCCTCCTTCGTCCAGCGCGTCGTCAAGGACTCCGGCATCGGCACGACTAGCCCATGCTCACCAAGACCAACTACGTCGAGTGGTCCCAGGTGATGAAGGTCAAGATGCAGGCGCGGTGCTTGTGGGAGGCGGTCCAGTACGGCGACACTCCTCACGCCAATGATCAGTGGAGGCCATCATTGTTTCGGTCCCGCCGGAGTTGAGGTCCTCCATCGCGAACAAGCGCACCGCCAAGGACGCCTGGGACTCCATCGCCGCAGCACGCATCGGCAGCGACCATGCCCGCCGAGGCATGCTGCAGAGGCTGTGCAGGGAGTGGGAGAACCGGGCTTTCAAGCCGGGTGAGGATGTCGACGACTTCGCGCTCCGCCGCACCACCATGATGCAGCAGCTGGTGCTGTTCGGCGACAACTCCATCGACGAGGAGCGAGCCATCGAGAAGCTCCTCCGAGCCGTCCCCGACAAGTACCTGCCGATCGCCGTCACGATCGAGACGCTAATGGAGTTCGAGGCGTTGATGATCGAGGACGTGACGGGGCGCCTCAAGGCCATCGACCACCGCGCACCTTCAAAGCAGGCCACCTCAACACCACAACTTCTCTACACCGAGGAGCAGTGGCTCGCCCGCCAGCGAGAGTGGAACAAGGGGCAGGCTTCTGCGGCTTCGTCGAGCGGCACCCGCAAGCGCCGACCACGCAAGAAGGACAAGGCTCCCTAGGGGCGTGGTGACGCTCCTGGAGGCGCCAATGGCGAGCGCAAGGCGAACCGCGACGACATCTGCAAGAACTGCGGCAAGAGAGGCCACTGGGCCCAGGACTGCCAGGGAGCGAGACGCGACGGTCAAGCACACGTCGCGCAGGCGGAGGAGGCTCAGGGCACGGCTTTGTTCCTCGTCCACGGGAGCGTCGGACCCACCGACGACAAGATCGACGGCTGGTACCTCGACACCGGCGCCACCCACCACATGACCGGACGTCGTGAGTTCTCCGCGCTCGACTCCAGCGTTCAAGGCTCCGTCAAGTTCGGGGACGCCTCCGCCGTGGAGATCAAGGGCGTCGGCTCCGTCATCCTCGTCGCCAAGACCGGCGAGCATCGCCTGCTCACCGGCGTCTACTACATCCCCGCGCTGAGGAACTCCATCATCAGCTTGGGGCAGCTAGATGAGAACGGCTCATGCGTGGAGATCGAGGACGGCGTACTTCGCATTTGGGATCTCCGTCGCCGACTTCTTGCCAAGGTGAACCGGGGAAGCAACCGTCTCTACGTCCTTCACGTGGAGGTGGCGCAACCCCTTTGTCTTGTAACTCGTCGGGACGACGCTTGGCTGTGGCACAAGCGCTTTGGCACCTCAACATCGAGGCCCTGAAGCAACTCGGCAAGAAGAGATGGTGCAGGGCATGCCGTTCGTCGACCACATGGAGCAGTTCTGCGACACCTACGTCCTCACCAAGCAGCGGCGGCTCCCCTTCCCCCGCCAAGCAAGCTTCCGCGCCAAGGAGAAGTTGGAGCTTGTGCACGGCGACCTCTGTGGACCCGTGACACCAGCTACACCGGGAGGACGACGCTACTTCCTCCTCCTCGTCGACGACGTGTCCCGCTACATGTGGAAGGTCCTCCTCGACACCAAGGCAACAGCCGCGGACGCCATCAAGCACCATCAAGCTGCTGCGGAGGAGTGCGGCCGCAAGATTCGGGTGCTGCGCACGGACAACGGCGGCGAGTTCATGACCACCGAATTCGCGGAGTACTGCGCCGACGAGGGGATTCAGCGCCACTTCTCCGCGCCGTACACACCGCAGCAGAACGACGTCGTCGAGCACCGCAACCAGACGGTGGTCGCCACCGCCCGCGCCCTCCTCAAGCAGAGAGGGATGCCGGCGATCTACTGGGGGGAGGCGGTGATGACTGGTGTCCATCTCCTCAACTGCTCGCCCACCAAGGCGCTTGACGGCAAGACGCCGTACGAGGCCTGGCACGGGCGCAAGCCGGTGGTGAACCACCTCCGCGTCTTCGGCTGTCTGGCGTTTGCCAAGGAGCTCACTCACGTCGGCAGGCTCGACGACCGGAGCACTCCAGGAGTGTTCATCGGCTACGCGGAGGGCGCCAAGGCCTACCGCAACCTCAACCCTGCGACACAGCACGTCCGCATCTCTCGGGACGTCGTGTTCGACGAAGGGCGAGGCTGAACCTGGGACAAGGCGGTGGACGACGGCTCGGCATCGACCCTCAGGGACTTCGTCGTCGACTACGTCCACTTCGAGGGAGCCGGGGGAGCTAGCAGCTCATCTTCACCGAGCTCGTCCTCCTCGGCACCCGGCTCACCATCAGCTTCGGCGAGTCCACCGCCTTCACCACCAGCGAGTCCACCTCCACCGGCTACGCCACGTACTCCTCCGCCAGTTACGCCACGCTCACCACCACCAGCTCCCCACTCTCCTGCACCGGCGCCGACACCTCCACGATCGGCACCAGCAGCTTTGGCCTGCCAGCGTTCGGTAGAGTTTGCCACTCCGCTGTCCGACGACGAGGACCGCGTCGACGCCTACCACGACGACGAGCCTCTACGCTATCGCACCATGGACAACATCCTCGGCAACCAGCCTGTCCCTGGGTTCGCGATACACGACTTCGAGGCGGAGTTGCACCTAGCGCATGAGGACGGTGAGCGTCGCTCCTTCGCTGAGGCGGAGGGAGACGCGGCATGGCGCGCCGCGATGCAGCAGGAGATGGACGCCGTCGAGCGGAACCGGACGTGGGAGCTGGCGGATCTCCCTGCGGGCCACCACGCCATCACCCTTAAGTGGGTGTACAAGCTCAAGAAAGATGAAGCTGGGGCGGTGATCAAGCACAAGGCCCGACTCGTGGCACGCGGCTTCGTTCAGCAGGAGGGAGTCGACTTCGACGACGCCTTCGCGCCCGTTGCGCGGATGGAGTCTGTTCGTCTCCTCCTCGCGCTGGCTGCCCAGGAGGGCTGGCGTGTGCACCACATGGACGTCAAGTCTGCCTTCCTCAACGGTGACTTGAAGGAGGAGGTCTACGTCCGCCAGCTGCCGGGATTCGTCATCCCCGGCAAGGAGAACAAGGTTCTCCGCCTGCGCAAGGCCCTCTACCGCTTGCGGCAGGCTCCACGAGCATGGAATGACAAGCTGGACTCCACCCTCAAGAAGATGGCGTTTCAGCAAAGCCCTCACGAAGCTGCTATCTACCGGCGAAGCAAGGGAGGCAATGCCCTGCTGGTGGGCGTCTACGTCGATGACTTGGTGATCACCGGCAACAAGGAAGAAGAGGTGGAAGCGTTCAAGGCGGAGATGAAGGCCACCTTCCAGATGAGCGACTTGGGCCTCCTTTCCTTCTACCTGGGGATTGAGGTCTACCAAGACAACTCCAGCATCTCACTTCACTAAACCGCCTACGCCAAGCGCATCGTCGAGATGGGTGGCCTCACCGGCTGCAACCCAGCCCACACTTCCATGGAGGAGAGGCTGAAGCTGAGCCGCGAGAGCACGGCGAAGGAGGTTGACGCCACGGATACCGACGCCTTGTGGCCAGCCTCCGCTACCTCGTCCACACACGGCCGGACTTGGCGTTTGCCGTGGGCTACGTCAGTCGGTTCATGCAGCGACCGACGACGGAGCACCAGCAAGCAGTCAAGAGGATCCTACGCTACGTCGAAGGCACCACCGACTACGGCTTGCACTACCCGAGGTGCCGCGGCGCCGAGCACTTCATCGGGTACAGCGACAGCGACCTCGCCGGCGATATTGACAACCGCAAGAGCACTACCGGGACGCTCTTCTTCCTCGGCAAGTGCCTGATAAGCTGGCAGTCAGTGAAGCAGCAAGTGGTGGCCCTGTCCAGCTGTGAGGCGGAGTACATCGCTGCTACTACCGCTTCGACTCAAACTCTGTGGCTGGCTCAGCTGCTTGGTGATCTCAATGGGAGAGGTGCACAAGCAGTGGAGCTCAGGGTGGACAGCAAGTCCGCCTTGGCCTTGGCAAAGAATCCCGTCTTCCATGAGCGCAGCAAGCACATCCGCATCAAGTACCACTTCATCCGGAGCTGCTTGGACGATGGGAGCATCAAGGCAAGCTACATCAACACCTAGGATCAGCTGCGGACTTCCTCACCAAGTCCCTCGGGCGGAACAAGTTCGTGGAGATGCGCACCCGGATTGGGATGGCTCAGATTCCTCAGAAGGCACTGCACAAGACTTAGGGGGAGATTGACAGCTTCTATAATTCTAGTGCTTATCTTAGGAGTAATTGGGGTGCTGTGTCACCATCCTTATCTCTTTATTGCTTTAGTATCTTTACTTTAGAATATGCTTAGCATCTACTTGGAATATCCTTTGCTACCTTCAGCTGTAAGCAAACTATCTATATATTCCCCAAACCTGCCATGGTTGTGGCAAGGCTAATAGAAATGAAAACTTAGCCCAAAATCTCTGATTTTGTCCAACACCTGCTATGGCCTTTTGATTGAATTGAAAGTTGCAAAGTCTCAGGATACAAAAGGGATGGCTACTGCTTATATAGAGCAGGGCTCTACCTACTACTTAGCATATTCTTGCATAAAGCAAGATGCTCTCTAGACTCCTTCATGGCCAAGGCTTCTCATGATCAACTTGAGAGCCAAGGCAACTCTAATTGCATAAAGGTAAAAGCAGGAAAGTAAGATACATGTGCTAGCTTAACCCATCAGTCATTTCATTCCTCTCGCCCACCCATATTCATGTGACTCCACGGCATCCCATAATGCATGGCGTCCGCGTCGGTGTCCTGCGCCCGGTTGTCGAGTACCATAACTAGGGGTACCCAAAGCAGAACATTGAAAAGTCATTTAACCCCTAAAAAGGACGGAGAACAGGTTGCCTACGAGCGATTCTTCATCTCGCGCGAGGCAGGCTCGGCCAACAGACGACTCACGGGCGGTTTTCCACCTCACCCGAGGCAGGCTCAGCTCACGGAAGCCTCGCATACAAACCTCCGACTTACCCGAGGCAGGCTCGATGCCACGTCCTCGTAGCCTCCGCCTCGGCCAACTGCCTCGACAGGGCGTCACGTCCATTAAATGCCAAGTTCCACTAGGCGTTTCTAGGCGGCCGACTAGGCGGGAGTAGTCGCTAGGCGAAGCCCGTCGCCGCGACTATGGGGATAGTCGGCGACCTGGGCGCTGGGCGGCGCTAAGGCGGATGTAGGCGGCGTGGAGGCGGTGTAAGGCGCCGTGGAGGGGCATGAGGCGGACGCGCGCGCGATTTTGCGTAAATTTTGGCCCCGCGGCTCGAGCGTTGTTGACACCAGAAGTGGCAAACGGATATACTGCAAGCGTACGGTAGTCAATATAGCCTTCACCGGGAGTTTTCTAGGTATCGTATTTTCCACAGGGAACGTGATGTGAACTAACTAGGCTCAAGGTCGTCTAGTGATGAAACAAAGGGTCTAGAATAATAGGATAGAGAGGTCTAGCTAGCAAAGATATCTGGTCACGGTACTCTATGTATAACGAGGTTTACCACCTCCTCCCTTACTGGGGGCGACAGACGAAACGGCAAGTCGAGTTAAAGAGGTTTTCCACCTCCTCCCTCACCGAGGCGACTACCCTATTCAGCCCCGCTCTCACTATGTTATCTTGCCTACAACACGTACAAGGAACTCTACGCCTAGCGAGGTTTGTCACTCTCACACTAGGTGTCTTGCAGTGCGACAAGCAGCTCACATTGGTAAGATATAATCTAGACACCACGTCGACACTAATCTTAATACTCTAAGGTTAGCGAAAGCTTCGAGCACTTCAACAAGTAAAGCAGTATGACAGTAAAAGACCGTATACTTAAAGTACCAAACCAGAATAAATTACTAGAAAGACTCAGATGTAAAACATACAAGAAGCTCGCATCCGCTGAGGCGCACCTTGGAGAAGACTCCCGACATGCCGAGACTCCTCCTTGGAGACTCCTCACTCTCCCTCTACTAACATAGCTAAAATACTAGATAATGGCTCTCTCCTAAGTTTCATGCTCTAAAGTGAAGGCCTATGGGGGGTATTTATAGTGGGAGGTGGAGTACGGGCTACTCCACTGCCATGTCATCAATCGACGTGACCTCCATCATGCACCGTTGGATCAAACCGCCATATAACCGCCTTAGAATCAAGGGTGGAGCTTTTCCATCACATGTTCAACATGAGGAAGGCGGTGGAGGTTGAACCGACCTGGCTGGGCCCAAGGTGGGGGTCGGCCGACCCCCCTAAGGCAGGCGGGCCCAGCCAGGGTCTTCTAGAAGGTTTCTTATGACAGTGGAGTGAAGTTGAGCTTCGGGGCCCACCAAGTGGGGGTCGGCCGACCCCCTCTATGAGGTGGGACCATGGGTGAGTGTCCCCACATGTCATAGAGTCCATTCCAGGTGTTGGTTATATTCTTGTCACGTTGGTTCCTTCGTTGTGGGCCCATAGATCCATGTGACTTCATCTTGTACCATTGAGAGGAAACACACTTGTGATCCAACGGTGGCACTTGCATGGGACTGTTTTGGGAGGATCCTGGTGGTCTGGCACTGGCTGGGAAGGTCCCATAGGGGCGTCGGCCGACCCCCCCTTTGGTGGAACCCAAGGTTCATCTTCTGCAGCTGGCTTCTAGATGCAATTCTAAGCACAATGGTGGTGCTAGGCCCACCAAGGTGGGATTGGCCGACGCCATCATTGTGCCCATCTTTTGCACATTGTCTCTGGAAGCTATGATATTGATGAATGTGAAGTCGGTTTCTCATTTGGCCATCTTTGGTTGGTTGCCCAACCTTCATATGGAGCTTCCGCACACTGAAAAGTACCTGTTCTGAGTGCCTGCAACCAAATAATGACAAGTACATGTGGAACCAAGTTATTTGTACCTAAGTCTTGTTGACGGTTTTGATGGGGTAAAAACATGGTATAACTCCCGTCAACAAGCGCACGAAGTTTTCCTACGCGCATGGTGGCGTTGCCAGGTGCACGCGCGGCACAATTTCTAGCGCGAAGGATAAGAGGAAGAGGTACGGTTCCCGGCTGCCATTTGCTCATGCCCGCCACTTGTCTTCCTCGCCGCCCGAGGAGCTCCACCCGCCGAACGAGCTCCTCCCGCCGCCAGACGAGCTCCACTCAACGCCTGGAAGCTTCACCGCCGTCGGTCCTACTCGTCCCTGTCGCCTGGAAGCTGCTCGTCCCTGCCGGCCACTCCTCCCCACCGGGATCCTGAAGTCCCCAAGGTAAGTTTCCCTCCTCTGCTCCTCTCTCCTCCGACAGCAGCTCCCCTCCCCTGCTCCTCTCCCTCCCCTGTTCCTCTCCCCTCCGCGCGGCTGGTTCCCTCTCTGCTCCACGGTCCCTTCCCCTGTTTTTGTTTGAATCTGAACGCCTGATTGCATTGCCTGCTTGTTTGAATCTAAATGTGCGTATATGCATCTAAACATGAATGATGAATAGATAGGAATGCCTGATTTGTACTCTGTGATTGCCTTAATACTGGATCTGAATCCCTGTGAATGCTTGATGTTACTCTGAAGTCTGAATGTTTGAATGGTGAATGTCTAAAACTCTAAATGTTGGATCTGAACTCTGAATGTAGGGTGTCGACCACTGAGGCAGCAAATGCAAATCTCCTGAAAAGGAATTCGGATGATATTGGATGGGAATATGGGGTTCTTGTTGTTGCTAACAACAAGGACAAGGTGAGGTGCAAGTTCTGTAAGAAGGAGATGAGTGGTGGGATTCATAGGTTGAAGGAGCATATCGCTCATGATGGAAAGAATTGCACAAAATGCCCGGCTAAAACACCGGAGGCTCTGTAGGCTAGAAAGAAGTGCAAGAAAGCACTAGATGATGCAAACAGGAAGAAGGAGGAGAGGACTGTTCGTGACATAAAACTTAGGCACGAAGTTAATGTTTCTAGGGTTGGAGAGTCAGATGAAGTAATTTGTGTTCGAAGTTCAGAGCCGCACAATTTAGGACCCATTGACAGATGGACTCGTGCTATTGATCCTAAAGCTACCAGGTCTGAACAGCAGCTGAACAAGGAACTTTGGAAAGAAAGAACAAATGAGTTGCACAAGTTTATTGCAAGATGGGCCTATAATCATGGTAAATTCCAATATAGATGGGCCTATAAACAACATTTTCCAATATAGAATGAGAAAATGTTGTTATTGCTATCCTCATCACTAATTAGGCTTCTTTTTTTTAACATTGGCAGCAATCCCTTTCAATGCATGTGACAATGATGAGTTCAAGAAAATGTGTGAAGCAATTGGACAGTTTGGTCCAGGACTTGTGCCTCCAGGTCAAGATTTACTGCGAGAGAGATTGCTGGAAGAAGAATATGCAAGAACCAAGAGTTTGCTGCAGGAACGTGAAGCCAAGAAGATAAAAAAATGGGTGCTCCATTATGACTGATGCTTGGTTAGATAGGAAGAGGACAAGCATAATGAATTTGTGCACTAATTGTGTTGATGGAACCACCATCATTAGCTCAAAAGAGATGTCAGCTGTGTCACACACAAGTGAAGTCATCTTTGAACTAGTACACCAAGCAATTGAAGACATTGGTCCAGAAAATGTGGTCCAAGTAGTGACTGACAATGCCTCTCACTGTTTTTGAGGCGTCGCCTAGTCGTCGCCTAGGTGACAAGGCGCTCTCCAAGGCCTGGCCGTCGAGGACGCCACGACCACAACTCATATGGCGTCCGCCTAATGGGATTTGGCGTCGCCTAGGCGCGAATGGCGTCGGGCGAACGCCTATTGCTCTCCAGCGGACGCCAGATGCCGATTCATGGGGGAAGAGCGCGAAATCGGCCGTGCGCGCGGCTGCGGCGCGGGGAAGGGCGCGAAAATGATGGGCCCGTGGTAAATCGACCTTGGCGCGGGAAATCGACCGCTTCCGACCGCATTTGCCCCTTGCGCGGGAAATCGACCGCGCTTCCGACCTAGATAGGTCCTTTGCGCGCCAAATCGACTGGTGCCAGCCGTTACCGCGAGTGGGGGCGAGGGGAGAGTGGGAGACCTGGAGAGAAAGAGAGAAGGCGGCGGGCGGACCTCGAGCTCCGCTTTGCTGCTCCTCGGCTCGCCGGCTCGAGTCCACCGGCCGGCCGCCGCTTCGGAGGAGGGGGCCCTGCATCTCTGCCTGGACGTCCGCACCTACCGTGGAGCAGCTCGCGTCCGCCTCCACTGCCTGCCTTCTTCGGTTGTCCGCCTCCGCCGGCCGTCGTCCGTCCGCCTGGTATGCGCCCGCTGCACTCTGTTCCTCTGTTTTGCGTGGTATGCCTGCCTATTGTTCGTGGCTTCGTGCTCTGCTTTGCAAGTCTGAATATAGTATTGTCTCGTGTGCTCTGCTTTGCGTGTTATACTGGTATGCCCCTGCCTACTGTTCGTGCTTTGCTTTTGCTCTGAATATAGTATGTACTCGTGTGCCTGCTGCTCTGCTTTTGATCAGAATATTGTATGCCTCGTTCTCGTGCTCTGCTATTGATTTGAATCTGAATATTGTATGCCTATCCCTTCCTCCTTCCTTATGCTCATGTTGCATGCCTGTCCCTGCCTCCTCCCTTGCTCTGAATATTTATTCTGCACTCGGCTCTGCTTTTGCTGATGGCTGGTTTTTATATTATGGGTACTCACATATACAAATGTCTGCTTGTGCTTGGGCTGTCACACACCCTGCTACAACACAAAGCACAAGGATCTTTCTTTGATTAGTATAATATCTGCATCTTCCATAGTGCCATTCACTTGTGTTCTTTTTATAGTTTACTGTCGTACACTAGAGATTACAGAACATAATGTTCTTTCTTTTCCTAGTAGTAATGATGTTGCTTTCTATTATGTAGCATCCAACAGCATGGCAAGCAACATGACAAGCAATGCAGCAAGCATAGTTGAAGCACCTGAGTATGATCCCAAGACTGATCCGGCAAGGAAAGCAAAGTCTAATGATCCAGGCTGGAAATATGCCTACTAGCAGGACCCTGCCAGGAGAGATTGGGTGACATGTACCCTGTGTGGAAATGAGTCTTCAGGAGGCATAAAGAGGCTCAAGCAACATTTGGCTGGTGGATATGGAGACATTATCCTTTGTCCAAAAGTTGGCACTGAAATCAGGAAAGAGATGGAGGCTTACTTGCAAAAGAAGAGAAGAAGGCCTTTGGCCTTGGATGATATTGAGGAGGAGGCTAGGGAACAAGAAGATGAAGTTGTGGAGGTAGCAGCAGCAGATGTACAAGGAGCAACACCAAAAGTGGCTGCAAAAAACCCAAGTTCTGGGACAGCCGCCAAGAAAAGGCATGCTATCTTTCAGTTCAAGGCTTCAAGAGCTACTGGTGTCAATTCAACACCAAGGACACCAAAGACAACACAGTCAATTGTTGGTAAGTTTAGGAGAACACCTGAACAGATAGTAGATGAAAGGCGTGCAAAGGACTTTCAGCCCACCATTGAGTCCAGCACAAAGACTAAGGAGGAGAAGCAATATGTGGATATGCAATGGGCACTATGGTTCATGGAGTGTGGTGTACCCTTTAATGCAGCAAACTCAAGGCAATTTGAGATTGCTTGTGAAGCAACAGCCCAATATGGTTCAGGGTACAAGCCTCCAACTAACCAGCAGCTTGGTGGCCATTTGCTTGAAGAATGTGTTAAGGAGACAAGTGCCATGAGGAAGGGCCATGAGCTGGCCTGGAAGCAATATGGTTGTACACTAATGTCAGATGGGTGGACTGATATGAGAGGGCGCCACTTGATTATTTCCTTGTGAACAGCCCTGCAGGAACCTACTTTCTGGAGTCAATTGATGCATCAAGTGTAGTTCATAGTGCAACAATGTTAGCTGATTTGTTACAGAAGAGGATTGAGGACATTGGAAAGGAAAATGTTGTTCAAGTTGTGACTGACAATGGGGCGAACTACAAGGCTGCTGGTAAGATCTTGATGGATAGGATTCCCACACTGTTTTGGAGTCCTTGTGCTGCGCATTGCTTGGATCTGATGTTGGAAGAAATTGGGAACTTGAAGGCATTCAAGAAGCCTATTGCACGTGCTAGGCGTGTCACCACATTCATTTATAGGCATGGGAGGCTTCTTAGTGCATTGAGGGCTCAAACAGGTGGGACTGATCTTGTTAGGACAGCAAAGACTCGATTTGCCACATCATTTCTGACACTGAAGAGTTTGTACCAGAACAAGGATGCCTTGAAGAGCTTGTTTGTTAGTAGAGCATGGACTGGGAACAACTTGTGTAAAACTGCAGCAGGTCAGCAAGTGCAAGACATTGTGCTAGCTACTGAGTTTTGGAACTCAGTACAAGATTTCCTAAGAGCTTCAGCCCCACTCTTAATTGTTTTGAGGGCTGTTGATGGTGATGAGAAGCCTGCAATGCCAGAGGTCACAGCGCTAATGAATCATGCAAAAGAGAGGATAAAGGAAAGCTTCCCACCAACCAAGCATAGACTGCTCAAGAAGATCATGGAAATTATTGAGAGGCGTTGGGTGAACCAATGGACCATCCATTGTATGGGCTGCACTGTATTTGAACCCAGGAATTTTTTTTTCCTCTTGTAAAAGCTAATGATGATGAAACTGTTGGGCAGCTAAGAGGTTGTTTTCTTGAAGTGCTTGGAAGAATGATACCAGATGTGGAAACACAAATGAAGATCAATAGGCAGGCCATTGAGTATGAAGAGCAACGTGGAGATGCCTTCTAAAACAAATTGGCAAAGGAAAGCTATGACAAAATGAATCCTCGTAAGTGTTCTTAATTTCAGCTTGCAAATTTCAGCAACTTAATTGCATTCTAAAATCCTAATATGTGTTGTACTTTGCATCTAGTTGATTGGTGGCGTTCTTATGGTGGCCGAGCCATTAAACTACAAAGACTTGCTAAGCGCATGGTTAGTCTTTGTGCTTCGTCATCTGGCTGCGAGAGATGTTGGAGTACCTTCAATCATGTGAGTATCCACTAGCCTTGTGAATTTGTGACTAACAATTTCTATTGAGATGCATACAACCTAAACTTTTCTTTTGTTTCCCATCTGATTTTTTTTTATTTGCAGATGCATACAAAGAAAAGGAATAGGCTGCTGCACAAGAGATTGAATGATATTGTCTTTGTTTCATATAATCGGAAGATGAGAACAAGGTTTCAGCTTATGCGTGAGAAGGCAGGCAAGAAATTTGACCCTTTGGTCATTGAGGAGTTCAGTTGGGACAATGAATGGGCTGATTCATTGCATGTGTCTGTTCCGGGTGCTCGAGGGTCTGATGCTGTTGATGACCTCACATGGCAGCTTGTTGATGAAGCAACTGGTGCATCAGAAGCGCTGCAGGGTCGTAATCTTCATAGGACATGTGCTGCTGGTGCTTCTTTTCACTTTTCTAGACGCCCAAGAAATGTTCCTGCTACTTCTACTGCTGCTGCTGAAGATGGCGAAGAGGAAGATGAAGTTGAAGCTGAAGACCCACATGATGATGCGGAAGTGAGTGATTATGAAGAAGATGGCAATGTTCCTGCTACTGAAGAAGACAAGGCTGCTGATCCTGAGGAGTTTGATGATGGATTTTGAGTGCTGAAACAGAGATTTGCACTCATGCTGATGGATTCTTTTGTGTCCCACACCCTTGTTGTACTTTCATGTTGTCCTGCGCTCATGTTGTATGGCTTTGGTGTGGTTGACTTAATTAGGATGCTTTAGAGTTCAGAACTTCGGTCTAAGACTCTAATTTCATGGACTATTTGATGAGACACTATGGTGTTATTTGTAATGCTTATGTATGAACTAATGCTTGCTAATTTGTTATCTTGATCCTTGGCCCTTATCTCTTGTGTATTGTTTCCTATTTAATTCTCAGCAGCAACTAATAACCTGTTTGCTTACTGAATTATGTAATTTTCTATGCAATTTCCTTCAAGGAGGATGGATGCTACATAGGAGAAGAGCTTTTGGAAAGGAAAGGAAGAAACCTAGGCTCAAGAATTGGCAACAAACGAGGTATGTATGTGCTCGCCGCAGCGCCTTACAATGTTTATATGGCGTCGCCTAGGCGTCCGCCACAAACTCCTAGGCATTGTGAAGGGGGTCTGGCGCCGCGCCTCAAAAACAGGGATGCCTCTAACAACATGGGAGCAAAGAAGCTATTGGAGGAGAAGAGACCAAATATATTTTGGACCTCTTGTGCAGCTCACACAATCAACTTGATGCTGCAAGGAATTGGCAACATGCCTCAGTTCAAGAAAGTGGTTGACAAAGCAAAGGCATTTACCATATTTGTCTATAACCACACAAGAACATTGGAGTGCTTGAGACACTTCACAGAGGGGAAAGAGGTAGTGAGGCCAGGAGTGACTAGGTTTGCATCAACCTTTCTCACTTTGAAAAGTATGCAAGAGAAGAAGGACCAGTTAAGGAAGATGGTGGTTAATAGAAGGTGGGACTCGTTGAAGGAAGTGAAATCAAAGAAAGGAAAAGAGGCAACAACAACTATATTGAGTGCGGCCTTTTGGAGGGATGTTGAAGCTAGCATTGGCTGTTTTTGAGCCATTGGTGATTGTGAAAGAAATTGGAGTGGGTTTGAAGGGGTTAGTACGTATCTGTTATGAACATTTCAGCAGCATTATAATTCAATTGTAGAGCTGAGAATGCTATTATTTTTAATTTATAGGCACCCATCTATATTCATTTCAACTCCAGGCTGTTTAAAAACAGAGAAAAGATTAAGTCAAAGAAAATCACTGATGTTCTCTTGTCTAGTGATACAAGTGAAGCTCAAGGTTTTCTCCAAGAGGGTGGAGATGATTGTGCATTAGTTGTCTTTAGAGATGAGGAAGATGAGGATGAGATGGAAGGTACAGGGATACCTTGGTCTGTTCTTGGAGAGGCAGTGGGAGCAGAAGAACAGCTTCAGCCGCGTAGAAGTGCAAGAGTGAGGGAGCTCTATTAGAGATATACATAGATATGTATAGCTGACTTGTATTAGTATTGTATTGTAACTTGTACATGTACTACAAGCCTGCCGGCTATATATATATATGAGGCCACCCCCTGCGGTGCATTGCCCCTACAGTTGCCTCTCTACATGGTATCACCGACCGGGCAAGATTAGGGTTTCCTCTTCCGCTGCCGCTACCCTCTGCCCGTCCAGGTTGCTCCCGCACCTGCTTGCCACCGCCGTTTGCGCCGCCGCTGCCATGACGACAGACTCATCTACATTGTCTGCAACCTCCGGTGTCACCGGCTCCCCATCTATGCCGACCCTAGGAGATGCTCCCGCTCCAGCAATCTTCTCTTTCGCCACCATCAACGTGTGTTCGCACGTCCCCATCACGCTAGACCTCAAGCTGCCGAACTACACCAAGTGGTCGGCCTTCTTCACCGCCATGTGCGGCAAGTTCGGTCTCCTGGGTCACATTGACGCCTCTGTCCCGGCCCGACCGACCGATCGCACCTGGACGCAGCCTGACGCTTGTGTTCGCAGTTGGATGTACGGCTACGTCGACGACAGCATCCTCGACCTCGCCATGGAGTCGAACCAGACTACGCGTGATCTCTATGTCGCCATCACCAATCTGTTCCAGGCGAACCAAGAGACCCACGCTGTCGTCCTAGGTCAAGAGTTCCACACTATGACCCAGGGTGATCTCTCCATCGACGCCTACGCCCAGCAGATGAAGCAAACGTCTGACGCCCTCCGCGACGTTGGCCATGCTATCTCCGAGCCCCAGCTTGTGCTCAACCTACTTCGCGGCCTCAACCCGCGATTCGCCAACACGGCGGACATCATCGCCAACTCGGTTGTCCTCTCGTCGTTCATCTCGGCGCACGACACCCTTCGGCTCAAGGAGATCCAGCTCGCCAGCGACGACAAGGTATCCTACGACACTGCCCTTACTGTTGTTGGCTCTTCTCCAACCACCGCGTCTCCGCCTGCTGCCTGTTCCTCTCCTTCTTGCCGCTCCTCGTCCTCTGCTCGCAGCCCCAATCGTGGTGGAGGGCGCAGCGGGTGTTGGCAAAAGACACAGGATTTGGGTATGCCAAAGGCACCATGACCCCTTGAGGTTCACTTTCTTATATAGCAAATGGCATAAAGGTTTGCTTGGGATACAAGATAATATAAGATCTCTCCCATCACTGGACATAGGGCATCCCTTGCCTCAACCAGTATAAACCTCTTGTGTACTTCTTGCATCACCATCCGGATCTGGGACAACCTGGGACACGCAGCCATAAATTTACTCATTGGTTAGGACCCGAGCGTCCGAACACTGACATCGGTACTTGGCCTCGGACGGGAACGGTGCACGGCGGTGCTTTGTGATGACACACGTGTCGCAGACCAGGCGCGCGCCATGCCGTTCTTGGAAAGCTAGTGAAGCGCGTCGAAGTGGATGTGGTCGTACCGCTCATGCCAGTGCCACGCCTCATCCTCCCTGCGCGTAGCGAGGCAGAGCGGCTTGGTCATGCCGACGTGGAGGACGTAGAGGCGGTTGGCGCCGCGGCGAACCTTGACGAGGAGCCGCTTGCGCCGATCCTAGATCCTCAATACGCCATCCTCGATCTCCACCTTAGAGCCCGCCTCATCGATCTAGCCAAGCTTCATGATCGAGTTACGCAGCGCTGGGATGAAGTACACACCATGGAGTACCTGGTGTTCGCCGTTCTTCGCCTCGAAGATGATGGAGCCAACGCTAAGTATCTACACCTTAGACTCATCACCAAACCTCACCGTACCTCTAGCCGATGTGTCAAGGTCGGTGAAGAGCTCTCGGCGTCCAATCATGTCGTGTGTGGCGCCGCTATCCAGGTACCACTCGTCCATCTTGTCGCCGCCACTGGAGTCGGTGCCGAGAAAAGCATGCGCCTGCGGCTCCTCTAGGTCGAGGTCGGCGTTCTTGGCGTAGAAGGAGCAAGCTTGGGCCTTGCCGATGCTCTGTTCCATGTCCATCTCCAAGAAGCCATGCGCCAAGAACAGAGCATGGTCATCCTCTGCTTATGTCATGTGCGCAGCACCGGCCCGATCCCGATCGCGACGAGGGCGGGGAGCAATCGCGTGCCCAGTGCCCGCCTGATTGCAGTTGAGGCAGGTGTCGCGGTTCCCACGCCGATCGTTGGCGACGGCTCCAGCCCTGCCTCCGCCGCTGCGGTTTGCTCCGCCACGATCACCTTCCTGGCCCCCCACCTTGGCCTTGCCCTTTCTGCTGCCACGGGGACGCCGGCGTCGTTCACTGTCCTTCGACGCCCTGACTCCCTCCTTCTTGTCGTAGGCCCGCCATTGCTCGGTGGTGTAGAGCAACTTGCCGATGGCGGGCTCGGACTCCAGTGCGCGCTCGCAATCCTAGACCACCTTGAGCCAACCGATGACGTCCTCGATGGTGAGTAGCCCTGAAGTCAAGGAGCGTCTCGATCGAGTTGACGATTTGCCCGAACCTCTTCGGCACGCACCGGAGAAGCTTCTCCACGGCGCGTTCTTCGTTGATGTCGGTGTCGTTGTTGCCATCTGCTCCATCAGGCTGGTGAGCCGCAGCGCAAAGTCCTCGACTTGCTCTCCGGGCTAAAAGGTGAGACCTTCCCAGTCCCCATGAAGGCGCTACAGCGTAGCACAGCGGATGCGCTCACCACCAATGCGCCTGGTCGCAATCGCCTCCTAGGCGAGCTTGGTGGTCGGTTTGTTGGCGACGGCAACTCCCCATTCCAGTAGAACGGCGGAGCAGAGTGCCTCCAGGGCGCGTCAATCTTCCTCATACGACATGTCGTCGTAGTGCCTCCCAGAGGCTACGCATCTGGAGCTTGACCTTCATCAGCAGGATCCACTCGTGGTAGTTGAACCGGGAAAGCTGCAGCCATGAGCCACCAGCATCGCGGTAGACCTACACCACGGGGGAGCGCCCGCGGCGACGCTCCGGGGACAGCGACGCACGACGACAGTGCGGGCTCCACTATCCTCCAGCCAATCCACCCACCTCCTACTTGTTGACCATTTTCGCGCGAATCGCGCCGGCTACGGTCACCGCGGCCTCAGTCGCGGCCCGCGCGACCTGCTGCACAGCTGCCTCGGTGGCGGCAAGAAGCGCCTCGTGGCTCTCAGTATCAACAACCCTGCCGTCAACCTTTGCGGCTATGGCGGCTGCAGCGGCGTTGGCTCACTCTGCGGAGATAGAAGCCATGGAGGCGGCGGCGGCTGGGGAGGGGCTTTGCAAAACCTAGGCTTCCAATACCAATTGATAGACAAACATAAGCTTGGTAACACTGCTAGAGGGCAGTTTGCCTGCTATGGCCTTTTGATTGAATTGAAAGCTGCAAAGTCTCAAGATACAAAGGGGATGGCTGCTGCTTATATAGAGCAGGGCCTCTACCAACTACTTAGCATATTCTTGCATAAAGCAATATGCTTTCTAGACTCCTTCATGGGCCAAGGCTTCTCATGATCAACTTGAGAGCCAAGGGAACTCTAATTGCATAAAGGTAAAAGCAGGAAAGTAAGATACATGTGCTAGCTTAACCCATTAATTTCATTTCTGTCACCCACCCATATTCGTGTGACTCCACGGCGGCATCCCGCAATGCATGGTGTCGGATCAAGATCGGTGTTCACCTCCACATTCTGGTAGGAGTTGATGCGGTTGGTGGTGCCAAACTCCACATGACCACTGCTTTCCATCTCCAGTTGGATGGTCAAGATGAGGAAGCAAAGGTCATCATCAGGCACCTCCAGTGCTTCATGGGGGATCGATTGTGCTACAACACGACCTTCATCTCCGCCCTATATGACCCGTCATTTAGGGGCATCTACAACCGAGAGCCCCTTCAATCCGCTCCTATAAATCGCGCCTAAGAACATGGTCGATCTCAATGAGTAGCTGGTGGACATTCGCTACTGGCTCAGAGCAGGATTAGGCAGTCTACAAGCACCACTGTGAGGCCTAGTACACCATTGGGGATTGGGTGTGGCTACATATTCGCCACCGATCCCCAACATCTCTTTCGACCGCGATAATTGGAAAGCTACACCCCAGCTTCTATGAACTATACCGCATTGAGGTAGTCATCCACAACGGCACGGTGTGCATGCGCCTATCATGCACCCCCGCCTCTTCTCTCCATGCACTATGGCGCTACATTTTGGAGCCCAAGGGCACGGTGTGCATGCGCCTATCATGCAGTGTCCTCTAGGTGCTTATCCAATGGAAGGGCGAGCCGTTAGCGTCTTCTACATGGGAAGATATTGGCACCGTCACAAAGCTCGATCCATCCTTCCAACTTGCAGACGAGCTACTCCTCAAGGAGAGAGAGATATCATGTGGAGGAGATAGTACTTTCGCCGACAACAAGCTGAGTCGGTTAAGAGAGACCTTATGGAGTGGAATATCCCTAAGGATTTAGCTATGGATAGGAGTGCTTGGAGACTAGCAATTAACGTGCCTGAACCGTAATCTTTTTCTTGTACCATTTATGTGTTCTTTGTTTTCATGCCTCTTTTGGGTTTCATCTCTAGCCTACCCCAACTTGCTTGGGACAAAAGGCTATGTTGTTGTTGTTGTTGTAGGAAGGCACATGCTATGCCCAAGATTTAGGAGGATTTGTTGGTCGCCCAAGGGACTATGTAATGTGCCTTCAGGGCCGAGAATTAATATGAAGCAAAGATTTTCTATCCTATCTTATCCTATTCTCCAACATAGGGCGCAGAGTGGAAAACCCTCACCCATCTACCAATCACTACTACAGGTTACGTAGTCAAGGTCTAGCCACTTTTGGTATTTGGTCCGAGCACGAGGTATTACTCACCACTTAGCCCACGAGGTATTACTCACCACTTAGCCCAGTGCCTCCTGAAGGGTTATGGTCGATCTATGTGTTTTTGTGGCACGCATGTTTTAGGAACCTAAGTGTGCAGGAACTGTGTGTGGTGTTGTAAGCGTTATTACCCTTTTTTTTCTTCTACATGTTCAAGAAAAATGGATAAAAATTGCTTCTCATTCTCTTTCTCCATTTCATGCACATAAACGGAAAAAAAAAACCTTCTCTATATTGCCTAGGAAACTACAATAATGTTTCCTCTTCAAAAAAGAAAACGCGGACATAATGATTTTGGATAACATGCCCACATAGAGATTAATCCAAATTTGAGAATTATGATGAGGATATGCTAGGCTGCCTTTTTCTCAAAGTACTCCAGATAACATAAATGTTCTCACAAGTCCTTACCTTTGACTGCAGTAGGGCCACCTGTGAGTGTAGTTGATCTCTCTCTCGCTCTAAACATTGCACTTTGCCTCTTTCGATGCTCAATCTTTCATTGAAAATACTGCTTTCACTGTTCTGACGATTAATCAGTTCGTCTATAATTCTCTCCAGTGCTGTAATTGTCTTGCCCATTCCATGGACACCTGACAACATATCCTGCAGTATCGCATCAAGAACAAAAATGTTCTTCAAAGAGGAGATAGGAACAAAAGCCACCAACTTTATAAGTATATGCAAATTGACCAACCTTCAACGATGTATCATCAGCATTTCTTGTTTCCTGATTAGTCACAAGAGGTTGGTCGTTCATTGGTTTATCTCTTTCTTCACTGAGTGCAGCAAGCTGTCCAGAACGAGATAAACAACAAAGACCAAAATCAAAATATGTATTCTTGGCACATGAAACAACATCCATACTAGTATCACATGAATTTCTTTTGAGAAATCTTAGGCAGGAGATGGCAAGAACTGCTAGGGAGACAAGTTAACTTTTAGCACAACATTGCATAGTGAATAAAAACCTGGAAAATGAATTTAAGGTCTAGGTATGGCAGGTGACGGCAAGGTAATACCTGATATTCAAGCCAGTTGACCTCCCCAGTAGAACTTTCAGCACTATCCTTGGTAAGGGTAGCTTCACCAGCTTCGTTCAAATTTGTTAATGCTTCCCTGTCAACATTCAGATGACTAAATGAATTTTATGTGAGAAAAACAACTAAGAATTGAGTTTGACTAAATTATAAATCTTTGTGCAAGGTTTCAGCAAAAGAAGCCAGCAATTTTATAGTTCATTTGCATGTAGTAAATGTACAGTTTTGCATCTATGATCAATACAAGATAATACTCTGTATATATGCTCAAAAAATAGGATTGGGGTAGTGATAATGTATAGATACTTTTGGGGTAAGTCGCCATAAGGAGACACATCAGGTTTGTTGCTGAGCAGCACTTTGCATGATCCAAATTGAAGCCAAAAGGAAGTGGATTGGGTCAGGCCCATAGCTTCAATTTCCTTCAGCTCTGGTAGCTCCATCTCTCTTCTTTCCCTGTGCCCCTCCTCCTTCAATAGCTTTTCTTTTAGCCACTCAACATTTGTGGAGCAAGATTTTAACTTTCTAGCTTCATCCACTTCCTTTTCCTGTATAGATATATAATCATATCAGTAAAAGGTTACTGATTTTGGAAATTGCACAAAATTGAAGTAAACAGACTACAAAGGATAAATGTGAGTAGTCAGAGAACCATTCTCATTGTCAGTTTGTCAAATATTGATACAGCATCATGTCACAAAATGCATTGAATGGTAAAAGATTAATTAATTAATTAATGGAGTGTGGCACTTGCCCACGGGATTCTTTTCTCTTCAAGATAACTATGTGTGTTTCTGCAACTACTGTCACTTTTGATGTTTGGATGTTTTTCTCATTCTCAAATCTCACCAATAAATTGTTTATGCTTAGTTTGCAGACTTTGCCACTGGGTGAGCTAGCTGTCAAAACTGGTGTCCTTCTACGAGCATTGTCTTAAGTGTATTATTATCATATTTTGTTGAGTGGAATGGGAATAAAGTGAGCTCCTAATGAAGAGAAGCTACTAGCTAGTGGATACAAAGAGCACTAGTTGAATGGTAATCAGGAGGATACAAACGAATCCTGCCCAAGCCTAGCAGCAATGAGGAAACAAGAATGTAAGTAACAGTTAGTTGTATTTAAATCTGAACTTCCACAGCGGATACATTTATGGATTCGCATAGGCAATGCGCAAGTGACGCCAATGAGTTAGGTGGCGCCGGTCAACCCCCACACCGAGACGACTACCGTGGATCCTTAATGAAGGAAACGAAATGAGGATTTCTTGGGCTAGAGAAATCAAAAGGCAGATCAGGGAGTGAGTTCCCGTTGCAGTAACTGAAGAATGTCACAGTTCCAACCATATCAGTCTCTACGAGCAATGGCACGCCCAGAAAATGCACGGATGCCACATTGAACTTCCGTACCATGCTCGAATGCGAGGCGTACCAACCCGGGGAGCAATCTATCAGCACATGTATAAACTGGTTTGCACATGGAGCCCGCTAAATCCCGTATTGCAAGAACCATACAGTACGTACCGCCGCATCGGGAGCGCCGATGCTGCCGCCGGCGGCGGCGACGTTGCTGAGATCCCCGAGGGCCACGCGCATCCCGACCTGCGGCGACGCAGCCTTGGCGCCGGGGTTCTCCGTCATGGCTAACGCCGAGAAGCAGGCTGGCCCTCCTCGGAGGGTCAGGGATTCCGGAGGTGCCCGGCGCTGGGCAGCGGAGGGGATATGGTCGAATCTCGAATGGATGCAGGCGACTGGTGGAGATTTGAAATTTGGGGCTAAGTGAAGCGCGCTGCGCTGGTGTGCAACTGCTTTCCTTTCCTCTCGGGCTCCTTCGAGGAAAAGGAACTTGTTTACTTCTAAGTCAAACTAATAGTTTGACTAAAAATTATGTTATAATTAGTTTGACTAAAAATTATGTTATAATTAGTTTGACTAAAAATTATATTCATTACAACAAGTTAATTCTTCATTTTATAAATCTTCATTATTTTATCCTTTAACACAGTAATCAAGAAGACTCTTAATTTGTAATTAATAGTCATGGATACAGCACGTACGAGAAGTGAGCAGCTAACGAGGAACACACGCAGACAAAGAGCAATAAATGCTAAACGAGTATGAGTGATTCGTGGCGTTCAGAGACTTGCCTAACCCATAGTCCCAAAGTAATACAACGGAGATTGTTAAAAATATTTATTTTGCTTAAATGATGAAGATTTATAAAAAAAGGTAGTATGGTTTAAACATATATTTAAGATAAACTATATAATTCCTCAGTCCTGAATTAAAGTGCATTATTGCTATTAGCTAGTGTCCCTAAATATAGTGTATTCGGAAAACATGAGGATATTTTTTTCTTAATAAAAATAGTGCGTGATTGACGAATTGATGTTTCCTTCTTATTTTGTATAAGAAAACTTATATTGCTCGCTTTAATCGTATGAAATTGGATCAGATTTAATTATATTAGAAAGTTAAGTGAGGAATATATGCGTCTATTATTATCTTTCTTATTTTGTCTTAAAATAGCCAGAATATACTTTAATCCAGGATGGAGGGAGTATTTTTCAAACTTTAATTAAATTAGAGACTACAACTATAGCACAGTGATCTATAAAATCTATTTTTGTCTCCCACCTACCATCTTGAGGTAGACTTATAGGTGAACTTTGAAAAGTGATAGAATCTCAAATTTCAAGCCAAATAGACTAATCCATTGAGCAGATTCCAATTCCTCCAAAAACAAGGGATCCAAACAGGCCTAAAAAATTGTTAATTTGATCAAATTATAAATACATTTAATAATATTTATAACACTAAATAGATATATAAAGACATGTTGCGCGACAAATGTAGCTATATTTATTTGACAATATTAACATTAGTTTTATGGTATACATTTATTCAAATTTTGGATAGCTTGACTTAGGAAAAAGACTAACATATCAAATTATTTGAGATAGAAGTAGTGTGATGATATTAAGAGCAACCCCAGCGCGAGACCTCAAATAAGGTTCTATTTTTTATTTGGATTCTTTACTTTTGAGAATCGCCATTCCAATCAACTAAGATATAGGGTTTGGTTCTAGAGAGAGACGGGATAAGAACATCCTAGGGGGATATCCCACTTGGTGCTAGTGTTTGGTTTCAGGATAAGCAGTGATATGCCATCCTAGCGGAGAATATATGTCCCTCTTTTTCTCCACCCTGCATGGGATAAACACTTCTTTGATATGGGAGGACACACATTGTCGACCGAGGGAGGCACATAGACGAGGATGTAGTGCTTTGGCTCAAGGGTGAGTGTGGGGGTATACACCCCGTATACCCTCGCGGCTAGACTTTGGGCTGCTCGGTACCAGACGGCCCAGACCAAGAAGACGAAGGTGGTCCATTATCATCTTGATCGGTGGGTCAGATGACAAGACTGAGCCCGTGGTCCGCTACTGCCCAGGTCGATGGGCCGCACGGGAGCTGAAGGCTGCTTGGCTTACAAGGAGTCTTAGTTGGTTAGATCTTCATGTCCTTAAGGATGCGGCGCAATGTAACCGACCATAGGAAAACCTTAGATATGTAACCTTATCCCCCGGCTATATAAGGCGGACAAGGACCCCCTAGAACGGATCTAATCTGATCAGAGCCCATCTCATTGTATTCCGGTACTCATCAATACAGCAGTAGAGACGCAGGACGTAGGGTATTACGCTTTCAAGCGGCCTGAACCTGGATAAACCCTGGTTGTCCTGGTTGTTTGTCTTGCGTCTCACATCTCGATCGTAGGTCTTAGCGCGCACTCACAGCAAATCTACTACGTCGGGGTATCCCTTGATAGACTACCGAGGATATTTCATCGACAGTGGCGCGCCAGGTAGGGGTGCGCAATCTGATCAGCAGGCGATCAAGATGGTTTCGTTTCCTGCTTCCATGGATTTCGAGACGAGCGTCTCCCTCACCATCGGCTCCTTCACTTGGACCACCGGCGTGGCGACGTCCCTCGCGTTCACAGGAGCAGCGCAGCCGGTCCCAGCTCTGGCTGTGACGCAGTCAGCTCCAGCACCGACCGCGCCAACCACTTCATCGAAAACCCAGATCTCGGGGCTACCTCCGAGGTCGTTCGTGCCGCCCATGACGATTGCGGAGATGATGTCCACGCTAGCGGTGAACTAGCGGCTTCCTCACTACCAGAGGAGGCACATCGACAACTCCGATCTGATCGACATGATCGATCGACACGGAGAAGGTCTAGCTGAACTCCTGGAGTACATGGAGTCCGCTCCTGCGCGGCTTCGTGAAGAATACCAGGACTTCACCCCTGTCCGTCCACGTCTACACGGGCATACGAACCGCTCCGACCAACTAGGTTGTGCAGATCCAAATCTGCCCGCGGCTCCAGCACGACCCCCTGTTCGTCAGCGGGACGGACCCAACCTCGACCAACCACGCCGCGCAAATCGAAATCTGCCCATGGCTCATGGGCAGCCACCTGTCCATCAGGACAGCAACACTCGGCACCAGCGAGGTCGCGTAGGCCAAGCTGGTGGCCCACGCCGAGCAGATCCAAATCTGGCTCCGGCCCGAGCACCACCTGCAAACCACAGAAGAGGGCCCCCGGCCGCACGCCAGAGCGAGCCCCCATGGTGGTGGGACAATGTTAGCAGCATCACGTGCCCTATCAGGGGTGACAGCAGCAGCCCCCCGTGCAGAATCAGGCTCGTCGCTCGCGCCGACCAGATCCAACTTTGGCTGCTGTGCATGCTCTGCCTCCAGTTAGGATGGACGAGTTCATCAACGTGCACCAGCGCTAGCCCATGCTCAGCCACGCTGCTCACCAGGCTCGAGCAGCACAAAGACAGCAACGCCGGGCATGGCAGATGCAACCCACGCTGAGGCCAGTAGATCCAACTGCTCCCGGCCTGAGTAATCGACCTGTCTTCCCGCACGGGTTGAGCAACGCAGCTGTGTCCTACGCGAGGAACTTGCCGACGGCTCCCCAGTGACATGACGGTCACCTCCTGGACCTAGATCCAAGTCTGGTTCTAGTCTCGGAAGACCCAAGGCCCATGATCGGCATGGTGGCCCTAGAGCAGATTCCCTCTGGATCAAACGCTACGATCCCTGAGGACGGCAACATGTCCGATCTGCTGTCAGGGCTTGACAGGACGCCCTCTGGCTCCTTCGACTACACCGAGTACCTCCTCTCCGATGAAGAGAGTCCAGAGGTCTGAAGTCAGGAGAATGTCGAGGAGGAAAGCCTGACCACGCTGGTTCACCAGACACAGTCCGTCAACACGGCACCGAACACCCCCAAACTTTCGCCAGGATTCCTCGATGCGGTGTTCATGGTTAGCGAGAATGAGCCCCCTATTCCAAACGAGACAGAGCAGGAAAAGGTGGCAAGAGAGGCTCGCAATGCCAATCGTGAGCGCAACACCTCATCGAGGCACAAGCAACAGCCGCCAATAACAGGCGGCAATGGTGGCAATGGCGCGGGCCCTCGCCCTCGCCGTCTTCAACGCGATCTCAATGGCGAGTTCAACATGGTAGGAGACCAACTCGTCAAGAAGACTCCCACGGTCAACATTATAGTGGCCATGGATCGGCTCGACCAGCTTCCCCCGAACACACCCGGGGTCGAGGAAATTCGAGATTTTTTGATCGCCACCGAGGCGCAAGTGGTTCAGCTCCACTCCGCCGGCTCGCTGACCACATCGCACCGGTCACGATGGTCGAGGCGTAGCCATTGCCGCCAACTCATGGAGAGTGCCATCGACAATGAGTCCAAACACGATGGACCTCCTCCGGAGCCACGCCGACCGGCCAACGACGCTCCGCATGAGGTGCAACGCGACGACCAGCACCAACATGACAATCGTCAACGTGCCAACCGGCAACATGCCAACTGCCGCGCTGAACGCAATAGGAAGTCGAGCAGCCCTGGGACCACGATCTCCATGACCACCTTGATGAACGCTTTTGCGCTCGGTGACATGTGAGTGGACCAGCCCTGTTCTCGAAAGATCTCAAGGCCATCAACTGGCCGAAGAACTTCCGGATTGGGGACGTCAAGATGTACGATGGGCAGGACGACCCCGAGCACTGGATCATGCTTTACGAAGTAGCAGTCTGAGCGGCAGGTAGCGACCACTACGTCATGGCTAACTACCTCCCGGTAGTCTTGAGCAATGTCGCTACCTCCTGGCTGCTCCGCTAGTGTGCCGGTAGCATCCATAGTTGGCCTCAGCTCAGGCAGATGTTCATCGACAACTTCAAGCCCAAATGTGTGCAGTCGAACACCAAGTATTCCTTGGCACAGGTGTGGCATTGTCCAAAAGAATCGTTGTGATAGTACATCCGGCGCTTCTTCGACGCATAGAACCACGTGATCAATGTCACCCCGGCAGAAGGGATCGACCTTTTCATCGCCGGCCTGATCCAGCCGCATGGTCTGGATCTTAAGAAGGCGTTACTTCTTGAGAAACCAAGCACCATGGAAGGGCTCCTCACCACTGCCCACAGATTCGCTCATCTCAATGACGGGATGAACGAAGGTGACTTCGTCCCTTCAGATCGCAACTATTGCTGCGATGATGACCGTGACCGCGATAGCAATCAAGACCGTCGACCACCTTGACACGGGATGATCGTCGCGGCAACCACGACCCCGACCGCTGAGACAATGACAGCTCCTCCAAGCGCCATGGTTGGGATGCCTACGAAGGCGGTCGATGCAACCGCAATGACTCCTCTGTCAATGCGGTGAAGGGCCAGAAGCAGGCGAACGACGAAGAGCTCGACAAGGTCCTCAGCCAAAAGACTGCCCTCGCCACCCCGGCAAGGGTCACACACTAGGCGAATGCCAAGTCCTGGCGAAGGCACTTGAGAAGGTGGCAAACAAGAAGCCACGCCTAGCCCCAAAGGGGCAGGCCAAGAAAGCCATCCAACAGGAGGACACAGATGAGGAAGATGCTCAAGATCAGGATCCATGACATGCCTATAGGGATCCTGTGAAGAATGTGACCGCCGTCATCTTTGGCGGTAAGGTCGGACTGGAGAATGCCCGTGACAAGAAGCTGCTGACAAGAGCCATCGTGGCTATCCAGGAGGCAGATGAATTCATTGCGGACGTCAAGGTGCCCGCCTGGTCTGAGCAACCCATATCGTTCAGCCACAAAGATATGTGGGCTAAGATCCCCAATGCTGGTCGGTTCCCGATGGTCCTTGACCCGGTGATAGATGGCGTCCGATTTGAGAAGGTGCTCGTTGATGGCGGCAACGCCTTAAACATCATGTTCTATCTAGCTTTCAAGGAGCTAGGGTTGAAGCAAGAGAACCTCAAGCCATATGAGTCTCCATTTTGGGGCATCATGCCGGGCAAACCTTCGTACCCCCTCAGGCAGATCACGTTGCCCATTCAGTTTGGGACGGAGTAGCACTTCCACATCGACATTAATTTCATCATGGCCGACTTCGAGGGCATCTACCATGCCATCCTTAGCCTACCAGGGATCGCCAAGTTCATGGTGGTTCCTCATTATGGGTACCTCGTGCTCAAGCTCCCCACCGAGCAGGGTATCCTATCCCTGCGCGGCAACGTCTACACGGCTCGGGTGTGCAAGTCCAACGCCTACGCAGCTACAGTGTTTGAGGAGCTGAAGCATGCCTTGGAGCACACCAGCTTAAGGGTCAAGGAGATGCCCCTAGCAGAGCTAGAGGTTCCAGTCAGGTCTGCTCAGCGGCCTTCCAACAAGGTCAAGCAGCACAAAGTGATCCAGCTCGATCCGACCGACCCCTCCAAGACCACAAAGATCGGGGCTAACCTTCCCTCCAAATAGGAAGACACGCTCATCCAGTTCCTTCAAGAGCACATTAGCATGTTTGTGTGGAAACCTGCTGATATGCCAGGTGTTCCCAGGGAAAAGGCCGAGCACTACCTTGACATCTCGAAGATCGCTAAACCGATCAAGCAGAAGATGTGATGGTTCGCTCATGACCACAAGGAAGTCATTAGGGTAGAAGTATCCAAGCTTCTAGCTGCTGGCTTTATCAAAGAGGTGTATCACCCAGAATGGTTAGCCAATCCGGTTCTTGTACTTAAAAACAATAATGAATGGAGAATGTGTGTTGATTACACCAATCTCAACAAACACTGCCCTAAACAGGCTTTCAATCTCCCTCAAATCAACGAGGTCATAGACTCTACTGCCAGTTATGAGCTGCTCTCTTTCCAAGATTTCTACTCGGGCTATCATCAAATAGCCCTCAAGAAGGAGGAACAGGAAAAGACCGCCTTCATCACCCCCTTCGGTGCTTTCTGCTTACATGACCATGTTGTTTGGCCTCAAGAATGTCGGAGCTACCTACCAGCGGGCCATCTAGGCCTGCCTCGAGCACGAGATCGCCAATGACCTTATCGAGGAGTATGTAGATGACATGGTGGTGAATACCAGGGAATCTGACACACTGGTGGCAAACCTCGAGCGGACTTTCACGGCCCTCAATGAGTTCCAGTGGAAGTTGAACCCCAACAAGTGTACCTCTGGCATTCCTTCCGGGATCTTGCTCGACAACATCATCAGTCAAGATGGCATATGCCCAAATCTTGAGAAGGTTCAAATTGTGCTGGATCTATAACCACCACAAAACGTCAAAGATATCCAGAAACTCACCAGGTGCATGGCGGCCCTAAGCCGCTACATCTCCCGCATGGGTGAGAAGGGACTCCCCTTCTTCAAACTCCTCAAGGCTAAGGAGAAGTTTGATTGGACGGAGGAGGCTAACAAGGCCTTCAAACAGCTCAAGGAGTACTTCGTGACTCCCCCAGTTCTAACAGTACCACGTGACCGTGAGGAGCTCCTCCTCTACATCGCCGCCACAACCAACGTGGTCAGTACCGTGATGGTGGTCGAGCATGAGGAACCCGGGCACGTCTACGGTGTACAACACCCAGTCTATTACGTTAGTGAGGTTCTCAACAAAACCAAGCAGCGTTACAATCACATTCAGAAGCTACTCTACGCACTCCTGATCACCAAGCGGAAGCTCCTCCATTACTTTCAGGCCTACAAAATCATGGTGGTCACGGAAGCCGTGCTGGGTGATATCCTTCATAACAGAGACGCTAGTGGCCGTATTATTAAATACGTGTTAGAGCTCTCCGAGTTCACGTTGAACTTCTGCAGTCGTAACACTGTGAATTCTCAGGCCCTAGTCAATTTCATTGTGGAGTGGTTGGACCTTAACCTGCCCTTGGCCGATACGTCTGTTGACCACTGGTGGATGTACTTCGATGGCTCCTTGAACATCGATGGCGCCGGAGCAGGGGTCTACTTCATATCTCTTTCCAAGGACACACTACGCTATGTCTTGAGTACATCCAACAATGTGGCCGAGTACGAAGCTGCCTTGCATGGCCTTCGCATTGCAGTTGAGTTAGGTATAAAACGGCTCCTGGTATACAGAGATTCTGCTCTGGTCATTCGCCAATTAAATAAAGATTGGGACATAGTCAACGAGAAAATGGATGCCTACGTGGCTGAGATTCGCAAGCTAGAAAATAAGTTCTACGGATTGGAGTTTACACATGTACCTCATTCTGAGAACACACGTGCCGATGAGCTATCCAAGCTTGGATCATCACGAGCTGAGGTACCACCTGGTGTTTTCGTAGAGGATCTGATTAAGCCTTTGATCCCCGATCAGGCTTATGAAGCACCTGCACCCAGTACCGCTACCGACCAGCTCATAGCGACGCTCAGTGGCAAGGCTAAAGAGGTGGAGGATAGCTACCTCGGCTAGCAGGGACCTGACAATAGTAGTGAGCAGCCACCGGTTGATGAACCAGCCAGGCTAGCAGCGCCTCCCTAGCCAGACTGGAGAAAGCCCCTTGTCAGGTACCTAAATGACCACCTTATTCTGGAGGATAAGATCGAAGCTCAGCAGCTGGTGCGCAGAGCCCGTGCCTACCTTATGGTTATGGTGAGTTGATGCGCAAGAGCCCAAGAGTCTGAGATTTACCAGAAGTGCGTTACCTAGAAAGAGGGTTTGGAGCTTCTGAAGAATATCCACGCTGGCAGTTGCGGTAACCATGCAGCATCACGGACACTGGTTGGCAAATCCTACCGAGCAGGGTTCTACTAGCCGACAGCCGTCTCTGACACAGAAGATTATGTGCGCTGGTGCAAAAAATGTCAGACATTTGCCAAGTAGATCCACGTCCCTGCACACGAACTTTGGACCATCTCGATCGCTTGGCCTTTCTCATGCTGGGGACTCGACATGATTGGCCCCTTCAAATGGGCTCCTGGTTGTCACACATGCATTTTTGTGCTCATCCACAAGTTCTCCAAATGGATTGAGTACAAAGCCATCAAGAAAGCCTCATCCAAAAAAGCAGTACAGTTCCTTGATGATGTCATCCATCGGTTTGGTATACCCAACACCATCATCACCGACCTCGGCTCCAAGTTCACCAACGACGAGTTTTTTGACTTTTGCGATGATAACGGCATCAAGGTCAAATATGTGTCCATCGCCCACCCTCGGGCCAATGGACAGGTGGAGCGAGCCAACGGTATGATCATCGACGCTTTGCGCAAAAGGGTATACAGAGACGACAAGGACCTGAAACCTGGTCGGTGGCTCAAGGAATTGCCTGCAGTGGTCTAGAGACTTTGTACCCAGCCCAGTCACAACACCGGAGTCTCTCCGTACTTCATGGTGTTTGGTTCCGAGGCTGTCCTACCAGCTAAGGTTGCTCACTGTTCACCACATGTCCAGTACTATGATGAAGAAGCCTCCAACGAAGCCCGAGAAGTAGATGCCATTGCCAAAGAAGAAGTAGCACTCGAGTCCTGTGCTTGGACGGCTAAGTATTTAGCCTCTGTGCGTCGTTATTATAATCACAATGTCAAGGGCAGGCTGTTCGTGGTTAGCGACATGGTGTTACGACAAATCCAGAACACAGATGGCCTGCACAAGTTGTCATCCAAATGGGAAGGGTCGTTTAGGATCAAGGCTGTCACACGCCCAACTTCCTACCAGCTGGATACGATGAAGGGTGTCGAGGAGTCCAACTCTTGGCACATCGACCACCTCATACGCTTCTATCCATAGAATAAGATATGTACCTTGTTTTTGTTATTCTGATGATTAATAAAATTTCCTTTTTTTTCTTCTTTCCTATCACAATTCTATATCTGTGCACTCATCTGTCATACATGCGCTTGCATAAGTCACCGTTAAACTTTGTTTTCTGCCCGACGAGAATGGCTTGACAAGGCACTGTCCAGAAAACTCTTACGATGTGTTACAGCTCCACGCTATATGGCACTAGGAGATTTCAGCAGTCGCTCTCTAATGGTGCTAGGTACCTAGTGATCTTGGCAGTCCTACACTATTTACTAGTGCATCTCTAGTTACCTGACAGAGTTAGCTCACTTCGAGGGTGGGGGTAAAACTTAATTGTCAACATTTTTTGAAAAACGAACTATGCATAAATGTGCATCTAAAAATGGCAATATGTTTATCACCCACTTGAACATGCCTAACATGTCTGCATCAAAAGGCTAAATGTTTACGAGCACCCCGTGTTTGGCACAACTTACAAATAGTGTTTTTCATCATAACTACATTATTTACAGCCTACTGTCCACCATCATTTTTTGCAAGATCCTCAATGAGCGTCATGTCATCAACAAGGGCGGCACCAACAGGCCATAGCCTCTGGCACTGGTCTGCCACAACCACTGCCTCACCTACATGGTTGGTAGGGTGCTCCTCTCCTCAGAAGATTGCCCTCAACGCTGGCTTGATGTGCTCGCGCATAGCCCGCATCTTCTCTTGGAGGACGGAGATGGACTCTTCTAGCACCTGGAACTAGACCATGTGGCAGTTCCTTACATCTACAAGAACAATCTATGGTGGTTGGCATACCCTGGTCCACCCAGTATGCAGCAGACTACACATAACAACTCTATGTTGTCATCCTTACCAGTGAGCTCAGCAATCTGCTTCTGCTGCTCCACTGCTTGTTCCTCAACGGCCTCCTTCTGGCCCAGCAGGTTGGCAAGCCCCTGATCCATGGCCTCATTCCAGCCACTCAGCTCTACATGAAGTGTGCATAAGCTTACAACAAACTCTAGCATGTATTAAGTAAAAAAAGAGGGTTACTTACTCTCGTAATCCGCCTCCAGGGCGTCCACCTTTCGGTGCCGGGCAGCGACCACCTCCTCTTGCTGTAGCTCCCGGTCCTGGTAGATCTTGTCCTGCACCTCCAACTAAGCCTTGGCTACCCTGAGGGTCTGGCATTCCTCCCAGGTAGCTGCAAAGTGGTCGATGATCTTGCCCTGCTGGGCGTTGGTCTCCTACAGGGACTGCATACACCTTGTGCTAGTTAGTATGCCTGCTCCAAAGCACGAACACTAAACATAAAGGAAAATGTCTACCAGGTTTACCTTGATCCTGTCCAGCAGTACCTCCATAGCATCCTGCACACTTGCGTCGATGTCGTCATCAAGGATCTCCTCATAGGACACAAATTGGTCCACCCCCAGCTTGCGCGTCGTGTGGACGTGCTTGGGTAGGTCTGTGCACGACATCTTGGGCACTCTAGGCACCACTTTGACTTCCTCAAGTGGCGCTGGCCTGCTTGGACCTGCTTGGTCCAACGGGCGGCGAGGCAATCGACCTACCATTGCCTTGATGGCCCTAAATGGCACCACCCACCTTTCTGGCTGATGGGTCGATGTCGGGGATGGCCTGCTGGGTGTCACGGTGCTGCTAGCTGCCTTCCTTTTCCCTGCGGACTGCGCCGCATTGCCGGCGGTCACCTGCTCAGTGGTCGGCTGTGGGGTGGTCTAACTGGGAGCTGGGGTTGGCGTTGATGCTGGAGGAGCACGGCTACAAGTGACATCACAGAAATAGTTTGTCTACAAGAAATGCAATAATCAACAAGAAGCAACAGACATGAATACATTGGCACTTACCTGGTTGGCCGTCGGAATCCTCCTCTAAACTGTGGGGCTGCTCCCCCACCTGGAGCACTTGGGGCCCTGCATGTCGCCCCGCTGCCACACCCAGGGACTTGGTCTGACACCTTGCCCATCCTGCTCGTCTCGAGGGGGCGCATTGGAGAGGTTAGCTCCTTTGCCGCCTCCTGGTGCCCTCGCGATGAAGTGGTCCCAGCTGGAGGCATCGCCACCCCGTGCGGTGTAGGTGGCGGTGATGGCGGCGGCGGCGTTGTGCCCCTGGCCTGCTCCGGTCGTGTGGTTGAGGCAGTCTCCCCCTGATGTGGGGGGGAGTTGGTGATGGCGCGTTCCGCACAGACCTCCTGGGTGTTGTTGTGGGCGGGGGCCTCAATGTTTCTTCCGTCTGAGGTGCCTGGGCTTGAAGTTTTCGCTGGCGCTCCTTTAGCGTCACGGTATCGTCAGAGTCTGACGACTCTGAGGTACCCAAGGCATCCCTCTTCTTGCTTCCCTCCTCTCCACCATCTAGGTTTAGGTTGCCTCCGGACGGCAGAGAGGCGGGCTTCTTCTTCTTGGCCGTGGCTGACATGGGCCGCTTGCCCGTAGCCCAGCGCCTTTTTTACGCAGCACGGACTTCTCCATCATCAGAGTCAGAGACATCCAGTGTCTCCTGACCTGGTCTGGCCTTGCTCTGGTAGTGGGTCTCCTCGATTCTCCTCTCGTTGGCTTGCACCTCGCCTTGAGGCCATGGTTCCACTGGCACAGTGGAGAAAAACACCATTCGGTCCTATCCAAGAAATGTCTGACAGTCAGAACATTCATGTTACAGCCATCGACATATACAATCGCTTATCATTCAAATAAAAGTATGGAACTGGTCGGCTTACCTCTGGTGGTGGTCGGGTAAGGTCGTACGGCCATGCGCGCACTTCTGGGTAGCTGGTGGTCAGGTCAAACTTCTCAAACAGCGAAGACTCCACCGACTCAATGCTTCTGGCATTGTCTTCTCTGGGGTCTCCTGTGACGGGTCGTCCTAGCCAGCATACTCGTAAAGGTGGTTCACCCGCTCCTTACACGGCTGGATCCGGCGCGTCAGCCAGGTCCCAGCCACCAGTGCGTCGTCGACCATCTTGTTGTTAATTAGAGTCAGCAGCTCGTTCACCCGATGCATCTCATCTAAGGAAGGAGGGTTCGACCACCGAGGGTTGAACTCCAGCACCTGTGTTACGTCGCACGGCACCCTCCTCCCCTCCACATCCTGGCTCATGTAGAACCAGCGGCTGTTCCAGCTCTTTGGGGCTGACTGGTGCCAGCTCCCTAGACAGTGTGCCTTCATCCCATCACAAAGATGCACATAGCACCCACCAGCAACTTGGGACCCCCCGGTCTCAGCCTCCTTCTTCCTTAATAGGTAGAAGTGGCAGAACAGATTGAAATGGGGGTCGATCCCCAAGAACATCTCACAGAAACCAATGAAAATGGCGATGGAGAGGATGGAGTTGGGGTCCAGATTGCAAATGGACACCATCTAGTAGATGCAAAGGTCCCGGAGAAATCCATTCACCGGCACCCCCAATCCCCGTGTCACCATATCCACAAACACCATGATTTATCTCTCTCGTGGAAGAGGAGAATCCTCACCTCGTGGCTCGCGCCAAGCCTCCATCTCCCACAGCGGCAAGAAGCCCTCATCGGCGAGTGCCTGCAGTGACTCCCGCGTGGATGTTGACTGCTGCCACTGCGGCCCTGGCACTTCAGATCCAGCCACTCTCCCCGCCTTCTTGGCTCCCTTCTTTGCCATCTTCTCCGAGGATTGTGGGTGTGAGGTGAGTGGAGTGTGTTGGTGATGCGGATGCACTAGATCTGCTCGATTGCCTGCGGCGGCGGGCGGATTTGCCATGGTGGATCGACAGCGGTGGCAGTTGCAAAGTGGAGCGAGGCAACATAGCACTCGAGAAATGCAAGAGTGGGCAGGTGGGAAATGATTGCGGAACTGTCTTCCCCCGGTGGCGCCTGCTATTTATACTAACCGGATGACGTCGGTTTGACTTCTAGGGTTGGACCCCCCTTAACTCGTGTGGACGCAGCTTGTGGGCCGTCCTGGTCCCGAGTGTGAGAGTGGGCTGGGATATTTTATTCCCCTGCATGCACTAGGTTGTAGATTCAATCCTGGATCTTGTGCTCATGTCCGGTAATCTTGGGATCTAATCCTAGATTTGCCCTTAATTATATACTTCTTTCCAAATTTGTCTCAGATTTTTTCCTCAAACTTGGGGACTGATTTTGTGGGTTAAATATTTTTCCCTATTCTTAGGGACTGCCTGGCAGTTTTGCTGCCCAAGTGGTGTTTATGAACCACGGCTCTCGGTGGCCTCGCCTCAAACGAGTCTGTGCAGGTCTCCGCACACCTGGGGACTGCGTGGCAGCACTCCTCCCAGTGCTGCTCAGGGCCATGGGTTCTCGGTGTTTTTGACCCGATAGAGCTTGTGACATACCCTGAGCACGCTTGGGGACTGGACCTCAGTTGAAACACGTCTAGTCCTGTGGTACTGGCCTTGATTAGTTGATGCTGATTTTGACTTTTTTTCTTAAAAAGCTCAATACAACATATCCTATCTTCTATCGAGCTTGGGGACTATGTGGGCCCATATCACCTCACGATGACTTGAGCTCATGCTTTACTCTCTGCTCTAGAATGGGTGATCAGTGTTAACCACATCGGGCTGGTATTTTATTTTGATTTTTTTAAAAAAAGCTCAATACAACATATATTATCTTATATCGAGCTTGGAGACTACGTGGGTGTTGACACCTCTAACACCACTTAAGCTAGGTTGTCATCCCCAATATGGCGCCAGAGGTGCTGGTATTAAATGCATATGCTTTTCTAGAAAATAACTGAGGGATCCGCAAGCGCACAGATAATACCGATGTGGCATTTTAATCGTGAGTAATCCAGGTATCGTTATTTATATTTTACCACTGGGAAGGGAATGCTTATGGATATGAGCAATGAGCACTACATGTAATAATGGAGAGCTTAACCATGTCTTTATCTATCTTCTCATACAGGGTAAGTGTCACATAAAATAATAATATAGATATGAATGAATAATAAATGATAAAGGATAAATGAGAGCACATAGCCACATAAAATAATGATAAATATCTTAATAGAGTACTCTAAGTTTATAACACTAGCATGGACTAGGATGATCTACAAGAATAAATTCTAAGTTATTCTAACTATAAAGCCAAAGCATATAATGATTGGTGCAAGTACACCTAACAACCATGGCGGAAAAAGGTTACATCTATGCATAGTGATATTACCAAGAAAGATCATGAACAGAGCAATCACTTCCATGTAATAGTGGTGTTCCACTAGTCCTATACTCAGGAGGAGGACTACGAAGGACTCAACAGGACTGTCACTCCCGCGATCTACCTCATGATCCGGAATATAGGGTGCAATCACATATAAATACAGCATAGGCACCACGCCTACACAATAATTATCACTCACCCATCGATCTAATGAGCAAGCGCTATATGATCCTATGCACAAACATAATTCTAATCTAACTATGCTAAGCATATAATCAAAGTAAACTAAGAACAATATAATTGAGAACATAAGTAAATAGAGCAAAGTCATATCTAATATATTAGAATAGAATAAAGTACTATTCATAGTAGCAAGAACAAATGATGAACATTACGATGAAGTAGAAGAAATTACCAAGAACTCTGACAGATCTGGACTCCATGCTAGGCTTGACTCCTTCTAAATCTTTTCCTATGTAGCTATGCTTCTAAACTATGGAGCTCTAATTGAGATGGTGGCTCTAGGGCTTCTCTGGGTTTCTTGAATGAAGTAGAGAATGAATTAGAGAATAAATTCGGGTTTCTCTAGGGGCTAGGGGCCCTGTTTATATAGCCTCCTAGGATGCACCACAGCCCTTGGATCAAACCAACTTGAATAGATGGCTGAGATTGCTCCTCAAGGTCGGTGGAGGCAGGATCCACGAGGTTGGACCTCATGGCCCACCTGGCTGGGGGGCCGCCCAGGTGGCATGGGCGGGTGCCCAAGCATGGCTGACAGGTGGCCCCAGCTTCGCAGGGTCGCCTTCCCGAGTCTTCTAGAGTATTCTTGAGTTGTTAGACGGGGTATTCTCTCTATGTAAATCTGACATGTGGATCTCTTTAGGTTCTTTTCCGATAACCCTCCTGCAGAAATAGCCAATCACCAAAACTCATGGAATTCTATTAGTGAAACCCCTATAACTAGATAGTATTCATGTTTTAACTCTTTCTCATGTTATGTTGACGGTTAAAAATGATACTTAACTACCATCAACAGTGGGCCCATGTCACCTCGCGGTGACTTGGACCTATCTTCTGTTCTTGGTTTGCTGCACTTACCTCTATGGATGGTCCATATTAGCATCCTAGTGATACTTTGTGTCACGTGTTAAAATGGGCCCACGTCTCAGGACGTAAAAAGAATTTTTCTTTTTTTCTTAGAACACCATGCATCTTTCGATAGATCACCTTCCTTGACAGAAGCTGTGGTCAGGAGCAGACTTACAAACTGCTCGGGAGAAGCCTGGATGACATCGCCTGGCTAACGTCAGTGTTGGTCGGTACTACGTGGTCAGCATCAGTGCTAGTCAAGAATACGTGGTCTGCATCTTCATTGCTCGGTGTCACATGGTCTATGACTTCACTGCTTGGCGTCACGTGGTCTGCATCTTCACTGCTCGGTACAGGTCAAGACAGCGACTCCCTCAAGATACATGGTGCGCGGGGACTAGCTGTGGGGGTATAGACCCAGTATACCCTCGTGGCTAGACTTTGGGCTACTCGGTACCAGACGACCCAGACCAAGAAGAGGAAGGCTGGTCCATCATCATCCTGATCGATGGGCCGAATGACAAGACGGAGCCCATGGTCCGTTACCGCCTAGGTCGTTTTGCCGCATGGGAGTTGAAGGCTGCTTGGCATGCAAGGAGTCTTAGTCGGTTAGATCTTTGTGTCCTCTAAGGATGTGGCATAATGTAACCGACCATAGGAAAACCCTAGATATGTAACCTTGTCCCTCGGCTATATAAGGCGAACAAGGACCCCCTAGAATGGATCTAATCTGATCGGAGCCCATCTCATTATACTCCAGTACTCATCAATACAGCAGCAGAGACGTAGGACGTAGGGTATTACGCTTCCGAATGTCCTGAACCTAGATAAACCCTGGTTGTCCTGGATGTTTGTTTTGCGTCTTACATCTCGATCATAGGTCTTAGCGCTCCCTCACCGTAAATCTACTACCTTGGGGTATCCCGTGGTAGACTGCCGAGGATATTTCATCGATAGTGAGGATGTTGTGCTCTAGAGTGGGGGCAATGTATGGTGCTCTAGCATGGTGGTGAGGCGACACTTAAGGCGGGGTGGCCAAGCACGACATGAGAGACAGTGCTTTGGGTGGGCAGTCGTGTGCAAGGGAAACTCGCTTGTGTGGATGGCAGCGATGCTCCGAGCAAGTGAGGAGGCGCTCTAGGCTAGGCAAAGTTTCATGGGTGAGGAAGAGAGGTTGAAGAAAGGATTAGAGGCTGTTGGATGGGGCCCATATTTTGCATAATATATCCCATTTTATGATGTCTTTGCACCCAGAAAAATAGGAGTGATAGGACCATCTCATCTCAAGATGTCTCCGAACCAAACTATACCCAAGCTAACGAGCATTGGCAGACCCATCGCTAGGGAAACCTAGGCCATGATCCTAGTTGTGGCCTATTTAAAAAGGGAGCAGATCTTTAATTTTGACCCATCAAATAACCCAACACAAAAATCCCATAAAAAGAGTAGGACAGTACAAACGCTTGGTGTTTCCTCACTTATCGCTCGATCCTCCATCACTCATCACTCACGTCGTGACTTGCGACTGCCATTGCCATTGCCCATGCTGCCCAGCTGGGTGTCAGGCAACACTCTCTCCCATCTGGCCCTCCTCTCTGCGGCTCTGCCCCATGGCGTCTCCCCTCCGACCTTCCACTCTACGCTTTTGCGGTGACGCACAGTTCGGTGCCGCCTGCTGCTTTTGCTACTCCGCTACGACACTGCTGAGTGCCGGCTAATTCCATCCATATGAGCAATGCATATGAGGAAGCTTCCCTTGTTAGGTCTGGATCATAAACTAATTTTTATTGCAACTTTTGAGTTCTAAGTTCCCAATTTCAATCCTTTGATTCTAATTTCTCATTACAGCGTACAATATGAAGAGGACAATGGAGAATAATTGTTTTTGTTTGACATAAGGATTTTGGTTACGAGGATTTGGCTTGAGTCCACCGCTGCTAGTGAGCAGGTTGACTAGGGTCTCCGTCTAGCCCGCCTCCGTGCCTCCCAGCCGGCCCCTCCCGTCTGCCTCCAGCGTGCTCGTCGGAGAGCGCAGGGAGCGGGGCCATACTCCCAGTAGCCTGTTGATAAAATTTAGGAGTATTTAGGTTTCGTTGTTTGCCTGTACGGCTATCGCCCCATGTGGTAAGCTCTATCTGGAGGTCGTCATCATCATCTTCAATGGCTGCTTGAGATTCCATGGCTCTAGCCCCGATTCATCCGGGGTGGAGGCTAATTTGTAGGCTGTGCTTACAGATCGAGCCCCCCATGGGGTGGATCTGGTCCCTGGTGCTGCCTTTCGCCTCTTTCCCACTCCGGTCTCACCATCCGTATCCCCCGACTTCACCCGCCCACTTCATTCCTTCCCGCCACAGCAACCTTTGGTCTTGGAGCTCTTTTCTACAGATAGGCGTCTTCCCTCATGGAGTTGGTGTGGCACCACCGCCTCCCCGTGGGATCCAGGTTTGAGTCTCATCCTCAACCTCCGGCGATGGCTTCCACCGCATCGTTCGGTCGCCGGTGTTCGGCTTCTTCACTGGCTTGCCTGCCCTAACCAAAGCTGTCGCGTTGCGCGGCCAATCCACCTGGGTGTATGTGTCCTCGATGCCCCTGTGACTCTTCGCCGACGGATTCATTGTCTCCAATGACATGAACAAAGTCGCCTTCCTCATCAGCTCTTGTGCTTCATTGTAATTTGGTCTTCTTCGAAGGATCTTCTTGTAAAATGGTTGTTGTGATAATATAATATATGCTAGTTGTAAAAAAAAGACTAGGGTCACGAAGCCTAGATACATTTCTACATTAATTAGAAGGCAATGAATGATGGGAAACAATGCGGGCACCATTGCCCTAGACCTTGTCACACCTGACCTCCTCTTCGTAGGAGCCGTTGAGTAGCCCCTCATTGGCATCAGCGGTCGTAGAGGCAGTTGCATCCACACATGAGCATAGCTCTAATGGACCAATAGACTGGACTAGCATGTCGTACCACTACACACAAGTATAGTGCCCGTGCTAATAAACAACCATACAGTCATATTTTTTCATAGTTTTAGTTTAACACAATTATACTTCCAAAAACACTTATGATAAAAAGGCATAATAAAAGCATGTCCATCTAATTTGTGATTTGCTAGTTGATTCCTTGTGCGTTGCTAGGGACATGTATAAAATTCCATCATAACATCACACAAGAGTAGAAAATAATAGACATAATAAAAGAAACATGAAGATAAATAGCAACATGTTTTGCAAATTAATCAGGGTGGAGTCATCAATAATTTTTTTTTTGCTCGACAAACACAAAAAAGTGCATATGATACATGATGAGGTAAAGTTTTCCTTTGATTCATTTCTTGCAATTTTAAGATTGGACAAAACAAGAGCCTCCCTTAGTTCATTTCATCTCACAAGAGTCAGGTCCTGGTGTATATATGCTACTAAAAGTGGAGGATAATACTGCAATCCTTCATTTATCCCGATGAAGTTGCTCAAATATATGTAACGGAAAAATAAAATTGTTTTTATCATTTTATTTTTGTCTATTTTATGACCCGAGCAGCTGATCCTTTCCGCCTAGGGACACAATCCATCTGCCCCCACGTTGCTCCCATGCAGGCGTCACCTGCGGCCCTCCGTCACCTAGCCACCACCCCCTCCTCACCCTTTCTCCTGTCGTGCCACCGCCGGAGTTGACCGCTAGCAAGACCTCTCGGTTGGCAGGGATGCGCCAGCATGGCCTTTCACTTCTTTGGCAGCGTGTGCAACAGCAGGGCCGGTGGTCCTTTCCCCCGTCCGTGCTGCGTGGAGTTCGGTGAGGGAGGTCATGGTGGTTGCGGCCGCGTCGGCCAGTATCGATGCTGATGCAAGAGGATGGCGGCGGTGATCCTTCTCTCTCTCCTTTGTTCCTCCCGAGGCCGGATCCATGGCTAGGTGGCTACGCCTGTCCAAGAGCTGTGTCAGCCAGTATTCATGCTGGTGCAAGAGGATGGCGGCAGGGATCCTTCTCTCTCCTACGTTCCTCCCAAGGACGGATTCGTGGCTAGGTGGCTACACCTGTTCGGGAGCTGGATGTGGAGTGTTATCAAAGGTCATGCCATAAGACAACTGGATGGTGATGGTGCGTAGGCATCTAGCGAGAGCACGCTTGCTGGACTCCTGGTGGGCAGCCAGCGGAGGCCAACGACAACGACGGACGCTAGAGCCAACAGACCTGACGTACAGTGGTGTTCCGTGGGTCGGATTTGTGGTCCTGTTGGCCGATAGTGTTGGTTGGAGGTGGTTGGGGCGACAGGTGGCTTCATTGTTGGGTGGCGACTGATGCAGTGAGTGTGGGCATTGGCCAGTAGCACGCATGGGGTTGAGACACCATGGCGAAAGCTATGTCCCATGGATTGATGACGAGGATGCCTTCGGACACCATATTCTTCCTTGGAAATGTCTATCTATCGACTCTCTTCCATTTCCACAATGTGTTCCTGGGTTTAATGCCTTAACCTTCTAATCAAGTGACGGTGGCACTAGTGCTATCATGTTCCTTCTTGGAGGCGTCGCATTACAAGCTCGTGTCTATCAATTTGTGGTGCTCGTGACACCATTGTGACGAGGAAGATGTAGGTTTAGCTAAGGTTTCAAGATTTTGGTGTCCACTACAAAGGATGGTGGTTAGGAGGAGAGTGGGTGTGTTTGGAGGGCTTTACATTTATCTAGTAGTTGTGGCCAACAGATTGTGTTGCCGAGATGACATGCGTGCTGTGGCGCTTGGCGGTGGCTATTCCAGTGTAGCGCTTGGCGGCGTAAGAGGCTCTCTGACTAGCAATCAAAGGTTGTATGCGGCACTTCTAGGTTGATGAGTGTTGACGGTCATGAATGCTTATTTTTAACCATCAATTATTGCAAGATATACCATGAAATACACCACAAAGCATAGTTGTAGGGTTTGATTCTAACGAGTTCCATGAGTTGTGTTGTTCTCACTTGTCTTGCAGAATATTTAATATTTCACCACATAAAAGTATCTCAAGTGATGAATATGAGTACACCATTGAGAAGAGCTCATCGAGACACATGGAATAGATTTTTGATTCACCCAAATCGGAGTCCAGACGACAAAGTTACGCCTCAAGAGTAGTCCGGAGTAAATTGGGCATATCTCCATCATCCGGACTCCGTTTTCAGTGATCTAGGACTCTTTGGAAAGCTAATGAAGAGATCTATTGGCCCATGAAGAGAAAGGCTCACTAGCATTGAGCTGGGCTGGCCGGACCCACATGTAAGGCCGACCGGCCTCCTCCGAGCCCACCTGTCAGCCGTCTTCGCACAACGAGCTCCAACCGACCTCTATGACGCATCTCAACCATTGTTTCAAGTTGGTTTGATCCAAGGGCTGCAGTTTACCCCACCAGGCCATATAAGTAGGAGCAGACCTCCCCCTCAGGCATCCAATCAATCATTATTCATCCTCCACAGAAAAGCTAGGGTTTGGAGAAGAGAGATGTCCCTCGAATGGATGTCCTCTCTACTTCCAAGTTAGAGTAGATCTAGTCTTCTAGATAGTAGAGAGATGGAGAGTGAGGGAGGAGTTCGGAGGAGGTGCTGGCCTGTCAGTGCTTCTTCAACAACTTGTACTTCGGCAGGATCGGGCTCTATGTGGGTTTGCTCCTGAGATGGTTCAGGCTTTGGTAATCAACTTCTGATTCAAGTAAGATTCATGTTTATATTATTCTTCTAGTTTATGAGTCTCTTTCGAGCGATTTAATCTAGTCGACTAGGTTAGAGTATAATTCATCATGTAAGCGTGGTGCTTAGACTCGGGTTACTCGTAGATGCACCCTATGTTCCGGGCCATGTGGTAGATCGCGAAGGTGACAACTTCGTTGAGTCCTCTGTAGTCCACTCCCCGAATATAGGCCTAGCAGGAGATTTGGTACGTGGTAGATTCGTACTCTCTTTGTGGTCTTCCATTGTAATCCCCCAGTTGAATAGTAGAAGACGTGGACTGCCCATATTATAAGTAGAAACCCTGATCGAGTTATCCTCTCTATACCCCTGCTATCGACCCCATACTAGATTGATCCTCCCTTACTTTTTAATCCTACTTCCACTATAGATTTATTCCCTACCATAGTTATTTCCAACTCATTTATCTTTTCTGGTTAAGTTAGAACTCATAGTTGACTCGCACGTTTCCCTGTGGATACGATATTTAAAACCCTTGGGGTGAAAGCTACAACGGTATCCATGCGCTTGCGGATCTTTTTCTGTTTGTGTTAATAAATACTAATAAGCTTTCTGGCGCCAACGGTTGCTGAATTGACTATGAACATAGCATGACCTTTTCAATATATATATATAAAAGTAAAAAATCTTTCCTTTTCTCATCTTTATCCTTTTCCCTTATATTTTCTAAAAAGAAAAAAAATCATGTTTCATATTTTCTTTTACCTTTTTATTTTTATCCTTTGCCTCATCCCTTCTATTCTTTCTTTTCTTTTCTTTCATCTTTTGTTTACCTTGGATAACAACACTCCTATCTATCTGTATGGTACAACCACAGGCACTCACCTCAAATCCCCAAATTGTTCAAAGCCTATCACAACAGATGGTTTTGAGATAAGCCTAGATTTCATAGAATTTGTTCAAAAACAACCTTTCTCAGGAGAAGGAGATGCAAATCCGTACACACATCTCCGAGAGTTTGAGCAGACATGTGGCCTCCTTCGCATAAAAGGCTTATCCGATGAGATCATCCAATGGAAGCTATTTCTGTTCTCTTTAATGGGAAAAGCTAAACATTGGTATAAACTCAATGTGGGATATGTGCAAGGAGAATGGAAGACGCTATGCAATAAATTTCTATCAAAATTCTTCCCCATCACTAAAGTGGTTAACCTTCCGAAAGAGGTTCTCAAATTTAGGCAACTAAAAGACGAATCTCTTAGTGAATCTTGGGATCGTTTTATTGACCTTACTCTCACTGGCCCAGATCTTAGCCTTGAACCATCAATCCTTCAACTTTTTTACTTGGGTCTTAATAGAGAGGACATGGAATCCCTTATTAAAGCCTCTAGAGGAGATTTCTTTAGTCTATCTATCGATAAGGCAAGGAATTTAATGGATAAAATAGGTGGAAACGCCCCTTTCCTCAACCTTCACAAACCACTCCCTGAGAAAGAAAAGGAATCAGTTCCTGAGCAAGAAGAGGAAGTTTTGATAGCTAAGTCACAACCACTCCGATCCCAAGATTTAGTTATCAAACCTAAGCCATCAAAACCCCAGCGTAAAGATGATAGCTTAGACTTCCAGTTCTATGAAATATTTGCAAGTAGAAAAAAGTGTTCTCAACTACCTTTCCCCTGTAGAGCACATTGATACAAGGATGGCATGTCTAATGATGCCATAGAAGGTGAGCCACAAAATTTTGGAGATTCTTCTATCTTCTCCCCTTCTATGCTTGCATTAGATAACTTATCTCAGCCCATTTTTCAATCCATCCTTGACCCCAATGAGCCCTCGTATGTTCTCCCTCCTAAGTCTCATGATGGTCTTAGAAATCCACCAAGACAACCATACCATAGGACTCCTATAGACCACATGGATGAAGAAGAGATGCTACGACATTAGGAGGAATGTGTAGCATGGATGGATAAGGAAGAAGCCATAATGGAATCCAACATTGGCTCAGTTTCAAATGGTGAGTTTTTAACTCCCTTTGACTTTGAAGATGATACTTATCCATCCATGGAGGAAGACTTAGATGAGACCAATCCAAGCGAAATTTTGAGCATTCAAGAAGAATCAAACATTGGGGAGGAAGATGATATCAATGAGCATGAAATCTACTCCAGAGCTACCTCATTAAAACCATGCTCATATGAGGCATCTCCCAATCCAATTGGTCTCTCCATTCTCACCACAATCGAGATCTCCAACCCCTTCATCCTTTCTGTTTACAAAAACTTCAAAAGGGTGGTTGTAGATGCATATGTTTATCATAAATATTGCAGATCTCGTTGTGCTCTTAAGGTTAGAATTGGAGGTGACACCACTTTTCCAAAGCACATCTTGAAGGTTTCCCAAGGACAAGCTTAGTGTCCTTAAATAAGCACTTTCAAATCCTAACACACGTGTTCACCTTGCTGCTATCCTTGTGAAATGAGCATTGTGAAATTATTCCTTTGGGTATTCTTGTCACTAACCTTTCAGGATTGGAGCGAGAAGATCAGAGGAATAACAAACACAAGGTATGTCCAACCAAACATCATGCAACATTGAATTACATTCATACAATCTTGATTTTTGCAAAGTTCAAGCTTGGGGAAAAACTTTCTAAGAATATCCCCCACCATGTTGCTATCCTGGTTGTCCCTACTGTTAAGACATGCTCAATTTACAATACACTAGTCATATTCTCTTCCATCACCTTTTGAGTAAATCTCTATAATACTTTCATGCTACCCTTGTGGATCATAGGTAAGTGTTGGTTTGGAAGTAATGATATCCTACTTCCATTGACTTTTAACATAAGCATGGTGCTTAGGTTAAACAGCCTTCCTTAATCTGATTAGACATGGAGTCTGGTTATGTTATTGAACTAAAAACTGCTTGTATACACATTACATATTTTGTTGGACTAACCCATGCAAATATATATAACTTTCAAAAGTCAAAATGGGAAGTGCTGAGATGAACTCACTTGGAGAGAAAAGAGATACATGAACTTCGACAACCATGCTCAAGGGAAACACAGCTCACGCATCACGAAGAGATACAGAACAAGAAGACGAATGCCACAAAATGAGATCTACACTCATTCCATGGAAGAAGGTGAATAAATCTCCACCAAGCCTCTTCAAGACAATGAAGGAAGCACAAGGATCGACAAGAATATCAAGATCAGGAGAACAAAAAGATGGTGGAGACAAGCCATTCATGGACATGACCAACTAGGCAAGAGAAGCTTCCATATGATGGTTCGGTACCATAACCCTTCAAATGATAAGGTAAACATGCTGAGGTACATAATCACTATTCAAAAAGATTTTCTCAATCCTGGTATGCTTCACTCAATCTCACTGTCTCAACCACATGAGCTAAAATATTGCGCATCAAACCTTTGGAAGAAGATAACCATAATTATTATTATAAACAAACCTTCCATGGGTTAATTTGCTAAATGCTTAAAATACAACACTCATGCTCATTTTCTGATCTTATCACCCATGACATCAGCTTTATCTTGTTCACTATGCCTAAGGTTAGAGAAGAATGAACAAAGTTTTTTGGTTCTGTTGGTGTTTTCCACCAACAGAGCCCATGCACTTGATCTCTACCTTGTCTTTATGAACACGACCCACTATGAGCAAAACATGAAAGAGTTTCTCAACTCCCAAATCCTACAGAGCGAAGAATATGGGTGACACTATATCAAGAGGTGCATTTATCAAGGTCTCAACCTTAGGACCAGATGCTGCCCTAAGGAATAAAAATGGTGAGAAGTACTGTTCAAGGGACTTAAAACATTGAACCCTCGCCGGGAGGTATAATCGGTAGTTATCCATAATTATTTTCCTTTAGCATATTTACTTTTCTCCATTAGCATTGCATTATAAAAAGAAAATAAAAATATTTATTTGTTTCATCATAAATCCTAAAGCCCTATGTGAATAAATTTGTGGCATGTAAAAACCTATAGAGATATTCACCGTGGTGGCATAAAAATAAATAAATTCATCCTGTTGTATTTTCTCTTGCATCATAAAAAATAATAAAAAATATATACAAAGGGTTCTACTGAAACTCTACTTAGAAGAAAAGCTTTGGACAACTAAGGCAAGTAGCCAAACCACTAATGCTTAATCAGTTCCACAAGTTTTATTATCTTTTTGAGTTTCATAAAATTTGAAGGACCAAGAAGAGCTGACAAGCAAGTGGATGTTCTATCCACTGTTGGAAGCATTGCCTCATTAGTCATCAACATCAATCAATGCTCCTATAGAGGAAGTATATTTCCACTGCCAGTCTGCTACACTGCATGATCAAACGACTACATCAACATTCAGCTTGGGGGAAGGCACCCCGTTTATCTAGGTAAGTATCCTTATCCTCTTAAATATAAATAAACTGAAAAAATAAAAATAGTGAGCACATGAGGGTTCACGCTTATATAATTAAAGTCAGGAGACATACTTTTAATATTTATGTATTTTTATGGTCTGCTTTATCTAGTCAAGTTTTTGTCCTATATTGTGTTTTTCGTAATAATGTGTTAGCTAGAGTTTGTCGAGTCTGCTTGAATCAGTTGTAAATAAAGAGCACTCAGGATAATCTCTATTATGAAAATGATCAATAGTTGCTCTGTCATAATTCCTTTCAAGTGCCTAGTTTTCAGCCTTGAACTCTCCCAAGTTTTGAAAATGATTATTTTGACCTAGGATTTACTTTAAATCTAAAACTTGTGGGTTACGAATGCTTGATCTAAGTCTAGGTGATTGACGGATATGATATAAGAAGGTTTGAGCTGCTGTTTATCTTGTTCCTAGAGAAACTAGAGTAGTTCTGCATATTTATCTTTTAAAAAATTTAAAATTTCCACATGATGAGTTCCTGTATGATGAGAGCTTTAATTCCTACCACAGTCATATATACATGATTGCTACAATAGAAAAACCAGCTCATAGGCTGCTTGCTTTGTGTTGAGTTCGGTCAACCCATGTTAGACCCTTGTCGAGAGGATGGTCATGGCCTCAAGATCAAGATCATTGACACCCACATATATTCTGCTTCTCCTACCCTGTGAGTATGCAAAAACATGCCTTTCTGCTTAGATCCATAAAAAATGTTCCACTCCTACCCTCGGAGTGAACAACCAAAAATATTTCCCTGCATTCCTTAAACCTTATCATTGTCCTCATTGCCATTCCATATACTGCTCCAATGGTTCTTGTTTATTATCTTTCAATATTTATCAGCAAAAGAAGCTTGGGCTAATTGAAAAAAAGAAGAGAAAAAATAAGAAAAAAAAGAGAAAGAAAAAAATTATATATAGAAAAAAATATATAGCCCAAGTTCTCTTCCAAAGTTTTCAAAGTTCGAAAGAGAAAAGTATCACCTCAAGGAGCGAAGTAAGATAAGGTTTCCATTATAATTGTTTCCATTATGTTCCCTCACCATTGTTTTCACTCTCATTATGTTACACCCATTGTCACCATACATCCACTACCATCCACATATCCATTCCACATATATAGGTCCACACACATGCACATCTTGATCTAAGGGTATGATCTCCCCTTCGAGGATCCTGCTTTGATTAGAAAATATATGCAAGGTGACTATGCTATATCCTTGAAATACCTCCATCTCCACATAAGCTTTTTAGTTATAGGGAGAGAAGAGGGAAGGTACGATGTTACTCTGCCTTGAGCCACAAATACCACATATCTTGAGAGGAGAGAAGGATAAACACCATTGTTGCCTTGAAGAGAAATCCATAAATACCACATATGAGAGACTAGAAAGGATCATACAAAGGAATCTCTGAGTTTTATTTTGAAAATCTACAAAAACTCTAGAATAAAGGTTGATCGAAGAACTCGAGACGTAGTGCTTGGCTTGATTGTTCTGTCTTTCAATTACTCAAGACCCAAGTGAAGGCTAAAAGCTCCATAGTTGAAGGTAATGGGTAAGTTTGAAGTTAGAATGGTTTGCTCTAATCCATAGGAGAATTCTTGTTTCAACACATGTGTACTTTTGAGGCATGAAAGCATTGAAGCAGCTCATGATCCATTGCTGAGATTAGCTTTGCTAAGGGACTAGCAAAGGGTAAGCTTGGGGGAACTTGTTGACGGTCACTAATGCTTATTTTTAACCATCAATTATTGCACGATATACCATGAAATACACCACAAAGCATAGTTGTAGGGTTTGATTCTAACGAGTTCCATGAGTTGTGTTGTTCTCACTTGTCTTGTAGAATATTTAATATTTCACCACATAAAAGTATCTCAAATGATGAATTGGAGTACATCATTGTGAAGAGCTCATCAAGACACATGGAATAGATTTTTTATTCACCCAAATCGGAGTCCAGACGACAAAGTTACGCCTTTCGGAAGATTGCAAATGGGCCACAAGAGCAGTCCGGAATAAATTGGGCATATCTCCATCATCCGGACTCTGTTTTCAGTGATGTAGGACTCTTTGGAAAGCTAACAAAGAGATATATTGGCCCATGAAGAGAGAGACCCACTTAGAATTGAGCTGGGCCGGCCGGCCCACATGTAATGCCGACCGGCCTCCTCCGGGCCCACCTGTCAGCCGTCTTCGCACAGTGGGCTCCAACCGACCTCTACGACGCATCTTAACCATTGTTTCAAGTTGGTTTGATCCAAGGGCTGCGTTTCACCCCACCGGGCTATATAAGCAGAGGCAGACCGCGCCCCTCAGGCATCCAATCAATCATTATTCATCCTCCACAGAAAAGCAAGGGTTTGGAGAAGAGAGGTGTCCCTCGAATGGATGTCCTCTCTACTTCCAAGTTAGAGTAGATCAAGTCTTCTAGGTAGTAGAGAGATGGAGAGTGAGGGAGGAGTTCGAAGGAGGTGCCAGCCTGTTGGTGCTTCTTCAACAACTTGTACTTGGCAGGATCGGGCTCTACGTGGGCTTGCTCCTAAGATGGCTCAGGCTTTGGCAATCAACTTCTGATTCAAGTAAGATTCATGTTTATATTATTCTTCTGGTTTACAAGTCTCTTTTGGACGCTTTAATCTAGTCGCTTAGGTTAGAGTATAATTTGTCATGTAAGCGTGGTGCTTAGACTCGGTTTACTCGTAGATGCACCCTATGTTCCGGGCCATGTGGTAGATCGCGAAGTGACAACTTCGTTGAGTCCTCTGTAGTCCACTCCCCGAATATAGGCCTAGCAGGAGATTTGGTTACATGGTAGATTCGTACTCTCTTTGTGGTCTTCCATTGTAATCTCCCAGTTGAATAGTAGAAGATGTGGACTGCCCATATTAGAAGTAGAAACCCTGATTGAGTTATCCTCTCTATACTCCTGCTATCGACCCTGTACTAGATTGATCCTCCCTTATGTTTTAATCCCACTTCCAGTTTAGATTTAGCCCCTACCATAGTTATTTCCAACTCATTTATTTTTTCTCGTTAAGTTTGAACTCGTAGTTGACTTATATGTTTTCCTGTGGATACGATATTTAAAACCCTCCGGGTGAAAGCTACAACGGTATCCATGCGCTTGCGGATCTTTTTCTGTTTGCGTTAATAAATACCAACAATGAGGCAGCTAGACTAGTCGAGTTGGTTTGTAGTGTTGGTTTGTAATAAAAAACAACTATATGCATTGGTTGATGCAAAAGTTATAATATATTTTAATATAGTCTCTTTTTTCTAAAAAAATTGTATATCGCTATGAGCTCCATAAGGTATTTCCCTAATGGTACCCGTGTCGAATGACAACATACTAAACAGTTGATTGCCTGTTAGGCTTCTAGGCTTCAAAAATATAAGAGAAACTAAATTGTTACTTGAACACATGGACCTTTCATGTTTTTGCTACGAACTTTGAATATCTTCTATTAGGTACTGTCCAACATTTTTTACTTTTCTCATTTGTAAAACATCTTTCCAGATGCCCATATCCTTCGACCTATGATGTACTCCCTGTCGCTGCAGGAGAAGGGAACTGCGCGCGAGAATCATCCATCAATTATAAGCAAGCGAGAATCATCCATCAATTATAAGCAATCTGCCATGGTTTTAACTCTACAGTGCCCATGAGAGATATGATAGAAAACGCTCACCTTTCTTACACACAGGACAACCATGGTTCCAGTCTTGGTGCGCTCCTTCAGTGTCTCATGCTGAAGAAGCATATCGTCCCAGATAAACACAGAAGAAACCCAGAGAAGAAACCAGCGAGGAGGTTGACGTATTCCACTGTAGAATCCGTTTTTTCTCCAAGTCGAGCACCACAACGTCCACCGCCATGTTGGTAGCATCCCCTTCGCAAGTTCAAATTTTGAATTTAGCACAATACAAGATTGTCTAGACAGGTGCCATGCTGTAATCTCTGTGGCACCTTCAAGGGAAACCACTGTAACATAGGTATACAGAAAAAAAAATTTCTTTTTTTTTTGAGCAAAGGTATAAAGCGAGTTAACAACCTTGCGGAACCCATGCTGCTCTCCTTCATATTCCACCAAAGCAACAGGGCAAACCATTCCCTTTCAAGGCAATTATATATTTTGCGTGCCTGATCTGGTGGCACAGCCTGGAAAACATTAAAGCAGACAACAAATTATGCCATAGAAACACCAATAAAAATTAATAGAGATGTGCATTTTTTTCTAAAAGTACAATATCATCTAAAGGCAAGGGAATATGGAAAGTGGATATGGTAAACTAAGTTTCACGATGATTTTAGATGTCTATTCATTAAAAAAATTCTGTAAAGAAATTTGGATGGATCTTCCGTTATGAAAACGACAGCAATCTTTCTAGTCGGTATTTTTCTTTTCTTTCCTACTATAACTATAGTAGTCCTAATATTCTTTTTTTTTTTGGAACTGAAGTAGTCCTAATATTCTACTAGTACTACAGCCTTAGTGACGTCTTGTCTCAATGAAAACTCTGCTATTTCTAGAGAAATACCTAAAAACCGAACGTGTCTCAATTAATTTGGAGGCCATCCCTTGAAATCTTTTTAGGAGGGACCAGTACGTTTGTAGAATATACAATTCGAACCTACAGAAACAAATATAAAATGCTACCTACCGAAATATCTGGGACAGTTTTTCTCCTACATATATATTGAGAAGGACATTGTGGGTGGCCAACTCCATTGTTTATTACTCGTCATCAGTATAGTAGCTAGTAGTGTGCAGTCACACACTGCACCCGTGCAGCTTATACAGTAAGCGACTGATCAACAATACAAGTTCCGAGCGCGACGAGAGAGACACACACACACACACAGAGATATTCAGCAGCATGGAAGCAAACTTGCCGCAAGAAGCACTCGGCGCCGATCACGAGCCCCTGCAGCAGCCGCAGGGCGATCAGAGGATGGAACCGCAATTGAATCGATCCATCCATGCATGCTTGTTACATGTGGTGCATGTCATGGTTGCAGGCTTGATGGGTCTGGGTGTGGCCATGAGCGGCGCGTTGAGTACAATGTGCCGAGCGTGTGCGCCCGCATGCATCAGTCCTTGGTTGTCTTCACCCTCACGGCAAGCCTGCGCAGCCTCCGCCCAGCGCCGTGCCATCTCGGCGCCTGCGAGTCGGCATCGTCAGGGCAGATGGCTGCGCTGTACGCCGGCGTGTTCCTGATGTGCGTGAGCGCCGCAGGCTCGCGGTTCAACCAGGCCACCATGGGCGCCGACCAGTTCGACTCCGCCGCCGACCGCGACGTGCTCTTCAACTGGTTCTTCGTCTTCCTCTACGCCTCCTCCGTGCTCGGATCCACGGTCATCGTCTACGTCCAGGACACGGCGTCGTGGACACTGGGATTCGGCATCTCCGCTGCCGCCAGCGTGGTCGGCCTCGTTGCGTTGCTCCTTGGCACGCGCTACTACCGCCGGTCGGCCGTGCGGGGCAGCCCGTTCACGGAGCTCGCTCGGGTGGCCGTCGCCGCCTCCAGGAAGTGGAAGGTCAACGTGCCGACGTCTGGGGAGTTGAAGTTTTACCACGACCGACGACGGCGAGCTGACGCCGACGACAAAGCTAGTAACGGTGACACTGACCTTGCGCCAAGCGACAGCTTTAGGTAAGAAAAATTATGCTCATATCCTAATATAATAATTTGGAGTGGAGGAACAAGGCGATTGGTGACGAGAGGAACTAGGCGACCGTCCCCACCCGCTTCTCCGGCGATCACCGGCGACTCCCCGAGGTAAATCCCCCGCTGCAAAGTAGGAGATTCTCTCCGGCGTGAGACGCTGCGTCGATTGACCGTGGTACTTTTCCTTTTCCCGAATCCCTCTCGCTCCTCGCGTGTTCCGTTTCCCAATCGCGCTAGAACTGCTTACCTAGTGATTGGATTGTAGAGTTTTTATCGCTAGATCTGCTTACCTGGTGATCGGATCGTAGAGTTTTTGTCCACCAGAGTTGTTACCTATGATCAGTGGGGCGGAAATTTTTTATTGAGAGTTCGATTGAGTTCGATTGAGTTCGATCGAGACCTGTTTGGAGTTGGTTCTGCCTTTTGAGTTATTCATTTGAAAAGGAGTTTGGTCCCCGGAAATCGAAACCATAATCTGAGCGGCAAGCCTGAGAGCTCCGATGGGGAATCGCAGGCTTTTACGCTTGCGGTTCCCCCGTTTAGAGTTTCGACAGACCTTTTGACAGAGAGATATGAGGAGTTTCATTCCCCAATGAACTCTGAGCAGAGGAATGCCCACAATCGATTGAACAATGATCATGGCAAAATTGTGCAGAGTTCGGGATCTCGTATCAGGAAGGAGCAAGAGGTACAAGAGATACAATTGGAAGATTGGCTAGAGGCAGAGTTTCCACCACTCAAATCCGGCGAGAGTTACTCCATTGCCTGTGGCCTCTCGAAACATTCCCAATCAGACAAGCGGAGGCGATTGAGAAATGCTAGAGATTCTCCCCCGATTGCCTCGATAAATGATAATTCTCTGCTAATAGGTAAAGTCCCTATCCAATTCAGATGGCCCAGTGTGGGAGATGAGGTAAGAACAGTGGAAGATCGTGATGACAGCAACATTTCGAGAGATAAGGTAAGAGGATTCAGAGGTCGTCAGCTTCAGCAGATGGAACAGAGAAGACGGGGCAGAGCGGGAGCAAGATAAGGAAAAGTGTGGGCCGCACACAGAATGGGCCGGCCCAAAAGACTGGCCTATCTATTGAGGATCTGAATTTTTTTTATTTTTAATTTTTTTTAAATTTTTTTTACAATTTTACTTTTTCATTTCGAAATATGACAGAACTAGTCGCCTACAGTGGGCGTTTTTTAAAAAACGCCTACTGTGTGGGCGTTATATGTGACGTGGCACAGGGCCGGCCGCCGCCGGTGCCGGCTTTTGCGGACGGCCCCTGGCGCCAAAAAAACGCCCACTGCGTGGGCGTTTTTTGGTTGCGAGGGGCCGTCTGTAAAAGTGCGCGCTGTTCTGCGGGCGGGCCTCGGAGCAGCAAAAAAATGCCCACTGTGTGGGCGTTTTTTACGCGCCAGGGGGCCGCCTGCAAAACGGGCGAGGCCGGCCGCGCACTTTTGCAGGCGGCCCCCTCGCCCCAAAAAACGCCCACGTAGGGGTAGATTTTCATTCACAAATGAGGGAGGGGAAGGAAGTAACGGCGTACTGCGGCGAGGCGTGCGTGGCGTCGCTTCCGTCGACACGCAATGGGAAACGGCAGGGCTTGTCCGCTTGCCCCCGTCGGCAAAAGCCGAAAGGACGCGACGCCACTGCGAGGCGGACCGGACGCCGGAGTCGCACGGCGCGTTCTTCGTCCGTGCGCCGCGCACTGCTCACCGCATGCATGCATGCATGCATGGCAACAGTCTCGTCACCCGTGGTCGTGGACCGTGGACGCCAAAGCCATGGACTACGGAGGGAGAAAGGTGTGCCACTGCCACCATGCGCGCAAGCACGTCAAGTCTATGGAGCTCCGGACCCAGGGTGATGGAGCCAACAGCTACCAGCTTTGACTCCCATGTCGTTGTCGTGGACACTGCTCGTGTGAAACCCGAAACTGGAACGCAAGAGCAAGCCCAAGCAAAACCTGCAGGTGTGAAGGCTGAAGAGACGAGACGGCGGCGTCCGTGCAGGCATGCACAACTCTCGGCGTCCTTCCCGTAGAAAATTGGTCAAAGCGGATGCCAAAGAGGGCAACAGCCAACAGCCTTTAGAGAACGAACTGGCACGAGGCGTCTCGTATCGCGTCTAGATTTTGCTGCCCGTCCGTTCAGGCTCGCAAACTTTTTGTCTTTTTAGACGGTTCCGTTTGTGCTCCATCGACACGTCAGACGAACTAGACACTGGTCCAGGGCACTTGGCGGCACGCACTTCAATCTGCTGTGCGTTCGTGCACGGAGCGGCAGCATTTCAACATAGGAGTACGCGCATGATGTGCTAGGGGCTGATTTACCCAAAAAAACGCCCACTGCGTGGGCGTTTTTTGGGGCAAGGGGGCCGCCTGCAAAAGTCCGCGGCCGGCCTCGCCCGTTTTGCAGGCGGCCCCCTGGCGCGCAAAAAACGCCCACGCAGTGGGCGTTTTTTTGCTGCTCCGAGGCTCGCCAGCAGAACAGCGCGCACTTTTACAGACGGCCCCCTCGCCACCAAAGGCGCCAGAGGCCGTCCGCAAAAGCCGGCACCGGCGGCGGCCGGCTCTGTGCTACGTCACATATAACGCCCACCAAAAAACGCCCACTGTAGACGACTAGTTCTGTCATATTTCGAAATGAAAAAGTAAAATTGTAAATTTTTTTAAAAAAATTAAAAATAAAAAAAATTCTTGAGGATCTCTTCTCCCATTCCTATACCTCGCAGTCCCCCATCCGCCGCAAACACCAGACATCGAGATGGATTTGGGTTGACAAGGTTAGGGTTTGGGACGCGGAGGCGGAGAGGCACCCAGCAAGAGTAGAAGAAATCAGAAAATACGAGGGAGGAGCAAAGCACATCCGTCGAATCCAACCCAAAACCACAGATAGCCGATCCTTTGTTGAGGTAGTAGCCAAGAAAATGAACAAGATGGGATACTACAACAGGGAGGGGAGAGATGGGGAGAGATACAGAGATAATTGGGGTCCAAGAGATGGGTACGAGCGTCGTGAAGATTTCCCAAGAGATGGGTACCAGCGTCGTGAAGAGTTCCCAACAGATGGGTACCAGCGTCGTGAAGACTACCCGAGAGGTGCGGAGGAAGCACAAGGTCGCAAGCGTGCCGGTGAACAAGCGGAAGAAAGAGAGGTGAGACAGATGACAGAGGCAGATCTGCGTCATTAGCTGACTGATAAGCGCAAGAACTACAATCTACAGTCCCCTGAAGCAGGTCAAGGTCAGTCCTCTGGCACATAGCTAAAATGCTATAACTGCGGGCAGGAAGGCCACCACTGGTCGGTGTGTGAGAATCCCTCCTTGTGCTACAGTTGCCAAGATACAGGGCACAAGTCTTATGAGTGTCCCAGGAAGAAGCTGAAGAAACCACAAACTAAAGAGGTAGTTACACAGGCACAATCCAGTTCAGTGCAAACTTGTAAAGCACCTGAACCCAGAATGGGCACTTTGCAACTTTGTGGAGTGGGGTTACCAGGTCAGATCTTCTACTCTCTGAACCTACCTAAGCTGGCTCCTGGCAAAGGGAAGGAGACTGAAGCACCAATTAGAGCTATTGTGTCAGTCCTAGAAGGAAGAGGTACAAGATTCAGAATTATGACTGAGCTGCAATACCAGAAGGGGTCACAGTATAACTGGGATGTGAAAAGGATCTCTGAAAGTGAATTTTTGGCAACCATCCCATCCAGACTTGCTCTAAACCTGCTTACTAACAGAGGCAAATTCCAGTTCATCACTTCTGACATATCAGCTGTGGTACTGGAGACTAATCTTGACCCAGGCTCTTTTCACATGCTTGAATCTGTTTGGGTGAGGGCAGTGGGGATTCCCAAGATTGCTAAAACAGAAGCAGCAGTGCTACAGTTGGCAAGACTGGTTGAAGACCCTGAGGAGGTGCACTTACCATCCCTCTAGTGGAATGCCATGTGGGTGAAAGTAGCCTCAAAAGATCCTAACCAGATTAAAGGGACATCAGAAGTATATATCAATAAGAAGGGCAAGAAGATATCATGGTACTACTCTGATAAGCGAAGCCAAGCCCCACCATCAAAGAAACCAGATGATGATCATGATTTCAATGATGATGAGGGAGATATTACTGATGAGGAAGACCCTGACTCCACCCAAGAAAGCAGAGATTATGTTAAGCCAGGGGCAGATACACAAAAGGGTTCCAAACAAACTAAGGCCGGCACATCAGATTATAGAGGTAGAAGGGTGGCAAGTGACACACCAATAGATACAGCAGAGTTAGGTTCTAGCTCAGAGGACACAACCCCAATTGAGACACATAGTTGTCAGCAACTCTTGAAGATGTCTGAGCTAGTGCAGGGGATAAATGAAGTGGCCAGGGAAATTAACAATGCAAACACCAAGCTGCAAAATGAGAAGGCAATCAATGATGAAGAGTCCTTGAATTTAAACAAGGCTATGGGAGAGTCAGAGGTGACATCAGCAAAAAAGAGTGGAAGTGAGAGTCAAGACAACCTAGAGAACAGGTGCAAGAAACCCCCCAAGCCAGCAGACATGGTACCATGGTGGGAGATGCTGAAGAGAATACTCTCAATAAAGCTATGGCCAATAAGTCTCAAAAAGATGTCATGGAGGGAAAGAAGACTGCTTCTACACATAAAGGTATACAACTACTTTCTTCCTCATCCCAACCTTCTTCTAACACTAATACTGATTCTTTACCCCAAGTTGAAGAGCTAGCTAGAGTTTGTGGTTTTACTCTAGGGAATAATGAGTTGGAAAAATTGGCAAATATATCTGTTATTCAGGCTAAACAGAATGCTATAGAGGTATCCAATGTTTGTGAAAAACAAGATAGAGTTATTCTTCCTAAAACAGAGATGGCTAGAGGTAATATTGAAGAAGAAGAACAAAGAAGAGGTGTTCATTCTGATACTGAGAGGTACAGAGGTCATCATGAAGTAAAAGAACATGATAGAGTTAGCCCTACTGATACAGAGATTTTGAATATAAAGAGTGCTGGTGCTCTGCACCCTTTAACCCACAGTCAGTCATGAAGATCCTTTTCTGGAATATAAGAGGACTAGGGGGAGGGGGCAGAAGAAAAGCACTCTTAGAGTTAATTGCAAAACATGAGATTGATTGTATTTGTCTCCAAGAAACAATCAAGACTACTTTAGACAAAGAGAGCTTGATAGATTTGTGGATAATAAAGACATGTTTTGGGTTGTGCTTCCATGTAACGGCCACTCCGGAGGTATGTTAATTGGTTTTGACAGAGAGGTAGCTGTGACACACAGTGATAAACAGGGAGCATATTTTCAATGCATTGAGCTAATTATGAAGGAAGATGATTTCAGATGGCATTTAATGAATGTTTATGGACCTGCCTATGACGAGGGCAGATTTGAGTTCTTGCAAGAGATTCAGAATGAGATAGAATCATCTGATATCCCAATCCTAGTGGGGCGAGATTTCAATCTAGTAAGAAGAGTTGAGGAAAAATCGACAGGTATTGTGAATCATAAGTTCATGGAGGCCTTCAATGAGATGATAAATAACACAGTGCTTTGGGAGATACACAGAACAGGAAGTAGATACACTTGGACAAACGAGACAAACCCCTCCTATTCTTTGTGTGCTAGACAGGGTGTTAATGTCCTGTGAGATTGAAAGTAAGTACAACCTCATATCTGTTCTAACTGCACAAAGGATGGGGTCAGACCATAATCCCTTAATTATGGACACTGGTGGGTGTGTGAGTCACAACTGGCACTACTTTAGGTTCATCAAGCACTGGATTCAACAGGCAGGCTTCTGTGATTGGGTTAAAAAGAACTGGCCAGAGAGATACAAACAAAATTCACTAGATCATTGGCACATTGTATCAAGCAAAATTAGAAGAGCTATTAAAGGATGGGGACAGAATCATGATAGTCAGCAGAAGAAGCTGAAACAAGAGATTTTGCATAAAACAGAGAAGTTGGATGATCAGAGTGACCTAAGAGAGCTTAGCCATGTGGAATGGGAGCAGTACTATGAGTTAGAGATGCAGTTCCAGAACCTTTTACTTAAAGAAGAGATGCAGTGGCAAAGAAGAGGAGGAGAGAAGTGGATCCTGGAGGGTGATTCCAACTATGGGTTCTTTCATAAATGCTCCAATGGAAGGAAAAGGAAGATGAAGATAGCAGCCTTAGAATGGGGGATCACTATATCTGACCCTCAAGAACTGAAATGCTAGGTAACTGAATACTATAAAGAGTTATTTGGTAAAGACATCACTGCAGATATGCATCTTGATCCTCATATTTGGCCCAGAGAACAACAACTCACTGAAGAAGAGAATGAATGGCTTACCAGGCCTTTTTCCATGGATGAATTGAACTCAGCTGTGAAAGAAATTAGAGGTAACACTGCACCTGGACCTAATGGGTTCTCAATAGAGTTCTTCAGAGCTTTCTAGAGCCAGGCTAGAGATACTATTCTTGAAATGTTGGAGAGGTTACATGAAGGTCATCTGGAGTTATGGAGACTGAACTATGGGATGATTATCCTGCTACCTAAAGTGAAACCAGCCATCAACATCAAACAGTTCAGACCCATCTGCCTGCTTAATGTGATATACAAAATCATCACAAAAGTCCTAACCCTGAGGCTGACAAAAGTAGTGCACAAGGTCATAAGTCCTTATCAGACAGCTTTTATCCCAGGAAGAAACATCCTGGAAGGGGTGGTAATTTTTCAAGAGGTCCTACATGAGTTAAAAGCCAGGAAAACTGCTAGAGTTATGCTAAAACTTGACTTTGAAAAAGCCTATGATAAGGTGAGCTGGAGTTTTCTTGAAGAAGTGCTACAGAGAAAAGGTTTCTCAGCTAAATGGGTAGATTGGATGTGTAGAGCTGTAAAAGGTGGTAGAGTTTTATTGACATTAATAGGGAGAGGGGAATTTTTATAAGCCACAAAGGTTTGAGACAGGGAGACCCCTTGTCTCCACTTCTATTCAACCTGGTGGCAGATGCACTATTTGTGATGCTAAGTAGAGCTAATGAAGCTGGAATTATTCAAGGACTTGTCCCACATTTAGTTCCTGGAGGTATCACACATTTGCAGTATGCTAATGACACAGTAATTCTTCTGAGCCACAACATTGAAACATTGGAGAATGTCAGAATGATCCTTGCCTACTATGAAGCTATGTCAAGTATGAAAATAAATTATGAGAAAAGTGAGGTCTTCACTGTAGGTATTGACACAAGTGAACAGAGAGTTGCAGAGATTTTAAATTGTAAAATTGGCACCTTTCCCATGAAATACCTAGGCCTTCCTGTTAGCCCTCTCAAAATTTCAAAGGCACATCTAGCATATGTTAATGAGAAGATAGAAAAGAGACTGGGAACCTGGCAATGTGAGTTTTTAAGCTCAGGAGGTATATCCATTTTGCTTGAATCTTGCTTATCCAGCATACCAATGTACACTATGGGAGTATATTATTTGTATGAAGGAAACTTTCAAAGAATAGACACTACCAGATCACGTTTCTATTGGCAAGGCACTAACAAAAAAAGGAAGTACATATGATTAAGTGGGAAGCACTAATCAGGCCTAAAGAGTTTGGAGGATTGGGCTTTACTGATGTAAGAGTTATGAATACTTGCCTCATGGTGAAATGGATTGATAGACTGGAGAAAGATGAAGATAGCCTTTGCTGCTCTTTGTTGAAAAAGAAATATCTAGGAGATAAAAGTATATATCAGATCAAGAATAGAAGAGGATCCCAATTCTGGAGGTCCCTGCTAGATGTGAGAGATGATTACCAAAAAGGAAGAGTTATAGAGGTTAAGAGTGGTAAACAAACTAGATTCTAGTTGGACGTTTGGTTGGGAGAGGTCCCCCTAAGGATAAAATACAGTAAGCTCTATCAAATTGCATATAAGCCTGATATCAGTGTGGCCGAGGCTAATGCAGATGGACAGTGGTCAATTCAGTTCAGGAGACAACTAATGGAGAGGTATTATATCAATGGACAGAGCTTCAGGATGAACTATTTCTAGTACAACTGGTGGAGACTAGAGATGAGGTAAAATGGGCACTAGAAAAATCTGGGAGATATACCTCCAGGTCTTTCTACAGAGCTATGACAATCGGGGGGGTCAAAGACATTCAGCTGATGAAAATCTGGAAAAGCTGCACTCCACTGAAAGTCAAAAATCTTTTTGTGGATGGCCTGCCATGATAGAATTCAATCTGGGGTTCAACTCAAATTGAAAAAATGGTCAGGCACACCGGAATGTGTGATGTGTGGGGCGCCCGAAATGGCAGACCACATACTGTTCCAATGCCCTATTGCTGTTTTCCTTTGGTCCTTTATAAGAGATAATCTGGGATGGTCTAAATCCCCAACCAGATGCTGTGAGTTCTTGCAAGAGATAGTTGAAGATTGTAGAGGTATAACAAAGAAGGTCACCCTATGTTTATGTGTAGGGGCCAGGTGGACGCTGTGGAAAACAAGAAACGACGTAGTCTTCAACAAGAGGGTGTTGTCCTCTCCTACAATGATCGTGTTCAAGACTATGTCGCTGTTCAAGACCTGGAGACCACTACTAAAGCCAAAGATGCAACCCGAGGTGGACGAGATGATCAGGCTGTTGACGGCACAGGCAACCCAAGTGGCACAGCTATATCATGCGCAGTTATTTCTGTCATAGACTCTAGATGAAGGTTTTGTTTCTGTGATGTATCTCTGCTGACAATCCGAGGGAGAGAGTCCCTGAAGTAAACTAGCTGTCGAACGTTTAGAGGTTGTTTGGGCGTTGAGATATTTTGGAATGAGCTATGGCGATACACTGTAAACTGGTAACCCAGCACGTCGGATCGTTGGCTTTCGTTAAGCTTTCAATAAAGCCGGCTGAATGCCTATGATCTAAAAAATGTAATAATTTGTGCTGCACGACCATTAAAACAGTTTTTATAGTCGATTAGGCGATAGAACTGATATTTTTAATTTCATTATTAAGGTGGACTCAAATAATAATTTGGTGAGGTGTGGCTGTCACATACAATTCCAGTTTTTACAACCAGGATCTGTCGAGTGATCAGATCGAAGAATATATAATCCTCCAATGAGTCAATGACAAATACACGGCGTGTGTTGAACATGATTATAAAAACTTATAATCTTTTTTGTTACTGTAAAAGTCTTGAGAAAGTCTATATAACACACGATTTATAATGTGTTAATTGGAATACTAATTTTGGATTTATATGATATTATTATGAGAGTATATAAGATTTGGAGACAAATCTAGCCATATGATTTTCTTTAAAAGGTTACCCGACCCGGTAATAACAGTTCTAAGAGTTGGTTAGAACAAATATTTTAACAAATAACAGTTCTAAGACGTCTCTAATATCTATTTCTAGAGGTGATTAGATCTAGAGAGTCACTTCTAAAAATAGGAAAATGTATAGCCTTTTCAAACAAAATAGAATAAAGACAAACTTCATATTAAAGTTGTACCTTAAAAAGATCATTTATAACTTGTAGTTGCCAACTTTTTTATTTGAAATTATCTATCAAAAGGAAAATTATGTTTTAATTTCTCATATTTGAAATTCAGATTTTTGAACAGCTTAGGACAGATGAAGAAACGGCCAAAATCAAAGTTGTAAATCTCAACAATATCTACAGCTTTACCATTTTTCATATGAATTTTATTTAGGGTCACAAATAGTCATTTTAAAATTGAGTAATACAAAGGAGATCTCTGCGGATTATAATCACAAGTAACCTACTGTGTAGTGGTTAGCAGAGGAATGCACAAGGCCTTATGTTGTGGGTTCAATCCCATGTTACCGCACACGTATTCTGCACTAATATTCGCGTGTGGCTCCATGGTGGCGGCCTCTTCATAATAAAAGAATAGTATCTATTTTTTTGTCAGATTTCTATATAAAAAATAATTTGTAGAAATAGTTCTATTCTCTAATTTTTTGCCAGATTTATAAAAGATGATTTGTAGAGACGGAGCTATCTCCAGAAATTAATTTTTAGAGACAACTGCTGTTGTTAGCCTCTACAGATCGGTAATTTATAACCTAAATTTAAAGGCATCTAAAGCATTTGCATAGTCTAGTATGGGGTTTGAGTACATTAGTGCTAAATTTTAGCTTCCACCAATTAACACGATTTTATTACCCTAGTTGTTTTTTTTCCAAAAGACATGCACTGTTTCTAACAAGTTAATCTCTACAACTAAAAATTACGGAACCTAGACTCTACCCGGCGACACCAGTACGTCGCTCGCTTTCGCTCTGCCCGGCGCTCGCACGCTCGCCCCCGTGATTGGATCACCCGGCTTCTTACGTGTGCCCACACCCAGTAACTTCCGGCGGTTCCGCACCCTCAAAGGAAGGCGATCATGGAGGCCCGCGCCTAGCTAGCCCTTGGATCAAGGGCTCGTGCATGTCCGATGATACGCGGGTGTTCCTCCGGTTCCTCTAGGATTCTTTCCGCATGGTTCGATTCACGAATATCACGCACACGCCTCCTTTCCATCTCTCACCCGCGTCCTTCATGGCATCCGGCCGGACCATGGGCCGTGCATATATGGCAGCGCACGGGCTTCTTAGGCAGCGGCGGCGGCCGCGGCGATTACTCCATCTCCCCGGCGAAGCCACGAGCCCATCATCTGATGGCCTATCCACGCCTTGATCCGAAAGGCCCAGCGCTTGAATCCCAGCCTGCACGACGAGTCAACGGCATCGGGTCATCGGCCATGCCTTAAGGGCACAAGAGCACGGGGCGATCGGCGGCGGCTTCTATCGGTGAGCGCCAGTGCTGCCGGCCATCAGGACGCTGCATTTGGCGATGCCAAACCGAGCAGTGAGCTCACCTGCAACGGCAGCGGCGGTTACGACCACAACATGTTTCTCCCAAGGAAGCGGGCAGGCGAAGGCAGGGGGGCAGGTGCATACGCCAACGTGCAGAGCATGGCGGTGGCCAATGGCGTCATGACGTAGCTCTACCACTAGGTGCGTTGTTGTTCTTGACTGATCGATCTGGCATTTGGATCTTGGGAACACACGTTGTCCGATTCTTCCTTGCATGCATGTTTGTGCTATAGACTGTGAGGATGCGCGCGCGCGAGGCTCACCGGTGGCACGCCCGGCATCACCTTCCAAGCTACTAGCTGGATCCACAAGGCGATGAGGACGTGCATATATAAGGTCCGCATAATAACACATACAGTAAGGATAGTCATTTAATTTCCTATCATCACTGTCAAGCACTATAGTCCAGATATATGGCATACACCGTATTTTTCTAGCAAGGACGCATACAGATGATATGCCTTTGATTCTTCGTCCTCAAGGTAAGGATGCTTCTTTGCCCAAGGAGACAAAATATGAGACACGAGCGAGTTGGGATAGGTGTTCAAGGTTTGGAAGATACTTACTATTTTTACTGACATTTGATTCGGTGCATGTTGCAAGCTAAAGAATATGGTTATGCTACTTTGTGCACAGTCATTTAATGAAATTTTGTTGTTCCAAGACCAAAAGTTAATAAAGATATCTTCAAAATTATTGTTTATTATTATTACTCTCGTTCCAAGCACGGACATGATTATTGTCAGCCACGACAATTGCAGGCATGCCATTTGAGTTTAGTGTGATACTTGTCTCAAAAAAAGAGAGAGTTTTGTATGGTACTACTGAAGAAATATTAAGAGTAAACCAATGGTAATTGCAAATCAAAAAGAAACATCGATCCTCCAATCAAAACTTGCAATTAAATTATTACTTGAGTAGACCCAAGAATAATATATTGTTAGGACGTGACCTCCTTCTATGGTTCATTTGTGTGGCATAAATGGTGCTCATCTATGGGACAGTTCTTGCAGAGGAGAATTTGCATGGTATCCATTTATTTTTAGCATCTAACCAGCACCATGAGACATTTAATCTAAAAGGAGATCTAAAAGGAGACATTTTATTTGGTTTTCGTATAAGACAAATTTGCATGCATAATAGCATATATGGAGGTCATTTGGTTACAGGCTTCTGCAATATGGGTTGTGTGCACAGATTGGAGAGACTCTTTTTGAATCTGAATAAACCAAATTTGTAGACTACATGGATAACAAGGTTAGACTATTGCAGTCAGAGTCTTATCATTTTTCACCAATCATCATGTTGCATTATAGCTTTTGGCTTTCACTAAACCACTAATTATAGCTTTTGGCTTTCACTAAACCATCATAAAGAATTCTTTAATTCACAGTTTCCTAATCATCACTTTATTCCTAGGTTGGTTTGGATAAAGCACTGTTTGTCTGAATGAAATCCAATCAGTTGTACATCATATGGCTACCCTTCAAGGAGGTCAAATGAAGAGTGACATCATTGGATCTCACAATGTTTCATCAAATCCGGTTCGTGGATCTCAGCCAACGACCTATATCTAAGGATGTCTATTTGTGGCCGGTAACACAAGTTACCAAGTACCGACGAACCTCCAAAGAGAATGTTAGAGAGAACAAAAGTTGCTTTGGAGCACCATTTACACTAGATAAACTAAGTACTACTCTCCTTTAGTACAACGTTGAATACACGATCAAGATTGTGATGCCATACAATGGAAGACTGCAAGTTCCATTGGAGATGAAGGATTACTCGCATAAAGTTTATCTAAGCACAAATTTATCTCATTGTACAATTGATTATCAAAATAATAAACATGTTGCTTTGTTTGATCTAGAATATTGCTATTAAATGTCACTTCTTCTATTCTGGTAAAATTGAAGGTAACAATATAACACACATTCATATGCATACTATTGTGGTATTACTGTTTCCCGTTGCAACGCACGGGTATTTAACTTGTGAGTACGTAAGAATAAACGTTTGGCAATCCGATATGATGATATCATATTCAGGCACGTAAGTTCTTTAGAAAAGAGAAGGTACGACAATGATTAGCGACTCACGTTTCTAGCCTCTCGCGTGACCTTTTCGCCTGCAGTAAAGCATAAATTCCTTCCGCGTCCATGCATATATATCTGTACTATAGAAATGTGCGGTGTTTCTTTTCTTTTTTGCGAAAAAGAAATGTGCCGTGTTCAATCCGGAGGTTTATATTATTCTGAAGCGCCGGAATAACTTTACGTCATCGGCTTGTCAGCTGTTTATGCGGCGAATCTACGCGGACGCCATGGCTATGCTTGTTGAGGGTCTTGCCCGGGGTGATGGCGTGGGCGGCCCAAGGCGGTGGCCAGAGATGTCGTCGCTGGGCGGTGGGGAGGAGAGGCGGTGGCCAGAGCTTTCCCCTTGATGCAAACCAAATAGGCTCAACTTAAGCAATGATTTCTTTAAAGAAACATTTCTTTTTGCTTTAGCTTCTTTGGTCGATAAAACGTTTGGTAAAATAGCTTTATCTCGTTGTTGAGACGAGATAGTAAAATAAGTATAGTACCTTCTTTTTATTTTTTTCCTCTTATTATGTTTTCTTTCTATCTCTGTTATGTGGGGGCGCACGTACTCCAGGCGCCGTCGGGCGCGTGATGTGCACCGCGCCACAGAGTGCGCAACTACCGCGCGCGGAGACGCGCCAGCTGAGGCCAAGGCCACCGAGAGTGGCTAGGATCGGAAAGGAGGATTAGTTGATTAGTTTGTATATTTCTATTCCCTAAATTTAGGAGCGATTGGTTAGGCCTTGGGCCATATATTGCTGTGACCGAACAATGCATGAATTAAGCAAGATTATTATCGTCCAAACCCATCTCTCTCAACTTCCCTAAGCCTGCGGGCGGAGGAGTAAACCTCGCCGGAGAAGACGGACCGTGTCTACGAGCTCTGTAGCCAGGGGCCAGCTACCCTAGGGCTTGAGGCTCTTGACAAACTGGTATCACGGTCTCGTCGATCCTCGCCTTCCTCAGCCACGCGCCATCAGCGACACCACCACCCGCCGCAAACCCTAGCCCACCACCAGCCGCCATCGCCACCACCCTTTCCTCACCGTCGTCGTCCGTCGCATCCTGCGCCGGCACCATGGGGGATGATCTCAAGACCTCACTCGAGGTCCTCGCCAAGTCCGTCGCCTTGATGCAGAAGTCGATCGAGGCCAACGCCAAATCCATCGCCGACCTCACCATCGCTGGTTCATCCGCGTCCGACGGTCGCCAGGGATCCGGGGGCGAACACCACCAATACCGGTCGCCCAAGCACTGGCGGCCCGAGTTCCCGCGCTACGACAGCAAGAGTGACCCGCTGGTCTTCCTCAACCAGTGCAAGTCCTTCTTCACGCAGCAACGGATCATGCCGGAAGAATGGACGTGGATGGCGTCCTACAACCTCCAAGAGGCGGCGCAGTTGTGGTACATACAAGTGCAGGCGAACAAGGAAACGCCGCCGTGGCCGCGTTTCAAGGAGCTTCTCAACCTCCGCTTCGGGCCACCGCTACGCGCAGCCCCCCTCTTCGAGCTCACGTCCTGCCGGTGTACAGGCACGGTGGAGGAATACCAAGATCTCTTCCAAGCCCTCCTGCCCCGCGTGGGCCATCTCGATGAAGTGCAATGCGTCCAGTTGTTCAGGGAGGTCTCCTCCCCCTGCTCAGCCTCTAGGTGCAGAACCAAAACCCACAGTCGTTGGTGGCAGCCATGAGCCTCGCGCGCCAGATGGAGCTCTTGGAGCAGTACTACGCCTCCGCGACGAAGGCACCTGGCCGTGGAGTGCTGCAAACGCCTACGCCACGCCCTGCCCCATAGCGTCGGTCGAGGGCCGATTGGTCAAATGCCTCAACCAAGCGGAGCAGGATGAATGGTGCCGCCTGGGGCTGTGCTTCAACTACGATGAAAAGCACAACCGCGGGCACAACAAGGTCTGCAAATGTTTGTTTCTTTTGGACAGCCTTATGGAGAACGACGATGATGACAGCGCCAACGAGGATGCGCCGGACACGAAGACACTGGTGTTCTCCCTCCACGCTGTGGTGGGCGTCACCGTGGGCAACACGCTGCTGCTCCGGATGGCCCTGGGCACTGCCTCCCTCGTCGCCCTAATCGATAGCGGGTCTACACACAATTTCATTGGGAGGCTGCTACCCAGGGCACGGGGTTGCCCGTCTAGTCACGCCCATGGCTGACTGCGACGGTCGCCAAAAGGGAGAAGGTGGTCTGTCCGGGTGTGCTCCGCCAAGAGCCCATCTCCATTGAAGGCGCAGCATTCCATGTCGATCTCTATGTCATACCGCTCGCCGAATACGCCATGGTACTCGGGACGCAGTGGATGGCCACGCTGGGGGATATCTCCTGGAACTTCATGGCGCGGGCCATGTCGTTCACACAGCAGGGCCGTGACATCTGTTGGCAGGGCGTGGACTCACCGCACGGCCAGGGCACCAATGCGATCACCCCTGGTGACTCGCTCCTCGACGGCCTCCTAGGCTCCTTCGCCGATGTCTTCGCCGAGCCCACCGGACCCCCTTCGCAACGCGCCTGTGACCACGGCATCATCCTCAAGCCGAGCGCAGCGCCGGTCGCCATTCGCCCATAACGGTACCCGGTGGCCCACAAGGATGAACTGGAACGCCAGTGCACCATCATGATTGACCAGGGCATCGTGCATCGTAGCGACTCCGCATTCTCCTCCCCGGTGCTCCTCGTCAAGAAAGTCGACGGTTCGTGGCGCTTCTGCGTCGACTACCACGCCCTCAACGCGCTCACCGTCAAGGACACGTTTCCCATCCCCATCGTCGACGAGCTTCTGGACGAGCTGCACACCGCGCGCTTCTTCACAGCGTGTTGAGTTCCTCACCGACGTTCGCTATCGCCTGGAACAGGCACAGGCGGTCCAGAAGAAGTACTACGATGCTAGCCACCGTGCTGTTTCATATCAGGTGGGCGATTGGGTGTTGCTTCGCCTCCGTCAGCGCACCGCCACATCACTGCCTCAACAGTCACCGGCAAGCTCAAGCCCCATTTCGTCGGCCCCTATCACGTCACCGAGCTGATCAACGACATCGTCGTTCGCCTCGACCTGTCGACCGGCGCTCGCCTCCACGACGTTTTCCATGTCGGCCTCCTCAAAAAGTTCCATGGGACGCCACCAAAAGCTCCGCCGTCGCTTCCGTCACTGCTCCACGGCGCCGTTGTTGCTGAGCCGGAACGTGCAGTTCGGACGCGCCTGGCCCGTGGTGTGCGCCAAGTTCTAGTCCACTGGAAGGGCCAGTCAGCTGCGTCTGTGACATGGGAGGATGCTGAGCCGTTCTTCGCCAAGTATCCAGCTCTTCAGCTCAAGGACGAGCTGCCTCTCGAGGAGGGGAGACATGTCATGTGGGGGCACACGTACTCCAGGCGCCGTTGGGCGCGTGATGTGCACTGCGCCGCAGAGCACGCTGCACGCGCAACTACCGCGCGGGAGACGCGCCAGCCGAGGCCGAGGCCACCGAGAGTGGCTAGGATCGGAAAGGAGGATTAGTTGATTAGTTTCTCTATTTCTATTCCCTAAATTTAGGAGTGATTGGTTAGGCCTTGGGCCATACATTGCTGTAACCGAACAATGCATGAATTAAGCAAGATTATTATCGTCCAAACCCATCTCTCTCTCAACTTCCCTAAGCCTGCGGCGGAGGAGTAAACCTCGCCGGAGAAGACAGATCGTGGCTACGAACTCCGTAGCCAGGGGCCAGCTACCCTAGGGCTTGAGGCCCTTGATAATCTCTCCCTGCCTTTATCCCATCTCCCTAGTCCCTGTGCCTTCACGGCATAAGACTCTTCGACATCTCACATGAACGGCCTCTGCAAGCAAATAGGGCACGAGACCCTCATCCACCCTTCTCCATGTCGGCTCTACTCTCTCTTCGTGCAACCTCTGCACCCCGGACCGCATTGGCCTGCTTGTTGCACGGCCTCACCCCTCCCAAAGTCAGTTGCAGTCTCCTCTCCATCTCAGTTTCCTTACCCTGCATGCTGGTTTGACCATTCCCCCACCGGCGGTTTCCTTACCCTGCATGTTGGTTTGACCATTCCCCCACCGGCTGAAGGCTGCTCCTCACGCCAACTGATGATTTTCGTTGCTGATAAGCCAGTCGATGATGTTTTATTACGAGAGAAAAATACTATATCCTAGCTGATAAGCAGGGTTGGTAAGTTTAAGCTAATATGGTAGATGCTGTTGGACCCACCGGAGCGATGAGGCACCAGACGAAGCTTTTTTTTTTTCAGCTCTTCCCGAGTGTGGTCTCAATCACCGCAATTTCCTTTTCAGCTCCTCCTAGTGCAGTCTCAATCACACTTTGTGGAGCTCTCCAGTCGAAGTTGTTTCGATTTTTGCATTTGGTTGGTAGAGCTGGTGAAGCTCTTTGTGGAGCTAGTGGAGAAGCTCCACCAAAGGGCACCTCAATAATTCACTTGTCGTTTAATGAGGGGAATCAGCACGTACAAGACTAAAGCAGAGAGGCGGGCGTGTGTTTGATGGGGTACCGTGTTCCTGGGCTCACTTTTTTTTCTTTGATAATGATGTGCTCACAATAGCTACTCGATCTGTGCAGCAAAATTAAATTGGATTGGTTGAGTAGGGTCATGTCCCAATTTATCGAGGCCGACAATTGGTAGCATGATTATAGTTTCTGTTCTAAGGACCACAGGATAAGTATTCATTCTATTGGCAAAAATCGGTGGCCTTGATTGATCCCCATGGGATGGAATGGGCCAGGTGGTTTGTGCTAAAGCTATAGTTGCGTTAATATTCCTTGATGCATAAATGGCATACATAGCCAGTATGTATATATATGCTATAATAACCAAAACAGTGATCAGACTTATGATAAAAAAATATTTGCAGCATCACATCCATCCATCGCTTTGATAACTTCATAGCATAGCATGTCCCACAATTGGGAACGGTTGATATCTTGTGGTAGCACATAAGTCACGAAACAAACTTATTCAGCGTCTATTGTTTTCCATAAATATTTTTTAAAATAAATTCAAGAGAAATAAAACAACATGATATACTCTCTCCATCCCTTATTATATATTTGTCGTTACAAAAAACGTGTTTGTCAATATTGCTCGACTTTAATCAGGTTTTTAGAAAATATTAACAATATTTATATCTCCAAATAATTTTATTATAAAAATAGATTTACTGATTTATCTAATCATACAAATTGTGTACCACAAACAATAATATTTTCTCGTATGTATTTGATCAAAGTTGAGTAAGTCTGATGTCTCGAAAAATGAATATTTATATCTCCAAAGAAGTTCATTATAAAATAGATTTACTGATTTATCTAATCATACTAATTATGTACCACAAACAATAATATTTTCTCATATGTATTTGATCAAAGGTGAGTAAGTCTGATGTCTCGGAAAATGAGAACGACAGATCAAAAGGACAGAGGGAGTAATGTCTTAGAACAGACCTTTCCACCTCTACGCATCAAGGGCAAGGCAAAAGATTAAGGCTTCTTTGGAATGCAGGAAATTCAATAAAATCATATAGGATTTCAAAAATTTTCATAAAGCAAACATAGGAATAGAATTTTTTTTATATTCGAAAGGGAGACAAGTTGCCACACACACATATTCCAATAACTATCAATACTTAGACAACGCCACCCATGTCTCAACATCAATTATGGGGCAAAGATTAGATAATCACGTCCTACCTCCTGTGCTTTCAAATTAAAAATACAGATCAACATGATTCAGTCTGTCAATTAATTTAAATATACTAAAAAGAAATTTCGCAAAAAAGTATACTAAAAAGGAACATACATGTAGCAACACGGCATACAATTTGTTGCGTATAATGATCCAACTTTTTTGGTTGGATTTAACTGTACTTCGCCCACCTTAAATCAATTAAATTCCATGACCCAAATTAAATATCAGTGTAATAAAGGATTAATCCTGTAAATACTCTCCCCGTTTCAAATTGCAAGTCATTCCAAGAATCTTGAAGAGACAAAACAATTTAAGTTTGACTAAATTTATATGATAAAAATTAAGATGCCAACTGAGTATTAATGGATTCTTCATTAAATATATTTTCATACTATATCTATTTGATGTCAATCTTTATAATCTTCTATAATTTTAGTCAAACTGAGATGCTCTGACTCTTTAAGATTTTTGGAACGACTTATAATTTAAAACAGAGGGAGTAGGAGATTGACTAATTTAAATGTATGACTATTGTGTGCACTGATACTGATTTTTACACTCAAATTTATACATGTACACACTCTACATCCAACGTGGCACGGTAGAAATTATTTGCAGCGTCACATCCATCTGTCACTTTCATATCTTCATAGCGCTCAGGTCCCACAGACCACAAGGGGTTGAGCAGTTGATATCTTCATAGCGCCAAAGTCCAGGACCATTGTTGTTGGAAGTGTCTGATTATATTCTCGACAAATTTTCAAATTGATCAATTTTTTTAAAATGCGATCCATTAGTGACAATTGTAGCACAAATTGTAAAGCATAATCAAACATATTGAAATATAATAGATTTAGTACCAATTAATTCGTCAATAGATAAATAGCAAAAATATTGTCTTAGAGAGCATTTTTATTAAAAGTTCAAGAGCATGGCCTGACTCAAACTAGAAGCAACCATGACTCGACATCAAATATGGCCATGAATTTTTATAACAAAAAGAAATTGGGTATTATTGTCACTTGTCAGTTGAGATAATCACGTCCTGCCTGCTGCCTCCTGTGCTTTCAAATTAATAATTCTATCGGATCAACACGATTTGATTGATCTATCAATCAATTTGACGTATGTGCCTGCGTACGACAGATTTGATTGGTGGTCTTGTGTGTGACAAAATTGAAAAAGCAGATCGTAACACATCGTCAGAGTGAAGCAAGACTTTTAGTTCCTTCTTCAAAATTTCAAAATTTTAGAGCCTATCACACCGAATGTTGCAAATGTTTTAAGCATAATTAGTCCATGATTTGATATAAAGTGTTATAGTAACATTTGTGCTAATGATGGATTAATTAGGATTAATAAATTTATCTCATAGTTCACTAATGAAATTTATTTTTTAGTAGTATCCAAATAACCTTTCTGACATCCCACGTGATATTCAATGTGACACCCTAAAACTTTACAGCGTCAAGCTCAACAAGCCTTTAGTGGCAACCATGGATACGATGATGTACTAGACCAGTTTAACAATCTATAATGGACCTTGTCAAAAAAATAAAACAATCTATGTTGGCGTATTATTGTCAGAGTGAAGCAAGGCTTTAGTGGCAACCACAGATACGTTTGATGTACCATACCAGTTTAACAATTCTATGTTGGAGTTGTCAAAAAAAAATTCTATGTTGGCCTATTTTTCTATAAACTTAGTAGTTTAAACTGTTTATTTAATTTTTTGACCGAAATGTTTATATTTAACCGAAAATAGTAGTTTACAACATAAATATAGCAGTGCACCAATGTACCTACTACTACTATTGTGAGTGCTTCTGTTTGCATTGAAAATTGCTCCAGACATCGCTGACAATAATTCATAATTGTATTGTAGTTTCCTGAACCGCTCCGCACTGATCACAGACGGTGACACCATAGCTGCCGCGGACGGGTCGACGGTGATCCGGCCATGGCGTGTGTGCACGGTGCAGCAAGTGGAGGACTTGAAGACGGTGCTCCGCATCCTGCCGCTCTGGAGCGCCGCCATCGTGCTAAGCGTGGCCATCGGCGTGCAGATCAACTTCACCATCCTGCAGGCTCTCGTCATGGACCGCGCCGTCGGGCGCTTTACCATTCCGACGGGCTCCATGATCGTTGGTAGCCTCATCGCCGTCGTTGTCTCCCTCGGTCTGCTTGACCGTATCCTCCTCCCAGTGTGGAGGCGCCTCACAGGACACGACCTGACGCCGCTGCAGTGCATTGGCGCGGGCCACGTGATCACCATCATCAGCATGGCAGCGTCCGCCGTCATCGAGCACCGGCGCCTGGTCACCATGCACGCGCACGGCGAGGAAGGCAACCCAGCGTGGGTGTCACCGCTGTCGGCCACTTGGCTGCTCCTGCCGTTTGCTCTGTCAGGTTTCGGCGAGGCTCTGCACTTTCCCGGGCAGGTGACCTTTTACTACCAGGAGTTTCCCCGTTCGCTCAAGAACACGGCCACAGGCATGGTAGCCATGATCGTCGCGCTTGGCTTCTACCTTAGCACGGCGCTCATCGGCATCGTCCGGCACGCCACGGCGTGGCTGCCGGATAACATGAACGCGTCCAGGGTGGAGAATCTCTACTGGCTGTTCACCGTCCTGGTGTCCCTCAACTTCGGCTACTACATGTTGTGTGCCAAGCTGTACAAGTACCAGAACGTCAGCAAGTAAGAAACTGAACATGGCAGGATCAGGGCCACCATGAGACATAGCTTGACACTCGCGCTGCATTATGGCCAATAAGTGTACGCTATGTGTTGTGCGGTGCGGTGAACCGAAAAATTTTAATGTATGCCTGACTGAAGCAGTCAAACTTATATGAAGAATAAGATTCATCAGAATCTGTATAATAGGATAAGCTCCAACAAAATTGAATGGTCCATCATCATATAGACCATTCAATTGAATGGTCCATCATCAGATTCATCAGAAACCATGCAAAGCCAACTTGCATGTGACTGAGAACTAGTGCCACAATTGCAGTTGGAATGTGGGTTTTCCTAAGAAATTATTTTCTCAGTGATATGTCTTATCTTTTTCCAATTTGGGTGCCCTTTGGTCCGACAGCTATCTGTACGAGAGTAGTTACATTGAGAAAGAACAAGTGTCTTAAGGAAGCGGGGTAGTAGCCGCATTGACTCAAATGTTTGGGCACTCCTGGATGTTTATGATTCTAGATGGTCCATGTTATCTGGCACAGAGGTCCAACTGCAGCTTGTAACTGTGAGCCTAAAGATATGAACAAAAAACTTACAATCTTGGGGGGAATACAGCCAGGCATAGCTCACTCACCAACAGGAAAAGTCTACATAAGGGTCCATCAGTCTATTGTACCATCATCCTAGCCACTGCAACAAATGAACGTTGTAACAAGTACCAGATCTGTCACGTATTCTAGATTAAAAAATACAGACTAGTTCACAAATCAAACATTGCATACTATCAGATGCGAGATACAAAGAAGATTAACAGAATAAACATGAGTTTACTTGTATTTTGCTGATGTGTCCCCTAGAAGCTTCCAAGAGGACTTCGCAACCTTTGATGGCGGAGATCCCACAGATCGCACGAGACTTTCAAGATGTCTGATTTTGTTTGCTACTTTCTCCAGTTTTATTATAGCATCATCAATAGTATCAGGAGGCACCTCTCTAGCAGGTTCAGATGAAGTTTTCCGTCTCTTGAGAGAGATTGGACCTGATTGATCATCCAAAAGGTCCTCCGTTGCACTTTTCATGCAGAAACTGACATTTTGGTTGGGTGGAAGTTCTTTTGAATTGGTAGCCTCCTGAGGCAGTTCAGATGCTCCATTCAGACAATTTGATTGTTCAACTTTACCATCTCCTTGATTGTTCATGAAAATTTTGTCATTGACGTTTGCCGAAAGTTTTGTACCAGTGTTTATGGCTTCCTCAAGCACATCAGAGAATCCATTTAAGCATTTTTGTACTTCCTCTTCACCACCACAAGATTGTTGAATGCCCTCATCTGAGGTGCTACTCCCGGAACCTGCATTCAGATTGTGAACAAATATTATGATACATTGCTACAGGCTATTCTTTCGGAACCTTTTCTCAAATACTGAGGAGAACTGCATCTTTGCACTAAGAAAAAAAATGCTTACGATTAGGGGGTACAGGCAATTGTTTCTCTACAAAAAGTAAGAATTATTTCTCCACGCAAGTCAAAGACTACATATCAACAGAGACTACTAATGTACACAAGAACCCTTACAACGCACACCAACACTCACGGAAAGAAAATAAATATAAACAGAGCTTGCCTATGAATGAACTTGACCTAGACAAGAGAAACCCCAATTAACCCCCTCCTGGTACAAACGCCAGAAGTGTTGGTTGGAATATTGAAGTCCTACATAAAAAGGACCATCACTTTAATATTCCATGGATTTGATTTTGAAGTGTCTATGTCAAAAAAAAAAAGTCTTGTGGTATATTACAATCCAGTTTGCTAAATGGTGTCCTAAGCTCAGCAGTTTGCAGTTAAAATTAGCACATTTCTACGAATTGAGGATGATCCAGGGGGACACTACTCATCAGAATTTAAATCCTAAAATTTTTCCAATAATTTACTGGCGTTATACGTTAAGAGTAAGTATAATAAAGCTAACTAAGCAGGCTGTAAGGATCTCTACGTTATAAAAATCTGAGTTGGAGGAGAGAGGATGGAGCAGGCTGCCCAGCGACCGCCCGGCTGAGACACACGGTCCGAGGTGAAAACGCCCACTTTACAGCCAATAGTAGTTTAATGAGACGGTGTTTTGTGGGCGTTTCTCCTCCCTCTAGATCCCATGCGGTGTCGTCTGCTCTCCTCTTCTTCGTCTTTCTTCCACTAATATTGACCAGTACATTTACCATGGCGAGGCCAAGCTCGCGGCGGCCATGGCTGGCGGCGGGGTGGCTCCAAAGGGCAGCGGGGCGACGGAGCTCGGGTCAGAGCAGCCATGGCGCAGCTAGGCGCACAGCCATGGCTAGTGGGGCGCTCGCGACGGCGCGGGGGGCGTGTGTGGCCGGCGACAGGGCAGAATCTGTGCGGCGGCGCGTTGCCGGCTACGGGCAGGGGCGACCTGAGCACAGCTGCGGGGCGGCTCCAGCAGGCAGTGCGGGGTGCGCGCGGCGGAGCTCGACCCTGTGCTCACGTCGGCACGGCCATGGCATAGCCAGCGAGCTCATGTGCTGTACTTGGTCGTCGGCAAGAAAGTGTCTGCGTTGTGTCAAAAAAATAATAATAATAATAAAGTGTCTGCGCTGTTTGCGACTTTGTGCCGATGGCCACACGGATACATAGCATACAATAGATCATAGGAGGTGTTGTGCAAATCTAAACATTAAATATCAATGAATCTTCTCTACAGCCAACCTTGCAGCCGTATACGTGTGTTTTTGACAAAGGCTTTAGGTGACATGGCATTAAGATGCAGCCGACTAACAGCCTGCTGCCGGCGTTCTTATTAATCTTGCTCTAAGTGATAAGCGAGGTTCCTATCGACAACGATGCGTCAATGGTGACTTCGAAAATCTTTAGATCTGCTGGGTGCTCATAGGGGCAGGTTTGCGTACGTGTATTCATAGGGATAAGTGTACGTACGTGTTGTGAGCGTTTGTGTTGTACTGTATAATTCTCAAAAGAAAAAAAACAGCACATTTCCAATTGATGTTACTTGTTCATGTCATAGCTATAATAATCACGATAGTTGAAATCTCAAGTTAGACTAAACAAGATCCGTTTGCTATTTTCTACTTGTATTGGATAGCATGGAAAGAAGATTTGATAAAACTCCTTTCATTCAAGAGAGGAACTGCTGTGTTGATGCTAGATCACCTATCTCTTCTCAATCACTTAAACTTTTGGGTACACTTGGTTGGTGCATGAAACCTAACAAGGTATCGAAGAGGTCTCGAGTTCCGAGTCCTAGTAGAGGCATCTTTTAAGTCCTTCGCTCCCTTATTTATTTCCACGTTTGTGCCTTGTTCTGGCTGCACGTGAGTGGGAGTAAGCTTTTGGGTTCAGTTTGTTGGTACTTGAAACCTAAATATAAAGATTCATCCAAGTTTCCAACACTTCCCTTCCAGCCGTGGCTACCTCAGCCGTCCGGTGAAAGCATAAGTCTTGTGTCTATCTGTTAGGAGTAGTTGGTGGCTGCATAAGCACCCTTATCCTTTTAGTATATGCTTCCTACTTTAACATCTTTGCCTTAGCATCTACTTGGAATATCCTTAGTTGTCTTCAGTTGTAAGCAAACTATCTATATATTCTCCAAACCTGCCATGGTTGTTAAAAACAGGCTAATAGAAATGAAAACTTAGCCTCAAATCCTAATAATTTTATCCAACAATTGATATCGGAGCCTATGTTACCTATGGTTCTTACCTGACTTATCTTTCCCCATCCCAATCCCGTCCAAATCGTGGCCAGCCACCGTTCAAACTCCTCCCACTCCTGTCAACAGCGTCACCTCTGCAGGGCGCTGCCGGCAGGCGGCTGAGCGTGCACAGCGACTCACGAACGCCAATGCAGCACAGGCGGATGCAGACGTGGCGGCTCACGCGGCACTCGTCGCGGAGACAAAGCTGCGGGTCACGCGGGCGGCCGAGACGGCACGCGAGGCAGTGGATGCTGCTGCAGCTCTTCGCGCGGAGGCGATTGCGGACGAGGAGGATGCGGACGCGGCTTCGGGAGAGGACCCAGATGCGGGCCGTGCGGGAGCCACGGGCAGATGGCGTGCACGGGACCGCGCAGGCGCCCGCCCGCACTAGGGCTGCGGAGCTGCGAGCGGCAAGCGTGGACCGGGATGCGGGTCACGGACGCGGCCTTCGTGGGCACGGTTTCGATGACGCACGGCATGGACGCGACCTGAGGGACTACAATTCCTCCGACACGGACTTGGAGACCGATGCGGACCTTCGCGCCACGCTAGCTGGTGCAGGTAGGCATGGCTGATGCGACCGTGAGGTGGACCTGCGATTTGCGTATGCGGAAGCTCGTGCCTTCGACCGCGACTATGACACGGAGCCGGACTGGTGCGCGTGTGGCTTGGATGGATGCGACGGCGGCACTGGGAACCGCGAGCGAGCGCGGGACCGCACGGACGGACCACGTGAACCACGCGATGGAGATCGCAACTTCGGCGTGGACAGACACGGACCGGAGCCGGCTTTGACCACGATAACCCATCCCGCGGACATGATACAACTCATGCGGACGTGGATGGACCGTGCGAACACCAGGAGCGGGCTACAAGACACAAACCCGCTGCCGGCACTCAAGATTTTCGCGTAGAGCGGGTCCTGGAGATCCAGCGCCTGCGGCTGGAGGTTGCTCGGCTGGAGGACGAGCTGGGACCTGATCCCTGGCATGATCCTTAGATCAACCGTGAGCTGGAGGCCCAGCGGTGGCGGGAGCAGGTGGAGCAAGAGCAAGCTCTGCGGGACTTCCACGCATGCAACCGCGGCGGACGGGACGCTGGCGGTAGCCCTCACAAGCGGTGCGCCTCCCCTTCCCCGGACCAGCGTCAAGGTCGCCGCGGACGGCCCGGCTCTCCGCCCTTCGTCCAACATGTCGTCAAGGACTTTGGCATCGGCGGCAACTAGCCAATGCTAGCCAAGACGAACTACTCCTAGTGGTCCTAGGTGATGCAGGTCAAGATGGAGGCATGGTACATGTAGGATGCAGTCAAGTATGGCGATGCCATCTTCGCCGAGGACTGGCGGGCGCTGGAGGCCCTCATCGCTTCGGTCCCGCCGGAGTTGAAGTCCTCCGTCGCGAGCAAGCACACCGCCAAGGACCCCTGGGACTCCATCGCCACGGCGCGCATCGGCAGCAACCATGCGCGTCAAGCCACGCTGCAGAGGTTGCACAAGGAGTAGGAGAACCTGGCTTTCAAGCCAGGTGATGACATCGATGACTTTGCTCTCTGCCTCACCACCATGATGCAGCAGCTGCCGCGGTACGGCGACAACTCCATTGACAAGAAGTGAGCCATCGAGAAGCTCCTCCGTGTCGTCCCTGACAAGTACCTGCCGATCGTCGTCACGATCGAGAAGCTCCGTGGCATTGACGATCAAGGACGTGATGGGGCCCCTCAAGGCCATCGACCACCGCGCACGCTCAAAGTCGACCACCTTAGCACCACACCTTCTCTACACCAAGGAGCAGTGGCTCGCCCGCCAGGGAGAGCGGAAGAAGGGGGAGGCTTCTGTGGCTTCGTCGAGCGGCACCCGCAAGCGTCGGCCGTGCAAGCGGGACAAGGCTCCCAAGGGGCGCCGACGACGAGCGCAAGGTGACCCGCGATGACATCTGCCTCAACTGCGACAAGAGAGGCCACTAGGCCAAGGACTGCTGGGGAGCGAGGCGCGGCGGTCAAGCACACGTCGTGCATGTGGAGGAGGGTCAGAACGAGGCTCTATTCCTCGTCCACGGGAGTGTCGAGCTGCACTCTACTTCTACCACGCATCACCTCGATGAGCCACGAGCTCGTGCCTACCTCGGCACCGGTCCCACCAATGACAAGATCGACGGATGGTACCTCAACATGGCGCCACCCACCATATGACTGGGCAGCAGGAGTTCTTCTTCGAGCTTGATTCCAACGTGTGAGGCTCCGTCAAGTTTGGGAATGCCTCCGCCGTGGAGATCGAGGGCGTCGGCTCTGTCATCTTCATCACCAAGACTGGCGAGGATCGGCTGCTCATCGGTGTCTACTACATCCTCAAGCTGAGGAACTCCATCATCAGCTTGGGACAGTAGGATGAGAATGGTTCATGCATGGAGATCGAGGCGTGTTTCGCATATTGGATCCCCGTCACCGACTTCTTACCAAGGTGAACTGGGGGAGCAACCACCTCTACGTCCTCCACGTACAGGTGGCACAACCCCTTTGTCTTGCAGCTCGTCGGGACGATGACACCTGGCGGTGGCAGAGCGCTTTGGGCACCTCAACTATGAGGCCCTGAAGCAGCTCGGCAAGAAGGAGATGGTGCAGGGCATGTCGTGCGTTGACCACGTGGAGCAGTTCTGCAACACCTGTGTTCACCAAGTGGCGGCGGCTCCCTTCCCCCACCAAGCGAGCTTCCACACCAAGGAGAAGCTGGAGCTCGTGCACGGCGACCTCTACGGCCCCGTGACATCGGCTACACCTGGAGGACAGCGCTACTTCCTCCTCCTCATCGACGACGTGTCCCACTGCATGTGGGTGGTCCTCCTCGACACACAGGCAACAACTATAGACGCCATCTAGCACCATCAAGCTGATGTAGAGAAGGAGTGCGGCTCCAAGCTTCAGGTGCTGACACGGACAACGGCGGTGAGTTCACGGCGGCTGAGTTCACGGTGTACTGTGCCGACGAGGGGATCTAGCGCCACTTCACCATGTCGTACACACCATAGTGGAATGGCATCATCGAGCATGGCAACCAGACGGTGGTCGATATCGCCCGCACCCTCCTCAAGCAGCGAGGGATGCCGACAATATACTGGGGGGAGGTGGTGATGACTGCCGTCCATCTCCTCAACTGGTCCACCAAGGCACTTGACGGTAAGACACCGTACAAGGTCTGGCATGGGCGCAAGCCAGTGGTGAGCCACCTCCGCGTCTTCGGTTGTCTGGCGCTTGCCAAGCTCACTCACATCAGTAAGCTTGATGATCGGAGCACTCCAGGAGTGTTCATCGGCTACGCAGAGGGCGTCAAGGCCTACCACATCCTGTACCCTGCAACGTAGCATGTACGTATCTCCCGGGACGTCGTGATCGATGAAGGGCAAGGTTGGACCTGGGACAAGGCGGTGGACGACGGCTCAACTTCGATCTGCAGGGACTTCGTCATCGACTACGTCCACTTCGAGGGAGCCAGAGGAGCTAGAAGCTCATCTTCACCAAGCTCTCCTCCGTCGGCTTCGCCACGCTCTCCTCCGCCGGCTTCGACAGCGTCCACCTCCGCCGGCTTCGACAGCGTCCACCTCACCGGCTACGCCATACTCTCCTCCACCGGCTTTGCCACGCTCTCCTTCTCTGGCTTCCCACACTCCTGCACCGATGCTGACACGTCCAGGATCAGCACCAGCAACTTTGGCTCGTTAGCATTCAGTGGAGTTCGCCACTCCGTTGTCCGACGATGAGGACCGTGTCGACGCTTACCATGACGACGAGCCTCTACGCTATCGCACCATGGGTAACATCCTCGGCAACCAGCCTATTCCTGGGATGGCGGTACACGACTTCGAGGTGGAGCTGCACCTGGCACACGAGGACGATGAGCCTGGCTTCTTCGCTGAGGCAGAGGAGACGCGACATGGCGCGCCGTGATGCAGCAGGAGATGGACGCTGTCGAGATGAACCGGACGTGGGAGCTAGCGGATCTCCCCGTTGGCCACCACACCATTACCCTTAAGTGGGTGTACAAGCTCAAGAAAGATGAAGCTGGGGCGGTGGTAAGCACAAGGCCCGCCTCGTGGCACGCGGGTTCGTTCAGCTGGAGGGGGTCGACTTCGACGATGCCTTCGCGCCCATTGCACAGATGGAGTCCATTCGTCTCCTCCTCGTGCTGGCTGCCCAGGAGGGCTAGCGAGTGCACCACATTGACATCAAGTCTGCCTTCCTCAACAGTGACCTGAAGGAGGAGGTTTACGTCTACCAGCCACCGGGATTCGTCATTCCCGACATGGAGAACAAGGTTCTCCGCATGCGCAAGGCCCTCTACAGCTTGCGACAGCTGGACTCCACCCTCAATAAGATGGGATTTTAGCAAAGTCCTCACGAAGGTGTTGTCTACTGGTGAGGCAAGGGAGGCAATGCCCTGTTGGTGGGCGTCTATGTTAATGACTTAGTGATCACCGGCAACAAGGAAGAAGAGGTGGAAGCGTTCAAGGCGGAGATAAAGGCCACCTTCCAGATGAGCGACTTGGGCCTCCTCTCCTACCTGGGGATTGAGGTCCACCAAGATGACTTCGGCATCTCTCTTCGCCAAACCGCCTACGCCAAGCGCATCGTCAAGATGGGCAGCCTCACCAGCTGCAACCCAGCCCACACTCCCATGGAGGAGAGGCTAAAGCTGAGCCGCGAGAGCACGACAAAGGAGGTTGACACCACGGACTATCGATGCTTTGAGCGCAGCAAGCATATCCGCATCAAGTACCACTTCATCCGGAGCTGCTTGGATGATGGGAGAATCAAGGCAAGCTACATCAATACCTAGGATCAGCTAGCGGACTTTCTCACTAAGTCCCTTGGGCGGATCAAGTTCGTGGAGATGCGCACCCGGATTGGGATGGCTTAGATTCCCCAGAAGGTGCCCCACAAGACTTAGGGGGAGAATGAAAGCATAAATCTTGTGTCTATCTGTTAGGAGTAGTTGGTGGCTGCATAAGCACCCTTATCCTTTTAGCATATGTTGTCTACTTTAGCATATTTGCTTTAGCATCTACCTGGAATATCCTTAGTTGTAAGCAAACTATCTATATATTCCCCAAATCTGACATGGTTGTGAAAGAGGCTAATAGAAATGAAAACTTGGCCTCAAATCCTGTGATTTTATCCAACATCTGGCTGGTTGGTTTGTTGTTATTTCTCTCTTTTGTACATGTTTTTGTTTTTATCTAATATAAAATCCTACAGTGGGGTTTCCACTGCTGTATTTTCTGTTAAAAAAAATACTATAGGAATGGTATTGTAGCAATATGTTAGTTATGTTGGATATAAAGACTCAGAATTGGTGAGCCAAAGGCACCATATCACCTTGGCCTAGTTTCATTATATAGGAAAGTTCATCTTAGGATACAAGTTGCTCATGGAGCATATTCCTAAGCATAATGCATAAAGGCATAAAGGTAAAGCCTTGGCAGCCAATGCATACGAGGCACATGCATAAAGTAAAGCTTGCATAATAACAAAGGTAATTAACTAAGATAACTTGGAGGAGGGCTTATCAACTACAGTTCTCCCCCTAAGCCTTGCTTATCTTCTTGAGACCAATCTTGCTTCTCATCTCTTCAAACTTGGCCTTGTCTAGTGATTTAGTGAGAATATCAGCCAGCTGCTCTGCTGTAAGGATGTAGTTAGCCTGGATGCTCCCTTCCTCAATGCAGTCTCTAATGAAATGATGCTTGGTGCTTATGTGCTTGCTCCTATCAGGGAACACTGGGTTCTTTGCCAGTGCAACTGCAGACTTATTGTCTACCTTCAGTTCTACAAATTTCACCTTTCTTCCCAGCAAATCAGCCAGCAATCTTGACAACCATAGTGCTTGGTTGCTACTGAACTCATGGCTACATACTCAGCCTCACAACTTGATAGTGCCACTACCCTTTGCTTGATAGACTGCCAACCGACCAAGTTGCTGCCCAAGAAGAAGAGACAGCCAGTTGTGCTCTTACTTGAGTCTATATCACCAGCCAAGTCTGAATCACAGTAGCCTACAAACCTGACTGTACTTGGAGCCTTTGTGAAGTGAAGACCATAGTCAATGGTTCCTACCACATATCTGAGCACTCTCTTGACTGCCTACTGATGCTCAGTTGTTGGCCTTTCCAGAAACCTGCTCACAAAGCCCACTACAAATGCAAGGTCTCGCCTGGTATGGACCAAGCACCTCAAGCTTCCAACAAGCCTTCTGTAGTGAGTTGGATTCACCTCCTGAGCCATGCTATCCTTGCTCAACTTCAGGCGCTCTTCCATTGGAGTGGCAGCTGGATTGCAGTCAGCCATGCCACCAAGCTCCAGGATCCTCTTGGCATAATGACTTTGCCTAAGAGTGATCCCATTGCTACTCTACTGAACCTCAACTCCTAAGTAGAAACTGAGCAATCCTAGATCACTCATCTCAAAGATGGTCTTCATTTCTGCCTTGAAGGCCTTCACTTCTTCCTCCTTTGCTCCAGTGATGATGAGATCATCCACATAGACACCCACTAACAGCACTGAATCACTTGAGCCTCTCCTGTAGATAGCAGCTTCATGCTTGCACTGCTCAAAGGCCATTTTCTTCAGAGTTGAGTCCAGCTTCTCATTACAAGCTCTGGGTGCCAGCCTCAGTCCATACAGGGCCTTATGGAGACGATAGACCTTGTCTTCTTCCTCAGGAACAACAAACCCAGGTGGTTGCTAAACATAAACCTCTTCCTTGAGCTCTCCATTGAGAAATGCTGACTTGACGTCCATGTGGTGGACCAACCAACCTTCTTGAGCAGCAAGAACCAGCATCAGGCACACTGATTCCATGCAGGCAACCAGAGCAAACGCATCCTCATAGTCAATCCCCTCCTGCTGAACAAATCCACGAGAAACAAGTCGGGCCTTGTGCTTGATCACAGCCCCGTGCTCATCCTTCTTCAGTTTGAACACCCACTTGAGGGTGATCGGCGGTGACCAGCACGGGGAGTGACAAGCTCCCAGGTGTCATTCCGCTCCATGGTGCGCACCTCTTCCTTCATTGTTGCTTGCCAGGTGAGGTCATCTTTGGCCTCTACAAACGTGGTTGGCTCGCAGGAGTGGGTGAGGTGTAGCTCTGCGAACAGCTGCTATGCTGGTGGTGGCATGGGCTATTCTCTGATAATGTCAGTGACAATGTGGTAGAGCAGCTTCTCACCATCGTAGCAGGCATCCACTCGCTCCTCATCATCCTCTAGGAGAGTCACATGCTTGACCTGAGGATGCGATGGAGCACCCGATGGAGTAGCCAGAGAAGTGGCCAGTGGCGGAGTAGGCTGTTGAGACGGAGCAGAGTGCGGGACAGAGTCCTCTACTTCACCAGCTAGGGAAGGAGTCAGCGTTGTAGGGCATGGCGGAGGAGTTGGTGATGGCGAAGCCAAGCCATGTGCTCCAGGCTGCTCCTTCGGCCAGGTGTACTCGACAATGAAGTCGCTACCGCCACCTCCAATGTGCCAGCCGTCGGTGTGGCCCAGTCCCAGCCGCAGCCCTCGTCGAACATGACATCACGGCTGATGCACATGTGTTGGGACACTGGGTCATAGACGCAGTAGGCCTTGGCGCCCTCCGCATAGCCGATGAACACACCAGCTTCGCCGCGGTCATCGAGCTTGCGAAGTTACGCCAGCTTCTTGGTGTAGGCAACATAACCGAAGACCTTGAGATGGCCCACAATTGGTGCGCGGCCATGCCAAGCCTCGTAGGGGTGAGCCCTTCAGCGCCCATATTGGGGAGCAATTGAGGATGTGCACCGCCGTCATCATGGCCTCCCCCCAAAACCGAGCTGGCATTCTGCGCTGCTTGAGCAGAGCACGCGCCATGGCCACCACAGATTCGTTCCTATGCTCAACAATGCCATTTTGTTGCGAGGAATGAGGAGCACTTAGATGCCTCTTGATACCTTGCTCGGCGCAGTAGGAAGTGAAGGTGGCGACGGTGAACTCGCCGTCATTGTCCGTGCGCAAGACCTTGAGCTTGCAGGCACTCTCCACCTCTACTGCCGCCTTGACCCACTTGATCGCCTTGCCGGCTGCATCCTTGGATGGTAGGACCACCACCCACATGAAGCGAGTGGCATTGTTGATGAGGAGGAGTAGCGGTTGCCCCCCAGAGTCGCCGGTGTCACCGGCCCGCACAGGTCACTGTGCACCAGCTCCAACTGTTTCTGAGCACAGTATGTCGCCGCGGCCGGGAACGAGCACCGCCGCTGCTTGGTGGTGACGCAGGTATCAACACCTGCTTCACATGGTCAATCTTGGGGATCCCACGCACCATCTCCTCCTTGCCCATGTGCCAGAGAGTGTTGAAGTGAAGATGCCCGAGCCTCTCGTGCCACCTCCAAGCTTCATCATCCTTGCACGCTGCGAGGCACAGCGGTTGGGTGGCGTCGAGGTGAAGGACATAGAGGCGATTGCGGCTTAGGTGTACCTTGGCGAGCAGACGGCCGTCGCAATCCAGATATGGAGCACGACGTCATCAATCTCCACCTTGGAGCCTCCCTCGTTCACTTGCCTGAGACTCATGATGGAGTTCTTGAGCGTCAGGATGTAATACACCCCGTGCAACACCTGGTGCTGGTCGGTCTTGCCCTGGAACACAATCGATCTGACGTCGCAGATATGCACCTTGGACGCATCCTCGAAGCATACGGTGTCACGGGCGTCTATGTTCAAGTCGGCGAGGAGCTCGCGCGGCCCGTCATGTGGTGCTTCACGCCGCTGTCTAGGTACCAGCCTTCCATCTTCTCTTCGTCCTCATCAGCGTCGAGGAAGGCACGGGCACGCGGCTCCTCCAAGCTGACTTCTTGCGCCGCATAGCTGTACGCCGGCGTATCCTAGTTCAGCTCGACGAGCCGTGCGCAAGAAACAGAGAACCGTCTTCCTCCTCACACTCAGCGTACTGGGCGCGCGCTCCTTGTCCTCCAGTGCCGCCATGATCTCCACCACGGCCGCCACCACAGGCACCACCACGCCGCCGCCACAGCCGCCTTGATCTCCACCACCGCGGCCACCGCCACCGCCGCGGTCACCACCATCTCGATGCGGCTGGCGGCAATACCGCGCCCAGTTACCCTCCAGGCCACAATTGAGGCAGGTGGTCGGCCCATGGTCGCCCGGTGGCGGGGTCGTTGCCATCACCACGGCCGCCGCGATGGCCTCTCTGCTTCTTGCCTCTGCCGTGCTGGTTCTTGGAGCTTGAGCCACCGGAGTCATCGGTGCCCTTCTTCTCCTTCTTCTAGCGGGCTCGCCACTGCTCCTCCGTGTACATCAGCTTGCCACTGATGGTGATGGGCTCCATGGATGATTTCTGCTCCCGATCATCAACCGCCTTGAGCCTCCCAGCTACCTCCACGATCGTGAGCACATCAAAGTCAAGAAATTGCTCGATGGCCACAACGATCTGGGCGTACTTCATCGGCACGGTGCGCAGGTACTTCTCCATGATGGACTGCTCATCGATGTCCCTGCAGCCGTGGATGACCAGCTGTTGATGCAGAGCTGAGAGCTGGAGAGCATAATCCTCGACCTGCTCTCCGGGCTTGATGCCGATGTTCTCCTAGTCGCGGCGAAGGCGCTGCATCATCGTGTGGCGGACCCTATCCACCCTAATCCTCGCTGCAACGATGGCGTCCCACGCCTCCTTTGCGCTCTGCTTGTCGATGAGCGGGATGCCCATCTCCTTGGGCACCGCAGCGATGATCACCTCTATCGCCCGCCGATCCTCGCGAAACGGCACCGGCAACCCCTCGACAGTGTCAACAAGTTGCGAGCTTGCATCCGCTGCTTCATGCTCTGTGACCGCTCATGGTAGTTGGTCTTGTAAAGCATTGGCCACGTGGTCCCGCTGCCAGAGTCGTGGTAGACGACCTTGGGCTCCAGCGACGGGTAGCGGTCGCCACTGCGCCCGCGACGCTGCGGCGGTGGTGACGGGGATCGGTTGCGGCGAGGGCTCCTCGACCTCCCGGGTGATCCACCGTGCAACTTCTCCTCCTTCGTCATCCCTCTCCCTTCTGCTCCTTTCTCCACGGTGATCTTCGCCCGGAGCTTCTGCGCCGTCAAGGCCGCAGCTTCAGCTGCCTTTGCTGCGTCCCGCGCCGCCTAGACTGCCTTCAAGCGGTCAACCCAGCTCTTGAGATCCCCCTGGGCTCCCTCACCGTCATCCTTCTCCGTCCCTGACGGTCTTGGCGGCGGCGGCGCGCTCGGCCGAAGTGGCCATGGCTGGCTGGGTGGAAAGCAGAGTAGGTAGGGAAAGAAAGGGATAAAGTTGTGGCACTCTGGCTGGCCTAGCTCCTGATGCCAATTGTTGGACACAAAGACTCAGAATTGGTGAGCCAAAGACACCACATCACCTTGGCCTAGTTTCATTATAATAGGAAAGTTCATCTTGGGATACAAGTTGCTCATGGAGCATATTCCTAAGCATAATGCATAAAGGTAAAGCCTTGGTAGCTAAGGGAGCTCTAGCTTCCGATCATGGCATACCAGGCACATGCTTAAAGTAAAGTTTGCATAATAACAAATCTAATTAACTAAGATAACTTGGAGCAGGGCTTATCAACTACAAGGTAAAGATGTCAAAACTGATTAGGCTCCTTAAAGAATTGTATCTGAGCCATATTAATGTAATAAAATAAATCAGCAGATTCTTTGTACCTGATCTCTGTGTAATCAACTGAGCGATGTACCGGCACTTCCCATTGTCCTAAAACAGAATTATTAGCTAGGTAAAGAAAGAAATAGATGACAATTATTTATGCAATTAGTTGGTAATATTCAATATGTGAAGCCATGGAATTATGTATTTGCATGTTCATATCAAGGGAGTTATGTAGTTAACGGGTTAGGAAACCGTCTAGAACACAAACCACTTTAAAGCTTATCAGGTTGATGATTGCAGGAGCACTTTTGAAGGTATCTATAATCTATAACTTTTATATAGACAAACCCCATTATCTACTCTCGACATACAACACGTTCACCTCAGCAGCCCCACTATCAACTCCACTATCTATTTTTTCAACATGCAACACGTCCACTATTAACTCCACTGTCTATTTCACTTGACATGCAATGTGTCCACCTCAGCAATCCACTATATTTTTGATAAGTATCGGCAATCTACTATCATTTGTCACTTTCGTGTCCGCAGCAACACACGGGGAATCCTCCTAGTTGACAATTATATAATTGACTAATTTCTCCTATAAATAAAAAAACAAAAGTAAGAAACCCGTTTGGTGCGACAAAAAATTTCTCACTTTCACCGCACCTTGCGATCCAATCTCCCCACCCCACGGGTCAAAAAATTAGAAGGTGCGATCTATCTGGCCTCCTCCCCGCGCGCAAATTTAGAAGGTGCGGTCTCCGTCCTGTCCACCTGCCTGCAAAATTGGAAGGCAGTAAGGCGTCCTCCCCCTAACCCACGATGTCTTCCCCAGCAACAAATTTGGAAACACGGGTGGCATGCCCCGCCCCGTGTGAAGGGGAGAGCAGGAGAGAGCAGCCACATGAGGCGGCGGCTGCTGCCATTGCGCTCGCCCCCGAGCAAGATCCGCCATCGGCGCGCTTGTCGTGGAGATGGGCTGCGCGAAGAGGCATTGAGGAGAAGGTCATCCTGGAGGTTAGGCCACAGCCGCTCGAATTTGGCCGCAGCCGTAGACGCCGCGCGCGAGATTGCAGGATGACGCCGGATGCCACGACACCAAACTGCACCATAGGCTCTGCCGGACTGCCTGAGGTCGCCACCGCTGCCGCCGTACACCATGCGCTAGTCAACGACGCGGATCCGCCAGACCCCCCTGCTCCGTCATGCCATTAGTCAGATCGTTGTCGAGCACCCAACAGGTATAACTACCTTTTCTATGTTAATTTGTTGTATTCGGATCTGATCTAATTACATTTGAGCCTGCGGTTTTTTGTGCTTTAATCTGAATGTTATTGCTTTTCGTGTAGAACATACGCATTCGGTTAATAATCTTGATGGATCATGTGTTAACTATGATCTTCACTCCAACCATTTAGTTCAATGTCTCCCATCTTTGCCTTCTGTGTAATTTATTAATTCTTATATTGAAGAGCATTTTTTTTAACTAATGATACAATGGCATTCCGTGCTCAAGAGTTCTTCATCCAAAGATGCAGCAATCCATGAGCTGCTACTGAACTCTAAAATCCTATGAATGTTCTGGGTCTCCATCAGTGGTGGTTTATTGCAACTGATTAGCGTGACTCTAAACCCCTCCTTTTTTCTTCTGTTCTTCTCTACTGAACCTATGATTTAAGTCCACTTATATGAGTCACTGGTGGATGAAACATCTTGTATCAGTTCCTGTTCACATAGACTGAAAGTTCCTCTTAAGTGTCTGTCAATGCCTTCCACTTTGAAATGCAGAAATGGTTTTTGCAGTTTATTGTATACATACTTTTAGGACACCAAACATTACTTTGCTCTACCTTTCTATCATATCCATTCGGATTAAAGCCATCTTTCTTCAACGTGCTGCTTCATCAGATTGTGTAAGTATTGGACTAGCTTGGGAGCATTTTCGAATGTTTAACCAATGTTTGCAAAATCAGGTTGTCTGCAAAATCCTGATAAACGAACGAAACCAAAATCTGGTATGTGTTAGAGAGGGGAAACCTCAAAATTCTCTATTATGCATGTTTGCAAAAAAAAAAAAAATGGTTTTCCTCTATTGATTTGTTGATTCTTGCACGCATATGGGGCGATCAACAAATATTTACAGCTCTCAGTTCAACCATGCGGCTTCAAATACCAACCGGTATATGTTCATATCTGATCTAAAATCAGGTATTGTGAAGCTAGCATGTAGCAATGTTGCTGCTTGGAAACAATTCAGCTAATGGGATTATATAATAGGTAGACATGGTTTGTTGTAATGGGATTTCAGTTGAGCACCTGTGAAACCTTGGGATCTGTTAGTAACAGTTCTTCCTCGATCCTTGGACATGAGATTGCAGATTTTGTAAAGAGAGTTTGCAGTTTAGAGATTACTAATTTTACTAAAACTTAATTTTACCAGCTGTCTGTCTCATGTTCACCTGCCGCTAATGATGAATCACTGTAACTTACTACAATTGTTCCTCGGCTGTGATGATTGTTTTAATTACCAAATGATCATGGACGCATTCTGCACGTGGGTCATCATTAGTCTCGGTGGCTTGCATGACCTCATGGTCCTCTTCCATCGATGTGGTGTGAGTTTGATCATTCCAGGGAACTTTGTTTTGTGATTGTCGTCTGGTCAACTTAAATTGAAGTGGACTCCCTTATGTCTGGTGGGTGTTCTCAATTTCAATTTTGTGTTTAGGGTTTAGGGTGTCACTTATTTCTTTCATGAAGTTTCCAATATCAACAGCGTCGCTCTCCCTATCGTGCCCCCAGCAGCCATCTGCCCATGGTAACTAATCGTTGAATGGTAAGCAACCCTTTATTAGTCTATACTGGATAAATGATTGTCAGTTATGTTTTTCCAGATATGGTTTCAGCAAAGAAATAGTTGAGTGTGCCCAGGTGAGCTCTGGTGCCCCCCACATGTTTGCAAGAAAACAATTGCCTTTACTCCCTTGACTGTGTTTAGTTACCTAGAAATCATCTTAAAATTCATTATACAGAATTTTTATTACCCGTCACATCAAAATGCCGGCACATGCATGGAGTACTAAATGTAGATAAAATCAAAAACTAATTATACGATTTTGTTGTACTTTACGAAACGAATATTTTGAGTCTAGTTACTCAAAGTTTGGACAATTTTTATTAAATATAAACGAAATACTACAGAGTGCGCTGAGGTGACACGAGGTGACATTTCCTTTTAAAATTCGCGGGAACTAAACACAGCCCTTGTGAAACAAAACTTTCACCTAGCTTATCCTGCTGGTGCTAGCAGTCTTTGCTAGGATACCTGTCAAACTGAAATCTCTACCCCTAAAACAAATCAAAGGGAATCGTTGACACCGCTTCCAGGCTTTTCGCTCGCTCGTCGCCCGGCCGGCTTCCATCCGCTCGCTCGCTTGCATGCCCGCTCGGCTTCCCATCCGCTCGCTTGCTCGCATGCCTGCCCGAACAGAGCCCTCGCCGGTCGCCTCTCTCCTCGCCCAATCCTCGACGTCCCCACCCCATCATCGATCCGGTGGTGCTTTGCCCTCCCCAATCAGGAGCTATGTAGGGCAGGTCATGCCTGTCTCCCCGCTCAGTTACCACCCACGCAGGACGCATCAAGTCCTCTGCTCCCACAAGCCGCCGCCGCCGCCCACGCAATGGCCTGGGACGCCGCTGCCGCCTCCCACGCACGCCCGCGCGCGCCCTGCGCCCTGCCCCAGCCAGCGCACCGCTGCCGCCCCCTCACGCCCGCGCTCGCCCTGCGCCCTGCCCAAGCCATCTGTGACGCCTCAGACCTCGGCCCTGTCCCGCTCGGGGCGGCCGAATCCCGTCGAGCGGCAGTTTGAAAACCATGCTTGCTCCAGACCCTTCCGGCATTCCCACTGGCCCTCGATCCCACGCCCGCCCGGCGGTTCCGGTGAACCCGCCCTCTTCCTTTCCCCATCCCTCGCTCGGTCGCCTCCAGGCCCCTGTCCTTCACCGCTGTCGCGACGCCGGGCCTCCAGCGCCGCCGCGAGTCCGCCGCCATGCTACGCCACCAGGCCTCTACCGCGGTCGCCTCCAGGCCGCTGGGCCTCCACCGCTGTCGCGATGCCACCGCTAATACGCCGGGTCGCCACCGCCGCCGCGACTCCCCCGCCACGCGACTCCACCGCTGCTGCCTCCACGGTCTGATCCGTCGTCGCGTTGTGCGCTCCATCGTCGTCGATGTTGCGTGCACCCGCTCTGTCATCCACAACCCTCGGCCTCGAGCTCCCTCAGAACCGAAGCTGGTTGCCAAACCAGTAGCCGCGAGCTCCCTCCGACTTCCCATTCCCTCGACCAGGCGCACCTCGCTGACGCCTCGACGCCGCCGCGAACGAGTTAAAAAACTGTTCATACTTGGGTAGCATTTTGATTTTGTTCTTGTTCTTGGTGAGACAGAGTGACAAGCAGATTTTCTTCTTTACATAGCACTATGGGTAATTGCTGGTTTAGGTGCAAGTTGGAATACATGCTATAGAGAAGGCTCTCTCATCTTGATTGAAATCAGGGACTTGCCCCTGCTCTTGCTTGATATAACTGTAGCTATTTCAGTACTGAATATTTTCTTCAAAAGGATCGATAATGCCCTGCTCTCAGACTCTTTGCCCATCAAATTTGGTTTTGCAACTTTAGTGTTTGAGGTCCTCACCTACCACTATTTCCTCACCAACAAATTCAGTTTTGCAGTTTTTTTAAGTCCCCAAAAGATGGAGGACAAGTCAGAGTGTTGCATCCGAAGAGAAACTACATAATGTTGAATGGAAGGCTTCAGTTCTATCAGGTCTTGAGTATTATATCGGCATGCATATGCATACTGATATTTTCATCTCTACATCTCCTTGAAATATGCACAGTTCTTTGGTAAGTTCCCATGTCCTTTCTATTTATATAGGACTGTGGTTGCAATCTGAGGATTGTGTATTGCGGTTGGGTTACATTTTTTCGATGATGTGGTGATGTGTCCTGGGGAGTATTCCCCGTTTTAAAATTTGGTGCTATAGCTTGCGTGTATGATTTCTGCATATTGGTGTTGTGGGTAGCAAATCAGTTCAGTGCTGAACCTAGAAGCTCCTCTTTAAGGTTGTTTTTTTTCAGATAAGTGAACCATGCTAAACATTGTGTTCAGAATCATGCTAACTGAATGTACATTTATGGCTTGAAAACATAATCTATTTGTTAGTCTTGAAATAGCGATTTATGGGTTGAAACAACTGCCTCAACACATGTTTTGCTTACTGAAACTTATTTCTTGTGTACCGTATTTTGCCTCTCATTCTTGTTGTTGACAGTGACTAACTTTGTTAATTACTGCTAGGTGCTTTCTCTCTCTATTTTTCCTCATCCTGAGATGCTGATAACTTTGACAGGGTAACTGTAAATATGCCCCTTAATTGGGCTGGAGCTATTTTTCTGAATACATTGTGGTGGCAAGGGATCTCACCAAACTTGGCTTGGTCCTGCAGAGGTAACCTTATTAATTAGTGCTTGTAACCTTGTACTATTATTCTGCTACTTTGTAGGATTAGTTTCTTCAGTACAAAGTGTACTACTCTGATCGTTATGCAATTGGGATGTTATAGTTCTACTTTTTGATTTTTGATAGCTCATATGCTATACGAAGTGCTTTCGCTCTAGAACTGGTGGTTGTCCGTTCCTAAGTCTTTATTTAGTATTCAGCACATTTGCTTTTTTCTTTTGTATACATCTTTCAGTCAGAGAAGCAGAAGCACGAATTGTACCATCTCCAGCTGCTTCTTCTCGCGGTACTCCGTCGTAGCCGGAAATGGGCGCCTCCTCTGCTTGGTGGTAACGCAGGTGTCACACATCTGCTCGACATGGTCGATCTTGGGCATCCCCGACGCCATCTCCTCCTTGCTCAACCGTCGGAGTGCCTCGAAGTGCAAGTGGCCGAACCACTTGTGCCACTGCCACGCCTCATGGTCCTTGCGCGCAGCGAGGCTCACAGGCTTGGCTACCTCCAGACGAAGAATGTACAGCGAAGAATGTACAGCCGATTAGCTCCACGGCCTACGTTGGCGAGCAGGCGGCCACGACGATCCCAGATGCGCAGCACGTTGTCGTCGATCTCCACCTTGGAGCCGCTCTCGTCCAGCTACCAAGACTCATGATGGAGTTCTTCAGGGCAGGGATGTAGTACACGCCTTGGAGAACGCGGTGCTCGCCAGTCTTTCCCTCGAACACGATGGAGCCGACGCCGCGGATGTCCACCTTGGACTCATCCCCGAAGCGCACCGCGACACGGACGTCTGTGTTCAGGTCGGCGAAGAGCTCGCGACGGCCCGTCATGTGGTGCGTGGCACCGCTGTCCAGGTACCACTTCTCTGAATCTCCATCGATGTCGAGGTAGGCGCGGGCGCGCGGCTCCTCCAAGGTCACATCTTGCGCGGCGTAGGTGTACGCCGGTGAACTCTCGTCGAGGTCGACGAAGCCATGTGCCAGGAACACAGCGTCGTCCTTTCTTCCGCCTCGGCGTACTGGGCACGGCCTCCTTGTCTTCCGCCATAGCCACCACGGTCACCACCACCGCCGCCGCGGTCACCACGATCACGCCGTGGCTGGCGGCAGTCGCGTGCCTAGTGGCCCTCCTGGCCACAATTGAGGCAGGTGTCGCCGCGATCGGGCTTGCGGTCGACGCCGGCGGCTCCTCCGTCATCACGGCCACCGCGACCACCACGGCCTCTCTACTTCTTGCCTCCGCGCCCGCGCGCTGACGACGATCTTGGGAGCCGGAGCCGCTGGAGTCGTCCGTGCCCTTCTTCTCCTTCCAGCGCACCTTCCACTGCTCCTCCGTGTACATCAGCTTGTCGCCGACGATGATGGGCTCTGTAGGCGCTTTCTGCTCCCGATCGTACTTCGCTTTGGGCCTTCCCGTCACCTCCTTGATCATGAGGGCCTCAAAGTCGAGGAATTGCTCTATGGCGACGACGATCTGGGCATACTTCGTCGGCACCGAGCGCAGATACTTCTCCACGACTTGCTGGTCGTCGATGTCGCGGTAGTCATGGATGACCAGTTGCTTATGCATAGCCTAAAGCTAGAGCGCGTAGTCCTCGACTTGCTCCCCCTGCTTCATGCCGATGTTCTCCCAATCGCGGCGAAGACGCTGCATCGCCGCCCGGCGAACCCTGTCCACGCCGATTCTTGCTGCAGCGATGGCATCCCACGCCTCCTTCGCGCTTTGCTTGTCGATGAGTGGGATGCCCATCTCCTTGGGTACCGCGGTGACGATCACCTCCATCGCCCGCCGATACTCGCGAAACGGCACCGACAGCCCCTCGACAGCGTCCCACAAGTTGGGGGCTTGCATCTGCAACTTCATGGTCTGAGATCACTCATGGTAGTTGGTCTTGTCCAACATCGGCCACGCAGTCCCGCTGCCAGAGTCGTGGTAGACGACCCACGGCTCTGGCGACTGGCGACGCCCGCCGCTGCGCCCGCGACGGCGCACCGGCGACGGGGACCGCCTTCGACGAGGAGGGCTCCTCGAGTCCCTCTCGGGCGATCCACCGTGGACGAACCCCTCCTTCAACCCGCTCCCCTCTGCCTTCTCCTTGGCAATCTCCACGCGCAGCTCCCGCGCCGTCACGGCCGCGACCTCCGCCGCCTTGGCCTCATGTCGCGCCGCTTGGATCGCTGCTGCCACCGCCTCCTCCGCTGCCCTCAAGCGAGTGGCCTTGCTGTTGGGGTCGCCCTGCATCCCCTCAGCGCCGTCCTGGACGGCCATGGCGGCGGCGGCGGCGCGCTCGGCTGAAGTCGCCATGACAGGAGCAAGAACAGAGGTGGGATAGAAGGGGATAACTTGGGCTCTCTGGGTAACCTAGTTCTTGATGCCAATTGTTGGACACAAAGACTCAGAATTGGTGAGCCAAAGGCACCATGACCCCTTGGGGTTTACTTTCTTATATAGCATTTGCATAAAGGTTTGCTTGGAATACAAGATGCTCATATGGCATATTCCTATAGCATATTGCGTAAAGCATAAAGTAGATAAAGGTAACCTCCTTGACTGTCAAGCAAGCTAATGGCTTTGATCATGATCAGCTCAAGGGCATTATAGCTAATGATGAACTAATAATCTACTGATTGCTTAACTGACAGGCTTAATCAACACAACCATTCCTGCAGAGCAGTTTGTATGGCGGCACGTCACATTGACTTTGATGGCATGATACTTTACTCTGAAATTGGATGCCATGCACTCTACATACAATACAATAATACAGCCTGAGTCGTGTGTGGTCGGTGCTTTTCTTTTTTTATTTTATTATTATTATTTTGCTGCAGCTTATCATTTCTTTCATGTTTTGTTCTACATGCCCAAGTGGCATGGGCCTAAATGGATTAGAACTGAGCGGATTGGGTATATATGTTTTTCTTTTTGCGAAAGGTATATATGTTTAGATTATTTATCCTTATATTTTGTTGATTTCTGTTGGCCTTCAAACTGACATTTATTATGTCAGATTATGTGTCTGCAACTTTGCATGTCATTAGAATATTTGTTTGCATGTAATATATTTTGAGCAACCACTATGTCAGTTTGTGTGTTTGCATCTTTTCATGGCATTACAAAATTTGTTCCCATGTAATACATTTTGATGAACCATGGACCAACAAAACTATGACTGTGACAATTTAAAAAATTTAAAATTTTGTGACCTATGTGTTTTTAGTACAAAAGTTTAATTGTCCCGTAGCAATGCACGGCCATGCTACCTAGTCAATCTATCTAAGCAAGAAAAAGAATGGTTTTTACGCAAGTTTTAAACTAATAACCGTGAAATTGATACTCACAAAAAACAAAATCAAAATCAAAATTGAGACTGCCATGGCTCCCCCTTCTGTGGACGACGAAGACAAAGAGGGACTCCGCCTCCCATGTGTCCGCCTCTCTCGGGCCATCCAAGACGCCATGCTGCTTCACGAAGACGCCTATGTCGTCCTCAATCTTCATGCCCAAGTGGTCACCGGTCAGAAAAATCGCACTCTGATCCCACTCATTGATCTCAAGACCGGCGCTAGTGTGAGGCCTTCCTGCACACCATCGTCAAGTTCTCCCTCCAGGGTCATGTTCTGTACAACGTCACCGCTCCTGGTCACACCAACTAGGGTCTCCCATATAGCCACGGCTGGTCACCCCAACTAGGCCAATGTTACTGGTCCAGCCAACCCGCTGCGCATCCAGGACATCTGTTTCGTCTACACCCAGCATCCACGACAAGAGGATTCTGTTAACCTGTCGACCCAGCTGGCTCCCTTGTCATTGTCACTGCACCCATACCACGAGGGGTGGTTCTTGCTCCGTCGGTCAGCAACCAGCATGCCATGACAACTCGTGGCAAGCTTGGTTTTCGGTAGCCTGCTCTCTATCATGCAACGCCGCTATCGTGGATTCCTTGTACCTACCACACCACCTTCTGTTGTGGATTCCTTCATAGGCCGGCAGTACCTGCGCAGGGTCAGGCACTCAGGCGTGCCGCAGCCAGCAGTGGCTAAGGCGCCCTTAGTTGTTTAGAAAGTCAATAAGTAAGGACGATTTTTAGGATCTCAAAAGAAGAATAGAATCCTCACAAGTGGGAGGGTTCCTCTTCGACGGTGGCTGCACGCAGTTCAGCCGCTGCCACCGGTGACTCCGTTTCAATTCTCAATCACAGCTGCTCCTCCGATCTCCCCTGTAATCCCCTAGATGCCCATGCCGTATCACCCTTGCCAATCCTCATTGGTAGGCAGCCACGCAGTTCTCTGCCCTCCAGGACAACTGTACTTAGGATCTTGTTCCTCGTCAAATGGGTATTCAAACAAAAGTTCAAAGCTGACGGTTCTCTTAAGTGCCACAAGGCATGTTGGGTTCTTCACAGTTTTACACAACGTCCAGGGACGATGAGACCTACATATGTGTGTATATAGCTGGATTGGACCTTGGTCGTGTGGCTCCTATAGCCGGCGGCCCTCTCCTCTGTGATTATGGACAGGTACAGAAGATTATGGATAAGAATAGAGGAGATCATGTTTGGTTATGTTAATATAAACCATAGATCTTCGCCGGAATACATATACATGTACCTCTATACCTTGATGAATCAATCTACTATTTCCATGCAATCTTCATTGCTTTCAGTTGTGATAGGCCTGGTGAGCCAATATAAAAAACGAACAACCATTATGGAGTTAGGGCTGGGCACATTACCACTGAAATCGAAGAACCGAAACCAAAAACTAAAATTTTCTGTTTTCTTATTTCTTTTAATGATTGGTTTGGTTCGTGGTTCAAGTCTGCTCAGTGCTCAGCATGTTGTTCAGTTCCTAGTCAATAGAAACAGAAGTACTGACACACCAAACTCCAAGCATTCCGTGTCCCATATCTCCTGCGCCTCACTCCTTTCCCCTCAGGCAGTTTTGGGTGGAAGCTCAACATCGCAGCAGCCAGCAGCCCAAGTCAATGCACTGTTACAGACGCCTTTGTTGGGCGTCAGCATAAGCGCCGGCCTAGGCCCAGCCGTGGATAGAGTCTTCGCTGGTTAAGCTAGGAGAGGAAGGAAAGAGATTTAGGAGTCCTATTCTGTTATGATAACTAGGAGTCGTAGGAATTCTAATCTGTTATGCTAACTAGGAGTAGTATTATGGTTTGTTAGGGGTGCACCTAGAGATTGTAATCAGATTATCGAGGAAGGAATAAACTTCCCTGTGTATCGGGGTGGGGTTTTACCCTTCGACGGTGGCATCGGGCGTTTCAGCCGTCGACACCGGAGAAGCTCCCACCGCCGAGGTTCCTCAGTATCCCTGCGTTTCAATTCCCAGTCCAGCCTCTTGCTCCACTCTCCTCTACGCTCACCTCACCGCCGGCGCCTTTACAATTTGGATCAGAGACCTTCACGGCTGCATCGACCTCCATGTACGGCACCCCCGATCCTGCGATGGACGCCAAATTGGATCAAATTTTGGCTCAGCTCACAACCATCACCAACCGTCTCAATTCTCATGATTAGCGGCTAGCACACATCGAGTCCGGCAAGCCTGATGCCGGCAAGGGTGGTGCTACCGACGAAGATGCGGGTGGCGAGGATGATAATCGCACAAGCAGAGATGACGCTCGGGGCGGTGACTTGGCGTGCGATCACACCTGGAGGCGTTCCGCGCGCGGACTCTGCGCGATCGCGAACGATTCCTTGAATCGCACGACCCGTTCAGCCGTCGCGAGCTAGACCGTTTCGTTCGGGACGTGGAGCGGGACCCCTATGAGCGGGACAATGCGGGCTACGAGCAGGCCCATGTTCGCGACTTGGCCTGCAACTTCCGCGGGGCTTCGATTGTTCCCGCGACGTCGAGCGGAACAGAGGAGGCCGTAATTTCCATGGAGGTTCTGATCGCAACCGCGATTTCGAGCGGAACAGAGGAGCCCGCGATTTCCTTTACGATGACCGCGGTGACCGTCCTCCAGGCTTCATGGAAGGCCATGGGGAACGTCATCGTCCACCCAAGATACAATTTCCCAGCTTCAATGGGAACTCAACAAGTGTGACAACTACTTCCGCGGGCATCGCGTGCCGGAGGATGAGAAGGTGTGGATGGCTTCGTTGCATCTCGACGGCATTGCGGCTGAGTGGTACTACCAGATGGAGCATGATTTTGGCATGGTCTCCTGGCCGCGCTTCATCGAGTTTGTCAATCTTTGCTTTGGGCCACCCATCCGCACCAACTTTGTCGCTGAGCTCAAGGCCTTGGTCCGCACGGGCACTGTGGAGGAGTACACATGGTAATTCCTTGCCTTGCGTTCCCGCTGCACCGACCTCTTACCGCGAACGGCCATTGACCTCTACACTGGTGGTCTGGCCAGCCATTGGCTTCAGCAGTCGATCTGCAGCAGGCCATTAGTTTGGCGCAGAAGTATGACAGCGCCATCTGGTGGAGACCTCCACTATCAACAGTTCAACACCGCCCAGGTCCTCTGTTCGCAGGGCCTCTGTTTCAGTTGGTACGGGTGTGTCAGACAACAAACCCGAGGGATCGCACTTTCGTTTTCGCCGCCTGACGCAGGCAGAGATGCAAGAGAAGCGGCAGAACAGACAGTGCTACTTCTGCCTGGAACCTTATTCCAAGGATCACAAGTGCACTGCAAAGGGAGTGCTCCTCATGGAGCTTGAGGAAGGCGAGGAGAACCCGCTCGGCGATGACATCACTAACCTAGAGATCTCCCTGTATGCAATTACTGGCCTCGGCCATGCTAATTCCATGATGTTACAGATGACGATTGCAGGAGTTCCACTTAAAGCATATGTCGACACCGGCAGCACACACACCTTCATCCATGCGGAAGTAGCTGACCGCCTGTGGCAGAACCTCCTAAATCATATGGCCCACACACATGATTATTGTCTAAACAGACTCCAAATAACCATGACTGTGTTCCATACGACTTAAAAAGTCTGTTTACCCGAGTCATCCACGATTCTCCGAGCAGGATCAATCGTTATAAAGAGGCATTGCAGTATTACAACAGTTTGATATAAATAATATACATCAGAGTACAATAGCGAAAGACTTACAATAACATAAGTTTACAAACTTTTGAGTTTTAAATATTTACAACCCTAAGTTTAAATTGTACAAACCATAATAGTAGTGGAGTAGCGATAGATAACTTTATTACAATACCAAATGATAAGCTCTGCCCAAGAGCTAAACATCTTACTCGTCGTCACTTTCCTCGACGACTGTCATGCAGAAGGATGCAAAGCACTCCTGCCCATGAGGCTCACCTGCAACAAGGGTTCAACAAACCTTGAGTACAAAAGTACTCAACAAGGCTGACCCGATGAAAAAGAGGGGTGAAGACTCAAGAAATGCAGGCTAGAGGGACAAGGTAAGGCTTGTAAGAGATAAGAAATTTTGCGGAAAAGCTTAACAGAAAATAAAGTTTGCTTTGATCTAGCTCCAATTACCAACCAACTTCATTATTAAACCTTAGTCATTGTTCAAGTTGTTACTACGATGATGAACACCAATCGAGTCTTCTTCTCCGAGAAGCAACAGCGATTCAAATCCATTTTCATACCCAGCTGGGACCTAGATCACTAGGATACCGGAGACTTTAACTCCGATGCATACCAAATCACAGATATACCGAGATAACAACCGCAGCCATAAATCACCACATGATACACCTGAGCTCTTCTGCCCCATGTACCGATATACATGGGAACTTAAACCCACAGTACAACACACTATGACATATGTGGGGACTCTAGCCCACTATATGTCACTCCATGATATGCGTGGGGACTCTGGCCCACTGAATACCACTTCATGCATGTGGATTTCTAATTTCTCGATATCACCAGTTCACCAACGGACGGGACCTAGGGCATCAACAGACGGAAACACTACAGAGGGACTTCATTCCCAGTGCAAGTTAGCCGTCCGGATTCGATTTATTAACTATCATCAAGATTCCAACAAGTAAAACCAATCTTATCTTTTTCATTCTTTTACTTTTGAACACTTAACTAATTAAGCAGGGCTAAGCGTTACTACTATCTTCCAAAGCACGTAACAAGGAATAAGGAAATAAGACAGGTAATGCAATTGGTAGGTTTTCACTCAACTCCTATTACTTAATGCAACATATCATAGCTGAAGCGATAAAACTTTCATAAATAGAATAGGGTTTGAATGCATCTAGGGCTTTCCTTGGTATTCGGGGTAGACGGTCTCGAACTCTGGATCAACTCCCGATTCCTGAATCTGCTCGTCCTTGGGATCTGGTGCGACAACGTTAACTCTCCGTTAACGAAAACTATTCGATATTTGATATGCTTTAAGATGATGGAATAGTAAACATGATGCTCGATGTATGCATGATCAGATTAAGGGCTTGAGTACAACTTTTCTTCACGATAAAGTTGCAAGCCAACAAAACTTCGCTTATCAAACTCTTTAGTGTTAACTACACCATTTAAGAAATTAATTAAACACATGAAATAACGTTAATTAAGCCCTAATGACATGATCCAGGTAAGCGTAAATAATTAATTAAAGTGCCAAAGGTTATTATGGTTAATGACCCAAGGTCATCAATCAATCCTAAAGTCAAACAAATCCTATAATGATTAATCTTAACTAAAGGGGTTAATTAATTATTTAAAAGCATAAAATAAAGGCATAAAAATTAAGGTTTTCTAATTAAGCTCAAAATTTTATTTTTAAAAGCTCTTGGCCTAATTAGATGGTAAAACAAATTTTAGAATTAAAAGCCATTTATTTTATTTATTAAAAATCATTAAAAGTCCATTTTTCAATTAAAAGGGCTAATTTTAACATATGCAAAAAGTACTCAAATTTAGCATTTCATATTTTTTCCTAGGTAGATGACATCATAAAGAACACACACAAAAATTTTCAAAATTTTTGGACCTATATATGAATTACTACGATTTTTAAAGAAAATAACATTTAAATCATTTTCTGAAAATAGAAAAAGAAAAATCGGCACAGTGCTCCCGCGCTGACCGACGGCCCGCCGGCGGTTGACCGGCGATTACTCGTCGACGGCGAGGTCTCTGGTGACAAGGTTTGTCCCTACAGGCTCATCTCGACACGACGAGTCGATTGAGGTGGCTAACGGCGCGGCGGGGCAACGACGGGACCCACGCCGGCGACGCTCACCGGAGTGATTTCTGGCGACGGTGAGCACTCAGGCGTACGCAGGGCACTCAGGCGAACCGAAAATGCAACAAAATGACGCCGTCCCCTGTCCCTAGCCAAAGTGGCAACGCTCGCGGCGGAGTGGCATGGCCATGCCGGCGGCGAGATATGGTGACCGGCGGATACGACACAGAAATGATGAAATTGACGGCACAGACAGATGCAGGAGCTCACCACGATGCTGATGCGCACATTGATGAAGGCCCGGAGTGTTTGAGTCGAGCTGCGGACGGCGGCGCTGATGGCGGCGGCGACGCTCCAACGGCAAGGACAGCGTCACCGGAGTTCCTGTGGACCATCAAGACGGCCAAGATGCGCATGAGGGGCAGGATAGCATGGAGAACATGATAACGGGGTTAAAGAGAATATATTTCCAACCGTGGCGACGGTCGACGGCAAAAGAGCTCGCGGCGGCTCGGCGACCGGCCGCGAAGAAGACGACGGCGCGCGAGCAGCTCGGGCGAAGAGAGCAAGCACGAGCTAGCTCAAATTGACCATGAGGATGTGGCGGAGCTATTGGCAAGAGCAATCGGGAAATGATGGAGCGACGGCGGCGAATTCAAGCGGTGGAGCGAGGTCGTCGGCGGTGGCGGCAGGAAGAAAAAAGAAGAGAAACGGCGGCGGCCGACCGGTATTTATAGGCCAAAGGTGACGCACGGACGGGCGACACGACGACGACAAAGTTTCAGGTGTCCGGGGTGAGTTGGCGGCCGAGATATGCGCGGCGGTGGACGGCGGCGCGGCTTGAGAAGCCGGCGATGGCGGCCGACGATAGGTTTTGGTGCTGTTTGAGAAAATTACAGAATTGCCATTCATTTCAAAATATAAATTACTTCAAAATTTATATAAGAACTTGAAAATCTCCAAAAATATCATTTGCATAACTTTTCAAGAGCTACACTTTTCCTTTAACTAGTATCCTCAAATTCTATCTAGATTTTGAAATTTGAATTCAAATTCAAAAAGGGGATAAAACCCTAGAAACAAACATTTGAAATTACTTTTGATTTTTCAATGAAACTTGAAAATTTTCAAAACTATGAAATGTTTAACTTTCCAAGCCAAACCTTTTTCATATACAAAATTTTCTAAAATTATGCATAATTTTTGAATTATGGTTTTAAAATCAAAAGGAGACAAATGCTGAAAAAATGTATTTTCAAATTCATTTGAAATTTCTTTTGAAAACTTGAAAACTTTATATACCAATTTTGTAGCTCTTATCAAGATCTACAAACTATGTTTTTAGAGTATCTCCAAATCTTTATGGATTTTGAATCATAGGAAAGGGGGTAAAACTAGGTTTTGGAATAAAGGGTTTTTGAAATTGAATTCAAACTCGATTTGGTTTCTAACTTAATTTGTTGGTCATTAGTGATCACAAACATCATCCAAGGATATTTTTAGGTCATTGACCCAATGACATCTTTGGTTGACCAAATTGACTTTCGAAAAACACTTTATAGCTTTCTAATTTGAATTTAAATTTGAATTGCAAGGCTTGGGAATAAGCTTTGAAACCCAAATTCAACTTCAAATATGGAAACAAATTTTTAAGGGTTGAACTTAGGTTTATACACTATGCTTGACACTAGTGTAAACACGGTTTACACCTCAAGTACATAGAATATAAACCAAGTATTTGCGATGACATTCAAAAGTAGGGTTTTATTATTTCATGTGACAAAACATTCTAGAAACACAATCAACCTATAAAATGTAAACTTGTTTTAGTTAATGCACATTAAGGTTGGCTTAAATATGAATACTTTGCAATGCATATGATGACATGGCATATTTTAGTTAATATAACACCAGAGGTGTTACATCGCCTGGGCTTACCGATCGCCTCTCATGATGGGCTGTCCATGTTGGTCGCGAATGGTGATCTTATCCGCAGCCATGGTGTTTTCCCTGCCACAGAAGTCTTGATCCATGAGGAACCTTTCTCCATCGACTGTGTCGCAATTGATCTGGGTGGCTTCGACTTGGTTCTCGGTGTACAGTGGCTGCACACTTTGGGCCTATCGTTTGGGACTTCAAAGCCCTTTCCATGGCCTTCTCGTACCGAGGACATGCTCACATATGGACTGGCATGGGCAGCAAGGCGCTGGCTGCCCGTGCTCTCACTCATTCCCGCGTTTTATTGGAGGAGCTGCTAGCCGCGTGGGCTGCCTCCTTGTCGGTGCCATGATCACCACATTCACCTCGTGCCTGGTTCTCCACCGGTGGCTATGCGACCCTACAGATATCCACACCTTTTTCCTCTTCAGTGCTCCTGGTGTGCAAGCAGGACAACACTTGGCGCTTTTGTGTTGACTACCATGCGCTCAACGACTGCACCATCAAAGACAAGTTTCCTATTCCAGTTGATGATGCGCTTCTTGACAAGCTCAAAGGTGCCCGCTTCTTCACCAAGATTGATCTCCGCAGCAGGTATCATCAAGTGCGTATGCACCCGGAGGACATCGCCAAGACTGCTTTCATAACACATCGCGGCCACTTCGAGTTCTTGGTATACATTCGGCCTCACCAATGCGCCCGCCACATTTCAGGCCCTCATGAATGATGTGTTGAAGCCCTTCCTCCGGCTTTTCGTACCTATTTTATTTGATGATATACTAATCTTCAGTCCCACATGGGCTGAACATTTACAACATGTACGAACTGTGCTGCAGCCTGCAGCAACTTCGTGATCACTACCTCTTCGCCAAGCGCTCAAAGTGTTTCTTCAGAGAACCTTCGGTCGCGTAACTTTGCCATATCATATCGTATGATGGGGTCTCCATGGACAGCGACAAAGTAGCTGCGGTGGAGGCTTGGCCACGTCCCCGTTCAGCGCAGACCCTTCGTGGATTTTTGGGGCTTACCGGCTACTACCGCAAGTTCATCGCGGGTTATGGTGGTGGCTGCGCCATTGACGGCTCTCCTCAAGAAGGAGGCCTTCTCCTGGGCGGATGAGGCTGCCTTTCTTCAGCTCAAGGCAGCGCTGGTGTCTGCTCCGCTGCTTCAACTTCCTGATTTCAGCAAGCATTTCATTGTTGATTGTGATGCTTCCGGAACTGGATTTGGTGTAGTGCTTCATCAGGGCGACGGTGCAGTGGCTTACTTCAGTAGAGCAGTGGCAACTCATCATGCCAAGCTACCAGCATATGAGAGGGAGCTCATCGGCTTGGTCAAAGCTGTACGTCATTGGCGGCCTTATTTGTGGGGCCATTCTTTCACCGTTCGTACAGATCATTGAAGTCTCAAGTACATCCTCGATCAGCACCTTACAACAATTCCGCAGCATACATGGGTGACCAAACTCTTTGGTTATCACCTCACGGTTGAACATCGTCCGGGCAAGCAGAATACAGTGGCAGATGCTTTGTCCCGTCGCAATTCAGACATACCTGCTGTTCTTGCAATTTCAGCTCCATCATTTGCACTTTATAATGACATAAGGGTGGAGCACTTGCACAATCCATAGGCCCAGGAGCTGCGAGCACAGCTAGCTGCTGGAGCAGCACCTGATGGATGGGCTTTGGTGGATGATATGCTGCTGTACAGGGGGCGCCTTTTTGTTCCAGACACTTCAGCGCTATGGCCACATCTCCTACAGGAGGCGCATGGCAGTCATGAGGGAGCGCAACAGACTCTTCACCGGTTCCGGGCATCTTTCTTCGATTCTCATGCACATCGCTTGGTCTATGATTATGTCCGTGGCTGTGTGGTCTGTCAACGGAACAAGACCGAGCATTTACATCCGGCTGGGTTGCTGTGCCTTTGCCTATTTCGGAGCATGTGTGGAGTGACATCGCCATGGATTTTGTTGAGGGGTTTCCAAAGGTTGGCGGGAAGTCAGTGGTCTTACTGTGGTGGATCGGTTTTCCAAGATGGCACATTTCATCGCCTTGAGCCATCCTTACTCAGCTAGCTCCATCGCTTGAGCCTTCTTCGACAACATAGTACGGCTCCATGGGTTTCCATGTTCTATTGTGAGTGATCGGGACACCGTCTTCACCAGTACCTTTTGGGAGGAGCTCTTCAAGCTTGCTGGTGTGACCTTGCTGCGCAGTTCCGCATTTCACCCACAAATGGATGGGCAGTCTGAGGTCACTAACCGCATCATAGTTATGTACCTGTGCTGCTTAGCAAGTGATAGGCCTCGTTCATGGCTGCCGTGGCTTTCTTGGGCTGAGTTCTGCTATAATACTTCATACCAGACTGCTCTTCGAGCTACACCATTTGAGGTGGTGTATGGCCGGTCTCCACGGTCACTGGCCTCCTATCTTCCTGGGACAGCTCGTGTAGCTGCTGTTGATCGTCAGCTTCGTGACCGCGACGAGTTTCTGTTGGAGATCCGTGATCGTTTGGTGTTGGCTTAGGACACTATGCGAGAGATACATGATAAGAAGCGCAGATTTGTGGATTTTTCTGTAGGTGACTGGGTTCTGCTCCGCCTTCATCACCGCACAGCTGCTGGTATTACTCCAGCGGCTTTCTCCAAACTGGGGCCTCGGTTTTTTGGGCCTTATCAGATTGTTGAGCATTTGGGCGCTGTGGCTTATGGTCTGCGTCTTCCGTCAAAGGATTCATGATGTCTTCCATGTGGCACTGTTGAAGAAGTATGAAAGGGATCCTCTAGGTGTCATTGTGTTCCTCTTCCGGCCACACTCCATGGCCATGTCATTCCTTCTCCTGCAGCAGTTGTGTGTACTCGCTTGAACCGTGGTCGCTGGCAGGTCCTTGTCCATTGGGGGAAGACATGGATGACTTTAACGAGCGCTATCCAGCATTCCAGCTCGCGGAAGAGCTGTTTGTTGGGGAGGAGGGAAGTGTAATAGACGCCTTTGTTGGGCGTCAGTATAAGCGCCGGCCCAGGCCCAGCCGTGGCTAGATTCTTGGCTGGTTAAGTTAGGAGAGGAAGGAAAGAGATTTAGGTGTCCTATTCTGTTATGCTAACTAGGAGTCGTAGGAATTCTAATCTGTTATGGTAACTAGGAGTAGTATTATGGTTTGTTAGGGGTGCACCTATTCTATATAGGGACATCTAGAGATTGTAATCAGATTATCGAGGAAAGAATAAACCTCCCTGTGTATCGGGTGGGGTTTTACCCTTCGACAGTGGCGTCCGGCGTTTTAGCCGTCGACACCGGAGTAGCTCCTACCGCCGCTCCACTCTCCTCTACACTCACCTCACCGCCGGCGCCGTAACATGCACCCACCCCCAGTGGTGACTTTATCTCCATTCATCATAACCCTAGCGCTGCTCACCTCTCAGTGCAGCAGCTAGACGCCACGAATTATGACAGTGCCATCAAAGCAACTTGCTAATACAACCATGCTAGGCACTCAGCCATCAGGACATGAAGGCACCACAAGTTCACAAGCTAGGAAGCCTAGGACTGGTAGGGATTGGCTCTTGATATTGGGGGTTTATATCACTTCAAGGTGTTTTCTTTTATATAAAAATAAAACACATGCATGTGTGAATTCTGCTTGAGATGACTATAATGACTAACTGACAGCAAGTGAGCAGATTCCTCTTTCTTTCGTTGTAACCTTCATGTTCAATTGTTTTTGTGTAGATCTCTCTCTTGTTTCTTCCTGTGCTACAAAGGGAGATGCAATGCATATTTCAATGAGAACTGAACAACCAAATTGAAGAACCGAAACTGATTTGTATGGTTTCTTTACTCTCTGCAGAAACTTCGGTATGCATCTTTTACAAACTGAAACTTCTGTTCACCTAAATAACTGGCCCTTTTTGAGATAGAACCCAAATTTATATTGATTGCTTATTAATCAATCCACATGCTAAAACCATAACCTGTCTTTGTCTACCATAATTACTATTACTAATATTTTTCTATTTTTTTACCCTCTTTATTGATAGATCATGTTAGATTTTATTTTAGGCCCTGTTTGGCAGAGCTCTGGCTCTTGAAAATCGAGGTGATAGGAAATCTTGGATCTAGAGCTGCAGACATGTAAAGTGCATTTCACATGACTCATTCGGCTTATGTTTTAGATTAAATAAAAATCTTTAAACCACTTTAATTTAATCTAAAAACTACAGATCCATCATAGATCTGGGAGCTAGAGTTGTGCCAAATGGGCCCTTATACAGCACCAATTTTCTTGGAATTCAAAGGCTTTGTTGCCATTCCTCATTTTCTTACATAAAAGTGCATTAGTAGATCCATTTTGATAAATATTCCAGTGAGTTCACTCGCATTTGTTCATAATAATGTTCAAATACGTGTATCAGAGGCTTTGTCAATGCCAAAAAAATATTAACAAAAAAGGAGGGAGTAACAGCATGAAATATGAAACCACTGGATGCAAATATATAAATGCATGACAATGCATGTGTATAAGAAAGAACTACATCAACAATGCTATCATTTTGGTGAATAGAACAGGCACTGAGGTGGCGTTAACTAGTTCATGGATCATTGCTATGTTTGAAATTATTGCACCTTTTTAAGTACAGTGCGGATTGCAGTTAGTAACAGAGGATCATTAGAGGATCTCATATCTTTGCCAGTCTTCTTCTTATTCAATCTCTTTATGTAACAAAATTACAAAAATAATGGTGTGAAGGAGCCTTTTCTACCACCACATCATTTAATCATTACCTGTGAAACAGGCACACTCCAACCTTTTTCAAGGGACCAATCAAGGGCCGGCCTCAGATCCTTACAATCAGCATCATAGTACCCACCTTCACCAATTGGCTCTTCATGCAAAGCTATCTGCAGACAAAGGCCATGTAAAAATAGCTCATTGTATCTTTCTTGAAATACATGACTCTGACTAAAACATAATCACCAAACGACAATGCATTTAATCACCAAAATATACCACTCACTATGATATTGATAAGTGGCACCCAATCTCAAATATTAGTGGAACACTCGGTTGTAGTTTTTAGAAGTTGGCTTCAACTTTTATGAATGGGTTTTTTATTAAGAAATGATTGAAACATAGGATTAAGCATATGTTAGCTGACTGAAAGGATAAAAGTTTTCCAGTTGTTAAAAACTTATCAATATCACAACTAAAGCATAACAGCTTGCATAATCATTGTTTGCTAATTACTCCTTCCTACCTTTCTCACACGGTTCCATATGCCACAAATGTGATAGCAAGTGCACATGTAACGAACATGCACATGAACAACACAACAGTGCAAAATATTGTGAAAACAAAACTGACAGTGCAGCATGATTATGCTTAATTGATATTCTCAGAAACAATTTCCACAGGAGTGCAAATAAGAAAACAATGGACAGAAATCAATTATGTGAAAGCAGCAGGGCATTGCTATTAACCATTTGAACTGTTAAGTATTACCTTTACTTTGTTATCACCAAGTAACTCAGTAATTTTCCCAGTCCAGTAACAATTAGTATACCACCAATCGATCAAGTCACCTACTTTCCATGGACCACTCACAATTGCCACAGCATCTGTCTTTGGGAGTTGGTTAGGTTTTTCATTCTCCCAATAGCACTGTGGAAAGGTAGGGCGTATCATGATGATCCTGCTCGGATTTGATTTCCTCCTGTGGCTACCTGGGGGAATTTTGTATAGCCGAGTCCATGTCTTCTCTGACAAAGGAAAAAGGAACATGTAAGACGTGAAAACTGCCGTGGATCACCGGAGAACTCTAATCCGAGCACTCAAGAAACCGAAAAACAACTGAAGAACTCAGGATTTTGGTGCTACTAAACTTAGCAGTGTTTTCTGTGTATGACTGTATATTGCTGAGAATATATATATAAGTGATTACATAAAATGGAAACAACTCCATACACCACTCACCTATGAGTCCAACTCCACTAAACCAACTACCCACGTGATCTCTGATCAAGTCCATGCTAACACCGAACGAAACAGTTAACAACAAACTAACTTAACAACCCTAAGCTAGCAGACAAGGAGCTGGAGTACCTCGACAAAAACTACAGTGGACAGCCTAAACTTGCTTTCGGACAAGGGTACAGCCGAACAGGACAAAACAGTATACTGAACCTGTGCTTTGACTTCTACTTTTTTATTCGATTAGATGCAAATACAACAGCCACTGTTAAATACTGAACTTGCATGGTATATAAGATCATCACATTGAAATAATAAAAAGAAATTACCCAAAAATTAAAATTTGCAATATTTGTGTGCCCATGGGCACTTCCCAATAAGTGAAAAATCATTTACAAATACATGATACACTATTCAAATTTTCCAAAATTTGAAGCACCGGAACTCATGTGTATTTGGGGCAGCCAAACCTTGGCTCTCCTTCAGACAGTTGTTGAGAGCACCATATGGTGCTGGGCTGGTGCTTCCAAGCTCCAGGCCCTCCTCAATGGGTCACCAATTTCATAGTTCTTTAGGCTTTTGGGTGGTCTTTCGTCAGGCCTTTTTTTGTGTGGCAAGTCTTTTTTCTAGTGGGGGATGTTTGGTTGTGGGTGCTTTTTGTGTTTGGGGCTTTCTTCTTGATTCTTTATACTTGTGTTTTTTCCTATCTTAATGAAATGATACGCAGCTCTCTTGCATTGTTCGAGGAAAAAAATGTTCTTAATCGCAATGGGTGGACCTCGATTTAAAATACAATTTAGCTGAAGGCCTAAAACAAAAGAAGGAAAAATTGTGCATTCAAGATAATGGTACATCTTTTTTATATAAATCAAGCTAAAGACCTGACACAAACAAATAGATACCTAGATCAAGGTAGCCCAGCAAATGACAGATTTGGAAGTCATAAGAATCTAACAATCATATATTAGTAGATGCTCAGAATAAATAAGCTGTCCAAGGCAGAAAAAAATACTTACTTTCATCTGGAAAGTCAAGATACTCCAAAAGACACTCCAGGTGACCTTGCCTTACACACATAAGGTTATCTGAAAGGAAAGAGGCCAATAATATTAACATGACAGAGAAGTCCATGTTAGAAGCTACTAACTCGAACTATCCAAGTATCCAGTCTCACAATTAGATCAAACTGTGACATGTTAATACCCCAAACAATCAAAACCTACATTTTAAAATTTCATCTCATTGCCTACATTGAGTAAAATAAAGTGGCAGTCCCTAAACATGTCACATTGTATCACTTAGATATATGCATTCTGGAAACTTAGTATATGCTCCTCAATATGAGTGCATGAGCACACATGGTTTCCCAGATTACAAGTTGTACCTTACTGCGGAACCATGCACCCCTGTAACCGAGAGAGAAGGACCTTGACTCGGTTGTGTCTCCAACTTTAAAAGGCAGCATAAGATCCATTGTCAACCGCCCAACCTATAAGCATATAAAGTTTACCAACAGAACAAAATTTTAGTACAATCACAGGGTAAAACTACATCAACCAAGATACAAAAATAACTATAAAATTACAGAATATAATGAAAGAAAACATGAGCAACAGCTAAAATCCAGATTGGCTTGTTCCTAGCCTGGCACAAAACAAATTATAGACTTGGACAAAGAAAAGTCCCAGTTTTATGTTAAAAAAAAGTGTAATTACGAACAAACAAGTTGGTGGTATCTTATAGCTTATACTTTACATTTAGCATTTATGTTAAGGGGACGTTTGGATCCCCATAATTGAATTCATGTAATGAACTATAGTTTTGGAAGAACAGCCCATTAAATAAAGCCTACAACTTTCCTTAGTTGGGTAGAAGAATCCATAGAATTTATTTCCCATCTCCCACCCTATAAATTTGAGATAGGGTTATACGTGAACTTTAAAAGGTTGTGGAATCTCAAATTCTAAGCCAAATAGCTTAATTTCTTAGGTACATTCGAATTCCTCCAAAATGAAGGGATCCAAATGGCCCTAAGTGTTTTACTGACCACTTAAGGTAGATTGAGGTGCCGTACTAAAGTTACAGCCAGCCAAACCGTGTTGGGGAGACGCTACTAGTTTCCATCCGGATCCATTGCTCCGCGCCTCCCCCGCCACCGTGAAAAATCCTGGCGCGTGATCGTCGTAGAGGAGGAAGGGGGAGAAACTAACTTGTATTCTTTGCTTCAATGGAATGAACACCGCCAGCAACTGGCGAAGCAGCAAAGCTGCAGACAGCGGTGGTGGAGCTGCAGCTGGGCGGTGGCGCGGCTCTAGCAAGAGATGGGCGGTGGCGCGACGCAGGAACCCGGCGGCGGCGCGTGTTCCTCTGCTGTACACAACTGAGCTGGTTTGAGACCTACTACAGTTGGCACATAGGCCTTAGCCCACAAGTTTAAAAAAATGGACATTAGCCCACGAGAAATTTCAGTTTATGACCCGATATTCACACGCCCCGCAGAATATGACCCGGAATTCGTCGACCTTTTGAAATATGACTCAGGTCGTGCGAATTGTTTTGAAATATGACCATACGAAGGATTTATCTCATTTTATAGTTTCAACCTGCCTAATTCACCATTAATGACACGGGAAAGACTCAGACTACCCCTCCACGACCAACAGCTCGAAGTTGACGTGGCCACGAACTCCACGCCGGATGGGAGCGCCTCGGCCGCGAGCTTTGTGCGCCGCCCAAGTCCCAATTCGTGAGTTTCGCGCACCATCCATGTCACGAGCTCCGCATCAACCGCGTGCTCCGTGCGTTGTCTAAGCCACGAGCTCTGCGCTAGCCATGCTAGCGACGTGCGCCGCACCGCCGGCCGCCCGCCGCGTGCTGCTGCTGCTTGGCGATGTGCTAGTTGCTGCTGCTCGCCGTGGACGGCGATCGATGCTGCTCAACAAGGAGAGATGAGAAGAGGAGGAAGAAGATGATGACATATGGGGCCCGCGTGCCGGTGGCAGTAGATAGAGACTGCAGTGAAGTACATGTATTTGTGTACACCTGAGCGTGGCCTGGGTGGAGCTCCTGTGCGGCCATGGCGCGAGGACGGGCGAGGGCGGCGAGAGCGGCGGCGTGACCTCGATGCCCACCATGGCCAGCCCTACCGCCATGACGACGAGGCCATGGCCGGAGCCCACGGTGGCGCTGGCGAGGTGCAGCCGTGGAGGCAAAGGTGCATCTCGTGATGGAGGGGGTCCTCGGTAGGACAGGAGCTCAGGGCGCGCCCCGTGGCGGCGTGGGAGGAGGTGTGGACGGCCATGGCGGACGCACGCGAGTGGCTTTCGCCCACCACGGTGGGGGAGGACGAGGTGGAGGAGACGAGCATGGTGCGTGGCCTGGAACCTTCCGGTGCCCGGCGTGGTTGGTAGTCTGCACTCTGCAGGAGAAGGCTCCAGCGGTGGCACTGCCTGGTTGCAAGTCGCGGCGCCCGTCGTCTGACTAATGCGAGTTGGGTACAAGCGAACAAGGAAGAAGAGATTAGGAGGGGCAGTTCGGTCTTTTTTTCGTGTCCTTAACACTAATATGACCGATTGGAAATATAAAACGGGATAAATCCTTCGTATGGTCATATTTCAAAGCAATTCGCACGATGTTGACGGTGGATATACCATGAAATTACCCACTCAAAACACCGTCAACATGCCTCGGTTCCAAGGAAGAATAGCATAACATGAGCATATTTTATCAATAACTAGTTCCACTTGTACTCTTAGCTTGTGCTTTCAGGAGACAACAAAAAGCGCCTTGGTGGGACCCAATGAGGGGTTGGCCGACCCCCACCTTGAGCTCATTTTCGAGCATGATCCATGACAAGGTCCCAGGAGTCCAATTCAGCCATCAGATCTACTTGTGTTTGCATCCAACGGCACAAGCTCATTGCACATGGATTGATGGCCCCACAAGGAAGCGAGCAACGTAACAAATATTTGGAATACCACCGAGCCACTTCACATGACTGGTGGGGACACCTCTAGAAGGCCCAACCAGGCCCACCTCCCAATGTGGGGGTCGACCGACCCCCATGTTGTGGGACCCGAAGTGCTACTTTATCCCACCAACTTAAGCAACCTTCTAGAAGACTGAGGCCAAGCCCACCTGTCATTGAGGGGGTCGGCCAACCCCCACCTTGTGGGCCCCAAAGTCGGTTGGCCTCCCACCGACCTCCTGCATGCCGCCATGAAGCTGGTTTGATCAGGAACGTCCATCTATGTCGGTTGCAAGGTTGGTTCATCTAAGGGTGTAGAGAGGAGGAGCACACGGATCACTGACGTGGCACCCCCTCTCCTTTCCCTATATAAGGAGGCTACCACCACCCTTGGAAAGCATCACTCATCACAAATGTGAAGATCCAAGATCCAAAGTATAGCTCTTGTATCTTTCTCTTTTTTTTAAGATTTTCCTTTTAATAATATATTTATTCTTGCTCTACTTTACTTAGTATTTACTTAGTGCAAGTTTATAGTCTTTATAGTCTTGTTGTGTGCTTGTCTTAGTAGTTTAGTTGTCTTAGTTAGATTGGTTTCATGTAACCAACTCTTGTGTGGGTATCAACATCCTATCTTGCATAGGAGCTCTAGTTATCTGCGCGTTAGCTAGAGTTGTAAGAGTAAGTGTGAGCGTGGTGCTCAGACTTAGTCTTACCTTTGATTGCCGCTGGTCCGCATGGACAGTTTGTGAGCGCACTCCCGAGAGGTGACAGGTCTCGGGCGGCATTAGGCTTTCTCACCATGTTCAGGCTAGTTCTTAAAATGCTGGGCGCCCATAAGAGAGTAGCCGCTTAAGTAGGGGTTCTGTCTCCTGCTTTCTCGCCTACCCCCACCACACATGTAGTAAGGCACCAGTCTAGTTGAGTCATCTATCTGTTAGGATTAAGTACATAGAAGTAAAGTAGGATACATAGGAGTCCTTTACTCGCTTCGTTGTCCTCCCACGGTCCCACCTAGCTAGCTCCCTACCAGTTATCAGTAGAGTAGGATTGTTGTGATCATTTACCTATCCTTCCATTTTATTCACTTACCCCCCTACACACTAGTGGTACTAGGTTGTAGTAGACACAAGGATCTCTTACCCCTTTTATTAAATATTCCTAGCTGCATCTTTCCCTTAGGAAAATATAAATTATGATACCTTAGAATACTCCTGGGTGAAGTGCTACAACGGTATATTCTGTGTGCTTACAGAATCATCCAATGGTTATAGAATTGCCCACCTCAGGCATCTCTGGCTCCGTCACCTACCTTTAGTGGTTGCGCTAAGATTTGCCAACAAGCATTTCTGGCGCCGTTGCCGGGGAAAGCATCAGCCTAGAAATTTTAATAAAAGTGAATCCATAGTCTACTAACAATTTAGTTATCAATTAGTTGTAGAGGGGATTATCCCCCTGCCTTTGTTTCTCTTTATCATGAAGCCAGGCAGTGTGAGTGAATTCTAATTCAAAGGCAACCACACTATTGAATTCACTCAAGGAAGGAGGTTCAGCACCAAGCATTACGGAAGCTATGGCCACCTAAAAGACCATATCTGAGTACTTTGTGCCGTTGGCCGACTATGTCACCACGGGTCCGCAGCTTAACTTGGGGGATGCGACTTTTGAGCTCAAGCCTGCACTCATCAATATGGTGCAACCCAACACCACCGCATGAGCTATCGAAGCCGATCCATGGTTCGAGGTGCGTGGAGGAGAAGATCATTCAGGAAACAATTATCTCGAAACGAAGGAGGAAGTGAGCTTCATCAACAACAACAACAATGGGTACCATCCCTAACAGCAACAACAAGGATGAAACTCGCTCCCCTTCTACCAAGGAAACCAAGGTAACAGTTACAGTAATAATTTCAATAATTCTTATGGTAACCAACCTTCTTTAAGAAATCTTGTCTTAGGCCAAACTAAAATCTATGATAGCATTAAAATGATGGCTAATGATAAGATTCTTGAAAGTTTATGTAAGAAAATGGATAGCTTTACAACTGCTATGAAAAATTAATTGAGCTTTAATAAAATGCTAGAAACACAATTAGCTCAGCTAGCAGCAGCTGTCCCATCCTTCGAGCAAGGTAAGATCCCAGGGAAACCTGAGAACCCAATTGAAGGTGTTAAATTGGTAACCACAAAGTTTGGTAAGCCTCCGGTACGCTCCAATTGGAGCTATCTTCTTGATCCTCCATTCATCACCAAGAAGGAAGATCAAGGCCTACCGGCCATCACCTGTGAGATTGGACCACAGATCTTCCACAACGTCTTCTGCGACTCAGGTGTCAACATCATGGCTAAGGTAACTTATGATAACCTGTTAGGGGGGCCTCTGCACCCTACATTTATTTGTTTGCAGATGGCGGATCAGACAATTCGGTTCCCTGAGGGACTGGCAAGGGACATATTAATCAAGGTTCAAGATGAGTACGTCTCTGTCGACTTCATCATATTGGACATGGGGTCCAATAATGAAGTCCCCGTCATCCTGGGAAGGCCATTTCTCAACACGGTCAATGCTATCATCTACGTGGGATCCGGCCAAATTCATTTCCAATTCCCAGGAAAGAAGGTAAATGTCCATTCAATGGTTATATAGCTAACATGCAGGTGAAGGACGAAGAACCAAAGTACAAGCCTCGCTACTACCCACGCCGAAGAACCACAAGAAAGTTGAGTCGGCCAAAAAGGCCGAAGTAAAGAAGGAACAACCTGTTGAAACACAAGGCAAAGTTAAGCAATATGGCGGGAGAAAGAGGTGGCGGGAGAAAGAGGTGAATCATGGTCCCCATCTCCGGGACCAATCGAAGCACCCAAAGAATGAACAAGACGGAGAGGTCTTACTCTACGGACCTAAAACATGGAGCCCTTGCTGGTAAGGTAAATCAGTATTTATCCCATATTTATTTTTTTGCATTTTAATTCTTGCATTTCAAATTGTTGCATCCTTAGTTTTAGTTTTGCATATTTTATATTAACAAAATATTTAGTTATAAAGAATAAAATCTTGAGAATAACCTGCAACACACTCTTGAGTTATGGGTCACCCCATGGGGGGATCGGCCGACCCCACCAGTGGGCCCACACCCACTCATTTCACTTTGGCTCGAGGCACTGGTTTGAGATCAGCACTTGGCTGCTTTTGGGGTGTTCAAGTAGGGGTCGGCCGACCCCCACCTTGTCCCCTTTTGTAGTCTGCTCTCTCCCATATGTCATACCTAGGAATCCTATGCATGCCACTCCAGCCAAAGCCTGAAAAGAAATGGTCCCTTGCTTTATTACTTTAAGCATGAGATGCTCTTTTTCATGTTGAATACTTTAGGGACCATACCACCAGCTCAAAACCTGCAAAGTGGTCACCTAGAAATGCTTTAGTGTCCCCATGGTCCATGGGAACCTCTTTAGACATATCTCCACTTTTGCCATTCATCTTTTCTCTTTCACAAAGCACTAGGCAAGGGAATCTCTGAAAAGCACTTTACTTTTGGTCCACACTTAGCCTTTACACTACCAGACACTTGGATGACACACTGTTTAAGGTGCTGGGAGGCTTGGGATGGGGGTCGGCCGACCCCCACTTTGGACACTTTCTGAAAAGTTTCTATAGCATGTTGCTAGATTCCCTGCCAGGATTCAAATTTGAATTTGAAGTGCTTCATGGGGGGTCGGACGACGCCCATATGTGGGGTCCACTACTTGCCCTTCTCCCCCTATAAATACCCTGGCATTGTGATCTCAACTCCACACCAAAAACCAGTAGAATCATCTCAAGCTCACAATCTCTCTTCTTCTCTTCTTTGTTGCAAGTTCTTCCTCAAGATATTTTAGTAGTAGCCTTCATAATTAAAATCCAAAAAATATTTATCTTTTGCATAGTAGTGTAGCAGTAGGAAAGCTTGGTTGTCTCAATTGTGCAGCTAGATGAAGAAAGCACTCCTCTCCTGGCTCAAGATGTCCAAGGGGGGTGAGAGCTCTGCTCAGGGCTCCCACTACTCTGATGAAGGAACCCATGGGAGAAGGGATGAGGAAGAGAGTACCATCCAATGGTAATCTATGAGCCCCCGCAGAGAGCGGTTGCGCCTGAGAGCAACCTCGAGCTAAACCATGAAGAACTACAAAGGTACAACATCCTCCAAGGAAGCAACTTCAACCACACGGGCATCATCGACCCGATCCTTTTAGACCGCACAGGTATGAGTGCAGAATTTAATACTGTCTTTAGTGCAATTTGTTGGGAAGGATTTTGGCAACCTCATGAATTGGGTATAAAAGTACTTACTCAAGAATTTCTGTGCACCTTAAAATTAACAAATGATGGGGTAGCCTTTCGCATGTGTAGGAAAGAGTATAATTTATCTTGGAGCCTTCTAAACACCTCTTTGGGATGTGATCCTGATTGTGAACTTGATTTAGACATTGCCATTGACGGGTTTAACAAAGCTAAATTTTGGAAAACAATTTCCAGCTCCAATGATTGCTCTCGTCTTACAGCCTCTAAAATCCATAATCCAACTCTGCACTCTTCATTATTGGATGGTTGTGACTCTTTTTCCAGACACTAGAGGTAATGTCTTAAGTGATGATGAACTTAAACTGCTTTATTCCATGGCACACAAGATTAAGGTCTCTCATGTTAAATTGCTAGTGAACTTTTGGCTTAGTTGCTTTAAAAATGAAAACTATGTCTACTACACATCGTTCATTACTCGTATAGCCAATACTTGGGGTGCAACAGAGTCACATGCCTTTGAGTACATTACCTCTACTAGGGATGTTTTAGATGAGAATGCCTTTATTAATTCTAATGTACTCAAGAGGGGTACAAGAGGTGGACTTAGAATGATATATTCAAGCCATACAGTCGAAGTTTATCTCCCTTGTGAGAAACCTCGGTTGTATAGGCTTCGTACACTAACCATCAAATTGGATCGAGAGGCAAGAAGCTAAAATGTTGCAGAGATGGACAGGATGACAAGAGGCATGTCATGAGCTACACAAATGGATCAGGTAGGACCCTCACGCCCTGCAGAAGCAGAAGTTGAAGAAGGTGAGGAGGCAAGCTCCATGGACATTTTAGAGTCCATGGGAAGGCCTCCACATCCACAGGACACTCCTCGCCCAAGACGAAGGGAGGGGCGCCCCCAAAAGACAAATATGGATGACCTCATCAACAACATGGACACAATGCGCATCGAACAAGAGGCAACATAGCAATTGGCGCAACAAAATGCCCAAATGCTGCAGGCAATGCAGAGGAAGAAGCATGACGTTGGAACGAATGGTTCCAATACTATCCGCCACCACAGTGAGCAAAAGCCAAGCTTGGGGGAGATTCTCTCCCCCACTAAGGTAAGTATTCTATCTTTGCATTTGCATTTTAGTTATTTACTTTATTGCATATAAAAAATGAAAAATTTAAAAATAATAATAATAATAATTATTATTATTATTATTTATTCCCTTTAGCGCCTATGCTTCATATATGCTCTTTCTCCTTATGTAAATGATGACTAGTTGCATTGTCAATGTTTCTCTAGTGTCTAGTTTACAACTTAGTACTTCTCTAAGTATGGATCACTTAGCTCTCTTAAACCATCATGAATCTAAAACTTTGTGGGTTGCGAGTGCTAGAACTAAGTCTAAGTTGTTGTAGGATATGAGATAGCAAGACAAGAGCTAGTATAATATTATTATAAGCATGATTGATTACTGAAGAATTTATTCTTAAAATGATCAAAATCTTAATTGTTCCTCAATGGTGATAAATTCCTACCACAGCCATATAAGCTCTACATGTTTACAAACCTTCTACATAGGCTATTTACTTTGTGTTGAGTGTTGTCAAATCTTTGTGATCTTTGTTAAGAGACCTTTCATACTCCTAAGATCAAGATCACACACACGCCACATGCATTTATGTTGCTTCTATACTGGAAGTATGCAAACACATGCATTCCATTTCCACCAAAATAGGTTGCTCCATGCTCTAAGTGTTAGATTATCTCTTAAAATATGGTTTAGTAGATGAGACAAAAGAAAAAGGGCTAGGCAAAATAAGTATTGATATATAGATGGACACATGAAAAGTCCATGCAAAAAAAGAGAGAAAATGCTAGCCCTGTCTCAATAGAAAAGTAGAGAGAGATCTTATCTAATAAAGGAGCAACCTAGTCCACCATACATATCGCACACTTGCACATCTTGATCTAGTGGTATGACACTTCTCTTCAAGGATCCGAGCTTTGACTCCGCAACAAACCAAAGTAAGTATGCTATCTCCTTGTTATCCCTACCTTGAGCTCCATATAAGCCTGTTTAGAAAAAGGATAGATTAGGAAGGCAATTCTTATCATATGCCTTGGTGAGGAATCATACACCCTTTGAGAGACAAGAGAGAACCATATGAGGAACATTAAGTTTTCTTTTGAAAAACATTGCAAAACCTCCGGTATGAAACTTGCTAGGAATAAGAGAGTTAGTACTCAAGTCAAACTATTCTGTCTTTCAACTGCCCAAGATAAAGGAAAGGCCATAAGCCCCACAGAGGACTAAGGTAATATGGGTGAGTTTTTATAGCTAATTTTTCCATTCAAGGAGAAGAACTTTGTTGTGCACATGGTACTATCAAAATTAGGGCATAGTAACAATACCTGATCCACCGAGGCTAAGTTTGATTATTTGCTCGGGACGAGCAAAGGTTAAGCTTGGGGGATCTTGTTGACAGTGGATATACCATGAAATTACCCACTCAAAACACGTCAACATGCCTCAGTTCCAAGGAAGAATAGCATAACATGAGCATATTTTATCAATAACATGTTCCACTTGTACTCTTAGCTTGTGATTTCAGGAGACAACAAAAAGCACCTTGGTGGGACACAATGAGGGGGCCGGTTGACCCCCACCTTGAGCTCATTTTTGTGCATGATCCATTACAAGGTCCCAGGAGTCCAATTCAGCCATCAGATCTACTTGTGTTTGCATCCAACAGCACAAGCCATTGCACATGGATTGATGGCCCCACAAGGAAGCAAGCAACGTAACAAATATTTGGAATATCACCGTGCCGCTTCACATGACAGGTGGGGACACCTTCTAGAAGGCCTAGCCAGACCCACCTCCCAACGTGGGGGTCAGCCGACCCCCATGTTGTGGGACCGGAAGTGCTACTTTATCCTACTGACTTAAGAAACCTTCTGGAAGAACGAGGCCAGGCCCACCTGTCATTGAGGTGGTCTGATGAGGACATCACTCCATTGGATGCACAAGATGATCCTCCGCTAGACATTCAAGGTCCAATCACAAGAGCTCGCGCACGATAATTAAATTTACAGGTGAGCTCGTTCTTAAGGAAGTCTTTTTATGATTTTGAGAATAGATTGCTACCTAATGATTATATTGTACTTAGGAATCATGGAGAGGACCAAGGGATGCATAAGGGATGGCTTTCAAGCATGGAGGACCAGCAAGGGCACCCAAGTCAAGGTGGAGACCCAAATCAAGTCGACTTCGAGCCTGTTTCGGAGTCCAAGACTAGTGTGGAGTAAAGCGGACGCCCAGGACGCATCCGGACTCTGTTTTTGATGATCCACCTATGGATGGAAATATAATTTCATAAGGAAGCCAATGGCGTTGGTTTGAGGTCAAAATTCCTTCGAAGTCATTGGGAAACATTGAAAGAAGTTAGCGTCTAGAATCTGTTCCGGTGCTGCGTCACCGTTTTTGGTCCGTTGGGCCGTGTATCATTGTTGAGCCCATTAGGGGGCGCGTCCAGGGGTGGCAACGACCCTTAGACCTCTATAACCAGCCACCACCTCTCTCGTTAGGTTTTGGGGGTTTTGCTTAGATTATTCTATTCACAACAGTTTCGCCGCGCCGTCGGTTTGTGAGACCCCAACTCATGAGATTAATCATTCATCTGCAATTGGTTGCATTCTTTCGTGTTCTTGCTCGTGTTCTTCGATTAGCAGGCAAAGGACTCAGCCTTCTTGGCGAGGTCGACTGTGCTTCGACGGTCGATAACCAGAGGAGATGTGGTGCTGTGATTGCGGGGTTCAGAGCCGAGTTATTCGGAAGTCGGATCGAATTGTGTCGCGATTCCACCAAATCGAGAGTTATTAGAACCTTTTAGAAGATCGGGAACCCTAGTTCACATCAAGTGGTATCAGAGCTTCAGGTACACCGTCAGGTTCGCCCTTACCCTAGTTTAGTTTATTTTCGCCTTTGTCCTATAATCCAAAAAAAGCCAAAAATAGTTTAGTCTAGGTTTTTCCCTTATCCCAGAACCATGTTTGGCCTTTGCATAGTTCTTGTCAGATTCCGTAGTGTTGAATTTGTGTCCTGGTTAGGGTCTTGTTGCTGGTTAGGTTGTGTTAGAGTCCAGTCGTGTGTTTTTCTCCATCATTTCCATTCAACGCTGTCCCCTTCCACCGTCCCAAACAACAAGTCGAATCCACCATATTACTCGACTTGCCCTGCTAGCCGCCTTGTGTCAATTCTCGCCGCCGCGCAAACCCTAGATAAATCGCCAGCCGCTCATTGTTGCTTGCATCGCAGCCCTCCTTGCATCATCAGTCGAATACCTACTGCTGTGATCGGTGTTGGAGTTTAGGGACGCTTCGTCCTAACTGCCGCCGCCGTGTTGTGCCTTTCGAGAAACATAACTTGAGATACCTTCGATAAAACAGGCATAACTTTTGGCTCGTTTATCAAAAAAAATTTAAAATTTTTACAGCAGCTTCTTGACTCCATTTGGAGCCGACCCAAACTAGTCTTCGGCCTGTTTGGTCCAGTTAGAATTGCCAAAAAAATCAGCAAAATAAAGAAAAAAATTGACAAGGTTCTTGCACGCTTTTCAGAGAACATGCTGACTTTCTGTAGACCACATTCCACCTCTGTTGTAGGTGAAAATTTTTGTGGTTGCATCTTTTGTCATACTTGTTCAGAGAAAAATTTAAAAAAATAGAGTAAAAAAAAGGTTTGTTTAGAGAAAAAAACAAAAAGGAGTTGCTTTTTCTGTGATTGCGTGTGCTACATTGTGCTTTGTGCTTCATTCATACTTGTCTCTCCATCATACTTGTGCTTCCATTGTCCTTGTTCACACACATTTGGTACTTGAAACACGTTAGGCCAGCAACGAGAACAAGTAATTGGGACTATAATTCAATATTACTTTCTATCTTTGAATTGTGTACCACTCACATATTTTTTGGCCAGCCTTCCTAAGCCCCACATATACTTCTGGACAGCAAAAGTTTTGACACCCGTAATCTCAGCGCTACGTCTTTCAGGTATCCGTGCCTTGCTGGTAAGAACCGGTCGAAACTTGTTAAGGTGTTGCCTTTTGCTCTAAATTTGAGAGGCACCACTCCACCTTTGTAGAGGATTATTAGGGATAACTTTCACCGTTTGCTGCTTGTGTTTTGTGTCTACAATGGCAGGTGATGAGGGAGAGAATTCACCCAAAGAGTTTTCAGAGTGTGTCAGTCAAGAGCAACTACAATCTGTTATAAACAATGCTCAGAAGGACTTGAACGAGACAGTTACCAAGGCTGTAACTGCTGCACTCATTGATCTCAAGATTGGCAACACCCTTGAGAGATTGGATAAACGATTGTCCACGCTGACCGATAGGGTAACTGCTTTAGAAGAACTACCACCACCTGAAGAAAATAATGATGGCAGCAATGCTGGTGATGAGGTATATGATGCTGATGGTAATGTTGATAGAGCAGCGACAAGAGAAAATAGATTACGTCATTGTCTTCGCACAAATACCACAGGTATGGGTGGCGCTCAACATTTCAACCGCCACCAAGGTAATCGTACTCATGCTCCCGATGATCCTTATGCTAAGGTTAAATTTACCATACCTTCTTTTTTGGGACATTATGATGCCGAGGAATACCTTGATTCGGAGATGACAGTAGAGCAAAAATTCTGTGCCCATCTTGTGCCTGAGCAACATCGCATTAGACAAGCCACTAGTGAATTTAAAGATTTTCTATCATTTGGTGGACTGGTTTAGTTGCAGATAATTGCCAACCTCATACGTGGGAAGAAATTAAGTTTGCTATGCGTGATAGATTTGTGCCACCATCGTATCATAGAGACCTATGTAAAAGACTAATGCGTTTAGAACAGGGACATAAATCTGTGTAGGATTATTATGGTGAACTTCAGAAAGGTTTGATGCATTGTGGCATAGTGGAGGGAACTGAGGATTCTATTGTTCGTTTTTATGCGGGTTTGAGGGAGGAAATTCAGGACATAGTTGATTATAAGGAATTTAACACTGTCAACCAGTTGTTTTAATTTGCTATGCTTGCAGAGAAGGAATTGCAGGGGCGAGATAAGCAGGCCAAGAGCAAGGCTGGCACCTCATACACACCACGCATGGGAGCATCATCGGGGTTTCCCAAGGCATCCTCCTTTCGCGTGCCTCTACCAGCGAACAAGAGGACGTCTTCTGCGCAACCTTCTGGTTTAGGTAAAAATTTAGTGCCGGAACCATCGAAGAGTGCATCTTCTGTTGCCTCAACGGGACGCACTCCTAGCATTCAGTGTCATCGGTGCCATGGTTACGGACATGTGCAAAAGGACTGTCTAAGTCAGCGGGCATACATTGCTACAGAGGATGGGTACATCAGCACCTCTGACGTGGAAGATGATGATGAAGAACAAGATGTTCAAGAAGAAGGTGAGGTCTTTGGTAGCAAGGACACATCAGCCTACATGAGTGTCATTGTGCAGCGAGTGCTTAGCGCACAAGTACAACAACCTGAGAAGCTGCAACACCATAATTTGTTCCAAATTTTCTTTGTCATCAACAACCGGCGAGCACGTGTCATCATTGATGGGGGTAGCTGCAATAATTTGGTGAGTTCAGATTTGGTCAAGAAGCTTGACTTGTCTACATGCCCACATCCCCATCCGTACCATATTCAGTGGTTGAATGATTCTGGTAAGGCTAAGGTAACTAAAACTTGTAGAGTTTCTTTTTCATTGGTACCTATGTTGATTCCGTTGATTGTGATGTAGTACCTATGGAAGCTTGTTCACTTTTATTGGGTCGCTCTTGGGAATTTGATAATGATGTTGTTCATCATGGTAGAAGTAATACATACACTTTTGTTCACAAAGGAAAGAAAATTACTTTGGTGCTAATGACCCTAGCTGAAATTGTACAAGCTGATAAAGAATGAGCTGCTAGTTTGCATGATGTTAAATCTGAAAATCAGCAAGTTACAAATTCTGTTTACCCACCTAAAAAGGATAAGTTGACACCTAATTCTATGGTCGAGGAAATTAAATTGAAGGGTGGTGTTATGCTTGCAAGAAAATATGACCTTGCTGAAATTTCTGATGATGATATTTGCTATACTTTGGTTTGCAAACGAGCTTTGTTTTCTCTTGATGATGTTGTTAGTTCGAGACCTCCTGCTGTCACTAACCTTTTGCAGGAGTATGAGGACGTTTTTCCAGCTGAGATACCCCCGGGGCTGCCACCTATGAGAGGAATAGAGTATCAAATTAATTTGATTCCGGGAGCGACATTGCCAAACCGTGCTGCTTATCGAACCAACCCTGAAGAGACTAAGGAGATTCAGCAAAAAGTCCAAGAGCTTTTGGACCGCGGGTATGTACGAGAAAGCCTTAGTCCTTGTGCTGTTCCTGTGATTTTGGTTCCTAAGAAAGATGGTTCTTGGCGCATGTGTGTTGATTGTAGAGCCATTAATAATATTACTATTCGATATCGTCATCCTATTCCTAGGCTTGATGACATGCTTGATGAGTTATGTGGCTCTGTAATTTTTACTAAAATTGACTTGCGTAGTGGCTACCACCAGATTAGAATGAAACTTGGAGATGAATGGAAAACAGCTTTTAAAACTAAATTTGGATTATATGAGTGGTTACTAATGCCTTTTGGTTTAACTAATGCACGTAGTACTTTTATAAGATTGATGAATGAAGTTTTAAGGGCTTTTATTGGGCGATTTGTGGTAGTTTACTTTGATGATATCTTGATTTATAGCAAGTCTTTGGATGAACATATGGATCACTTGCGTGCTGTTTTTAATGCTTTACGTGATGCACGCATATTTGGTAACCTTGAGAAGTGCATCTTTTGCACGGATTGAGTCTCTTTTCTTGGATATGTTGTTACTCCACTGGGAATTGAGGTGGATGAGACAAAAATTGAAGCCATTAGGAGCTGGCCAATACCCCAATCCATCACACAGGTGAGGAGTTTTCTTGGTCTTGCAGGTTTCTACCGCCGCTTTGTCAAGGATTTCAGCACCTTTGCTGCCCCATTACATGAGTTGACAAAGAAGGGCGTGGTGTTCCAATGGGGTAAGGCACAAGAGGAGTCATTTGAGACATTAAAAGGTAAGCTTACACATGCACCATTGCTGCAACTTCCAAACTTTGGTAAGACTTTTGAGTTAGAATGTGATGCTAGTGGAGTTGGCATTGGAGGTGTTTTGATGCAAGATGGTAAACCTGTGGCATACTTTAGCGAAAAATTGCATGGTCCTGTTTTAAATTACTCTACGTATGATAAGGAATTGTATGCTCTTGTACGTTCTTTAGAGACGTGGTGTCATTATTTGTGGCCTAAGGAATTTGTTATACATTCAGATCATGAATCACTTAAGTATCTTCGTTCTCAAAATAATCTGAATCGTCGACATGCTAAGTGGGTTGAATTTATTGAATCCTTTCCTTATGTTATCAAACACAAGAAAGGGAAGGATAATATAATTGCTGATGCTTTGTCTAGATGATATACTATGTTGTCCCAACTTGATTATAAGATGCCTCTTAGGATTTGTGTTTGATAACATAAGGCTTGATTGTCCCAACTTGATTGTCCCAATGGCTTGAAACAATAAAAGAACAATATGCGCTTGATCCTGATTTTAAAGATGTGTTGCTAAATTATAAAGAGGGATGTACATGGAACAAGTATGTGATAAATGATGGATTTGTGTTTAGAGCTAACCGTCTATGCATTCCAGTTGGTTCTGTTCGTCTTTTGTTGCTACAGAAAGCGCATGGAGGAGGATTGATGGGCCATTTTGGTGCTAAAAAGACGGTAGCTGTTTTGGCCACACATTTCTTTTGGCCACAGATGAAGAGAGATGTTGAGCGGTTCATGGCACGCTGCACCACATGTCAAAAAGCTATGTCTCTCTTGAATCCACATGGGTTGTATATGCCTCTTCCTGTTCCTTCTATTCCTTGGACAGATATTTCGATGGACTTTGTTTTAGGATTGCCTAGGACCAAGAGGGGAAGGGATAGTATTTTTGTGGTTGTGGATCGATTTTCTAAGATGGCACATTTTATACCATGTCATAAAAGTGATGATGCAACTCATATTGCTGACCTCTTTTTCCAAGATATTGTTCGTTTGCATGGTATGCCGTCTACTATTGTTTCAGATCACGACGCCAAATTTTTGAGTCACTTCTGGCGAACTCTATGGAATAAGTTGGGCACAAAATTGTTGTTTTCAACAACTTGTCACCCACAAACAGATGGACAAACAGAGGTAGTGAACCGCACTTTGGGCACCATGCTGAGAGCTGTTTTGAAGAAAAATTTAAAGATGTGGGAAGAATGTTTGCCTCATGTGGAGTTTGCTTACAATCGGGTGACACATTCTTCCACCAAGGTAAGTCCTTTTCAGGTAGTGTATGGTTTTAATCCTCGTGCTCCAATTGATCTTTTGCCTTTACCTACCCATGAAAGAACACATAGTGATGCTAGTGCATGTGCTGAATTTATTCGTAAGTTACATGAAACCACTAAAGAAAATATTGAAAAGATGAATGAAAAGTATAGAATTGCTGGTAGTGAAGGTAGAAAAGAACTTAAACTTGAACCAGGTGATTTAGTATGGTTACATTTGAGAAAAGCCAGGTTTCTAGAGCTACGTAAGTCAAAATTAATGCCAAGAGCTGCTGGTCCTTATAAAATTATTGAGAAAATAAATGATAATGCATACAAACTTGAGTTGCCACCCGAGTTCGGGGTTAGTCCTTTAAACATTTCAGATTTGAAGCCGTATTTGGGAGAAGAAGATGACCTTGAGTCAAGGACAACTCCAATTCAAGAGGGGGAGGATGATGAGGACATCACTCCATTGGATGCACAAGATGATCCTCCACTGGACATTCAAGGTCCAATCCCAAGAGCTCGCGCACGATAATTAAATTTACAGGTGAGCTCATTTTTAAGGAAATCTTTTTATGATTTTGAGAATAGATTGCTACCTAATGATTATATTGTACTTAGGAATCATGGAGAGGACCAAGGGATGCATAAGGGATGGCTTTCAGGTGTGGAGGACCAGCAAGGGAGCCCAAGTCAAGGTGGAGACCCAAATCGAGTCGACTTCGAGCCTGTTTCGGAGTCCAAGACTAGTGTGGAGTAAAGCGGACGCCCAGGACGCATCCGGACTGCGTTTTTGATGATCCACCTATGGATGGAAAGATAATTTCATAAGGAAGCCAATGGCGTTGGTTTGAGGTGGCGCGTCCAGGGGTGGCGACGACCCTTAGACCTCTATAACCAGCTGCCGCCTCTCTCGTTAGGTTTTAGGGGTTTTGCTTAGATTATTCTGTTCACAACAGTTTTGTCGCGCCATC
>CM041641.1:28266988-28278188 GCA_023333625.1 Bothriochloa decipiens | reverse complement strand
GCCATTTGCAGTACCTAATCTTTTTCAACTCTTCTGCCGATGGAATCACATGATGAGGAGACAGCTTAATTTGACCCTCTTGGAGCAAAAGATCAAATATTCTATCGGCTTTGGTGATATCAAATAGAAACTTTTCTGGCTCTTTCTGACCAAAAGGACATGATATCGGCTTCTTATTCTTTACCCACTCAGCCAAGCCGATAATTGGTTCGTCATCAGAATCTGAATCTTCTGCTTCCTCTACAAAGGACACCTTTTTATTCCAATTTTTTCTGGGTTCAAAAACCCTAGTGTCCTGATCAGAAATCCTTTGCACTATATGACTCAAACTTTCAAACTCTTGTGACCCATATTTTTCTCTGATGTGTGGCAGTAACCCTTGAAGAGCTAAATCGGCTAACTGTCGATCATCAAGTACTAAGCTGTAGCATTTATTCTTTACATCTCTTAGCCTGTGTACAAAACTTTCTACCGATTCATCACTGCGTTGTCTCAATTTTGTCAAATCAGTTAGCTTTTTTTCATGTACTCCAGCAAAGAAGTACTTGTGAAATTGCTTCTCTAGATCGGCCCATGTAATAATAGAATTAGGTGGTAATGAAATAAACCACGCAAAAGCCGATCCAGACAATGATGAGGAAAATAATCGAACCCTCAATTCATCCCTGTTAGCTGCTTCCCCGCACTGGATGATGAATCGGTTGATGTGCTCCATTGTTGACGTATCATCTTGCCCAGAAAACTTAGTGAAATCTGGCACCTTGTACCGATTCGGGAAAGGAATCGAATCATAAGATGAAGGGTATGGAGTCTGATAAGAGTAAGTATTGACCTTGGGCTGAATCCCAAATTGCTCTTTCATCACTTCTGCAATCCTATCGGTCAAGAGTGTATTCTGATCCTGCCGATGCACTGGCTGGATCTCTACTGGAGGCGTTGACTGATATGCTTCTACATACCCCTGTGGCATTTGGCTTTGATGAATCGGCATATTCACGGAACCAATCTGCGGAGTAAAGTTCATCGGCTATTTTGCCGATGCTTGTTCCTAGAAAGTTGTCTGTGGACTATACCGTTGAGTCCCCATTGCTTGGTAGCTTGGCTGAATAGCAGATTGCTGAACTGGTGCTTGCCCTAACCAATTGAGATTGTAACTCATCGGCACCTGACTTGCCGATGGCTGATAGCTTGCAGACAATTGATGCTCTTGTATAGATGGATGATAGCCAGCATAATTGCCCTAAATTGCAGGTAATCCAGACTGAGATATGAGTGGTACTATGGGCTGCTCTACAGTGGAAGCTCTCTGTTGAACTGATGGAGGATTAGTCAATGGATTTGCATAAGATATCTGTTGCGGAGGCGCATAGAATCCCATTGACAATGGCTATATAGCAGGAGGTACAGTAGAATAATGCGGCACTTGAGCCATCGGCCGAATTGGAGTAGCCGATGTCATTGGACCCTTCCCTGCTACATCATGCACTTGAGGCAGTCCAGAGTTGGCAGTAGATGGACCTGGAGGCATACCGTATCCCCACCAATTGACAGCAGTTTGACTATGTTGACCTGAAGGACCTGACATTGCCGATGCCGATAGATCTGTGCTCAACTGAGTACTAGGTCTCTCCTGAGACATTAGCTCTGATCCTATCAGTGTGGCTTTAATGATGGATGGTCCTGATATAGCTGGAAAAGTAGGCGCTTCTATACTCTCAACGGCTGGAGTTGCCGATGGAGTACTAGTAGATGCCGATCCCGGCTGATGATATGCCGGCCCGACATACCCTGGTGCTTGTCCATCCCTTAATGTTTGCACAACAGCATTGTAGATTGTATTGGACAGCACGGTGGAGTGGTTGATCAAAGCTTGATTTAACACAGAATTAACCATCTCCTGTAATTTACCAGGGTTAGAGTCAAAGGTTACCTGCCGAGGCAACGGCAGATCTTGCTTCTGGATGACTTCTCCGCCCCTGTTCTTGCTGAAAGACTTCAAGCAGAGCTGCCTGTAATCCTCCATAGCTTTTTCCATGGCTTGCTTCTGATCCTCCTTGACATCTGACTCTGATATGTCGATGATGTTTTCTAGATTGATATCAGTATGATTCTTCATGATAGATCTATTGACTTGGTCCCACCAGGCGTGCCAAAAGATGTGTTGATGCAAAAAGGCGTTGGATCTGCAAACACACCGGGCTAATACCCAAGTTTGATATCAAGGCGTGCCAGTCGATTTGACCTATTAATCGACAAGGAAAGATAACTTGAACAAGAGCTGAACGAGACGACAGCGATACGCCCGGACGCCAAGGCACAGATTGCTCGAAAAGCGGAACTTGCAAGCTCGTCGGAGATCAAGTTGATGCAGCCCGCCGATTCTTGAAAGAACTCGTTGAAAACGAAGAAAAACTGGTGACGAAGTCGTCGAAAAGTAGATTGCTTAAAAAATAAATAAAAGTAATAGATTTGTTGTATTTGATTGATTGACCTCCTCTACATTGTCTTTCGGTACATATTTATACCCTGGTACTATGAGTCCTAAACAGACACGACAAAGTATTTCCTAAACAAGTCTTATCTCTAAGGAATAAAAAATAATGACTCGTACCAAGGTTGGACTCAAAAGTAAACTATTAAAATATTAGCATAAATATTGCCAGTCTCCTTATCCATTGCTTACGATGAAACCTCTATCGGCATGTTCCTCATCTCTGTAGATCCCATCGGCAAAACCCAACGATAATGATTCAGCTTTGCTTTCCATCGGCAACCATGCCTCTCTCTCCGTCGGCAATAGCGTTCTGCTCTCATCGGCAAGATCATATTAACCCTCATCGGCAACCACCTGTTAGCCATACTTTAAAGCAAAGTAAGCTTAAAAGCACAACCACTCCCTTGCCGATAGGCACAGTTTTCGGCTTATATTGACACGTGTCAAAAAATGGTGTCAACACATGCCCCCAATTTCGGAGTATAAAATATCTTATGCGCCGAAATTTTCTCTGAGCTCCTTAGAAGAAATTTTCTCTGAGCTATGATTACCCCCTGTCAAAAATCACCTGTACAACTCCTCGATTATCGTGTGCATAGGCACCATATCTATCCCGGCACTTCGATTCACCCGCTGGTAATGAAGGATAAGTCTGAAATACCCCTGCACCAGCTGCCCTATAAATACTCCTTTCACCGGGGCCTTTCAACATACGAACTCAAGCAATCTCTCTCCAGTGGCGGCTCCGACGAACCCGGCAGCAATCTCAACCGGCACCATCCTGCAACACCCCTAACTCTCGGCGGCGATTCTCTTCTCCAACCTTTGATTCTCCATAGTGATTTCCAACTCTTTCAACAAATCTCTAGTAATGGCGCTCAACTTCAACGTCCCTTCGGTTAGTTTCCTTCTTTGCCTTTTCTGCAACTTTCTTGATCTGTTCTTATTTTTCGCACCATTCCTGATTTTTCTTTCCTCTTCTTTTCTTCTTTTGATCTTCTAAACAAAGGAGCTGCACAATAAACTTGTTATCCCCACAGAACAACTGCATGTACAGTGCTTAGGTCCAATGGGGAACCCAGATCCAACCGATATTATAAATGCAGAAACCAATAGGATCCCTTTCAGAGCTGAAAACTTAGATTTGGACTTATGGTCAGATACCTTCCGTTCCTAGCCCAAACCCACCAAGGGATGGAAAAATTGGTACTTGAGGCTCGCTAGGCAAATGCGAACGTACTGGGCGGAGCGCAAATTAGATCAATGTATCAGGCTATCTATTGCTGATATGGCCAGGAATGAGAACATGCTGATTGCTGCCTCCTATTTTTGGTCTGACACCATGAACGCCTTTTTATTTAAACATGGGCCAGTCACCCCCACACTTGCCGATGTATACATGCTTACCGGCCTAGATATCACCACTGCCGATGATGCCACTGTTCTTCATAGAAAAGCAGAGTACCGAGTGAATACCCGCAACATCGGTGGCTGGACAGGATACATTCGGGAATATGAGAAAATCGGATTGGTTGGTCAGAGAGAGCACTCCACTTTTCTGAATATGTGGCTAGAAAAATTCATTTTTTATGGCAGAACAGTCGGCCCAACTAACATGTATCGACCCACAGCGGAAATGTTGGCTGACGGTGTAATTCTCCCTCTTGGCCGATACCTTCTTGGCTCTGCTTATCACCTTGTCCATCAAGTTACAGAAAAACTCTTACTGGGTGAACCTATCGGCAATTTGGGAGGCCCTTGGTGGTTCATTAATATGTGGTTGAACGCCCACATGCACAAGCAGCTACAATTCAACTTATTTGCTAAGCAGTTCCCCCGAGATCTCCCTGAAGATTATGTATCGGCAGAGGATGAATCGGCATTACGTAGGCCCCTCAACTTTGGTGAAGCAATAATAGTTTTACCAGGAACAGAAGCCAACAAAGACCAAGTTGGCCGCTTCTTCAACAGATTCTATTCTGGTATCCCTCGCGATAACAGAGCCTGGGTGCCCTATATTGACGAAGAGGCCAGATTCCCTCTTTCTTTCAACATTGTCGATGAAGCCTTGAACAAAAATACAGAAATCATGAAGGCTATAATCACTCCCCGTGCCATCCCAGTCAATATATTTGGTAGCAGGAAAAATGTTAATGCCACCTATGAATTTTATTATCCGTCAGTAGCAGCAAGACAACTGGCATTTGGACAACTACCAATCAAACTCTGTTATGCCGATGTGATCAGGCCAAGAGAAATCATTACTAGTAACCTAGAGTGGCTAAAAGTAGTCAACCTTTCCCCTAATGCCGATACTTCAAATGTTGACTTCTCTACTTGGGTGCCAATTTCTTTTATCACTGAATCTTTTAAGTTATGGTGGCAAGATCTGTATCTGTCCACCATTACTGGCACCTTATCGATTCTGACCATGACACCCCTGCCGATGCGGTAAGCCTCGCTACTCATCCTTTCCCTTTGATTTTTGATTCATCGGCAACTAACCTTTTGTAACAGGGTAGCGATCCACCACCGATGACAAGCAGAAGTGGGAAGACATTCAGATTACGGTCAATCAACCCGACATCGTTCATTGGCTATAAAGCACCCACTCTGACAGCGTTAACTTATCGAGGAACTCGCTTCAAGAAGATTTCATCGATTGCCACCACAACCTTAGCCAAAACATTCCATTTAACTATTCTATTCATTTTCTTTTCATGCTGACTTCGAAAGATACTAATGTTGTATTTCAGGGCACGAGCTCTACTCCTACCGGCTCTTCATCGGCAATTCGTCCTCCATCTCTCGTCAATGCACCTTCAGATGTTATCCTTATCGACTCTCTAGAGGTATGTTTCTCCAATTTTAATCCAATTTCAACTATTATAATCGGCATTAATTACTCTATTTACTTGTAGCAACAAGTGGACACATCGGCAGCTGTTTCAGCCGATCCAATGCCACAGTCTTCTGGTGCCGATGCCCCCCCAGTCATCTGGGTTTAAGGAATCACAGCCTAAGCGCAAAGCTTCATCCAACGTAGCCCTTCAATCAAAACGATCAAAAACTGCATCGGCACCATCCACAGTTCTAGCACCATCTCTTCAGCCAAGACCAGCCGATGAGCCAACACCAAGTTTGCCATCGGCTCCAATTACGGCACCAGCATCAGCATCACCTCTTCAGTCAGCACTGCCTGATGTGCCAGCACAAGGATCACCAACAGCACCTCAAGAAACACCTGTCGATATAGCCACAGAACTACCACTAACCAGCCCTGCCATGACTGATCCATCGGCAAGCATTGCTGAGGACATATTGCAAACTGCCTCCTCCAGCCAGATGCAAGAAATCGCTTTGAAGCAAGTAAGTTAATTTAACCAAAATTCTGCAATATTTACTCTCCTGTAACTGACTAATTCCCTTGTAGGAACAAGATTCTCCAAATAGCCTATTCTCTTTTACTGTCAACATTCCTGACGATGAAGAAGAAGAAAGTTCTGTGCTTGCCTTAGGAGCCATACCAGCTGAAGTGAGAACCAAATTAGAAACATTATTATCCTTGTTGCATCAAGATACACCTCAGCTGGTCCAAGATTCAGACCCCATAAGAGCAATTTTCAAAGCGATTCATGGCCAAATCCCCGACAACGCTGAAGAAATCCTTTTTCATGCTGCCCATCTTGAGAGCCGACAACTCCAGTACCAAAAGGCTGCTCGACGAATTGCCGATAGAGCCGCTGCAAAACTCAAAGAAGAAATACTACAATTCAAGCAGGCTGCCGAAGAAAAGCACAGTAGCATGAGCAACTTAGAGGCTTCGGGCGTCGATCTTGAAAAGAAAATTACTGATCTATCGGCAAAGAGAACAGCTTTATTGGCTGAGCTGAAAGAAGTGGAAACAGCCCTGAACCAAGCCGTACAGGAGAAGGACAACTTGTCCAACACTTTAAAAATTCTCCAAAAAGACAGGGACAACCAAGCTTGTATGGCGCTGTCGCTGAGGAAAAAACTTAAACCGATTGAGGACACTGCCGATGCGGACGTCAGGGAAGTGGAAGAAGCCGACCAGATTCGCCTACGCGCGATAACCGCTATTCAATCTTTCCTTAGTTCGTAAACTTCATTCATCGGCTTTGTCAAGTTATCGGCAATCTGAACTTTACCAATTAACTGTGAATGTAACATAATGCTGATACCTTTATTCCTGTATTTTATGCATCCATCCAAATACTGGGGTAATATTTCTTTAAATATTTCCCATTTAATGCTCTGGGAAATATAACTCCTTCGAGGGTTTTTAAGATGTATGCGTTACCAGGAGCAGACTGATTTATCCGATAAGGACCTTCCCAATTAGGGGACCACTTGCCGAATTTCGAACTCTTAGTCCCAATCGGCAAAACCAATTTCCAGACTAAATCTCCATTTGCAAATTCTTTTACTTTCACCTTTCTATCATACCACCTAGCAACCCTCTTTTTATTTTCTTCGACACTAATTAAAGCCTTTAGCCGATGACCTGCTAAATCTTCTAATTCATCTCTCATAAGCGTATCATACTCATCGGCTGTCAACTGATCCTGAGAAAATACACGCCTAGAACCAGTCTTAATTTCCCAAGGCAAAACTGTATCATGCCCATATACCAACTGATATGATGAGACCTTAGTTGCACCATGACACGCCATCCGATATGACCATAAGGCTTCATTTAAAAGAGTATGCCATCTCCTAGGATTTTCCTCAATTTTCTGTTTAATAAGCTTGATTATTCCTTTATTAGATGCTTCAGCCTGACCGTTAGCTTGAGCATAATAAGGAGAGGAATTTAGAACTTTAATCCCCATACCGATGGCAAAATCATCAAATTCTCCTGATGTGAACATAGTTCCTTGATCGGTAGTAATAGTCTGAGGAATACCAAATCGGTAAACAATATATTCTTTCACAAAATCAATCATATTTGCCGATGATACTTTCTTCAAAGGAATTGCTTCAACCCACTTTGTGAAATAATCGGTAGCAACGAGTATGAATTTATGTCCTTTACTCGACGGCGGGTAAATCTGACGGATGAGATCAATAGCCCATCCTCTAAACGGCCAAGGTTTGATTATAGGATTCATTACCGATGCAGGTGCTCTTTGAACATTACCGAATTTCTGACATGACTGACACCCTTTGAAATATTTAAAACAATCCTCAAGAATTGTCGGCCAATGATACCCATTCCTCCTAATCATCAATTTTATTTTAAATGCCGATTGATGTGCCCTACACACTCCTTCATGAATCTCACCTATTAGACTTTTCGATTCCTCTTCACTAAGGCATTTGAGCAAAACCCCATCTAAAGTGCGATAATATAATTCAGTATCAAGGAGTACATACTTGGTAGCTTGAAACCTTATACGTCTCTCTACTTTCTTGGACGAATGTTTTAAATAATCGACAATATCCCTTCTCCAGTCATCGGCATCAATTACCGACGTCAGCACTTCTCAGATCAGTTGATATCCCGAAGCATGCTGTGCTAGCCGATTAGCTTCTTCATTGTGCAATCTGGGAATGTGTTCAAGGCGAAAATCTTTAAACTCCTTTAATATTTGCAGGTACTTCTCATGATAAGTAATCAAAACTTCACTTCGGCATTCATATGTTCTGATCAACTGATTAATGACTAGCATAGAATCCCCAAAGACTTCAACTGTATCGGCACGTACTTCTCTGAGCAACTCTAACCCTTTCAGTAAAGCTTGATATTCAGCCTGATTGTTTGTTGAAGTGCCAGCAATCGGCAATAAAAATTCATATTTCTTTCCTCGAGGTGAGATTAACATAATACCGATTCCTGCTCCTTCGCCACAAGTAGATCCATCAAAGAAAAGTGTCCATGGAGCAATCTCAACATAATCTACCATACTGCAATGTTGAGTAACAAAATCGGCCATTACCTGTCCTTTAACCGCTTTAGCCGATTCATGACGCAAGTCAAATTCTGATAATGCTAAGATCCACTTGCCGATCCTTCCTTTAAAAATTGGCATCGACAACATATGCTTAACCACATCATCTTTGCATATAACAGTGCATTCGGCTGATAACAAATAATGTCTTAACTTTGTGCAAGATAAATATAAACACAAACATAATTTCTCAATGGCCGAATACCTGGTCTCAGCGTCTATTAGTCTTCTGCTCAAATAATATATCACACATTCTTCCCCTACAAACTCTTGAATTAATGCTGATCCGATAACATTATTATCGGCAGACAAATACAACTTAAAAGGTTTTCCGTGTTGAGGTGGAACCAATACTGGAGGATTTACCAAATATCTTTTAATTTCTTCTAAGGCTAATTGCTGCTCTGTTCCCCATACAAATTCCTGATCGGCTTTTAATTTTAATAAAGGACTGAAGGCTTTGATTTTCCTAGACAGATTAGATATAAATCTTCGAATAAAATTAATCTTGTCGATCAAGGATTGCAACTCAGTCTTATCGGCAGGAGCAACAACCTTATTAATTGCATCAATAGATTTCCTGCTGATTTCAACACCTCTTTGATGTACCATGAAGCCTAAGAATTGACCTGCCGATACACCAAACACACACTTAGTAGGATTCATCTTTAAACCATGCTTTCTGGTGCACTCCAAGATTTTTCGCAGATCAGCAAGATGGCTCTCAAAACCTCTAGATTTGACCACCACATCATCTATGTAGATTTCAACCAATGTGTCGATGTATTTATGGAAGATAAAATTCATAGCCCTCTGATAGGTAGCACCGGCATTTTTCAAGCCGAAGGTCATAACAATCCATTCAAATAAACCCACATGACCTAGACATCTAAAAGCAGTCTTGGAAATATCTTCTTTAGCCATGAAGATTTGGTTATAACCGGCATTACCATCCATGAAGCTGATGATCCGATGTCCAGCTGCAGCATCAATCAATAAATTAGCAACAGGCATTGGATAGCCATCCATCGGCGTAGCTTTATTAAGATTCCTAAAATCAATACACACATGAAGTTTTCCATTTTTCTTATAGACAGGAACCACATAAGAAATCTATTCGGCATATCGACATTGCCGAATAAAGCCAGCTTCAATTAACCTTGTGATTTCGGCCTTAATATCAGGTAACACTTTAGGATTACATTGGCGTGCGGGTTGCTGATGAGGCCGAAACCCTGGCTTAATAGGCAACCGATGCTCAACTATTGATCGATCTAGTCCAGGCATCTCTGTATAATCCCAAGCAAAACAGTCTTTATATTCCCTCAAAATATTAATCATTTGTTGTTTACATTGAGAATCTAACTTAGCACTAATAAAAGTTGGCCTCGGCCTATCACCGTTACCAATATCTATTTCTACTAAATCATCAGCCGATGTGAACCCATGACCAAGTTTTCCACCATCGGCAAACTGATCCATTAAAATTCATCTTTAGAACCGACTGCTTGGATCGGGGTGAGCTCACAATCGGCAACCCTGAGAAATTCCGTATCCCATGCTTCTCCCGATATGCACTTTGTCCGTTCATAGGTCTCAGAATCAGCCGATGCAATTATATAAGAAGAATCACCAGGGATAACCTCAACTTTGTCTCCAACCCACTGTACAAGGCACTGATGCATCGTAGAAGAAACACAGCAATTGGCATGGATCCAATCCCTTCCTAGGAGTAAATTATAGTTACCTTTGCTGTTAACGATGAAGAAGGTGGTTGGCAAAGTCTTGCTGCCGATAGTCAATTCAACGCATAATGCCCCTTTAGCCGGAGACACATTGCCTTCAAAATCTTTAAGCATCATATCCGTCTTGGTTAAATCATGATCCCCTTTTCCAAGTCTTCGGAACATGACATACGGCATAATATTAATTGCCGCTCCTCCATCTATGAGTATTTTTGACACTGGCTGTCCATCAACCCTGCCTTTAACAAACAAAGCTTTGAGGTGTTGCCTTTCATCATCGGCAGGCTTTTCAAACACAGCCATCATTGGATCCAGAGTTAGTTGAGCTACTTCATCGGCAAAAACTGCTTGTTTCTTGTCATCTGGTGCCAAGAACTCCATCGGCAACATGAAGACCATGTTAACATCTACCGATGGACCTCCACCCTTGCGTTTTGGTTGCCATATTTGAGTTACCTTTGGGATGCTTTCTTTCGGGCACTGTAAATCCTCTTGACGCATACGCTGTATCCTTCTTTTTTGAGTTTTCGTCAATCCTTCAGGGCACCATTGGGGAAGCTTTGTTTTCCAAACAGGCTGATAATGCTTTGTGTTCTGCTCATGGAGGCCTATGTTTGGATCCCCGCCAAGCCTGTCATCACACTAACTCTGCCCCCCAGCCGATCAAGTGCTGACACCTTTTCTTTGATCGGCTTATTGATGCGTACCCCTCGATTACTAGAGTGATGTTGTCTCTCTGCCCGATCATTTAAATAGTAACCATTACATTCAGGGCAGGTATCAGCAGTGGGCAATTTAATGCCTTCTTCCCGGCAATGAACGAAAAACGGGCAATTCCAGTGATCTTCATGCCGATGTAACTCTTCCTGTTGCTGCCGATACCGATCCTCACGTTGTTGCCGATACCAAACACCATATGGAGCAGGCCTCAGGGGTCTTCTGGAGCTACTACCTTCATTAACAATTCTTTTCCCTTTAGCGCCATCGGC
>CM041641.1:28250733-28266888 GCA_023333625.1 Bothriochloa decipiens | reverse complement strand
TGGGAGATGCCGGCGACGCCGCCGCCACTACTGGTGCGACGAACTTCACCGCCATCCTTGCAGGCAACAATGGTGTTGTACTGGCCGCGGGTACCGGCAGTAGCACGCTAGGGTATAAACTGAGATCCCTGTTTATGCTTCATTTCGTTGCTGTTGTTATTCATCTTATAGTCATGAATACCAGTAGCAGTAGTGATTATGAGGCTGTCGCACGCATCATACTAAAGTTAGTATTTTGCTTATCACATTTATGGATTAATTCATGGTGTAAAATGACTAAATATCCAACAATCCAAAAACTTGATAGGTTATTTTCATCTGCTAGCTTTGCTGCATCATTGAGGCCACCATCTTTGAAGGATGGCGGATCTAATTATAAGATATGGAGATCCCGTGCTATGTTGTGGTTTACCACTATGCGCTGTGAGTACGCTATCAAGGGAAGGCGCATTGAACCGCCTCTTTCTCCTGAGGAAGAGAGCAAGTTCAATGAGGCGGATAACTTGCTCAAGCTGTCGCTCATTAGTGTCATAAATGAGGGTATGATTCCACTGTACATGGACATGCCTACGGGCAAGGATATGTGGGATGCACTGCAAGCCAAGTTCGGGGTTCCTGACGCTGGCAGTGAGCTGTACATCATGGAGCAGCTCTATGACTACAAGATGGTCGATGACCGTTCTGTAGTAGAGCAGGCTCATGAGATACAGATGCTAGCCAAGGAGCTTGAAAACAACCAATGTGTGCTGCCCGACAAGTTTGTGGCCGGCGGTATTATCGCTAAGCTGCCACCTACTTGGAGGGATTTTGCCACTTCTCTAAAGCACAGGAGGCAAGAGTTCAGTGTGACTGATCTTATCGCTTCCTTAAGTGTTGAGGAGAATGCGAGGGCAAAGGACACACGGGGCAAGAAAGTGCTAACTGAGGGAGGCTCTAGCGCCAATCTGGTGCAGAAGAGGAACCCTCAGGCCCACAAGAGGAAGAAGAACAAGAATGCTGAAAACAAGAATGTCGTCAAGCCACAAGCTCAAGCCTTTAAGAAAAAGGCAAACAAAGAAAAGAGTGGCGGCTGCTTTGTCTGCGGGAGCACTGATCACTGGGCAAAGGAGTGTCCAGACCGCAAGGACAGGCAGCAGAAGAAGACAGCCAACATGGTTGTTAGCGAGGCTGGAGGATCTAGGTACGGTAATTATTTACCAACGATCCTTTCAGTTTGTCTCTCTCCTGATTGGTGGGTTGACACAGGGGCTAATATTCATGTATGTGCTGACCGCTCTTTGTTTTCTTTGTACCAGAAAGAACGAGGTTCCTCCCTGCTGATGGGAAACGGATCACATGCGGCTGTTCATGGTGTTGGCATGGTCAATCTGAAGTTTACTTCGGGAAAGACCGTGCAGCTGAAGAACGTGCAGCATGTCCCCTCTATCAAGAAGAATCTAGTCAGCGGGTCTCTACTGTGTAGAGATGGTTTTAAGCTTGCTTTTGAGTCCAATAAATGTGTTGTATCGAGATATGGAACATTTGTTGGTAAGGGCTATGAATGCGGAGGCTTGTTCCGCTTTTCATTGATGGATTCTTGTAACAGTAATGTCGTGAACCATGTGAGACATGATGTTGGGTGCAACGTTTGGCACTCCCGCTTATGCCATATTAATGTTGGATGCATGACGCGCTTAGCTAAAATGAGTTTAATCCCTAAATTTGATTTGGTTCAAGGTTCTAAGTGCCATGCTTGTGTGCAAGCTAAACAACCCCGCAAGCCTCATATGGCTGTGAAAGAGGCGAGGAACTTGGCACCTCTAGACCTCATTCACTCAGACTTGTGTGAGATGAATGGAGTGTTGACCAAAGGCGGCAAGAAATATTTCATGACTCTAATCGATGATAGTACTAGATTTTGCTACGTGTACTTATTAAAAACAAAAGATGAAGCATTACACTACTTTAAAATCTATAAAGCCGAAGTTGAGAATCAACTTGAGAAGAAAATTAAACGGTTGCTGTCTGATCGTGGTGGAGAGTACTTTTCAAAAGAATTTGATCAATTCTGCGAGGAACATGGAATTATTCATGAGAGGACGCCTCCTTTCTCCCCCCAATCCAATGGGATTGCCGAAAGAAAGAACCGCACTCTAACTGATTTGGTTAACGCCATGTTGGACACTGCGGGACTTTCCAAGGAATGGTGGGGCGAGGCTATATTGACTGCGTGTCATGTCCTGAATAGAGTTCCTACAAAGAATAGAGAGAAAACACCATTCGAGGAATGGGAAAAGAAAAGGCTAACTCTCTCATACCTGCACACCTAGGGTTGTTTGGCCAAGGTAAATGTGCCAATCATCAAGAAGCGCAAGCTAGGACCAAAAACTGTAGATTGTGTCTTTCTCGGATACGCTATAAACAGCGTAGGCTACAGATTTTTAGTGGTTGAATCTGGAGTGCCCGACATGAGAGTTGGTGCAGTGATTGAGTCCAGAGATGCAACATTCTTTGAGAATGATTTCCCTATGAGAGGGAATGTACCGAGCACATCTAGTCAGGGACCTCCTGATGCTCCCGAAACTTCTGTGCCAGTGGAGTGTTCTGAACAACCCGTCATAGAAAATCCTGGTGAGGAAAATGGTGGGGTCACTCGAAAGAGTAAGAGACCTAGGATTGTAAAATCCATTGGTGATGACTTTACCATATACCTCGTGGATGATACTCCAACAACCATTGAAGAGGCATTTTCCTCTCCTGACGCTGACTATTGGAAGGAAGCGGTACGGAGTGAGATGGATTCAATAATGTCTAATGGAACTTGGGAAGTGGTTGATCGCCCTTATGGGTGTAAGCCTGTTGGATGTAAATGGGTGTTCAAGAAAAAGCTTAGGCCTGATGGTACCATTGAAAAGTACAAGGCAAGGCTTGTTGCTAAAGGTTATACCCAGAAGGAAGGCGAGGACTTCTTTGACACTTACTCACCTGTGGCCCGATTGACTACAATCAGAGTACTACTTGCCTTGGCTGCATCTCATGGTCTTCTCGTTCATCAGATGGATGTGAAGACGGCTTTCCTAAACGGAGAGTTAGATGAGGAGATCTACATGGATCAGCCCGATGGTTTTGTAGTAGAGGGTCAAAAGGGCAAGGTGTGCAGATTGTTAAAGTCTTTGTATGGCCTAAAGCAAGCTCCAAAACAATGGCATGAAAAGTTTGATAAGACCATGACGTCAGCAGGCTTTGTTGCCAATGAGGCTGATAAATGTGTCTACTACCGTTTTGGTGGGGGAGAAGGAGTGATCATGTGCCTATATGTGGATGACATCCTAATATTTGGCACAAACCTCAATGTGATTGAGGAAGTGAAGGACTTTCTGTCCAAGAACTTTGATATGAAAGATCTAGGAGAAGCTGATGTGATTTTGAACATTAAGCTACTAAAGGGAGAAAATGGTGGGGTCACTTTATTGCAGTCCCACTATGTGGAAAAGGTTCTAAGCCGCTTTGGCTATAGTGACTGCAAACCTGTGTCCACTCCCTATGATCCAAGCCTAATTCTAAGAAAGAATAAAAGGATAATGAGGGATCAATTGAGGTACTCCCAAATCATTGGCTCACTAATGTATTTGGCCAATGCCACTAGACCTGACATCTCATATGCTGTGAGCAAGTTGAGCCGGTTTCTTTCAAATCCGGGAGATGATCATTGGCGTGCTCTCGAGAGAGTAATGCGGTATCTCAAAGCAACCGCAAGCTACGGCATTCACTATACCGGGTACCCAAAGGTACTGGAGGGTTTTAGTGATGCAAATTGGATATCTGATGCTGACGAGTTGAGGGCCACCAGTGGGTATGTGTTTATCCTTGGGGGTGGTGCTGTTTCCTGGAAGTCTTGCAAGCAGACTCTCATTACGAGGTCAACTATGGAAGCAGAGCTCGCAGCACTAGACACCGCCACAGTTGAGGCCGAATGGCTTCGGGAACTCCTGATGGACTTGCCGGTGGTTGAAAAACCTATGCCTAGCATTTCCATGAACTGTGATAATCAAACTGTGATAATCAAAGTTAACAGTTCTAAGGATAACCTGAAGACTACTAGGCATGTAAGGCGTCGTTTAAAGTCTATCAGAAAATTGAGAAACTCCGGAGTGATAGCGTTGGACTATGTCCACACATCTAAAAATCTGGCAGATCAATTCACCAAGGGGCTGTCACGTAACGTGATAGACAGTGCATCAGTTGAGATGGGACTGAGACCCACTTAAAGTCCGCTATAGTGGTAACCTGCTCTATGTGATCGGAGATCCCGTGAATTAGAGTGGTGAAACAAGCTATGAGTAGACTGAGGGAAAAGACCCTTATAAAGGTCTCTATCTTTGAGAATGCACTTCTTTTCCAGGCTGTAAGGCAGGATGGTATGTGCATACCTTTATGTGATCCGAGTGGCTTATTTAAGCAGGGATGTCGACCTACAGGACATCCTAGAAGGAACACACCTATGTGAGTCAGACTGCTGGTCCCAGTCTATGAGATTTGGGTGATCTCTAAATACTCATGAAAAGGCATGGAGTTTGACTTATATGCTCCACCCGAGGGGGTGGTCTTGGCAGCCTAGTATCGTTTAAGAATTTGGGCGAACCTCGTTTCACACAAAACTGTCAATTCAAGGCATAGTTGTTGACACCGTTTTTTGACACGTGTCAATATGAACCGAAAACTGTGCTGATCGGCAAGGGAGTGGTTCTTCTCCAACGTTGATTCTGAGTTGCCGATGGATGAGTGCCGATAAAGGACATGTTGATCTCGTACATTGTCGATTAAGCCAGAGGGCTGTTGCCGATAGAGATTGAGGCATGGTTGCCGATGGAAAGCGGAGCTGAAGGACATGGAAAGCAGGTCTGAGCCGTTATTGATGGTTGCCAATGGAATCTACAGGGATGAAGAACATGCCGGTAGAGTTTTCATCGTAAAGCAATGGATAAGGGAACTGGCGATATTTATGCCATTATTTTATTAGTTTATTTTTGAGTCCGACCTTGGTACGAGTCGTTATTCTTTATTCCTTAGAGATAAGACTTGTTTAGGTAATACTTTGTCGTGTCTGTTTAGGACTCATAGTACCAGGGTATAAATATGTACCGAAAGACAATGAAAAGAATAATCATCAATACAACAAACCTACTATTTTTATCTACTTTTCAAGCAATCTACTTTTCGGCGACTTCGTCATCAGTACTTTTTCCTTTTCAACGAGTTCTTTCAAGAGTCGACGAGCTGCATCAACTTGATCTCCGGCGGCCTTGCAGGTTCCGCTTTTACCGAGCAAGATTCAGGCTTTGACGTCCGGGCGTATCGCTGTCGTCTCGTCTGATCTGTTCAACAGTTATCGAGTATCATCTGAGCTTTGACGTCCGGGCGTATCGCTGTCGTCTCGTTCAGGTTTTATTCAAATCTATCGTCCGTGTCGATTAATAGGTCAAATCGACTGGCACGCTCCGGATATCGATTTCGGGTATTAGCCCGGTGTGTTTGCAGATATAATTTTGCATCAACACATCTTTTGGCACGCCCGGTGGGACCAAGTCAACAGATTTATCATGAGGAATACTACCGATATCACTCCAGAGAACATCATCGAGATATCAGAATCAGATCTCAAGGAGGATCAGAAGCAAGCCATGGAAAAAGCTATGGAGGATTACAGGCAGCTCTGCTTAAAGTCTTTCAGCATGAACAGGGGAGGAGAAGTTATCCAGAAGCAAGATCTGCCGCTGCCTCGGCAGGTAACCTTTGACTCCAACCCTGGCAAATTACAGGAGATGGTTAATTCTGCATTAAATCAAGCTTTGATCAACCACTCCACCGTGCTGTCCAATACTGTCTACAATGCTATTGTACAAACGTTAAGGGACGGACAAGCACCAGGGTATGTCGGGCCAGCATATCATCAGCCAGGATCGGCATCTACCAGTACCCCATCGGCAACTCCAGCCGTTGAGAGTATAGAAGCGCCTACTCTTTCAGCTATATCAGGACCATCCATCGCTGGCGCCACGCCGATAGGATCAGATCTAACGTCTCAGGAAAAGCCTAGTACTCAGTTGAGCACAGATCTATCGGCATCGGCAATGTCAGGTCCTTCAGGTCAACATAATCAAACTGCTGCCAATTGGTGGGGATACGGTATGCCTCCAGGTCCATCTACTGCCAATTCTGGACCGCCTCAAGTGCATGATGTAGCAGGGAAGGGTCCAATGACATCGGTTACTCCAATTCGGCCGGTGGCTCAAGCGCCGTATTATTCTACTGTACCTCCTGCTATACAGCCATTGTCAATGGGATTCTACGCACCTCCGCAACAGATATTTTATGCGAATCCATTGACTAATCCTCCACCAGTTCAATAGAGAGCTTCCACTACAGAGCAGCCCGTGGTACCATTCATATCTCAGTCTGGGTTACCTGCAATTCAGGGCAATTATGCTGGCTATCATCCGTCTATACAAGAGCATCAATTGTCTACAAGCTATCAGCCATTGGCAAGCCAGGTGCCGATGAGTTACAGTCTCAATTGGTCGGGGCAAGTGCCAACCCAGCAATCTGCTATTCAACCGAGCCATCAAGCAATAGGGACTCAGCGGTATAGTCCACAGACAACTATCCAGGAGCAACCGTCGATAAAACAGACGATGAACTTTACTCCGCAGGTTGACACCGTGAATATGCCGATTTATCCAAGCCAAGTGCCACAGGGGTATGTAGAAGCATATCAGCCAACGCCTCCAGTAGAGATCCAGCCAGTGCATCGGCAAGATCATGATGCACTCTTGACCGATAGGATTGCAGAAGTGATGAAAGAGCAATTTGGGATTCAGCCCAAGGTCAATACTTACTCTTATCGGACTCCGTACCCTTCATCTTATGACTCGATTCCTTTCCCGAATCGGTACAAGGTGCCAGATTTCACTAAGTTTTCTGGGCAAGATGATACGTCAACAATGGAGCACATCAACCGATTCATCATCCAGTGCGGAGAAGCAGCTAACAGGGATGAATTAAGGGTTCGATTATTTTCCTCATCATTGTCTGGATCGGCTTTTGCGTGGTTTATTTCGTTACCACCTAATTCTGTTATTACATGGGCCGATCTAGAAAAGCAATTTCACAAATTCTTCTTTGCTGGGGTACATGAAAAGAAGCTGACTGATTTGACAAAATTGAGGCAACGCAGTGATGAGTCAGTAGAAAGTTTTGTACACAGGCTAAGAGATGTGAAGAATAAATGCTACAACTTAGTGCTTGATGATCGGCAGTTAGCCGATTTAGCTCTTCAAGGGTTACTGCCACATATCAGAGAAAAATATGGGTCACAAGAGTTTGAAAGTTTGAGTCATATTGTGCAAAGGATTTTTGATCAAGACACTAGGATTTTTGAACCCAGGAAGAATTGGAATAAAAAGGTGTCCTTTGTAGAAGAAGCAGAAGATTCAGACTCTGATGATGAACCAATTATCGGTTTGGCTGAGTGGGTAAAGAATAAGAAGCCGATATCATGTCCTTTCGGTCAGAAAGAGCCAGAAAAGTTTCTATTTGATATCACCAAGGCCGATAGGATATTTGATCTTTTGCTCCAAGAGGGTCAAATTAAGCTGTCTCCTCATCATGTGATTCCATCGGCAGAAGAGTTGAAAAAGATTAGGTACTGCAAATGGCATAATGCTACCTCGCACAGTACCAATGATTGCAAGGTGTTTAGGCAACAGTTGCAGTCGGCTATCGAATCTGGGAAAATCAAGTTTGATAATTCAAAAGCTCAGAAGCCGATGAAAATTGATCAACATCCGTTCCCTGCAAATATGGTGGAGGCTAAAGGCAAAACCAAAGTGTTAACATCGGAGACTGCTAGAAGAAATGCATCGGTAGACCCTAAGAACCAAATAACTGTTGAGGACGTAAAGGGAAAGAAACCTGCCGATGGCGCTAAAGAGAAAAGAATTGTTAATGAAGGTAGTAGCTCCAGAAGACCTCTGAGGCCTGCTCCATATGGTGTTCGGTATCGGCAACATGAGGATCGGTATCGGCAACAATGTGAGGATTGGTATCGGCAGCAACAGGAAGAGTTACGTCGACATGAAGATCACTGGAATTGCCCGTTTTTCATTCATTGTTGGGAAGAAGGCATTAAATTACCCACTGCCGATACCTGCCCTGAGTGTAATGGTTACTATTTAAATGATCGGGTAGAGAGACAACGTCACTCTAGTAATCGAGGGGTACGCATCAATACGCCGATCAAAGAAAAGGTGTCAGCATTTGATCGGCTGGGGGGCAGAGTTAGCGTGCATGACAGGCTAGGCAGGTATATTGATTATTTTCCAAAGAGTCATGCAAGGCTTGAAGAGATGGCTAACGAAAGGGTTCCTGATGAAGGGATATTCTGCCGGGATCCAAACATAGGCCTCCATGAGCAGAACACAAAGCATTATCAGCCTGTCTGGAGAACAAAGCTGCCCCAATGGTGCCCTGAAGGATTGACGAAAACTCAAAAAAGAAGGGAACAGCGTATGCGTCAAGAAGACTTACAGTGCCCAAGAGAAAGCATCCCAAAGGCAACAACTCAAGTATGGCAACCAAAACGTAAGGGTGAAAGTCCATCGGCAGATGTTAACATGGTCTTCATGTTGCCGATGGAGTTCTTGGCGCCAGGTGACAAGGAGCAAGCAGTTTTTGCCGATGAAGCAGCCCAACTAACTCTGGATCCAATGATGGCTGTGTTTGAAAAGCCCGCCGATGATGAGCGGCAACACCTCAAAGCTCTGTTTGTTAAAGGCAAGATTGATGGACAGCCAGTGTCAAAAATACTCATAGATGGAGGAGCGGCAATTAATATCATGCCGTATGTTATGTTCCGAAGACTTGGAAAAGGAGACCAAGATTTAACCAAGACGGATATGATGCTTAAAGATTTTGAAGGCAATGTGTCTCCGGCTAAAGGGACATTATGTGTTGAGTTGACTATCGGCAGCAAGACTTTGCCTACCACCTTCTTTATCGTTAACGGCAAAGGTAACTATAATCTGCTCCTAGGAAGGGATTGGATTCATGCCAACTGTTGTGTTCCTTCTACGATGCATCAATGCCTCGTACAGTGGATTGGAGACAAGATTGAAATTATCCCTGGTGATTCTTCTTATATAATCGCATCGGCTGATTCTGAGACCTATGAACGAACAAAGTGCATATCGGGAGAAGCATGGGATACGGAATTTCTCAGGGTTGCCGATTATGAGCTCACACCGATCCAAGCAGTCGGTTCTAAAGATGAATTTTAATGGATTAGTTTGCCGATGGTGGAAAGCTTGGTCATGGGTTCACATCGGCTGATAATTTAGTGGAAATAGATATTGGTAACGGTGACAGGCCGAGACCAACTTTTATTAGTGCTAAGTTAGATTCTCAATGTAAACAGCAAATGATTGATATTTTGAGGGAATATAAGGACTGTTTCGCTTGGGATTATACAGAAATGCCTGGATTAGATCGGTCAATAGTTGAACATCGGTTGCCTATTAAGTCAGGATTTCGGCCTTATCAACAGCCCGCACGCCGATGTAATCCTAAAGTGTTACCTGATATTAAAGCCGAAATCACAAGGTTAATTGAAGCTGGTTTTATTCGGCAATGTCGATATGCCGAATGGATTTCTAACGTGGTTCCTGTTTATAAGAAAAATGGAAAACTTCGTGTGTGTATTGATTTCAGGAATCTTAATAAAGCCACACCGATGGATGGTTATCCAATGCCTGTTGCCGATTTATTGATTGATGCTGCAGCTGGACACCGGATCATCAGCTTCATGGATGGTAATGCCGGTTATAACCAAATTTTCATGGCTGAAGAGGATATTTCCAAGACTGCTTTTAGGTGTCCAGGTCATGTGGGTTTATTCGAATGGATCGTCATGACCTTCGGCTTGAAAAATGCCGGTGCTACCTATCAGAGGGCTATGAATTTTATCTTCCATAAATACATCGGCACATTGGTTGAAATCTACATAGATGATGTGGTGGTCAAATCTGAAGGTTTTGAGAGTCATCTGGCTGATCTGCGAAAAATCTTGGAGTGCACCAGAAAGCATGGTTTAAAGATGAATCCTATTAAATGCGCATTTGGTGTATCGGCAGGTCAATTCTTAGGCTTCATGGTACATCAAAGAGGTGTTGAAATCAGCAGGAAATCGATTGATGCAATTAATAAAGTTGTTGCTCCTGCCGATAAGACTGAGTTGCAATCCTTGATCGGCAAGATTAATTTTATTCGAAGATTTATATCTAATCTGTCAGGAAAGATCAAAGCCTTCAGTCCTTTATTAAAATTAAAAGCCGATCAGGAATTTGTATGGGGAACAGAGCAGCAATTAGCTTTAGAAGAAATTAAAAAATATTTGGTAAATCCTCCAGTATTGGTGCCGCCTCAACACGGGAAACCTTTCAAGTTGTATTTGTCTGCCGATGATAATGTTATCGGATCAGCATTAATTCAAGAGTTTGAAGGGGAAGAACGTGTGATATATTATTTGAGCAGGAGACTGATAGACGCTGAGACCAGGTATTCGGCCATTGAGAAATTATGTTTGTGTTTATATTTCTCTTGCACAAAATTAAGGCATTATTTGTTATCGGCTGAATGCACTGTCATATGCAAAGACGATGTGGTTAAGCATATGTTGTCAATGCCAATTTTGAAAGGAAGAATCGGCAAGTGGATCTTAGCATTATCAGAATTTGATTTGCGTCATGAATCGGCTAAAGCGGTTAAAGGACAGGTAATGGCCGATTTTGTTACTCAACATTGCGGTGTGATAAATTATGCTGAGATTGCTCCATGGACACTTTTCTTTGATGGATCTACTTGCGGTGGAGGAGCAGGAATCGGTATTGTATTAATCTCGCCTCGAGGAAAGAAATATGAATTTTCATTGCCGATTCCTAGCACTTCAACAAATAATCAGGCTGAATATCAAGCTTTACTGAAAGGGTTAGAATTGCTCAGAGAAATTCGTGCCGAGACAGTTGAAGTCTTTGGGGATTCCATGCTAGTCATTAATCAGTTGATTGGAACATATGAATGCCGAAGTGAAGTCTTGATTACTTATCATGAGAGGTGCCTGCAAATATTAAAGGAGTTTAAAGATTTTCGACTTGAACACATTCCCAGACTGCACAATGAAGAAGCTAATCGGCTAGCACAGCATGCTTCGGGATATCAACTGATTCGAGAAGTGTTGACATCGGTAATTGATGCCGATGACTGGAGAAGGGATATTGCCGATTACTTAAAAAATCCGTCTAGGAAAGTGGAGAGACGTATAAGGTTTCAAGCTACCAAGTATGTGCTCCTTGATACTGAATTATATTATCGCACTTTGGATGGGGTTTTACTCAAATGCCTTAGTAAAGAGGAATCGAAGAGTTTAATGGGTGAGATTCATGAAGGAGTGTGTGGGGCACATCAATCGGCATTTAAAATGAAATGGATAATTAGGAGGAACGGGTACTATTGGCCGACAATTCTCGAAGATTGTTTTAAATATTTCAAAGGGTGTCAGTCATGTCAGAAATTCGGTAATATTCAAAGAGCACCTGCATCGGCAATGAATCCTATAATCAAACCTTGGCCGTTTAGAGGATGGGCTATTGATCTCATCGGTCAGATCTACCCACCGTCGAGTAAAGGACATAAATTCATACTCGTTGCTACCGATTATTTCACAAAGTGGGTTGAAGCAATTCCTTTAAAGAAAGTGTCATCGGCAAATATGATTGATTTTGTGAAAGAACATATTGTTTACCGATTTGGTATTCCTCAGACTATTACTACCGATCAAGGAACTATGTTCACATCAGGAGAATTTGATAATTTTGCCATCGGTATGGGAATTAAAGTTCTAAATTCCTCTCCTTATTATGCGCAAGCTAACGGTCAGGCTGAAGCATCTAATAAAGGAATAATCAAGCTTATTAAATGGAAAGTTGAGGAAAATCCTAGGAGGTGGCATGCTCTTTTAAATGAAGCTTTATGGTCATATCGGATGGCGTGTCATGGTGCAATTAAGGTCTCACCATATCAATTGGTATATGGGCATGATGCAGTTTTACCTTGGGAAATTAAGACTGGTTCTAGGCGTGTATTTTCTCAGGATCACTTGACAGCCGATGAGTATGACATGCTTATGAGAGATGAATTAGAAGATTTAGCAGGTCATCGGCTAAAGGCCTTAATTAGCGTCGAAGAAAATAAAGAGAGGGTTGCTAGGTGGTATGATAGAAAGGTGAAAGTAAAAGAATTTGCAAATGGAGATTTAGTCTAGAAATTGGTTTTGCCGATTGGGACTAAGAGTTCGAAATTCGGCAAGTGGTCCCCTAATTGGGAAGGTCCTTATCGGATAAATCAGTTGGTTCCTGGTAACGCATACATCTTAGAAACCCTCGATGGAGTTATATTTCCCAGAGCATTAAATGGGAAATATTTAAAGAAATACTACCCCAGTATTTGGACGGATGCATAAATACAGAAATAAAGATATCGGCATTATATTACATTCACAGTCAATTGACAAAGTTCAGATTGCCGATAACTTGACAAAACCGATGAGTGAAGTCTACAAATTAAAGAAGGATTGAATAGCGGTTATCGCACGCAGGCGAATCTGGTCGGCTTCTTCCACTTCCCTGACGTCCGCATCAGCAGTGTCCTCTATCGGTTTAAGCTTCCTCCTCAGCGTCAGCGCCATACAGGCTTGATTGTCTCTGTCCTTTTGAAGAATTTTTAAAGTGTTGGACAGGTTGTCTTTCTCCTGTACGGCTTGGTTCAGGGCTGCTTCCACCTCTTTCAGCTCGGCCAGTAAAGCTGTTCTCTTTGCCGATAGATCAGTAATTTTCTTTTCAAGATCGGCGCCCGAAGCCTCTAAGTTGCTCATGCTTCTGTGCTTTTCTTCGGCGGCCTGCTTGAATTGTAATATTTCTTCTTTAAGTTTTGATTGAGCGGCTCTATTGGCAATTCGTCGAGCGGCTTTTTGGTATTGGAGTTGTCGGCTCTCAAGGTGGGCGGCATGAAAAAGGATTTCTTCAATATTGTCGGGGACTTGGCCACGAATCGCTTTGAAGATTGCTCTTGTGGAGTCTGAATCTTGGACCAGCTGAGATGTATCTTGATGCCACAAAGATAATAATGTTTCTAATTTGGTTCTGACCTCAGCTGATACAGTTCCTAAGGCAAGCGCAGAACTTTCTTCTTCTTCATCGTCAGGAATGTTGACAGTAAAAGAGAATAGGCTGTTTGGAGAGTCTTGTTCCTGCGAGGGGATTAGTCAGTTACAGGAGAAGGAATATTGCAGAATAATGGTTAACTTACTTGCTTCAAGGCGATTTCTTGCATTTGGCTGGAGGAGGCAGCTTGCAATATGTCCTCAGCAATGCTTGCCGATGGATCGGTTCTGGCAGGGCTGAGTGGTGGCAAGTCTGTGGCTATATCGGCAAGTGTTTCTTGAGGTGCTGTTGGTGGTCCTGGTGCTGGCACATCCGGTGGTGTTGACTGAAGAGATGGTGCTGGAACTGTGGAAAGTGCCGATGCAATTTTGGATCGTTTTGATTGAAGGACTACGTAAGATGAAGCTTTGCGCTTAGGCTGTGGTTCCTCAAACCCAGATGACTAGGGGGCATCGGCACCAGAGGACTGTGGTTTTGGATCAGCTGAAACAGCTACAGATATGTCCACTTGTTGCTACAAGTAAATGGAGTAATTAGTGCTAATTATAATAGTTGAAATCGGGTTAAAATTGGAGAAACATACCTCTGGAGAGTCGACAAGGATGACATCTGAAGGTGCGTTGACGGGTGATGGGGGACGAGTTGCCGATGAAGACTCTAGAAGTGTAGAACTCGCGCCCTGAAATATGGAATCGGTAAGTCACAGCAATCGACATCGGCAAAAGAAAGGGAGGTGGTTACCTGAGATGACTGTGCCGAAAATATGACCGATTTGGTACCCTTCTTGGTACGACCGCGGCCCACTGGAGCATCTAACGAGGGAGCCTTGTGGCCGATGATGGATACTGGAGAAATCGGCTGCAGCTGTATGACCTTGCCACTCTTACTCAATGTTGGGACCAGGTCATCAACCTGTTAAAGAAATGGTTAGTTGCCGATGGATTAAGGAAGAGTTGAAAGGAGTGCAGAGGGTTAGACTTACTACATCGGCAGGGATGACGTGATCAGGATCAATAGAGTTCCAGTAAAAATGAGGAGAGGCGAAAAATAGTTGTTCCTTCCATTCTTGCCACCATAATTTGAAGGATTCGGTGACAAAAGAAGCCGGTACCCAGTCAGTAAGATCGGCATTTGAGATATCAGCATTAGGAAGGAGAGTAACAATTCTGTGCCAATCCACACGGCTCGCGATGGTCTCTCTTGGTTTAATCACATCGGCAAAACATAAGTTGATGGGCAATTGTCCAAAAGCTAGTTGTCTTGCTACTGCCGATGGATAGTAGAACTCGTAGGTGGGATTGATATTCTTCCCGCTTCCAAAAATGTTTACCAGGATAGCACGAGGGGTGATTATTGCCCTTAGGATGTCGGCGTCTTGGTTCAGGGCCTCATCGGTAAGATTAAAGGAAAGAGGGAATCTTGTTGCTTCATCAACATACGGGACCCATGCCCGAAGCTCAGAGGGGATGTCGATGTAGAGGCTGTGGAAAAGATTGCCGATCTAAACTTTGTTCGCCTCTGCACCTGGTAGCACTGCCACTGCTTCTCCAAAATTGATGGGGGGGCGCGTTGCTGATTCTTCTTCCCCAAGTTGATAGTCTTCAGGAAGACTTCGAGGGAACTGCTGAGCGAACAGGTCGACATGGAAATATTTGTGCATGTGGGCATTCAACCACATGTTAATGAACCACCAGGGACCCCCCAGGTTGCCAATGGATTTACCTTGCAGCAGCCTTTGTGACACTTGGTGGAGGAGATGGTAGGCTGAGCCAAGAAGGTATCGGCCCAAGGGGAGCTTAACGCTGCTAGCCAACAGTTCTGCTGCAGGGAGGTGCATGTTGGTCGGTCCGACTGTTCTACCGTAGAAAATAAACTTCTCAAGCCACATGTTCAAAAAGGCTGAGTGTTCCCTGTGATTGACTGAACCAGATTTCTTATACTCATTGATATAGCCAGTCCAGCCGCCAATGTTTCTGGTGGTCAGCCGATGCTCGGATTTCCGTTGGAACAGTGAGTTGTCATCAGCAGAAGAAATGTCCAAGCCAGTAAGCATGTACACATCGGCAAGAGTAGGAGAAGCTGGCCCATGTCTAAAGATAAAGGCATTCAGGGTATCCGACCAGAAATAGGAGGCGGCAATTAATAAAGACTCGTTCCTCTCTATATCGGCAATGGATATTCTGATGCACTGTTCTAATTTGCGTTCCGCCCAATACAGCTCCATTGGCCTAGCGACCCTCAGATACCAATCTTTCCATCCCTTGGTGGTTTTTGGCCAAGAACGGAAGGTATCGGTCCAGAGTCCCAAGTCAAAATTCTGAGTTCTGAAGGGGATTCGATTGGTTTCTGCGTTTATAATGTCGGTTGGGTCTGGATTTCCCATTAGGCCTAGGCAGATGAAGTGATTCTGATGCGTTGGGATAAGAAGATTATTGTAAAGCTCCTAAGATTAAAAGATTGGGAACAAGGAAGAGTCATGAACTGCGCAGAGAAGGAGAAATGAAATGTCAGAGGGTAGGCAAAAGGAAAAGACTAACCTTGGGGACGTCGAAATGAATAGCCATGGCCGCGATGGAGATGGAAAAGGCAAAGAATGCTAACTGGAGGCTAAGGGTCACCGTCAAGAGCGCCGATGATCGAGTTCGTCGAAGAATCGCCTGTTGATGTCGCCGCTGGAGAGAGAAAAGCTAGGGTTTGAATCACAGATAAAAAATGGGCCGCGGCGAAGGAAGCACTATATGGGCCTGTTGGTACAGGATCTCCACTACCACGCGTGCGACTCTCGAGGAGAAGTTCAAACGGTTTGGGCAATTACGACCTGGAGGAAATTTTGGCGCATAAAGTATTCTATATTCCGAAATTGGGGGGCATGTGTTGACACCGTTTTTTGACACGTGTCAATATG
>CM041641.1:28159494-28221287 GCA_023333625.1 Bothriochloa decipiens | reverse complement strand
AGTGGATGGGCCAATTGTCGTGGTTCTATTTGGCTCTTTCATTTGTTTTGCGTTCTTGGGCCTGTCAAAAATGCATTGGAGCACCGAGGTGAACATGGGCCGCCCAGCCGTCAACACTAGGCCAGGAGACGCTGGGGCCTCTCGGAACGCAACTGAAACATTCTTAAATTTTTCACGAACGAAAAATTCATAGAACGAATAATAATATAAAAATATAAACTATCATATTATTATACAATAGTTGATAATCAAATTCATACATTAAAACTAGATAAGAAGGTACATAAATAAGGCTTACATCATTTATTACATCGCCACTTGGCGAATCATTAGAGTACAATCATCTAGAACAGCTGCGAAAGTAGAAGAGCATTTGCGGAAGGATCCTCATCAACCATCTTGAGCGCAGGCACGAGACCTTCTACCTATCTATCCTTAACTTCATTATAAAGCAGGTATATCTGCACACCGCCAGGTATGTACAGGTCATGGTCAGCACCGATGAGCTTTAGTGGAAAGAGAAAATAAAGGACCTGGCAATCCTATAGTTTGGTTGTGGGTTTTCTATGCATGCAAGCAGTAATCAAGTTTATAATAATAAGTCAAGTTTTAACACATTTCCATCCCACACACACCTCCAACCACCATCCCATCCACCCCAGATCCATCACCACATCACCACCTCCATCACCCTCATAACTCACTCTCAGGTCGACCAGGCCAACTCCCTCTCGGCCGGTCTCAGTGGCCCGCAGCCCTCAACCTGGCTCACGGCCGAAAAACAACTCTCAGGGGAAGGTAGAACACTCCACTCACTAGTCTGGTGCAAGCAGAACACAGGAAAGGTCCATAGACGACGAGTCGGCATATGTATCGATCGATCAACCATAACACTCTGCAGAGGTTTCACTAATCCACCAGATATCCATCATAGGCGCGTCAACACACCTAGGCAGATTTCGGGCGCCTACTGCCATAGAACGATGTCATCCTACCTCTCAGCCCTAGAAAACCCTTAGAGTGGCTGATACTGTGAAGAGTCTATCTCATGATCCCATTCCCGCAGAGCATCATGATCGTCTCGAAAGGGTATGAGAATAACATGCTCCTACCTTCCTAACACATGCTCGCCTGATAGTAATGGCATTGATCTATCCAGCGGTTCGGCCGTCTCCCCCTAGTAGAGAGCGGGTGGATAGCAAAGGATTCCTATGATCTGGTTATCAGCGCAATAGTTCCTAAGTGTGACCAAGCCAGGATATCTCCTCCAGGGTTGATTCTTAACGTGCTACCACGGCACCTTCATCCCGGGCTCCGCCCCTCAGAGGCTCTCACCCAAAGATTCACCATCTCGAATAGGGTTTACCCGCTACAGGTAAGTAAGCACAGATGCCCAGGTTGCATCGTCAGCAAGACTCGCTCCATAAGCTCATCGTAGATCCCAGCTCGATCGACTCAACCCTCACCCTACACCCTGCCGTAAGTTCCACCCCAAACCCAGATACATCATCATCAGCTCACATATCCATCTGATCCATCAACACACACACCAAGCCTGACATCCCCGCCAGACCCTCCCAGGGTTTATCACATCGCATCAAAATGTAAGCGAGTGGGTAAGCAGGTGAAAGGTTACGACAAGGTAGGGGCTATCAAGTAAATATTCTACCATGCAATCCTATCTCAAGCATAAGCATTGCATAAAAGTAAAGCACTAGCAATTCTAGATGGGGGTCGACCGACGCCCTTGGTGGGCCAAACCAAGGTTGGTTTGGTCCCACCGACTTTGTGCATGCTTCCCACGTGGCAATGATCCAAGACGTCCATCCAAGGAGGTTCCAAGGTCGGTTCATCCAATGGTGCATGTTGGAGGTTACATGGATTGATGACATGGCAATGGAGTAGGCCCTACTCCACCTCCCCTATAAATACCCCTAGAGTTCACTTCATAATCATGTATCATTAGGGAGAAAGACTACTCTAGTAGCTTTAGTGTTAACATAGTGGGTAGAGAGTGAGGAGTTCCAAGGAGGAGTTCCGGCCTGTCAGGAGTCTTCTTCGCGGAGCGCCTTAGCGGAAGCGGGTCTTCTTGTAAGTCTTACTTTCGAGTCTTTTCTAGTATTTAATATTCTAGTTTGGTACTTTTGGTATTACATTCCTTACTGGTGCACTGTTTTACTTGTGTGAATTACTCGAAGCATTAGCTGCGCTTAGAGTAGTAAGATTAGTGTAGACGTGGTGTCTATACAACATCTTACCAGTGTGAGCTGCTTGTCGCACTGCAAGACACCTAGCGTGAGAGTGACAATCCTCGCTAGGTGTAGAGTTCCTTATATGTGTTGTTAGGCAAGTTAACATTGTGAGAGCGAGGCTGAGCAGGGTAGTCGCCTTGGTATGGGTTTTGTCTCCTGCCTTTTTGTCTATCGCCCCCAGTAAGGGAAGAGGTGATAAACCTCGCTATACGTAGAGTACCACAGCCTGAACATTACTACTAGATAGACCTCTCGATCTCAATCATTTACCCTTTTGATCATCACTTGACGATTTTGAGCCTAGTTAGTTTACTTCACGGTCCCCGTGGAAAATACATTACCTAGAATACTCCCGGTGAAGGCTACATTGACTATCGTATGCTTGCGGTATAACCGTTTGCCACTTTTGGTGTCAACAATAAGCTCCTTTAGTGTTAAGTAGTAGCCAGCTGTTAATGGCCTGGCATTAGAGCGTGAGGCAAGTTGTGCGGGTAGAGAGGTACTGATCAAATCAGTTGCTCAGGCGGTACCTACTTACTCCATGAGTTGTTTTCTCCTACCAGTTAACATTTGTAAGAAGATAAAAAGTGCAGTAGCAAATTATTGGTGGGGGAGTTCAGTTGATAATCGACATATGCACTAGATGAGTTGCGAGCGGCTCACTCTACCAAAGCACAAAGGAGGCATGGGCTTTCGAGACATGAGGAGCTTTAACCTGGCAATGCTCGGGAAGCAAGGGTGGCGCCTCATCATGAGACCGGACTCCCTATGTGCTCAAGTTCTTAAAGGGCGCTATTACCTTGATACAACATGCAGGCTACTAGGAAAAAACACGCGAGCAGTACGTGGAGAGCTATACTAGCAGGACGTGAAGTACTACAACAAGGGATGATTAGAAGAGTGGTCAATGGAGATGAAATGGCCATATGGGGTGATCAATGGATATCAAACCATTTTGACGCACGACCGATTACACCGAGAGTGGAAGGGCACCAAGACCGGGTTTCTAAACTGCTCACAGATAGTGGAGCTTGGAATGTGCAAGCAGTGCGGGATCTCTTCCTACCGATTGATGCAGCTGCTATAATGTGTTAGCCACTAGGCCGAGGCGATATTGATTTCTGGGCATGGCAACCTGAGAAGTTTGGGACTTATAGAGTCCGATCAGCATATAAGCTCATTTCCAAACGAAAGTGGGAGGCTTCTCATGGCCCACAACCAAGCTCGTCAGATGATGGTTTATGGAAAAAGATCTGGAAACTGTATGTACCTCCCAAAGTAAGAACCTTCTGGTGGCGTGTTTTACACAAATTTCTACCGATGAGGCAAATTTTTTCCAGGAGGCATATCGAACCCGTGGCTTACTGTGAGGTTTGTGGGGAGCCTGAAGAACTGATCAAACATGTGTTTCTTGACTGTACAGTGGCAAGGCAATTCTGGGCACAAGCAAAGTTGGTAACAGGTGTTAAAGTACCTAGCATGAATGGTGAGACGTGGGCTGCTGACTTGATGTCAGATCTTTGTTCGAGACCGGAGCGCGCTGTAATTATGTGCGGCATGTGGGCTCTTTGGATGATGAGGAATAAACGGCGACATGGTGAATTGGCAATGCCGGTTCAGCAGGCAGTGCTTTGGGCCAAAGATACTTACCTTTGACTTATGGCAGTTGAATTACCAGCTCGGCCAGCAGGTAACCGCAAGGGATTGTCCCAAGTGGAGAAGACCGGAGGTGGGATGGTTGAAGATTAATGCTGATGCAACGTTCTCTGAACACAGCAAAGAAGGTGCAACCTCGACTGTGGTCAGAGATGATCAAGGAGAGTTTCGGGCAGCACAAGCAATATGGTATGATCGTGGACTTGATGCCTATACTATGGAGGCTTTGGCGTATAGGGACAGTGTGAGACTTGCTGCACAGCTGGGTTTACATCGAGTGGCTCTGGAATCTGACTGTCTCGAGGTCGTGCAGCTGTGGCAAAAAAAGGAGATGCAAAGATCCATCATTGAACCCATTCTGGAGGAGATTCAAGAGATCAGTCTTGCCTTTCATGAATTTTCTTTCTCTTTTATTAATAGAAGTTGTAATAAGGTCGCACATTTGTTAGCTCAACAGGTCTCTAGTTGCATCATTCGGAGAAGTGGCATGTAACTCCGGCATGTGTGTATGACCTGATCATGGTTGAAGCCTCGAATGGCTGATAATGAAAGGCAGGTGATTCACAAAAAAAGCCTCATTCTCAAAAAGGGCCTTCCTGTCATGCTGCTTAGAAATCTAGATCAGTCTGCCGGACTATGCAATGGGACTAGGCTAATCATTACCGAGCTTGGGGACATGCTTTTAGAGGAACAAATAATGACTGGCCCTCATGCTAGTAAGACAACTTTGATTCCCAGAATTTGTTTGCATCTTAAGAGTACAAGGTTCCTATTTACTCTTAAGAGGCGCCAGTTTTCATTGAAGGTATGCTATGCAATGACGATCAATAAGAGTCAGGGACAGACTCTGGCCTTGGTGGCGTCTATCTAAAAAAAATTGTTTTCAGTCACGGGCAGCTATATGTTGCGGTTTCACGAGTTACATCAAAACAGGGCCTCAAGATACTTATTGAAGATCATGATGGTAACTGCACAAACCAAACATAGAATATAGTATACCGTGAGATCTTTGTGGCACTAGACAGAAACTAGAGCCATCAGTGCTTTTGTTTCCTACTTCCTAGAGGTCTCAGGCGGCATAGTTCTATCCTAGACAGGCCAACGTAGCACAATGTAAGAGTTTTCGCTTGTATATTAGAACTTACCATGCGTATTATGTCACATTGGCATTTCTTGCGTTTGTTTCTCCTACTTCTGTGACGCTAATAACTATCTGCTTTTCAGGTGTGTCTCTTCTCAGCAGCTACGGCAGAATAGATTCCATACTGAGATTATGCCTCCTTCAATGCCAAACTCGGCGACTTCGGGCTCGCAAGGCTGGTCGGCCACGAGCGCCAACCGCACACAGCTGCGCTCGCTGGCACCATGGGCTACAGGGACCCGGAGTGCATGTTCAGTGGCAGCGCCGGCACCAGTTCTGACGTCTACAGCTTCGGCGTTGTTGTTCTCGAGGCCGCAACCGGCTAGCGGCCAATCGTGGCGCTACGGGACACGGAGGGGTACGCCACCGTGCACCTGGTGCAGTGGGTCTTGGTACGCTACGGCCAAGGAAGGATCCTCGACGCTGTGGACGCGGAGCTAGGCCGAGAACTAGGAGATGTTACATCTTGTTGTTGCGATGTTCCAGCGAATATGTTCAGAATCTGGTCTTTGGTAGAATCATTTACGCTACATCAGCATTGTAAAAAAGAATGATTGGTAGTTCAGATACATTTGTGAACTACGTTGTCCAAAACAGACTGTGTCACATTCATTGACAGAAATTATAGGGCATTGGTGTTTCCACTGCTATATTCAGTGTATCTTCTCGGGCTGTAGCATCACCGCTGTTCCTAACTTCTAGATTGAAAGCAGTACCGGATGCACGTAATAATCGCCGGGTCAGTCGGCCCCAAGAACTCGCTAAAAATAACACTATAAATTCAGTTTTCACATGCAAATTGCTCCCAAAATAGTAAATCAATGCATGTTTGACAACATCACTTAGTTTTGACCCCAATGAGGTAACAACCTGGATTCGCCATTGACATGGTATCACCGTGGCAAGCACACCAGCACAAAACACTAGAGCACCTCCAAATGCCCGTCACATAAACATGTGCGAGCAGCTATTCAAACAAGTGAATTTGTCACCATTCCAGAAACATTCAGCATTCAGGCATGAACACACATTGCCTGACCATCGAACAGTGCCAAACACAGCCAAACACTAGAAAAGTTTCACCACATAGACCTACTACCAGATATCTTACTTGACTATACACATCATGTCCTCACAAAATAGGCCACAGATTCACCAACAGCAGCAGGTTCACCAACAACAGCAAGTTTGCCAAAATACCGTGCTTCTTCTAACCGTTCTGGAGTCTATCAGATCCACAGCGCACGGGCAATCACCATCTCCCAGACACTTGGACCACGGTAGAAGCCAAAGGCCAGCACATCTCCTACCTCAATGCGATGCTCCTGTATGAACTGCTCCCAGCCTTTGGTCATCCTCCTCGGGCCACGCTCATAAGCATGGATTGCACTGCAGATCACAACAGGAGATCCAATGAAGCGCAGAGCCACTGTTTCCTTCTTTGACGGTAGATACTTTGAGAAATCTTCAGAGAAAAACTACACACAGACACTCAGTCACTGCATTATAAACTAAACAATGAATTCGATATCTTCTTTGAAGAGTTCCTCACTTACCATGGTGGCGCTGCCTTCTTGGCTCTCCCTGATCGTGTAGACAAACATTGGATCCCTTGGCATACCCACCCTCCAGATAGCACCCATAGCAGTCAAGGCACCATGCCCCACCTTTCTTTCCTCCCCGATGAAATAGTCTTCCCTCCTGAATGGTTCAACCTCAGTAGATGGCAGAACTGCATACATCAGAAGCATAACACGAAATGATTAACCACAGCGCCAGACTCTAAGCCGAATAGATAATGAGAGCAGTAGAAAAAACAGTGCTCTTGATAGTACCTTCAACGAATCCAACCTCGTCATTCTCTGCAGTGATCTCATCTGTTGATAGCACCAGATGGGTGCCATGGTACTCGAAGCGCACATGTTGTTCGTGCTTGAGCCCTTCAGCAACCACAGACCAAAGTCCACCCAGTGCTGAGTGCATGATAGTTCCTCCTCCTCACCATCTTCACCATGTAGATACGACCAGACTCTGTATGGATGTCAATCCTGCGAGTTGGTCCCTAATAGCCCTTGCAAGTCGACAAATCCTATCGATGCGTGTATAAGTATGACATGCCAAGGAATGTCGTACATAACAAATACGCTGCTGATGACTAGACAAGAACAAACCAAAACATTCTTACTAGGTAAGACTTGAATGGATACTCCAACTCAAGCTCAGCAACATTGCGTTCAGCATCTTCGGATCCATCCTACAAGTATGTCCGTAAACATCATAATAGAACGCACTATGCAAATACAAATTGTTTACCCAAACAGATGTACATACCAAGTTAGTCTCATATGAGTACAGGCTCCCAGATTCATCATCGTCTTTTGAGGAGCCAGACTTGCTGGATTCAATGACAATGGGTTTATGCTCATTGCCAGTCCTGCAAACACAATGCTCAATCCATCAGAACATACAACACATCAATTTTTACACCACACTAACACTGTCTATGTAGGACAAACATCCATCAAAACCAAGAACCCTGTAGGAAACAAAGGCAAACAAGGGCAGCTGTACCTCTTTCTAGCAGAGCTGCTTGCTGCCAAAGTGCCTCCTGCCTGACCACCTCCACCACAGTGCCCTCCAGCTTTGGTCGGGCTATTTTATTCATGCCACGTGCAAATCAGGTGGTGATTAGCCTTCCAAACCGATAAATTAATTAGGAGACAAAGATAACTACGTGTTGTGTGCTCTGTGTAAAACAAGATCCGAAAAACACAGGAGCAGATTTGTTTTATCTGCTTCCTAATCAGCAGTGCCCATCATCTACACAAAAAATCCATGAATGTTCTTTTCCCCTGTCCATATCTACATAGCCAGACACCTACTCATACCTCGACTGTACTGGGAAGATGAAGGCGGTGATAGACACTGAGAAAAAAGAACAAGCACCAAAAAGGAACGAAGCAGCAGAGAGGGTCACCAGCACATGGGGCTCCACCATTGCACATGCAAATGTTATATATGGAATTCATGGACCACCAAATTTATTTCCCGCCAATGATCCAAAGTTATCAGAAACCAAATCAATCGTATGCTACAGATCTAGTGTGTTCCCAAAACCTAGAAAGGTAAATCCACTTGACCCAAACCAAAAAACCCGGAAAAGCTCATGCCCGGCTCCAATCGATTTTGCAGATCCATACAACAAACATACCTGACCACGATGCCCAGTGGATTAGCACCGTTTCTTTTCTTGCTAACCATCGGTGGAGACGCGCATCGCCCAATCCTCCCGCGCTCCTTCTCCTTCCCAGCAGGGCTCTTCATCCTCGTAGAAAACCCTTGCCACTGACAAGACAGCACATTGTTCATGTTCCATCACAGTCGATTCAATCGATTAATGAAGAAATGCGGTGAGCCTCGACATCTTACCGTGCTTCCTGCAGCAAGATCGAACGGAGCAACTCCCAATCGCAATGTGAAGACCGCCTCGTTGTTGCCTCCGTCCCCATGTACAGCGGCTTCTCCTGGCCTTCAATGCAGTAGCACTGCGGTAGAATCTGAGCTGACGACGCTTGGAGTACAAAGACGACGGTGCCACTCGCGAGCGAATCTTTGCGACCTGGGCCGTTTGGCGCTCTGATCCATTTCGATGGGCCCAATAATGCAGACCCGCGCCACGATTACTCACGGTGGTAGCGGCGACATTGCTGGGCCTATAGGCCCGTGGCGACATGTGCTGCTGTAACAACCCTAAAAATTACAAACACCGAAAAATGCATCTAACAAATGTTTTTTTTGAAACAAGCCCATGTTTTTATTGTTTGTCATGTAGGAAATCCTACTCCTATGCACATATGTCTAGTGCTACACTTTTCAGGTAGCACCATCATATGTGTCTTAATATAATCTTAAGCCACATGTGATTAACACCCTTAGCTAGTACGTAATGTTTTATGTACAAAGTATTCATGTTTAACATGCTACACACCCATGTTGCACTCTTATACCTATGTTACATGAGACTAGACTCTCGAACTAACTCCTATATATATTTATATACCGTGGAACCTAAGACCAACCTTCATCTATGACATGCTCTAACAACTAACCTACCATGATCCTATCTTGGATCAACTCGACCTTGCATCCTATCATATCTTTTACCTAGGCACCATACACCTAAGCATGCATCACAGCGCATTTTAATTACTATGTGTGAATTTGAGATTTTTCCTGGATTTTATGTGATGAATAATATATGGCAAAAATATTTATTTATATGATAAATAAATATGTTCTATATGGGAATGATACCCTAACAAGGCCTAAGACCTTATATAACCACCATGGAACTTTTTGCAACATGCCACATACCACACATATGGCTTATATGTATGTACCAAATACAAATAGAAAAGCTCCTTGATACCTCGACCAATCAGACCTTTCCTTTCTAATTCCTTTGCTAATCATCCTATGCTACGCATGAACGGGCAGCAACTCACGGAACTGCATGTTCTTGCGCTTGGCTTTGGTAGTTAATCACGTAATGCACTTGTAGTCTAATCATGCTGCAACATGTATCCAGACGACGTAACTCGAAGTAGGCAGGTGCATCCTCTCTAGACGTGTATGTAAATACACGTATATGTATACACCAATCGCAAGTGCCAGGCCGCTGGCCGCCTCCCTTCACTTCCGGCCCAAAGCAACGGCCCAGCTCTGATAGTGAAAGGAAACACTGACGCGGACGTGGGCGAGGCGATAGCCTGCCGTGAAGGACTAGCATTGGCTAGTGACCTTAGGTTGAAGGCATCAAGGCTGGCCAGTGATTGTGACAACACGGTTCGAAGTATCCACGGCGAAAGCATGGGCAGATATGGTGCCATCATCCTGGAAATAAAGTCAAGAAGGGACAACTTTGCAAGGATTGATTTCGTCTTCGAAGGGCGGAGCTTAAATTTTGATGCACATCTCCTCGCTAGAAGCTCTATAAATCTACCTATTGATAGACATGTATGGTTTTTGGAGCCTTATATTGGCATTTATAACAATATTTCATTGAATGAATAAAGACAATGCTCTACTGGAAAAAAAGATGGAGCCGCTCCTGCCCTCCGCTCACGCGCGCAGCACATGGAGAACGGCCGCCGCCACGCCTCGCGTTCGATTCACGCTGCATGCCCTTGTGCGAGGACCCACCTGCCAGCCAGCAGACCGAAGGTAAGCTGCATCTTTCTGTCTCACGTACCGCGCCGTTTCCCTCCGTCCGCCCGACGCCGTCATCTTCTCCTCTCTCCGTACAGCCAGCTCGCTTCGACGCCGTCGCAGCCGAGAGAACGACCACCTGCTCCCAACCGCAGATGGACACCGCGTGTCCCGGCTGTTCCATCCAAAGGCACGGATGCCGGAGTCCCCCGTGAACCCTAGTGCCGCTGGCTACAAATACCCCCGCCGCCGCTTCTCTGTTTCCCTCTCCAAGACGCAGCGGCCGCTCCCTTCTCCTCCCAAACAGCGCCGCTTTCCTCTCCTATTCCCCATCGGCGCCGCCACCACCTTGCCCTCCTCGCTGCGCATAGCAGCCTCACCACCAAGCGCTCGAAGCTGTGGCCACGACGGGCCAGCGTGCTGATCGTGCCCCGTCGACCACAGGTTCTCACGCATGGCCGTGGCCACCTCGCCTCGTGCTGCTCCGTCGTCGAAGCCCGGCCCTGCAGCCGGCCACAACGTCGCGCTGCATCTCGCCGTCCACACCGCCGAGCTCGCCCTCCATCAGGAACCTGCCTGCCTCGACGCCCCAGACCGCAAGCTCCGCTCCGTCTTCGTCGAGCAGCGAACTCAAGCTGGACCTCGGACTCCGACCTCGTCCCGCCGCCACGGAAGTCGCTTCGGCCTCCTCTTCCTTACCGCGCTGCTCTGGAACACCGCCTCGCCTACGCGGTTGTGTCACCCATGACGCTGAGCGCTGCCGCCGTGGCCTTGTCCCGGCGCGTGGTACCGCGACCTGAACGCCACGCCCTCGCCACGAGATGCTGCAACAGCCGAACCCTTCCTCCAGTCGACGGTGAGCCTACCAAGCCCAAGCTCTCGCCCTTCCTTTGCTCTGCAGTGGAATTCGCCCTGAGGCCGGCCTTCGTGCCATGGTCTGTCGCCGATGCTGGGAGGTTACGCCGACCGCGTCGCCCTGCCTCGCCCGATCGGTGTCGTCGCGTGCAACCCCGACGCCACCGAGCCTCCGCGACGCCAAGCTGCACGACGATGCAAAACCACGACCCGATGCCTCCACTTCGACCTCGCCAATCAGGATCGACCGCACCACCGCCGCGACGTGCCATCGACGTCAGATCCCAAGCCAGCCCACGAACCGCGATCAACCTTTCCACGCCAACACCGCCGAAGCCGCCGGACCTCGTCGTAGCAGAGCACGAACCGCGAGCGTACCAGTACATCGACGACACGGATCGGCGCTGCACGGCAACCTCTCGCCACTGCATCACCCCTACCGGCACCAACTCCACGCTGCACTGCCTTGCTGCAGCCACGCCACTTCTTTAAGATCGTCCCTGTCCTTGCCAAGCCCGTCGGTGAGCACCTGCCTTTCCTAAATCCCCACCTTGCCGTGTTCTTGCTCCATGTCCGTGCTTGCCCTGGCCTTCGTGCCGGCTACTCTTGTTCTTTCCTACACGAGCACACACGAACGCACACACGCACGTGCACGGGCCAGCCAAGCCCCTGGCTTCCACGACGTCAGGAGGACGTCGGAACGGTTGTGCCGCTATGCCCGTCGTTGCGACGAAGCCACCCCACCGACCCATGGATGCACCCCGTGCCTCATCGACGAAGGATCTGTGCCCACCGTGCTGCGCCTGTTCCTGTCGCCTCGGGCCACTTCAAGGATCAAGAACGCGTCGTCGAGCCTCGCCGTGGAACGCTGCACCGAGCCGTAGAGAAGATGAGGCTGTGGAACCTCCCTTGATGCTGTGCCACGCACCGTGGCCACGCCGAACCTCAGCCGTGGGAGTTGATGACTGCGCGGACTCCGTCGTGGAAGATGGTCGCCGCCGGCGCGACAGGAGGATGTTGGTTGACACCAATTGCACCCTAGTGCCCCGCTTGGACCTTGGATCGCGTGCTACCGAGCTGCTACCATGCGCTGTCGCCGCCGCTCCGCCGTTCGTCATGGGCAGCATCGCTGAGAGCCCAGCTGCCACTGTTGGAGCCACTTCCGTGCTCGCCATGACGCACTGAAGGCGATGAGCAAGAAAATGAGGCCAGAGGACCACTGGAGCGCCGGAATTTGAAAGTTTGGCCGCCGCCGGCGAGCCCCCATCGTCGTAGAGAAAATAACAGAGGAGGGGGATCGAGTCGCTGGAGAAGATGGACGCGGTCCACAAGGATTGAGCCGCTGTCGGTGGACCCCGCAGCCGCTGGTGCACCAAGGAACGGTCTGTGGACCACATGGACCCGACGACTGATCCATGCACTCGGTTCAATGTACGTGAGTCACTGTCTGTAGACCTCAAGCAAACTGGTGCACCGTGTACCGTGAGCCTGCGTTGGATCCAGATAATGATGTGGCGGCACGAGAGACTGCCACGTGGCGGGCCGAGCCTAGCCCATATCCGGCCCAATAAAGGCCCATTAATGCCCCAATAAAGGCCCATTTGGGTTTGACTATTGACCTTGGTCAACCATGACGTCAGCAGTGGCGTCAGCCTGGCCCCCACCAGTCAGTGATGACATCAGCCTGGCCCCCACCAGCCTGGACCCACCAGCATGACGTCATCACCTGCGTCAACCTGCACGTCATGTGCTGTTGGAGCGCCAGTGCCATGTGGCCTAATCTCAGGCTGCCATGTGTCAGCACTGGTTAATCCAGCCCTTTTATCTTTTTCAGAATCTATGTAAATCTTTAGAAATTCATAACTAATTTATATGAACTCAGAAAGATATGAAACAAGCATCTAAATTTTCTATAAATCGAGCTCTATGTCCTGAGCTAATGTTTGAGTGCATTTAGCTCTTTTCACTATTTATTCGTTCTTTTTGTTATTCTATAGGAGTTGCTTATGTGACTATTACGTCTCGATTTCAGAGTCGAATGAGGAGCGGTCCAAGGGAGGAGGCCATGAGCACCAAGGAGAAGGTTCTGCTGAATGACTACGTTGATGAAGGAAGACTCGTACCACTACTACCTCGACAGCACAGGTGTCATGGCAGCACCTTCTCTTAGAAATCCTATTAGACATGACATGTGGGCCCAGCCCAAGTCGGCATGATGGAAGCTCAAGTCGGTGGAGTGAAGTGGCGAGGTGGGGCCCATAGTGTAGGGGTCGGCCGACCCCCCTATGACAGGGTGGTCCCACCATCTTCCTTTCCCTGGTGTCCCCATTTGTCCTGGTGTATCTCTCATGTTGAGTTGCTTTGTTTATTTCGTTGAGGGTCCATGAAGCCATGTGTATTGATTCTTGATCATTGATGAATGTGCCCAAGTGATCCAAAGGTTGAGCTTGAGCTTGAAGGACTTCACTTGGGTGCTGCCAGCATGGCACTCACTGGGCCCACAGGGAGGGGATCGGCCGACCCCCTCACTATAGCTCCAGTGAGTCTACCTTGCTCCTTGCTGCTTGCCTCATACTCATGTGATGTTGAATTTTGTATGGCAAGCTTGTGTTGTTCTTGCTTCTTGCATTTTAAGCTTCTAGGCCCTGAAAAACACCTGATCGAGTACCTGCAACAAATAATGACATGTACATATGGAACCAAGTTAATTGTACCTATATCACTACTTATTTTATTGATTCTCCCCTGAAATGAGTGTCATGTTGACGGTTATGGTGGTATAAAATAGGGCATAAATATTGTCAACAAGACCCCCCCACACTTGAGTGTTTGCTCGTCCTCGAGTAAAGGTTAGAGAAGTGAACAATGACATATTCAAGATCATAGTGAACAAAAGTATCATTCAAGACATAGTTCATACAAATGGGTTATGTGGTATTGTCTAGCATATATCCTTCAGATGTTGAGAAAAGGAACAATTCTCAAGGCAAATGTCATCTCCCAATTTTTTGCTCTTGGTACTTAGAGTTTTTGGTAATAGTTTAAAAGAAAATCACATAGTTCATTCTTACTCCTCATTTAGCACTCTCGAATCTGTCAATGTATATATTAATCCTCACAAGGGCATAAAATGTGTTGCCCTTTCTTGTTGCATCCTACATCTATCAGGCTTATGTGGAGCTTGGTAGGGAAAACAAGGTAGCATACTTTGCATGGAAATTATTGTGAGGTCAAAGCAAGGATCCAAGGAGAGTAGTGTCATAATCCAAGATCAAGATTTGCAAGTGTGTGGTACATAATGGACTAGGTTGCTCCTATATTTGATGTACTCTCTTTTTCTATTGAGACTGGGCTAGCTTTTTTTTTTGCATGGACTTTCATGTGTCCATTTATATCTCAATACTTATTTTGCCTAGCCCTGATCTTTTGTCTCATCTATCAATTGGTGCTTAGAGAGGTTTTCCAACACTTAGAGCATTGAGCAACCTATTTTTGTGGACATGGAAAGCATGTTTTTGCGTACTTCCAGTGTAGAAGAAGCATGGATATATGGTGTGTGTGATCTTGATCTTAGGAATATGACAAAACTCTCACAAGGGTCAACAGAATTTGACCAAACTCATTGCAATTGCAAGTTGCAATCAAGGGTTGTTTTGATAGTTAATAATATGGCTCTGGTAGGAATTTCTTTGCTAATGAGGAGTGAATGATACTATGGTTTTGTGACATTTCAAAATAAATTCTCTAAGTACCTTGAACATGAAAGGTGTGAAGCATGAGCCGAGAACTATATCGCTTTCATCAACAACTTAGTCAATATGATTCCTATAAAATTTTACCCATAGGCATGAACATATGCAAGAATTTAATTTTATGTCACTATTAACCTTTAAATGTCATGACTCAAGGTATAAGATGTCAATCATGCAGAATTTATTATTTTTTTAGTATTTTTATTTCATGTAATAAAGTAAATAAATGGGAATGAATAAATCAGACAGAAATGAATGAATCAAACCTGGTAGGAATGATGTAGTTGATGCTGGGAAGCTGCCAGGTGGGCCTAGGGTCCTCGGGTGGGGTCGGCCGACTCCACCATGGGTTGCCCCTTGTGGGTCGTCCCATAGGTGCACTTTGCTTTCTTTGATAAGCTTCTTCCTGTCTACTCTGGGTTGTACGTATCCTGAGACTAGGTAGTTGACTATGTTTGCGTACCACAGGTTGGCTGTTGAGACTTTGAGGAGTGTGTCATCCCACAGATAGTCGTTGATGGGTAGATCCTGTTTATCCTCGATTTGCATTCTAGACAAGTGATCGGCTACCGAGTTTTCTACTCCCTTTTTATCTCTAATTTCTAAGTCAAATTCTTGGAGTAGCAGGATCCATCTTAATAATCTAGGTTTAGCATCTTTCTTAGTGAGCAGATATTTTAGTGCAGAGTGATCGGAGTAAACAATCACTTTTGCTCCTACTAAGTAGGATCTAAACTTATCTATAGCAAACACTATGGCCAACAGTTCTTTTTCAGTTGTTGCATAATTTAATTGTGGCCCAGTTAATGTTTTGCTAGCATATGAGATAGCATGATGTTTCTTATCTTTGGTTTGTCCTAAGACAGCACCAACAACATAATCACTAGCATCACACGTTATCTCGAAGGGAAGCGTCCAATCAGGGGGTTAAATGATTGGCGTAGAGATAAGTGCTTTCTTAAGAAATGAAATGAATCTAAGCACTTGTCATCAAATTCAAAGGGTGCATCCTTAGCAAGCAAGTTTGTTAACGGTCTAGCAATCTGTGAAAAATCTTTTATAAACCTTCTATAAAAACCTGCATGGCCAAGGAAACTGCGAACACCCTTAACGTTCGTGGGAGGTGGGAGCTGTTCTATGACTTCTATCTTAGCTCGGACACTCTATGTCCTAGCACTATCCCTTCTCAAACCATAAAATGACATTTTTCCCAGTTCAAGATCAAGTGCTTCTCTTGGCGCCGTTGTAAGAAACGATCTAGGTTCTCAAGGCAATGATCGAAGGTTGTCCCAAAGACTGAGAAGTCATGCATGAAGACTTCCATGATTTCCTTGATCATGTTGGAGAAGATGGACATCATGCACCTTTGGAAGGAAGCAGGGGCATTGCATAGGCCAAAAGACATGCGCCTATTTGCATATGTCCTGTAAGGGCACGTGAACATGGTCTTACTTTGGTCATCAGGATGGATTGGGATTTGATGGTAACCCGAATACCCATCAAGGAAACAAAAGAAAGAGTGTTTAGCTAACTGTTCTAACATCTCATCGATGAAGGGTAATGGAAAGTGATCTTTCTTTGTAGCCTTGTTAAGCTTTCGGTAATTTATGCACATTCTCCATCCCATAACGGTTCATTGAGGAATTAATTCATTTTTATCATTTTTAACGACCGTCATTCCTCCTTTCTTAGGAACTACTTATACGGGGCTAACCCACTCACTGTTAGGAACAGGGTAGATTATGCCCGCGTGCAAGAGCTTCAAGACCTCTTTCTTTACTACCTATCTCATCACATTGTTAAGCCTCCTTTGAGGCTCCCCAGAAGGTATAGCATCGGGTTCGATTGTGATGCGATGCGTGCAAAGAGCGGGACTAATTCCCTTGAGATCTTGCAAAGAGTATCCTAAGACAGAGCAATGCTTCTCTAAGATGGCGATGAGTTTAGTGGATTCTTCGTCTGAAAGCTGATCGCTAATGATCACGGGGGTCTCCCTATCACCGTTTAGGAAGGCATATTTCAGCTCGAAAGGAAGTGGCTTAAGCTCTATGGATGGCTTGGGAGGTGGTTCAGATTCATCTAAGTCTAAAGGTTCATCTAACTCGGCTTCTTCTTGGATGAAATCCTTGGTGTCCTCTTCTAAATCAGGCTGAGAGGCTTCTACTAAAGACGCCGACATAACCTCATCTATTGGGTCAGGCTCGGGCATTGACTCGGCTCTGGAATTAATAGAGTCGACAAAAGAGACTAAAAGGTCTAAATGCTTCCCGAGGTGACCCTTAAGGCGCCCTTCATGATATCCCTCAAGGAATCTCATGAGTGGGTGCCCGATTAATGTTGACGGTAGTTAAATATCATTTTTAACTGTCAACATAACCTGAGAAAGGGTTAAAATATAATTACCAACTAGTTATAGGGGTTACACTATAGAATTCCATGAGTTTTGGTGATTGTCTATTTCTGCAGGGGGTTATCATAAAAGAACCAAAAGAGGTCCACATGTCAGGTTTACATAGAGAGAATAAACCATCCAACAACTCAAAAATACTCTAGAAGACTCGAGAAGGCGACCCTGCGGAGCTGGACCCACTTGGCGAGCCAGGTGGGCAGCCGCCCAGGCCACATGGGCGGCCACCTAGGCACCTCCACCAATTAGGTGCGAGCACACGGATCCTGCCTCGAGGCAAGACAAAAAGGAACTGTTTTCTTATCTTTTGAGGTCTCAGGGAACGGTTCTTAAATCATTAACAGATGCAGAAATGGGACAAGTTATTACCGGTTTGAGGGGATAATGGTTTTCTAGGTTGTTTCACCAATCTGTTGAATTGGAATGGAGCTCACGACCATGAAACCCCTCATTGTTCGATGGAAATTTGAAACCCGATTTCCTCTATAAATTCATCGATCTAAATGGCAGAGAAGTTTCCATATTTCTACCTTTTCTTGTTGGAGGGGCGACCGTCCGTTGAACTACCAAAAAAGGGTAAACCAATGTGATCATAACATTGTAGGTGCTTGCGATGGGACAGATGTGACTTCCCTCATAAGTAATAGGTGGCTGGAACTAAGAAAGAACCATCGACTATAACCCCAAAAGAACTAGATTTCGTAAACAACATAGAGGAAGAATGAAGGGAAAATCCTGTCGAGGCAATCATATTTGTTTTGGTGGATATGCTCTTCAAGTACTTGAACCCGCTTGGATCACCACGAGACAGATAGAAGCAGGACGAAGAGCAATGACACGATATGCACATCGTGGTTTTATGCGACAGGAAAAAGTGACTACGAATTCCCCTTTTTGTTTGCGAATCCCTATTTGTATCCTTTCAGCGCACGCCCATAAGTAGCGATCAAGGAAATCAATCAAATGATCCCAATACCATGAAAGATAAACTTCCTAGATCTAGGGAAGCTTATCATAAAGGGCTTCAACAAGGGGTTTTATTCATTCTTTGAGAAAAAAGATCTTGTGGAGCCTGTCGAAAATCCTCTTTATGTGATACCAACACGTATTTGCTACTTTGTTTGTTGCTTATGATGATCCGCGTGGTCGACAATAACGAAGTGCTGACTGGTAGACCTTGAGAATCAATATGAAGTGTCCATTCAAGTCAGTTTGATCCAAGGGCTACGGTGCATCCTAGGGGGCTATATAAACATGGCCCCTGGCCCCTGGAGAAACCCTATTTCATTAGCTAATTCATTCTCTACTTCATTCAAAAGAATTCAGAGAAGCCCTAGAGCCACCATCTTAATTAGAGCTCCATAGTTTAGTAGCATAGCTACATAGGAATAGATCTAGAGGGAGTCGAGCCTAGCTTGTAGTTTGGATCTATCATCATTCTTGGTAATTTCTTATATTTCATCATCATATTCATCATTGTTCTTGCTACCATGAGTAGAACTTTATTCTATATATTAGATATGACTTTACTCTATTTACTTATATTCTCAATTATATTGTTCTTAGTTTACTTTGATTATATGCTTAGCATAGTTGGATTAGAATTATGTTTATGCATAGGATCGTATAGTGCTTGCTCATTAGATCGATGGGTGAGTGATAAATATTGTGTAGGCGTGGTGCCTAGGCTGTATTTATCTGTGATTGCACCCTATATTCTAGATCATGAGGTAGATCGTGAGAGTGACAGTCCTGTTGAGTCCTTCGTAGTCCTCCCCCCGAGTATAGGACTAGTAGAACACCACTATTACATGGAAGTGATTGCTCTGTTCCTGATCTTTCATTGTAATATCACTATGCATAGATGTAAACTTTTCCCGCCATGATTGTTAAGTGTTGTTGCACTAATCATTGTATGCTTTTGCTTTACAGTTAGAATAACTTAGGATTTATTCTTGTATATCGTCCTAGTCCATGCTAATGTTATAAACTTAGAGTACTCTATTGAGATGTTTGTTCTTATTTTATGTGGCTATGCACTCTCATTTATCTTTATCATTTTTCATTCATTCATATCTATATTATTATTTTATGTGACACTTACCCTGTATGAGAAGATAGATAAAGACATGGTTAAGCTATCCATTATCACATGCAGTGCTCATTGCTCATATATCCATAAGCATCCCTTCCCAGTGGTAAAAATATAAATAATGATACTAGGATTACTCCCGGTTAAAATGCTACATTGGTATTATCTGTGTGCTTGTGGATCCCTTCTTCATTTTCTACAAAAGCATATGCATTTAATACCTTCACCTCTGGCACCATGCTAGGGATGACAACCTAGCTTATGTGGTGTTAGAGGTGTCAACAAGCATTTTTGGCGCCGTTGCTGGGGAAGGTTGAAAGCTTACCCAATGGATAATGAGCATCACTGCATCCACTAATGTGATTGAGAAATCCTATTCATACTAACCCTTCTCTGTAGGATTACCCTTGTTTTGTCTACTTGTGTATCTCATGCAGGGTAATATATCAACAGGTTTGGTCTTCCAGATAATTTCCTTAAAGATCCAGAAGCTTTAATTAGGAGGACCTGGAAAAAGTTGAGAAAGCACTTATCAACTTTATCAGCTCAACCTGCCAGTTCTTCTATATCGGAAGATCCACCTTTTGTTTGAAGTTTGACACCAGTATTCAATGCCATGGCCGACAAGTCAGTTCGCGAGTTCACAGCCCCCACTATAGACAACATCCGTATTGGACCAGCTATGGACATCGACAAAGCTTTTGAGCTCAAGCCAGCATTAATCAACATGGTGCAAGCAAGCCAGTTCTGTGGGAAGGCCCATGAGATGCTAGTACTCATCTCCAACATTTCCTGGAGATTTGTAGCACTTTCACTATCAAGGATGTCCCCAGAGATGCTATACTCCTTCGCCTTTTCCCATTCTCACTCTTGGGAAGAGCGAAGCAGTGGTTCTACACCAACAAGGAGAAGAATACGATGTGGGCACTATGTTCCACCAATTTCTTGGTGAAGTTCTTTCCCATGGGCAAGACTAATGCTCTCTGTGGGAAGATATCAAGTTTTTAGAAACAACATGAAGAGACAGTCCCTGAGGCCTGGGAGCGCTTTCAAGATTACATTCTCGAATGTCCTCATCAATGGAGAATTGGTTGCTCATGCAGACTTTCTATCATGGGCTCAGCAACAGCACTCGTGAGACCATGGATGCTGCTGCTGGAGGTGCATTCTTATCACTTACTATTTCTCAAGCCACAGCTCTTGTGGAGAAGATGGCCTCCAACTAAGGTTGGAGTGAAGAGAGAACTTAGACCCACAAGAGAGGTGGAATGCACCAGCTCAAGGAAGTAGACATGCTATCTACCAAGATGGACTTGCTGATGAAGAGGCTCGATGAGAGAGCCCGTGAGAAGAAAGAAGTCATGCACATTCATGATTCATGCATGACATGTGAAGAATGTGGAGAAGCTGGGTATTCAGGTGCTAATTTCCTAGAGCTAAAGGAGGATGTGAATTACCTCAACAACAACAACAACTACTACTATTGTCCTTAGCAAAATCAAGGTTGGAATCAACAGCAGAGGCCTAACTACTCAGGTAATTACCAAGGTAATAATTCTTCCTACAATAATTTTAGTCAACCGCCTTTGAGAGAGTTAGTGCTCAATCAATGTAAGCTAATGGATAACCTGTCTAAGAAGCTAGCGTCTTATGATAAAACTCTAGAAACAGTCAACAATAGAATGGATAGTTTTTCCAATGCTATTAAGAATTAGCTTAGCTTCAATAAGATGCTAGAGTCTCAGTTGTAATAGCTTGTCAACTTTGTTCCTTCCGTCGACCAAGGTAAGATTCTGGGGCAACCGGAAGGTTTAGAAACTGCAAATCTTGTAGACATATTAAATGCAGAGAAATTCTGGAGTGACCCTTCAAAAGGATCATGGGATGACCCGACTCTGCCAATCAAGAAAGGTGATCCAAGAAGACCAGTTGTTCTAATCTCCATTCAAAGCACCAACTTCAATGAAGCAATCTGTGACTTCGGCGCAAGCATCAACGTCATGCCCAAGGTGATATATGAGAAACTGTTCAATTGTCCTTTGTTATACACAACCATGTGCTTGCAGCTTGCAGACCTATCACTCTTCTACCCCAAGGGAATCCTGGAAGACATCTGTGTGCGAGTAGGCAGCTCATACATTCCTGCAGACAAGGTAGTGGACACGGGAGGTGATGAGAGGTCCCCCATCATTCTAGGATGACCATTCTTGAACACTGCCAGAGCCATCATCTACTCCAACACTGCCAGGATCATCTTCAACATCAAGGGCAAGCGAGAAACCTTCTTCTTCAAGAACAGGGTTTTGCAATTTCAGCACACCCTCAGTACCCTTATGAGCTCAAAAGAGAGACCGTCAACAGGAACAACATAGCCAAGATCAAGAACAAACTCGAGAACAAGAGCAACAAGAAGAAGACCCAGAAGATGGAGACAATGAGGATGGTCACTGCAGTCCATAGAGAGGATGACCATCAGCTCAAGTCCCCACATCTGATCAAGAAGGATGACCCAGGTGTCCCGACCATTCAATGCTACATCAACAGATGCTCCTTCAATAAACCTGTCTGTGACGCCGGATCGGGTGTCAACATAATGGCCAAGGTGATTTATGAAAATCTATATGGCTACATGCCCTTGGACTCCACCTACGCGCAGTCGCAGATGGTGGACCAGACCTTTCACTTCGTGGAAGGGATAGCCAAAGATGTCCCTGTCCAGATTGATGACCACTACATTCCCATTGACTTCCTAGTCATCGACATGGGTGAAGATGAGTATGATCCACCCATCATCCTGGGAAGACCGTTCCTCAACACTACCAAGGCCATCATCTATATTGGAATAGGAGAAGTCCACTTACACTTTCCCTCAGAGAAGGTACACCGCTGTTTCATGGATTATACAATCCATGACGAGCCCAAGAAGAATAGGTCAAGGAGAAGGCAACGTACCCGTCGCCAAAACAAGAAGATCATTGAAGATGGATGGGCTGACTACGAAGGAGAAGTGTCAAGATACGAAGATCGATACCCCAATGAAGAGAATGCTGCCAAAGAGGTAGAAGAGGTACCACCACCAGAAGAAGAGATAGTGATCACAAAAGCTTCCTCCTCCAAGTCACCATCACCAACAAAGTAGGTATGGAAACCTAAGGTAAAACCAGATTCAATTCCTGCACAAGACGCGACATCAGTGGCACCGTCCAACGTGCCCCTTGTACAATGAGCAAACAAGGAGGTCCTATTCGGAGGACTTAAAATCACCAAACGCCGCGCCAAGAGGTAACTTTGTATTTATCTGCACTTCCCTTTTTAGCATTGCATTACCCTATTTACCTTTTCCTATATGCATCCTTAGTTGCATCTTTACTTTTTTGTTTCTGCATCATAAAAAGAAAATAAATATGTTGTGCATCGCATCTTAAAAAAATTGCTAAGCCCCATGTGAACAATGTGTGGTGCAACTGCTCACACACTATTCACCGTGGTGGCGTAAAATAATTTTTCAGCATATTTACCTTTTTTGTCTGAATATAAAAACTATAAATATAAGAGATCCTGCTAGGAAAGTTCTAGACAACCAGAGCTTAGAGGTTTATCACTAATGCTTAATCAGTTCCACAAGCTATGCCGTCTATTTGAGGTTCAAAAAATTCAAAGGATCAAGAAGAGCTAGTAGGAAGAAGGACGTCCTATCCCCTGTCGGAGTGCTGTCTCCAACAATCAAGCGTTGTTTCCAATAACAACCACTCACGACACTCTAGGAGGAGAAGAACGCCTTCACTGCCAGTCAGCAACATCAATAGACTATGTCAACATCTAGCTTGGGGGAGAGCAACCCCCGTGTATCGAGCTAAGTATTTTTCACTCGTTTATTTACTTTTTCAGCGTGCTTTGTTAAAACAATTAAAAAGATGAATAACCTTAGAAAATAAAGTTTTTTCTATTATCTTTTTGTTTAATTTATTAGCTGAATAAAAGGAGTGCTCTTTCTATTAAATCTGTTACTAAAGTAAACCCCTAGAACAAGCTCTTTATGGATATGATGAATAGTTGCTCTGCCTTAATTCCTTACAAGTACCTAGTTTTCAAACTTGCGCTTTCTCGAGTTTTGGACACAACTGTTTAGACTTGAGTTTTTCTCTGAGCCTGAAATCGGTGGGTTGCGAGTGATTGATCTAAGTCTAGGTAGTTGACGGATAAGATATGGGAAGGTTTTAAGCTGCTGTCCATCTTGCTCCTAGTGATGCTAGAGTTCTGGAGATTTTATTTATGAAAATCTTAAATTGCTACATGATGAGTTCCTTTATGATGAGAGTTCAAAATTCCTACCACAGCCATATACTCATGCTTACTAGAATAGGAAAGCCTTCCTTTTATATACATATCACTTTGTAGGCATTGAGGGTAGTTAAGCTGTGTCAACCCTAAGGAGCTGGTCATGCGGTTAAAGATACTATGTGCTCTCCATCCATTGATCTATGCTACTTATTGTCACACCTGGGTTTCCAAAGAAGACCAGAGGTCATCATATATGTGCCCAGGAAGTCCACACATACAACAGAAAACAAATAAATATCAGAAATAATGTATATTATAGAGAAAACATATATATTTAACACTTACACTTATCAGAGTAACGTAGAATGTTGGCTAAGACTTCTCTTCAGTCTTCATTCTCCTCAGGGACTGTTGACTGGGGGCTCCGTATGCTAAACACTTCCAATACCCAACTTCTTTATCCTTCTTTTGAGAAACACTTTACTACAAACTATAGCAAGGTGAGTTCCATGTCGAAACTCAGCAAGTACAGGCGGAAAGTAATGACATGCAAGGCTAAAACAAGGTACAACTGAAAGGTAGACTACGGTAGCATTTTAAAGTAAACAATTAAGATTTTACTTTGCAACCTATTCTCTAATCAACTTGGTTGAAGCTCCTAACCCTTTAATTAAGGTTCAAGTAACATTAATGTGTCATTTAGCATCATAGATATAAACATATCTCATTAAGCAACATTAAACATGAGATAGCCATCTCAAGGGAACACAGGATAGCCATCTCGTTAAAACCCGAGGTAGCAACCTCACAACATAACCATGATTTAACAGCTTAAACCAATTGGCTAATCATGTGAGGATCTGGGCCGCTCGTGACCGTGAGCACGGACGATATATCGATTTTAACTCTGCGCAGAGGTGTACACTTTCACTCCAGATTGTGATTACTCTTTTTTGCCCAAGGGAATCAGCCTCTTAGCCTATTACCGAGATAGGCCGGCAGAGGTCACAATGAGGCTTTTCACAGGGTCATAGGCAGTGACAACTCGCTAGCCTTGAGTCCAAGTGTATGGGCGACTTCACCGTGAGGCCACCCCCATCACAGATCCCTAGCCCCTCCCATACTACAACTTGTAAACAAACCCTAGCGACCATAGCTATAGCCACCCGTCGGTAAGCTGTCCAACCTGCCCATGATGGTTCTGCTAATCGACCAAACCAGTGCCCATTAGCCTGGAGATGTACGAAAGTCCCTGGTTGCCGCTCCATGAACAGGACCTTAAGGGGGAGGAGATACGGATACCCTCATCAACATTAGTCCCACTAGCAGCCATTTCCCCCGTCTTTCACCACTAACCAACGATACGGATCAGCATCAACTTCTCCAACGGCTGAAGCCAAAAGCCCAAAGCACAATAAGTTTAGAAGGAAGTTTTATCTTCATTAAATAGGTGAAAGGTGAGGTAGAGCACTAGCAACCTAAAGACCTATTGACTAAAAACCCCCATAGGTGATATATGGATAGAGTGGCTAGTCATCCCTATAGTTTGCCGATTTAAGACACATGCAATGTATTAATTAAAAGTGAATAGGCACAATATGATCAAAGGTGCCTACACTTGCCTTAAATCCAAAGTCTAGCTGCTCTTCTGGCCTCCAACTTTAGCTGTACTTGTTGGTCCTTAGCTCTTAGTCTTCAGCGTTAACAACCGCTCTTCGTCTAGTCGCAGCAACCAAGCAACACAAATAGACAAACAAAACAGAAAAGACTAAGAACAATACACCAACCAAAGGGGAAGCTAAAGACACAACAGTCTAAATGGCAAAACTCGGTGCTACAATCGTAAGAGCGCAAGAACGACAAACGATGGAGCTTTCATTAAAGAGAAAATGACTATTAAGGTAAATGCAACATAACAGAGAGATAAACTATAATATTGATTCCTTTTATTAAATAAAGCAAGGTATTGGACATTTACGAGAAAACACAGAGTTAACTCAATTAAATTACAAAGCAGGGTTAAACCTTAGTCATACTTTAAGATTGATTCAAGGTTGAACTAAGCATGCCATTAACGAAAAGGAATTATTACTGAAATTAATCACATTAGCATAAAAGGACGATGTGAATATAAACTAAGTTACTTTCATAAATTATAAAGGACATTGAGTCATTATTAACCAGGTTAATATGATATAACATGTGAGAACACTTAACGAAGCATGACATGTTTCCAAGGTAACTCTAAACAAGCCATAATTAATAAAGAAGCATTTAAGTTGGTACTAGTCATATTGACAGGCATGTATGAAAACTCAAGGTACAAACCTAAATTACTTTTATACCAGAGAGCACACATTAATTAATAAACAAGATTACTTACATAACACATGATGTGACAAACATTATTGATAACAAGCAACATACGTTGACATGATCGCAACACAAGGACAACAGAAGCATAGCCCTAGGTTGCTTTTATTTAGTTGAGCATCAACTAATTATTACACAAGTGAATAATATTAAATGCACAGACATATAACATCATGAAGATCAATGCTAAAACAAAGCTTAAGGTCGACACGGTCATAACACAACGAGATCGGAAATATAAAAGCCTAGAATACTTTTAATTAGAAAACTATTAAATAAATATTAATCAAATTGCATTTAACCAAATAAATTCATAAATTAGTGACATGATAAACTTTACTACTCCTGCGTAGATCACAACGACATGAAACTAACACAACTGGAATCGCTCAAATCGGAGTTAAAATGGTGAAACGACGGAGATTATACGATCAGTGGCAAAATTGTAAATAAATCACTTGGTGGCAAAGTCGTAAATACCTCATCTTCTACCTCTGTCCATCTTCCTCTCCAAGCCATGGCCATGGCAACCAGGCTGCAGCTCACGCCGGGAAAAGGGGCCTCGGCCCTATCCTGCTGGACGGCTGGCGGCGGCCGGCTGCGGCCTGCTACGGCTGGCAGCAGCCCGCTGTGGCCTGCTATGGCCACCGGCGGCCTGCTACCGCGCGTGGGGAGGAAGGACCATGGCCCTCAACCAGGACTTTGCCGGTCGGCAGCGGTTGGCTGTGGCCGGTGGCGATGCGCGACTAGGGTTTGCAGGTGGCAGCGTGGCTCCTTCTAGGGTTGCCAAGGGGCTGCGGCACCCTGGGGCTGGCCCTTTATAGGTCGGCGAACCTCGGGCGATGGCGACGCGCGTTGTGGGCCGGTGCTGGCCGCTGCGGCTGGCCTTTTGGGCGGAGGTTGGCCTGCTGGCTGCGCGAGCTAGGCTTTTTCCACAGGTGGCCTGGTTTGCCCGCTGCTGGCTAGGCTTGGCTACTGCTAGCAGGCTGCTACTAGCCGTGACCGGCCAGAGATGACCGCGGCCGGCTGGAGCTGGCCAATGCTGGCCATAGTTGGCCAGTGGACTCCAGGAAAGGCTCAAGGTGGCCTGAGAAGGCTTTGGCTGGCTTGTGGCCGCTGTGGCCAAGGTAATGCTTGCTGTGGCCGGTCAGAGTTAGCCATGGCTGACTGTGAGTGGTCACAGGTGGCTATGGCTAGCTGTGGTTGGCCAAAGCTGGACAGAGTTGGCCAGATGAGGCGGGTGGAGGCCAGGGGTGGCCCAAGCTAAGTAGGGGCTGGCCAAAGCAAGCTAGGATGTCTTAGAGAATGGCAAAGGGTTGCTAGACCAGACTATTGCTGGCCTTGTTATGTGCTGATGGCTAAGTTTGGCCGCTGGTGGCCGGCTGCTGCTACTGCTGGCCTGGCCAGGGTGGCCATGGCTGGCTAGGGCTGGCCAGGACTGGCCAAGGCTAGACCATTGAGGCTAGGGTAGGCCAGAGCAAGCTAGGTCAGGCCAGGATAGGCTGGGGCAAGCCCGGGTTGACTGGAGCTAGGTAGGGGATGGTGTCTAGCTAGAGCGATGGCTAATACTATAGAGGAAAAAGAAAACTCTTTCTCTCTAAGCAAGAGAAAGGATTTTTTCTAAAAACGTTTTCCCAAAACCTTCTCGAGGCAAACTTGGGTTTCCGAAGCTTTATTTTCAAATTCGAAGAAAATCTAGACGTGACTTGCTCAAGGTTTAGAAATTCTTTTTTTTTACACCAGCAAAACCAAGCAAAGCACCAAGCACAAACCCATTCAATTATTTTCTAAAAAATAATATAAAAAAATATTTTATTTAGCGTTTTCTGATAACAACCCAAAACATAAATTTTTGGGGTGTTATACTTCTGTCCTCAGAAGCATGCACCCTCTTATGCTTATCATTCTATATCCACTCTGTGCTACTTTTGTTCCTGGAAGTACCACCCCACTTATATACATATACCACACTACGTACTGTTTCTATCCTGGAGACACGCAGCTATGCTGCTCCTACCCTGGGAGTACGCATCTGTCCATCCATACACATATATATTCCCTAGAAAATGTTCTAACTCCTACACTGGGAGAGAACAACCAATAATATTTGTCGCCATCCTATCCCTTTTGTGCAATAAAACCCCAGTTGTTTCAGTTCATACTCCCAATTGCTATAGTCTCGTCAAGAGGATTGGTTGCTCTAAAAAAATAGAGAAAAGAAAGAAATAGGACAAAAGTCCCAAAGGAAAGAAAGAAAGAAAAAGAAAGATAGCAGCGAAGTTCTCCTCTTTGGAGTTTCCAAATAAAGGGAGGTAAGTTATCCTCAAGGAGCAATTGTAGAATTAGATCTTCAAAATCATCCATCACCCCTCTTAATTATCTCTTTATTTCTTCACCATCATTCCTATCACTCTTTATATTCCCCTCATTCATATGCACATACTTGATTGTATGACTAGTTCCTCTAGATTCATGGTTTAACTATGCAATATATGCAAGTAGTCTTTGAGTTATCTCCCCACCTATGAGGTCCACAAAAGCCTTTTAGATATAGGGTGAGAGAGAGAAGGCAATCTTACTATGCCTAAGTTCCACAAATACCACATATTCTGAGAGCAGAGAGAAGGCATACCTTACACTTGCCTTATAGAGGATCTAGAAATACCACAAATGAGAGACTTGAAAGGGTCATACAAGGAATCTCTGAGTTTTATTTGAAAATCTTGCAAAAACTCCGAAATAATAGTTGATCGAAGAGCAAGAAACATAGCGCTTGACTTGACCGTTCTGTCTTTCAACTGCTCAAGACCCAAGTGAAGGCCATAAGCTCCATGGAAGAAGGTAATATGGGTAAGTCTTGAGTCAGAATAGTTCACTCTAATCTGGCGGAAAGTTCTTGTTTAAAGGCATGTGATCTTATGAGGCATGAAAGCATTGTAGCAACTCTTGATCCATCGTTGAGTCTATCTTTGCTTAGGGACGAGCAAAAGGTAAGCTTGGGGAGCTTGTTGACGGTAGTTAAATATCATTTTTAACCATCAACATAACTTGAGAAAGAGTTAAAATATAATTACCAACTAGTTATAGGGGTTACACTAATAAAATTCCTTGAGTTTTGGTGATTGTCTATTTCTGTAGGGGGTTATCAGAAAAGAACCAAAAGAGGTCCACATGTCAGGTTTACATAGAGAGAATACCCTATCCAACAACTCAAGATACTCTAGAAGACTCGAGAAGGCGAACCTGTGGAGCTGGACCCACTTGGCAGAGCCAGGTGGGCGACCGCCTAGGCCACGTGGGTGGCCGCCCAGGCACCTCCACCAATCAGGTGCGAGCACATGGATCCTGCCTCCACCAACCTTGAGGATCAATATGAAGCATTCATTCAAGTCGGTTTGATCCAAGGGATGCTGTGCATCCTAGGGGGCTATATAAACATGGCCCCTGGCCCCTGGAGAAACCCTATTTCATTAGCTAATTTATTCTCTACTTCATTCAAGAGAATTCAGAGAAGCCCTAGAGCCACCATCTCAATTAAAGCTCCATAGTTTAGTAGCATAGCTACATAGGTATAGATCTAGAGGGAGTCAAGCCCAGCTTGGAGTCCGGATCTATCATCGTTCTTGGTAATTTCTTATATTTCATCATCATATTCATCATTGTTCTTGCTACTATGATTAGTACTTCATTCTATTCTAATATATCAGATATGACTTTTCTCTATTTATTTATGTTCTCAATTATATTGTTCTTAGTTTACTTTGATTATATGCTTAGCATAGTTAGATTAGAATTATGTTTATGCATAGGATCGTATAGTGCTTGCTCATTAGATCGATGGGTGAGTGATAAATATTGTGTAGGCGTGGTGCCTAGGCTGTATTTATCTGTGATTGCACCCTATATTCTGGATCATGAGGTAGATCGTGGGAGTGACAGTCCCATTGAGTCCTTCGTAGTCCTCCTCCTGAGTATAGGACTAGTAGAACACCACTATTACATGAAAGTGATTGCTTTGTTTCTGATCTTTCATTGTAATATCACTATGCATAGATGTAACCTTTTCCCGTCATGATTGTTAAGTGTTGTTGCACTAATCATTGTATGCTTTGGCTTTACAGTTAGAATAACTTAGGATTTATTCTTGTAGATCGTCCTAGTCCATGCTAATGTTATAAACTTAGAGTACTCTATTGAGATGTTTATCCTTATTTTATGTGGCTATGCGCTCTCATTTATCTTTATCATTTGTCATTTATTCATATCTATATTATTATTTTATATGACACTTACCCTGTATGAGAAGATTGATAAATACATGGTTAAGCCCTCCATTATCACATGTAGTGCTCACTTCTCATATATCCATAAGCATCAATTCCCAGTGGTAAAAATATAAATAACGATACCTGGATTACTCGCGGTTAAAATGCTACATCTGTATTATCTGTACGCTTGCGGATCCCTTCTTCATTTTCTACAAAAGCATATGCATTTAATACTAGCAGCTCTGGCGCCATGCTGGGGATGACAACCTAGCTTATGTGGTGTTAGAGGTGTCAACAATTAACAAGTCAACCTCCTCCATATAAAAAATGAAGAAATTCAGGAGGATGGTGACCTTGTTAATCGAGATAGAAATATTATGTGCAATCCCACAACTCTCAACCAATTTCCCAGATGGTAACTTGAGAAATTTGTTGGTCAGAGTTAGTGGCTCCTTGCCTAAGAGTGTTGATGCTAAAGATTTAGACATTATGCTCACTCCTACGGTGGGATCATAAAGAGAATCTACAGTGATCTTACCTATGATACAAGGAATGGATGTGAAACAAGAAAGGAGTTTAATGACATTGGATGATGCCTCTGCCTCCCTGAGCCATTCATTGCTCATAATGGACGTGAGCTCTTGAGCAGTCGCCTTGAGGTAACATGCCTCAAGATGACTTGGGATGTGGTTATTGGGAGCTCTGCGAGCTGTGGATCTCTTTTACACAGGGTGGTTCGAGACATTACCAAAATCGGCGAAAAGGTTGGTCTCGATGTTGATAGGATATTCCATGGGATGAATTACTTCTTCCCTTGGAGGAGTTTGTGATTATGGTCCAGGTTCAATAGCTTGGGATGTGGCTAAAGGAATTTCAACTGCTGAAGTTCGTCCCTCAAAGATTGATGTTCCTCAGGAGCTTCGACATGGTCATCCGTGTAGGGGGTGTTCTTGAGAATAGTCCCAAGAACAGCCTTTCCTTCACTAATGGGTAAATGAAGGAATGCTCCTTTTGAGGCTAAATCAAGGAATTGTGTGGAGGCTTGGCTAAGTGTTGGCAAATCTTAGCGCAACCACCAAAGGTAGGTGACGACGCTAGAGATGCCTTGGGGTAAATTCTAAGTCTATTGGATAATTCTGCAAGCGCATAGAATATACCACTATAGCACTTAACCCGGGAGTATTCCAAGGTATCATAATTAATATTTTCCTAGGGAAAGCTGTAGCTAGGAATATTTAATAAAAGGGTATTGAGATCCTTGTGTCTTCTACAATCTAGTATAGGGGGGTAAGTGTATAAAAGGGAAGGATAGGTAAATGATATCACAACAATCCTACTCTAATGATAACTAGTAGAGAGCTAGCTAGGTGGGAGGACAAGGAGTGAGTAAGGACTCCTAAATATCTGACTTTACTTCTGTGTACTTAATCCTAATAGATAGGTGACTTAAGCTAGATTGGTGCCTCACTACATGTGTGATGGGGATAGACGAGAAAGAAGGAGACAAAACCCATACTTAAGCGACTATTCTCTTATAGGCACCCTGAACTTTAATAACTAGTCTGAACGTGGTGAGAACCTAATGCCGCCCGCGACCTGTCACCTCCTGGGAGTGCGCTCATCTTTCTATGCTTACTAGTGGCAATCAAAGGCAATACTAAGCCTGAGCACCATGCTCACACTTATTCTTACAACTCTAGCTAACGCGCAGATAACTAGAGCTCCTATGCAAGATAGGACGATGATACCCACACAAGAGTCGTTCTCAGGAAACCAATCCAACTGAGACAACTATGCTACTAAGACAAGCACACAACAAGACTGTAAAGACTATAGACTTGCACTAAGTAAATACTAAGTAAAGTAAAGCAAGAATAAATATATTGCTAAAAGGAAAGTCTTAACAAGAGAAAGATACAAGAGTTATACCAGACTCTTCCGAAGATGACTCCAGAGACCCCCGAGCTTCGCTCAACTCGACTCTAACTCCCACTATAGACTAACTACTACTACTCTAGCTTGGAGCTTGGAGCTTCACATTGTGACTGATTGTTGTTGTGAAGATGCTCTCCAAGGGTGGTGGCAACCTCCTTATATAGGGGAAGGAGAGGGGGTGCCATGTCAGCAATACGTGTGCTCCTCCTCTCTACACTCTTGGATGAACCGACCTACAAACCGACGTAGATGGATGCTCCTGATCAAACCAGTTGCATGACTGCATGCAGGAGGTCGGTGGAGGACAACCGACTTTGGGGCCCACAAGGTGGGGGTCGGCCGACCCCCTCAATGACAGGTGGGCCTGGCCTCGGTCTTCCAGCAGAATGCTTATGTCGGTGGGATGAAGCAGCACCTCGAGGCCCACAACATGGGGGTCGGCCGACCCCCATGTTGGGAGGTGGGCCTGGCTAGATCTTCTAGAAGGTGTCCCCACCTGTCATGTGAAGTGGCTTGGTCGGTTTCCAAATATTTGTCACGTTGCTTGCTTCCTTGTGGGCCCATCAATCCATGTGGAATGATCCTTTGCCGTTGGATGCAAACACAAGTTGATTTGATGGTGGATTTGGACTCCAGGGACCTTAACATGGATCATGTTTGAAGCTCAGCTCAAGTTGAGCTCATAGGGGGTCGGCCGACCCTCTCATTAGGTCCCACAAAGCTAGAAATTGTTGTTTCCTAAAATCACAAGCTAAGAGTACAAGTGGAACTAGTTATTGATAAAGTATGCTCATGTTATGCTATTCTTCCTTGGAACCGAGGCATGTTGATAGTGTTTTGAGTGGATAATTTCATGGTATATCCACCGTCAACAAGATCCCCCAAGCTTAACCTTTGCTCGTTCCGAGAAAATAATCAAACTTAGCCTCGGTGGATGAGGTATTGTTACTATGCCCACATTTCAATAGTACCATGTGCACAACAAATTTCTTCTCCTTGAATGGAAAAATTAGCTATGAAAACTCACCCATATTACCTTAGTCTTTATGGGGCTTATGGCTTTTCCTTTGTCTTGGGCGGTTGAAATACAGAACAATTTGATTTGAGCACTAACTTTCTTATTCATAGCAAATTTCATACCGGAGGTTTTGCAATACTTTTCAAAAAGAAAACTTAATGTTCCTCATATGGTTCTCTCATGTCGCTCAAATGGAGTATGACTCCTCACCAAGGCATATGATAAGAATTGCCTTCCTAATCTATCCTACTTCTAAACAGGTTTATGTGGAGCTCAAGGTAGGAATAACATGGAGATAGCATACTTACTTTGGTTTGTTGCGGAGTCAAAGCTCGGATCTTTGAAGAGAAGTGTCATACCCCCAGATCAAGATGTGCAAGTGTGTGGTATATGTGGTGGACTAGGTTGTTCCTTCATTTGATAAGATCTCTCTACTTTTCTATTGAGACAAGGCTAGCATTTTCTTTCTTTTTTTGCATGGACTTTTCATGTGTCCATCTATATATCAATACTTATTTTGCCTAGCCCTTTTTCTTTTGTCTCATCTACTAAACAATATTTTGAGAGATAATCTATCACTTAGAGCATGGAGCAACCTATTTTGGTAGAAATGGAATGATGTGTTTGCGTACTTCTAGTGTAGAAGCAGCATAAATGTATGTGGCATGTGTGTGATCTTGATCTTAGGAGTATGAAAAGTCTCTTGACAAAGATCACAAAGATTTGACAACACTCAACACAAAGCAAATAGCCTATGTGAAAGGTTTGTAAACATGTAGAGCATATATGGCTGTGGTAGGAATTTATCACCATCGAGGAACAATTAAGGTTTTGATCATTTTAAGAATAAATTCTCCAGTAATCAATCATGCTTAGAACAATATTATAGCAGCTCTTGTCTCACTATCTCATATCTCACAACAACTTAGACTTAGTTCTAGCACTCGCAACCCATAAAGTTTTCAGGTTCATGATGGTTTAAGAGAGCTAAGTAATTCATACTTAAAGAAGCACTAAGTTGTAAACTAGGCACTAGAGAAACATTGACCAAGCAACTAATCATCATTTCCATAAGGAGAAAGAGCATACATGAAGCATCGACGCTAAAGGGAAATGATCAAACAAATCTTATTATTTATTATTATATTTTTTTATTGTTATTTTTAAAATTTTCATTTTTATATATGCAAAAAGTAAATAACTAAAATGCAAATGCAAAGATAGAATACTTACCTTAGTGGGGGAGAGAATCTCCCCCAAGCTTGGCTTTTGCTCACTGCGGTTGCAGATAGTATTGGAACCATTCGTTCCAACGTCATGCTTCCTCCTCTTGCATGGCCTGCAGCATTTGGGCACTTTGTTGCGCCAATTGCAATGTTGCCTCTTGTTATCCTATCCGTCTCTACAACATTTTGGCTTCTTGCCTCTCGATCCAATTTGATGGTTAGTGTACGAAGCCTATACAACTGAGTTTTCTCACAAGGGAGATAAACTTCGACTGTATGGCCTGAATATATCAATCTAAGTCCACCTCTTGGACCTCTCTTGAGCACATTAGAATTAATAAAGGCATTCTCATCTAAAACATCCCTAGTAGAGGTAATGTACTCAAAGGCATGTGACTCTGTTGCACCCCAAGTATCGGCATTATGGGTAATGAACGATGTACAGTAGATAGAGTTTTCATTTTCAAAGCGACTAAGCCAAAGGTTCATTAACAGCTTAACAGGAGACATGGCATAAAGCAGTTTAAATTCATCATCACTTAAGGAATAACCGCTTGTGGTAAGAAAGAGAGTAACATTCATCCAATAGTGAGGAAAACTTAAAGTTGGATTATCGATTTTTGAAGCAGTGCGGCGAGAGGAATCATTGGAGCCAGAAATTCCTATCCAAATTTTGGCTATGTTAAACCCATCAATGGCAATGTCTAAATCAAGTTCACAATCAGGGTCACATCCCAAAGTGGTGTTTAACAGGCTCCAAGATAAATTAAACTCTTGTCCACACATGCTAAAGGTTACCCCATCATTGGTTAAATTTAAGGTGCAAACAAATTCTTGGGTAAGCACTTTTATACCAAGTTCAAGAACTTCCCAAAAACCTCTACAACCAATTGCATTAAAGACATCATTGAATTCTTTACTCATACCTATGCGGTCCATAAGGACCGGGTCGATGATACCCATGTGGTTGAAGTTGCTTCCTTAAAGGATGTTGTACCATCGGATGGTAACTCTCTTCCTCATATCTTCTCCCATGGGTTCCTTCATTAGAGTGGTGAGAGCCTCCAGAAGTGTTCTCACCCCCTTGGTCTTCTTGAGCTGGGAGAGGAGTGCTTTCTTCATCTAGATGCACAATTGAGACAATCAAGCTTTTCCTACTACTACAACTATTATGGAAGAGTACTACTAAACTAAACTTGAGAATGAACTTGCAACAAAGTGTAGAAGAAGAGAGATTATGAGCTTGAGATGATTCTATTGTATTGGGTGTGGAGTTGAGCTCACAATGCAAGGGTATTCCTAGGGGATAAGGACAAGTGGAGATCACCCAAATAGGGCATCGGCCGACCCCCTCAAAAGCACTTTCAAATTTGAGTTTGAATCCTAGCAGGGAATCTAGCAACAAGCTTGTAAACTTTTTCAGAAAATGTCCAAAGTGGGGGTCGGCCTACCCCCTCCCTATGCCCCCAGCACTTTAAACAACGTGTCATCAAGTGTCTGGTAAAGTAACAGCTAGGTGTGGACCAAAAGTAAAGTGCTTTTCATAGATTCCCTTGCCTACTGCTTTGTGAAAGAGAAAAGATGAATGGCAAAAGTGGAGACATGTCTAAAGAAATTCCCATGGACCATGGGAGCACTACAGCATGTCTTGGTGACCACTTGCTGGGTTTGAGCTGGTGGTATGGTCCCAAAAACATTCAACATGAAAAAGAGCATCTCATGTTTAAAGTGATAAAGCAAAGGACCATTTCTTTTTAGGCTTTGGCTAAATTGGCATGCATAGGATTCCTAGGTATGGCAAATAGGAGATAGCTAACTGCAAGAGGGGACAAGGTGGGGGTCGGCCAACCCCCACTTGAGAGCCCCAGGGGCACCCCAGTGCAGAGCAAGGATCAATGCATCGAGCCAAAGTGAAAAGTTCAGGTGTGGGCCCACTGGTGGGGTCGGCCGACCCCACCATGGGGTGACTCACAGCTCAAAAGTGTGTTGTAGGTTATTCTCAAGATTTTAGTTACTATAACTAATTATTTTTATCGAAATAAAATATGCAAAAATAAAACTAAAAATGCAATGCATGAATGCAGGAATTAATATGTAGAAAATAAATATGGGATAAAAACTGATTTACGTTACCAGCAAGGGCTCCATGTTTTAGGTACGTAGAGCAGGACCTCTCCGTCTTGTTCATGCTTTGGGTGCTTCAGTTGGTCCCAGAGATGGGGATCATGATGGCACCTCTTTTTCCCGCCAGAATTGCTTACCTTTGCCTTGTGGTTCAGCGGGTTCTTCCTTCTTTACTTTGGCCTTTTTGGCCGACTTGCCTTTCTGGTTGTTCCTTCGGCGTGGGTGGTAGCGAGGCTTGTTCTTTGGTTCTTCATCCTTCATCTGCATATTAGCTTTATAACCGTTGAATGGACAATTTACCTTCTTTCTTAGGAATTGGAAATGAATTTGGCCGGATCCCACGTAGATGATAGCATTGACCGTGTTGAGAAATGGCCTTCCCAGGATGACAGGGACTTCATTGTTGGACCCCATGTCCAATATGATGAGGTCAGCAGGGATGTACTCATCTTGAACCTTGGACTAATATATCCCTTGTTAGTCTCTTAGGGAACCAAATTGTCTAATCCGCTATCTACAAATGAATAAATGTAGGGTGCAAAGGCCCCCCTAACAGATTATCATAAGTTACCTTGGCCATGATGTTGACACGCGATCCATGGTCACAGAAGATGTTGTGGAAGCTCTGAGGACCAATCTAACAGGTGATGGTCGGTAGGCCTGGATCTTCCTTCTTGGCGATGAATGGAGGATCAAGAAGATAGCTCCAGTTGGAGCGTACCGGAGGCTTACCGAACCTCATGATTACCGATGTAACACCTTCAATTGGATTTTTAGGTTTCCCTAGGATCTTACCTTGCTCGAAGGATGGGACAGCTGCTGCTAATTGAGCTAATTATGTTTCTAACATTTTATCAAAGCTCAATTGATTTTTCATAGCAGAAGTAAAGCTATCCATTTTCTCACTTAATCTTTCAAGGATCTTATCATTAGCCAACATTTTCTTGTTGATACTATCATTGATTTTAGTTTGGCCTAAGACAAAATCTCTTAAAGAAGGTTGGTTACCAAAGAATTATTGAATTTATCGCTGTAACCGTTACCTTGGTTTTCTTAGTAAAAGGGGCACGAGTTCCATCCTTGTTGTTGCTGTTGAGGCTGGTACCCATTGTTGTTGTTGCTGATGAAGCTCACTTCCTCCTTCGGTTCAGGACAATTGTTTTCTGAATGATCTTCTCCTCTGCGCACCTCACACCATGGATCAACTTTGATAGCTCATGAGGTGCCGTTGGGTTACACCATATTGTTAAGCATAGGCTTGAGCTCAAAAGTCGCATCCCACAAGTTAAGCTGTAGACCCGTGGTGACATAGTCGGCCGACAGCGTAGAGTACTCAGAGATGGTCTTTTGGGCGGCCATAGCTTCCTTAATGCTTGGTGCTAAACCTCCTTCCATGAGCGGATTCTTGTCCGAGATGAACCTCTGAGGTGGAACTTGACGACATATAGTTCTCCTCACCAATTGCTCAGGATCTTCAACAAAGTTTGACGGCAATTGGAAACCGCTACTGCACCTACAAGTTTCACGAAAACACAAAACAAGACAGGTGGGGATAAACCCCTAACACTAACTGATAACTAAATTGTTAGTAGACTCCGGATTCACTTTTATTAAAATTCCTAGGCTGACGCTTTCCCCGGCAACAGTGCCAGGAGTTCTTGTTGGTAAATCTTAGCGCAACCACCAAAGGTAGGTGACGGCGTCAGAGATACCTTGGGGTAAATTCTAAGTCTATTGGATAATTCCGCAAGCGCACAGAATATACCACTGTAGCACTTCACCCGGGAGTATTCCAAGGTATTGTAATTTATATTTTCCCAGGGGAAAGCTGTAGCTAGGAGTATTTAATAAAAGGGTATTGAGATCCTTGTGTCTACTACAATCTAGTATCACTAGCGTATAGGGGGATAAGTGTATAAATGGGAAGGATAAGTAAATGATCTCACAACAATCCTACTGTAGTGATGACTGGTAGAGAGCTAGCTCGGTGGGAGGACAATGAGTGAGTAAAGGACTCCTAAGTATCTTACTTTACTTCTGTGTACTTAATCCTAATAGATAGGTGACTCAAGCTAGATTGGTGCCTCACTACATGTGTGGTGGGGATAGATGAGAAAGCAGGAGACAAAACCCCTACTTAAGCGACTATTCTCTTATGGGTGCCCCGCATCTTTAATAACTAGTCCGAACGTGGTGAGAACCTAATGCCGCCCGTGACCCGTCACCTCCCGGGAGTGCTCTCAATCTTTTTGTGCTTACTAGGGGCAATCAAAGGCAATACTAAGCCTGAGCACCACGCTCACACTTATTCTTACAACTCTAGCTAACAAGCAGATAACTAGAGCTCCTATGCAAGATAGGGCGATGATACCCACACAAGAGTCATTCTCAGGAAACCAATCCAACTAAGACAACTATGCTACTAAGACAAGCAAATAACAAGACTGTAAAGACTATAGACTTGTGCTAAGTAAATACTAAGTAAAGTATAGCAAGAATAAATATATTGCTAAAAGGAAAGTCTTAACAAGAGAAAGATACAAGAGCTATACCAGACCCTTCCGAAGACGACTCTGGAGACCCCGAGCTTCACTCGACTCGACTCTAACTCCTACTCTAGACTAACTACTACTCTAGCTTGGAGCTTGGAGCTTCACATTGTGATTGATTGTTGTCGTGAAGATGCTCTACAAGGTGGCAGCCTCCTTATATAGGGGAACAAGAGGGGGTGCCATGTCAGCATTCTGTGTGCTCCTCCTCTCTACACCCTTGAATGAACCAACCTACAAACCATTGTAGATGGACGCTCCTGATCAAACCAGTTGCATGATGGCATGCAAGAGGTCGGTGGAAGCCAACCGACTTTAGGGCCCACAAGGTGGGGGTCGGCTGACCCCCTCAATGTCAGGTGGGCCCGGCCTCGGTCTTCCAGCAGAATGCTTATGTGGGTGGGATGAAGCAGCACCTCAGGGCCTACAACAAGTGGGTCAGGCGACCCCCTTGTTGGGAGGTGGGCCTAGCTGGATCTTCTAGAAGGTGTCCCCACCTATCATGTGAAGTGGCTTGGTCGGTTTCCAAATATTTGTCACATTGCTTGCTTCCTTGTGGGCCCATGAATCCATGTCCAATGATCCTTTGCCATTGGATGCAAACACAAGTTGATTTGATGGTGGATTTGGACTCCAGGGACCTTGACATGGATCATGTTCGAAGCTCAGCTCAAGTCAGGCGACTACCCTACTCAGCCCCGCTCTCACAATTTTAACTTGCCTAACAACACATACAAGGAACTCTACGCCTAGCCAGGACTGTCACTCTTGCGCTAGGTGTCATGTAGTGCAACAAACAACTCACATTGGTAAGATGTTGTATGGACACCACGTCTACACTAAACTTACTACTCTAAGCGCCGCTAATGCTTCGAGTAATTCACACAAGTAAAACAGTGCACCAGTAAGAAATGTAATACTAAAAGTACCAAACTAGAATATTAAATACTAGAAAAGACTCAGAAGTAAGACTTACAAGAAGATCCGCTTCCGCTGAGCTGCTCCGCGAAGAAGACTCCTGATAGGCTAGAACTCCTCCTTGGAACTCCTCACTCTCTACTCACTATGCTAACACTAAAGCTACTAGAGTAGTCTTTCTCCCTAATGATACATGATTATGAAGTGAACTCTAGGGGGTATTTATAGGGGAGGTGGAGTAGGGCCTACTCCACTACCATGTCATCAATCCATGTGACCTCCAATATGCACCATTGGATGAGCCAACCTTGGAACCGCCTTGGATGGATGTCTTGGATCGTTGCCACATGGGAAGCATGCACAAAGTCAATGGGACCAAACCAACCTTAGTTGGGCCCACCAAGGGCATTGGCCGACCCCCACATCTGACATGTGGGCCTAGCCCAAGTCAACATGATGGATGCTCAAGTCGATGGAGTGAAGTGGTGAGGTGGGGCCCACCATGTAGGGGTCGGTTGACCCCCTTTGACAGGGTGGTCCCACCATCTTCCTTCCCCTAGTGTCCCCATTTGTCCTAGTGTATCTCTCATGTTGAGTTGCTTTGTTTATTTCGTTGAGGGTCCATGAAGCCATGTGTATTGAATCTTGATCATTGATGAATGTGCCCAAGTGATCCAAAGGTTGAGCTTGAGCTTGGAGGACTTCACTTGGGTGCTGCCAGCATGGCACTCACTGGGCCCACAGGGAGGGGTTGGCCGAACCCCTCACTATAGCTCCAGTGAGTCTACCTTTCTCCTTGCTGCTTGCCACATACTAAAGTGATGTTTAATTTTGTATGGCAAGCATGTGTTGTTCTTGCTTCTTGCATTTTAAGCTTCTAGGCCCTAAAAAACACATGCCTGCAACAAATAATGACATGTACATGTGGAGCCAAGTTAATTGTACCTATATCACTACTTGTTTTAATGATTCTCCCCTGAAATGAGTGTCATGTTGACGGTTATGGTGGCATAAAATAGGGCATAAATACCGTCAACACTTATCTCCTCGATACAATGGCCAGTCATAATTAGCTGGTGTTGGCGGTCCTTAACTCGCTTCTAACCCCGCCAACAATAGTATAGGAAACACCAAAAATAATAGAAATAGGGTTTTTATACTAACAAATTCCATAGTTTTGGTGTTTCTATCTATTTTGTAGGTTGGTCATGAAATATATCAAGATGGGCCATGAAATAAAAGAAAACAATAAATATTCAACTTCACCAAATTGGCCCACAAGCAAACCAACCAGGGTCCAGCCCAACCAAGGCAAACTGATACGAGTGCACCACATGGGCCGAGCCCAGGACCCACCAAGAATCGACCTGCCAAGGTCGGTCACAGGGAGGTGGCAACCAGGGGCGCGCGCCCATGCCAGGTGGCCAACCGGCCCCACCTTTGGTGAGGCGGTGCCATTAATGCTCCCTAAGGTGGTTCAAGGGTGCGTTGTTCATTTGCTACCACGAAACCAACCTCTCACTCCCTATATAAGTCTGGGCTCTCTCCTCTCACAAGGGAGACTAAGTACCTTTTAGATTTCCACAAGCTACACTATAGAGGAGGAGTAGAGCTATTGTATCTAGCCCTAGCTAGTCCAAAGTAAGGAGTAAGAGAGGTTACAAGAGCAGAGAGTTCTGCGAAGTGCTCTCGAAAGCATCGTCTTCTTGGGGGCGAAGTGCTGGACTTGTCGGCTCCCTCCTCGCTTGTACCTCGGTGACATCTTGCTACTTGAACTAAGACGTTCGTGTTTAAATTGTCGTACTTTACCTTTTAGTAAGTTACCCTTGCTCATTGCTATCTTGCGAGTTTGCGGCTTGTCCCTCGGGGCGAGAGCTCTAGTAGAGGACTCCTGATAAAGACGGAACTAGTGTTGTGACAACTAGTGTAGACATGGTGTCTAGACTAGGAGTTGCCCTCGTTTGCCTCGCATCCCATGGTTGAGGGGTAGGTGGCGGGTGGTGACAGCCCCGTCCGTCCTTCGTAATCCCCCACGTACGGGTGCGGCGTAGAGCAACAAGCTGGCATTGCCTAGCAGACCAGGTGCGGCCCGGTGCCCGAAGTGAGATCGTAATGTCTCGGCTACCTTCCCTTTAGGTATCTACCATTAGAAAACCTCATTACCCTAGTGATCTACCTCCTATCTCTGGGCAACTTTGTTAAGGATCTAGTTTGAACCTACCGTCCTTCGTGAAATTTACGATACCCTGTTAACCACCGGGTGAAGTGCTACAACGATATTTCTGTGCGCTTGCGGACTTTGCTGCTTTTGCTAAGAAACACCAACAAGCATTTCTGGCGCCGTTGTTTGGGACGGTTAACACAAGCTTTTTCCGAACCTAGTTCGCCCGTGTACCTTGTTCTATCTTTGCTTCTTTTCTTTTTCTTTCAAAACAGTAAAATACCAACAGAGCAGCCAACCATTCACAACCTTTCTGCTCCAAAGGGCGAGCTCATTACTGTACCACAATCTTCGAAGCCAATCATAACTTCTAGTTATGCGCTATGCTCGGGCTTTATAGCCATGGTTCAGGGCAAGCCTTTTCAGGTTTCGACTATGAAAACCCTTACCATCACTTACGGGAGTTTGAGCAGCTCTGCGCTTGCCTGACCATCTTAGGCATGTCACAAGAAATGTTGAGGTGGAAGTTGTTTCCTTTCTCTCTTAATGAGAGGGCGAAACAATGGTACACCGACACCGTAGGAAAGGTAAATGGAGATTGGATAGATTTGTGAAACAAATTTTGCATCTCATTCTTCCCTATATCTCGCATCGCTTCCCTACGACAAGAGATACTAAACTTCCAGCAAAAGGGTAACAAGTCTATAGGTGCAGCAAGGGATCATTTCTTGGTTCTTACCAGATCTGGCCCAGACCTCTCTATTCCCAACCACGTGCTCCTACAACACTTTTGGTTAGGACTTAACAGAGAGTCTGCCCTACAACTCGACATAGTAGCCGGTGGTTCGTTCGCGCATTTATCCACAGAGGATGGCAAGGCACTGCTAGAATGCATCCTTGAAAATACGCCTCTGCTGGAACCTATACGGTTCATGTCCGGACCCACCGTTGAGGAAGTCTCTTTGGCAGTCACCGAACCTATCACATCAATAGAGAGACCCTCATCCGAACCAGGCAGCCCACAGGAAGATTCTTGTTCCATGGATCTCCCCGTATTCGAGGATGAACTTTTTGAAGACTTCAGAAATACCTCGAATTACGAGTGTTGAAGAAGACCCCCAGTCCCTAAGCCACCTAGCAAACCCTTAGACCTGTCTTTCTTAAGGAATCTGTTAGGGAGCTATCGGCTATCATGAGCTCTAAATGGGTAGCGGAAGGAGAGCTCTCTTCTAAAGAAATTCAGATTCATGCTCCTTGTTCGACCATTCATTGCAAGCTCAATAAAGACTGGGTGGACGCAATGTACAATCCCACGGTTGGGGTAAATATAATTTCCAAATCCTTTGCAAAATCCTACTTAGGGGACAGACCATTTACCCCGCCCAGCAAGTCCCTCCGAGTAGCACCACGCACGATTTTAAGAGGACTTGGGATTCTACATAAAGCCACTCTCCAAATAGAAGATGTCGAACTAAATCTAGACTTTCACATCTTTGATATCCAGGATATCGGCATTCTTGTTGGGCACCCTTTCGAGAAGATTTTTGCTAATCCATTAAAAACAGGGGAAATGAACGTTAAGTTGGGAAGAGATTCATTCTCTATTCAGGTCACTAGAGCTAAAAACTCTATGGCAGACACTCCCTTAGTTCATGATTCACCCACAGAAGTCATGTCGGTAGGACATTTCGAGTCACCTGAGTCCATAGATGACATGGGGGAGACCATATATCTTCCCAATGAGGAAGTACTGGCACGACCTTTAGTTGAGCTTAAATCCCTGCCCATAGGTTTATGTTATGCATTCTTGAACGGAACACACAAACTCTAGTCATCATTAGTGATAAGCTTAACAATGAGGAGACAGCTAAACTCTTAGCCATTCTAGAAAAGCATACGTCGGTCTTTGGGTACTCATTACAAGATCTTAAGGGAATAAACCTAGCACTTTGCATCCATTGCTTTCCAATTAATCCAGAGAGTACGCCTTCACAAGAACTGAAATGTAGGCTCAATAATGCGATGCGGGAAGTCATGAAGAAGGAAGTCCTCAAACTTCTTAACGCTGGGATTATTTATCCCGTACCACATAGCGACTGGTTAGCCCCGTCCAGGTGGTTCCTACAAAAGGAGGAATGACGGTAGTAGAAAACGCTAAGAACGAGCTTATCCCTCAGCGTACTGTCATAGGATGGAGGATGTGCATTGATTACCAAAAACTGAATGCTGCAACAAGGAAAGATCACTTCCCGCTACCCTTCATTGATGAGATGTTGGAGCGGTTAGCGAAACACTCTTTCTTCTGCTTCCTAGACGGCTATTCAGGTTATCATCAGATTCCCATCCATCCTGATGATCAAGGTAAAATGACCTTTACATGCCCATATGGAACTTACACATATCGTAGAATGTCGTTTGGGTTGTGTAATGCACCCGTGTCGTTCCAACGGTGCATGATGTCTATCTTTTCTGATATGATTGAAGAGATCATGGAAGTTTTCATGGATGACTTTTCAGTCTATGGGAAAACCTTCGATCATTGCCTAGAAAATTTAGACAAGGTCTTAAAATGATGGAAGGAAAAGGACCTGGTACTAAACTGGGAAAAGTGCCATTTTATGGTCCAAGAAGGCATCTTCCTCGAGCATTTGGTGTTAGTGGATAAGGCTAAAATAGAGGTTATAGAGCAACTACCTCCCCTAGTGAATGTAAAAGGGATCCGTAGCTTCTTAGGGCATGCGGGGTTCTATAGAAGATTCATCAAGGACTTTTCACAAATCTCTAGACCCCTCACTGCCCTGTTAGCTAAGGATGTACCCTTTGAGTTCACAGATTAGTGCTTACAAGCTTTCCTTACTCTTAAGAAAGCACTCATTTTGGCACCAATTATCCAGCCACCCGATTGGTCTCTTGCTTTTGAGATCATGTGTGATGCTAGCAACTACGCTGTTGGTGCGGTCTTTGGCCAAAGCAAATATAAGAAGCATCATGCCATAGCTTATGCTAGCAAGATGCTAACAGGAGCACAGCTTGACTATGCGACCATAGAAAAAGAGCTCCTCGCAGTCATCTTCACTATAGATAAGTTTAGATCTTACTTAGTAGGAGCTAAGGTAGTTGTTTTTACTGATCATGCTGTGCTTAAATACCTTCTCACTAAGAAAGATGCCAAGCCTCGTTTGATTCACTGGATTCTTTTACTTGAAGAGTTTGATCTAGAAATAAAAGATAAAAGGGGGTAGAGAATACTGTTGTGGATCATCTATTGCGTATGCAAGTCACTAACATGCAGGAACTACCAATCAATGATTTTCTACGTGATGGCATGCTTCTAAAGGTGGTGGACTCCACCTAATGATATACAAGCATTGTGAATTACATGGTTGCAGGTTATGTACCACCAGGGGAAAACATGAAGAAGTTGGAAGTCGAAAGCCGACGTCACCTTTGAGATGACCCAAACCTATATCGGGTATGTTCAAATGGCCTATTAAGGAGATGCATACCAATGGTAGAAGGGCAACAAATCATAGAGAAATGCCATTCGTCACCATACGGAGGTCATTTTGTAGTATTTCGCACACAAGCCAAAATCTAGCAAAGTGGATTCTTCTAGCCAATGATGTATGCGGACACTAAGGAGTTTGTCCGAAGGTGTCGAAAGTGCCAGTATCAAGGAAACATTACAGCAGGCAATGCGATGCCCCTCCACTACAATCTTCAAATAGAGATATTTTACGTATGGGCATCGACTTCATGGGGCCATTCCAAAAGTCCCAAGATTGCGAGTATATCCTTGTTGCCATTGATTACGTCTCCAAGTGGGTGGAAGCTATGCCATGTAGAGCAGCTGACTCCAAGCATGCCCGAAAGATGTTTCATGAGATCATCTTCCCTCGCTTTGGAACACCTCGCATGGTGATAGCGATGGAGGATCACACTTCATTGACAAAATATTCAGAGCATTCTTGAAGGAGCTTGGAGCCAAACACAACATAGCTACACCATACCACCCACAGACAAGCGGCCAAGTAGAGACGTCCAATAAACAAATCAAAAAATTCTACAGAAAACTGTCAACGATGTAACATCCCTGAAATTTCCAACACCAAAAATCACAACCAACAAATTTTTTTCAAAAATAACCAAAGGTTGGTGAGTGTCATGTAGGAAAATGTCCCTTTACTGCACCAATAGCACCTAGAGTTAGATGGAGCATTTGCATTTTAACGACAAAGTATGATTTGCCCCTTTAATTGATTTTATGTGATGTCTAATAATCAAATGACCTTATATATATATGTGCATACGTGCATTGCTAACCTTGGACATGGCTCTAAACTTATCCATGAGGCTCTAGTGGACCTAGTATGATGTTGGTGCAATAGTCATTAACATGCATACACTAACATGATCATGGCATGGGTTAGTGTGTGGGAAACAGAAATAGAAAAGGGAAAGGAAAAGAGGAAAGTAGCCTAGACCAGCCCAGCTCGGCCTGGTTCCCAAACGGCCAACGGCCCAGCAAGGTGGCCTGCTGTGTTGCCACCCGCCTGCTCTCCCGCTCCAGTGGCCCAACTACCCGCAATGGCCCGCCTTGGCCTGCAAAGCCGCTCGCCGCACCGCTGGCCCAATGAGGCAGCCCAGCAAGGCCGCTGCTGCCCCGTGCATGCCCGCGCCTCCACCTGTGCCGCTGACACCCGGGCCCATGACCCACGCCACGTGAAGCCTGTGACCCGCCCACGCCTGCCCGCACTGTGTGAAGCCATTGTTTAGGGTTTCCCCTATGCCCAGCCGCCGCAACTCTCTCACTACTAATCGTGAAGGAGGAGAGGCGAAGTAAGGGGAAGGGAAGGCTGGGATGAGCCAGATCCGGTGCCAGAGCCGCACGCCGCCATCGCCATTCGTGCGCCGAAGGAGGAGTAGGACCTCACGACCGAGCTACTCTGCTTCCCCAACTCCAACGTTGTCACCCTACACTTCTACTTCGAGCCGTACCGCAAGCACCGCCACCACCGGAGCACCGCACGCAGGTAAGCTCACCCCATGGCCGCCGCTAGAGCTCCATCGATGTTCCCGCACTCCTTTACACCTTCCTCCTCATTAACTCCATGGTTCAAACCACGATAGCCTAGAACATCTAATCGGCAACTTCTTGGGATGTGGGGTAGACCACAGTGGGGCCTGGCACCTTTGCCGGCCCTGGTCACCTCGGCTCCCGGCCGCCGATGCGCCACCGAGACGCCCATCGTCACGCACGCCAGCCGTGCCCCGAGACCGCGTAGAAAGGTGACCCGAGCTCCGAGCTGCTCGAAATAGGGAAAGATGGAGGAAGAAGGCATCCAAGGAGCGGCAATTGACCGGAGCACCGCCGTCCGCCACCGCCAAGCTTTTCACCGCCGACCACTCGCTAGGAGGCCGTGACCTTGCGACCCCATTGCGCTGGTCGATGACGAGCTCCACGTGTCATAGCACCCTGCTACTGCAGCCATGCCCTGCAGACCACTTGAACTCCATCACCACGCCTGCCTTGCTCGGCTGTAGTTGTAGCCACAGCTCTGGCCAGCCGGGCCGGCTAGAACCGCCACACCGCCCGCTACCGGCTGTTGCGTGAGGGAGCAGAGTGTAACACCTCTGGTGTTATATTAACTAAAACCTGCCATGTCATCATATGCACTACAAAGCATTCATGATTAGGTCAACCTTGATATGCATTAACTAAAACAAGTTTACATTTCATAGGTTGATTGTGTTTCTGGAATGTGTTGTCACATGAAATAATAAAACCCTACTTTCGACTGTCATCTCAAATACTTAGTTTATATGCTATGTACTTGAGGTGTAAACCATGTTTACACTAGTTTCAAGCATAGTGTATAAATCTAAGTCCAACCCTAGAAATGATTTCCATATTTGAAGTTGAATTTGGGTTTCAAAGCTTATTTCCAAGTCTTGCAATTCAAATTTAAATTCAAATTGGAAAGCTATAAAAGGTTTTTCAAAAGTCATCTTGGTCAACCAAGGGTGTCATTGGGTAATTGACCTAAAAATATCCTGGGATGATGTATGTGATCACTAATAACCAACCAATTAAATTAGAAACTAAATCGAGTTTGAATTCGGTTTCAAAAACCCTTTATTTCGAAACCTAGTTTTATCCCCTTTTCTGTAATTCAAAATCTATAAGGAATTTGGGGATACTCTAAAAAGATAGTTTGTATATCTTGTCAAGAGATACAAAGTTGGTATATAAAGTTTTTCAAGTTTCCACAAAGAATTTCAAATAAATTTGAAAATACAGTTTTCTATCATCTATCCCCTTTTGATTTTAAAACCATAATTCGAAAATTATGCATAATTTGGGGAAACTTTGTATAAGAAAAAGGTTTGGTTTGAAAGTTAAACATTTCATAGTTTTGAAGATTTTCAAGTTTTATTGAAAATTCAAAAGTAATTTCAAATGTTTGTTTCTAGGGTTTTATTTCCTTTTTGAATTTGAATTCATATTTCAAAATCCAAATAGAATTTGGGGATACCAGTTAAATGAAAAGTGTAGCTCTTGAAAAGTTATGCAAAGGACATTTTTAGAGATTTTCAAGTTCTTATGTAAATTTTGGAGTAATTTGTAATTTCAAATGAATGGCAATTCTTTAATTTTCTCGAACAGCATCGAGACCTATCGTCGGCCGCCATCGCCGGCTTCTCAACCCGCGCCGCCGTCCACCGCCGCACATGCACGGCCGCCAGCATGCTCCTGGACGCACGAAGCTTCGCCATCGCCGTGTCGCTCGTCCATGCTTCGCCTCTGCCCTATAAATAGGTCGGCCGCCGCCATTTCACTTCTTCTTTCTCCCTGTTGCCGCCGCCGATGACCTTGCTCCGCCGCCCAAATTCACCACCGTCACTCAATCTCTGCTCACTTCATCTTGCCAAAAGCTTTGCCACGTCCTTGCGCTTCGATTGGGCTAGCTCGTGCTCGCTCTCGCCGTCCGAGCCGCCCGCACGACGTCGTCTTCCTCGCGACTGGTCGTCGACCCGCCGCGAGCTTCCTTGCCGTCCACCGCCGCCAAGGTGGAAAATATTTTACCTTTAACCCTCTCATCATGTTCTCCGTGCTTCGTTGCCCCTTATGTGCATCTTGGTCGGTCTGATGGTGCACAGGAGGCGCCGGAACGCCGTCCTTGCCACCGGAGCGCCGCGGCCATCAGCGCCGGCGTCCACAGCTCAACTCAGTCACTCCGAGCTTCCATTAGCGTGCGCCCTAGATCCGTGGTGAGCTCCTGTACCTGTCCATGTCCTCAATTTCATCTCTCTTGCGCCGTAGGAACCGGCCGCCGCGCGTTGCCGCCGACATGACCTTGCCGCTCCGCCGCGCGCGTAGCCGTTGCGGCTGGGGACCAAAGTGAGCCTCATCTTGTTGTCAATTATGTTCGCGAGAGTGTATGGGTTGTAACCGTGCGCTCGCCATCACTGGAAAAGCTCCGCTGAGCTCTTCCGCCGGGCCGCCGCGCCGCCGGGCCGCCATGACCGTCGGCGTGGGTGCCGCCGTCACCCCGCTGTGCCATTTATTACCCTGATCGACTCCCCGTGCCAAGTTGAGCCCGATGGTTCAAGTCCGATCGCCAGAGACCTCGCCGTCGACGATTAATCGCCGGTCAACCGCCGGCGGACCGTCGGTCAGCGCGGGAGCACTGTGCTCCTTTTTCTTTTTCTATTTTCAGAAAATAATTTAAATGCTATTTTCCTTCAAAAATCATAGTAATTCATGTATAACTCGAAAAATTTTGAAATGTTTTGTATATGTTCTTTATGATGTCATCTACCTAGAAAAAATATGAAATGCCAAATTTGAGTAATTTTTGCATATATTAAAATTAGGTATTTTAATTGAAAATGGACATTCAATGATTTTTAATAAATAAAATATTTAGCTTTTAAGTCTAAAATTTGTTTTGCCATCTAATTAGGCCAAGAGCTTTTCAAAATAAAATTTTGAGCTTAATTAGACAACTTTAATTTTTATGCCTTTATTTTATGCTTTTAAATAATTAATTAACCCCTTTAATTAAATTAATCATTATAGGATTTGTTTGACTTTGGGATTGAGTGATGACCTTAGGTCATTAACCCTAATGACCTTTGGCACTTTAATTAATTGTTTACGCTTACCTGAATCATGTCATTAGGGCTTAATTAATGTTATTTCATGTGTTTAATAACTTTCATAAATAATGTAGTTAACCCTAATGAACTTAGTAAATATGTTTGGGTTGACTTGCAACTTTATCGTGAAGGAAAGTTGTACTCAAGCCATTAATCTGATCATGTATCCATCGAGCATCATGTTTACTATTCCATCATGTTGAAGCATATCATTGCATCGTATAGTTTTCGATAACGGAGAGTTTAACGTTGTCACCCCAGATCCGAAGGAAGAGCAGACTCAGGAGATTGGAGTTGATCCAGAGCTCGAGACTATCTACCCCGAATACTAAGGCAAGCCCCGGATGCATCCAAACCCTATTCTATTTTATAAAAGTTTTATTGTTTCAGTTATTATATGATGCATTAAGTAATAGGAGTTGAGTGAAAACCCACCAACTGCATTACCTGTCTTACTTCCATATTCCTTGTTACCTGTTCAAACAGATGCATAGTAATGCTTAGCCCTGCTTAATTAATTAAGTGTTCAAAGAGAAAAGAATGAAAAAGATGAGATTGGTTTATCTGTTGAGATCATGATGATAGTTAATAAATCGAGTCCGGACGGCTAACTTGCATTGGGAACGGAGTCCCTCTATAGTGTTTTCATCTGTTGATGCCCTAGGTCCCGTGTCGATGGTGAATTGGTGACATTGAGAAATTAGAAAATCCACATGTATGAAGTGATATACTAATGGTTGAAGCCGGGTATATCATGGAGTGACTTATAGTGGGGACAGAGACCCCACATATGTCATAGTGTGTTATACTATGGGTTTAAGTTCCCATGTATATAAGTACACTGGGTCGAAGTGCTCAGGTGTATCATGTGGTGATATATGGCTGCGGTTGTTATCCCGGTATATCGGTTCACCTGCTATGCTTAGGAGTTAGAGTCTCCTGCATATCAGTAACCTAGGTCCCAGCTGGGTATGAAAGTGGATTCGAATCACCGTGCTTCTTGGAGAAGAAGACTCGATTGGTGTTCATCGTCGTAGTAACAACTTGAATAATAAGTAAGGTTTAAGAAGGAAGTTGGTTGGTAATTTGATCTTGAACAAAATAGCTTTTCTTTCTTTCAAGCTTTTCTGCGAAATTTCTTATTTCCTGCAAGCCTTACCTTGTCCCTCTAGCCTACATTTCCTGAGTCTTCACCCCTCTTTTTTGTCGGGTCAGTCTTGTTGAGTACTTTTGTACTCAGGGTCTGTTGAACCCTTGTTGCAGGTGAGCCTCATGGGCAGGAATGCTTCGCATCTTGCTGCATGGCCGTCGTCGAGGAAAGTGACGATGAATAGGATATCTCGCTCTTGGGCAGATCATATAATCAAGGTGGATGTAATAAGTTATATTGTATTCCACTGCTATATGGTTTGTAATATTCCAACTTATGGTTTGTAAAAGAATTGTAAACTTATGTTATTGTAATCCTTCTGCTACTTTACTCTGATATATATTATTAGTATAAACCTGTTGTAATACTACAATGTCTCTTTGTAATGATTGATCTTGCTCGGAGAATCGTGGATGATTCGGGATTTACCCGACAGACCTTTTAAGTTTTATGGAACACATTCATGGTTATTTGGAGTCTGTTTAGACAATAATCATGCGGGTGGGCCATAGAATTTAGGAGGTTCTGCCACACAGAGGGGGAAGAGTTTTCCCCACACGGTGCACCGAGCCCACCTCCGGTCCAGCTGGACCAGTGAAGAGATGACACCCAGACCCAGAGCCTCTAGTCCACCGTGGACCAAGACCACATAGCCAAACGTCGTGGACTCGGCCCGTTAGAGATCCAACCCGCCACGTGGACCTCCCTGATGTCAACAAGTGTCCGAGATGGCTCGGCCTGACCCTGCCTAAGACCAGCCCTACCCAGGCCCGCCGAGGCCCAGTCCGCGTTGATTGTTGACTAGTCAACATTGACCGTTAACTCGGGCCCACCAGTCAGCGACCGTTGACCGAGGCCCACCTGTCGGTGACTCAGCCGCCGGACCCGCGCTGACGTCAACCTTGCGTCAGCCCTGCACCAGCTCCACTATGCCCGCACACCACGTGGCTCAACCAGAGACCGCCACGTGTTGGCTGCTGGTTATTCAGCCCTTTTTCTTTTTTAGAAAATAGAATAAACTTCGGAAAATCATAACTTCTTCATACGAACTCTGAAAAATATGAACCAAGTGTCCAAATTTTTATAAAAATGAGCTCTACGTCATAGGCTTATGTTTGAATGCATTTGGAGTTATTGAATTTCATTTGGTTCTTTGTGATACTCTATAGGAGTCGCTAACTTGGCTATTTACGTCTCATTTCAGAGGAGGAGCAGTTTGAGGAGGACGACTACGAGTACGAGGAGGAGCTCGGTGACGACTTCACAGGTGCCACACCCCACCCAACCTCGTAGATCCTATTACGCATAGCATAATATCTAGTTTGCTAGTGTTTTATTTATGAATATCACCTGATGATAGGTTGTATGGTAGATTTGCTTGATGAGTCTTTACCTTGTTGCAACCTTACTCCTGCATACCCGCTGATAGGTTAGACGCATGCTTATTTACCTATGATGCTTTACCTCTACTGCGCTTATATCTGCATGATGTGATGCGTGGTGGAGAGTGTGGTTATATGGTTAAGGCTCGTGGTGCCACTTTACTCGGGGAGAGTGCTGCGTGCGTCTTGGGTGTGTGGTGAGGGTTGAGTCGATCGGACAGGATTCTACGATGAGCCTTGTGGGCGAGTCTTGCCGGGGGATGTGTTCTGGGCAATCCTATATGAGGTGCTTGTGGCTGGCACATTGTGAGGTATGTGGTAATCCCGGGGGTGAGAGCCTTCATGGAGCGAGCCCTCGGGTAGGAGGTGCTGTTGTAGCACAGACTGTTGTAGTCCCTATGAGAAGATAATCCTGTCTGATCCCTCTAGGACCTACGTGCTCACCGCTCGCCCCTGTATGGGTGGGGGACGGATGTCTGACTAGCCAGGACGGTGCCACTACTACTAGGTTGATAGCAGATAGTGTCAGGAGGTACAGGCATTGGGACCCACACCCTCCTTAGACAGCATAGTGACCTCGGGGTCCCGGTACTGTGTCTCACAGTCTCAGTGTGCCGATGGTACTCCGGGATTCCTAGTACTGAGTGGTAGGGTGGCATCACACCGGTTAGAAAGTAGTCGGAATCAGCTTAGGTGGGGCACCGTCAATGATGGTGATCTTGTGGTTACGGGAGTACACGCTCTGCAGAGTTTATGAATCCATATATATAGTCCATGAGCCACTAGTATGGCTTTTTCCTAAGACCCACGCTTCTCAAAAGTAGTGAGATGAGTCCTTCTATTCTTCCCCCTGGTGTTACCCTTCCAGCTGTGAGCCACGGAGACAGGCTCCGAGAGGGAGTTGGACCTGTCGACTGAGTGCGAGAAGGCGAGAAGTGTGTGATGGTGGTGGAATGGGTTGGATATGTGGATGAGATGGGTTAAAACTTGATGAATTATACTACATAATATTGGTCATTATTTACATAGGAAACTACAGCCATATATTAGGTCGCTTTGATTATATCCTTTGCATCCCGCCAAATACTACATAGCAAAGCAAAGCATAGGGTGGGAGATGTGGCCAGTACATACCGTACTGAAAATTATTTGGCAGGTGAGCCCGACTATGACTACGGTGACGAGGAGGAGTAGATGTCTCGTTCCTACACTCAGGCTTCTTTTGGAGATTTGTTGTCGCTTCTGCCTTCTGCAACTGTTCCAAATGCTGCTACTCTGATGTTTTCTGCTAGTGTGGATTTGTAATTCCCTTTAATTATACTCTTTTTATTCGATGTATGGATCTTGTATCAACTGCTGCTGGATTATATAATGGTTTGAGCTTTGAACTATCATACTATTCGTCATTCTGTGTATTTTCCCTTCGTGGAAAATTGAGGATGTTTCAAATGATATGGGAAAAGGTTGGAAAAACAAGCTACCTGATGCACTCTGGGCATATAGGACTGCCAACAAAACCCCTATCGGCATGTCACCATTCCAGTTGGTCTATGGCAAGACCTGTCACTTATCAGTAGAGCTGGAACACCGAGCCTATTGGGCAATCAAGACCTAGAATATGGACATCAAGCTAGCAGGCCACAGTCGCCAAAAGCAACTTGCTGAGCTTGAAGAATGGCATGAGAAGGTGTATCATAGTGCCAAGCTATATAAGGAAAGAATAAAAAGATGGCACGATAACCGGATCAAGCCTAAAGAGTTCCAATAGGGTGATCAAGTCCTGCTCTTCAACTCCAAGGTAAAGCTATTCGGTGAAGGAAAATTGCGGAGCAAATGGAAGGGACCGTACACCATCATTGACGCACCTTCGCATGGAGCAATCACCATCCAGGACGACAAAGGTAACATCTTCAAGGTGAACGGTCAGTGACTTAAACTCTTCCTTCTGCCTTCTCATTTATCTAAAATTAACAAAGAAATAGATAGAATAGATTTATATCTTGAAAAATAATTTTTGGTCAAATTTTTGTTTTTTGTAGATAAAATAGATATAAATTAATCTCCTTATTTGAGAATGTATCATATGAGATAAGTCAGAGTTTCGAATCAAATATGATCGAATCCCATATATTTTCAAAAATCTCTGACACGATACAGCATCTGGGCCAAATTTGGGAGGCAACCGAGCCAGGACTCGGGCGCACGCCAGGGCTGGGTCGCGCGCCCCAGTTCTGTCTCCTTGTGCACCTAATTTTTGCCCCTATGATCACTGAATCATGCTGATGTTTCTCATATTGTGCATTGATCTTGTTTCGATTCGTGCAAGGCAGAGGAGACCTCTCCATCCCTATATAAACCCCCTCTCCTCTCCTTCTCTCATTCACAATTCTTAGCTCGGTTCTTCTTGTTCATCTCATACTAGCAGGGTTGCTTAGTGATCTCAAGGTCTTAGTCATGGAGAATCACTCCATTGTTCCCTTCAACTCTTCCTCCAACCACCATGACCTTGATGCCCTCTTTCTCCCACCATCAACGTAGAAGAACCCATCTCCATGGAGCCCCTCGCTTACCTCCCTCCATTCAGCAATGGCTCAAGCAAAGGAGATAGCCTCAAGTTGACGACACGCTCCAGGCCTCCGCCCACTGGCACCAAGGTCAGGCCAGCACAACCAAGGAGGCCGCCATTGGCCCCAAGAAGACCGGCGCCAGTTCCTTGGGCAAGCAGCCCATGATGACATCTTCGAGCGGCACGTCTTCTTACCACACCGCTGTTGGGAGTCCCTCTCTTCTCCTCATAGGAGTTGATAAGCCTAATGGTGGGTGTGGGAAGGACGTCATCCGCAACCCCAACAAGGCACGTGCTGTAAGATCCAACGGTGCCTCTTCGGGGACACCACTAAAGGTGCCTAGGGTGAACGCAAGATAGGAACCACACATTTTTGTTAGTGGGAACTCTCCCACGCCTCCTCCTCACGCTCCCCCTCGCTGAACTTTCTCAATGAGAGAGTGAACACGCTCTACAACATCATAGAAGGGTTAGAGGGAGAGATAGAAACTAGAGACATGAAGCACAAGGATTTAGTGAGGGAGGATAGAAACCTCCGCAATAGCTTCAATCTCAAGTTAGAGAAGGTGGCGTATGCTGCTAACATAGTGCATGCTCTCAAGAACCATAAGTAGAGGATCTCAGCTCCCCCTCTACTAATAATTAGGCACACACAATTTTATTTTCAGCACGCACTTTCTTTCCCTTTCACAATTCTAGTTGTTTCAAAAGTGCACCTATTGTATCCAAAATTTTTTGATTTATATATATATATATTTGGATTGTGCCTTTTGTGTCTCCACTTGTTTTTGTTACCTCATCGCTGCACAAAAAGATCAAAAAGATAGGAACAAAAACAAGTGTGGGGTAGACGACACACGAAATGAGCAAACACGCATCAATAGGTATGTCATTTTGGTTTGCGCATTTTCAATAAAGTATCAAAGTTTGCTGTTCAAAAAAATGAATATATATCTTCACTAAAACTTTGATGCTCCACTCCTAACTCCGCCAATTGAAAAACAACGTGCATACTTTTTATTCCTTGTTAAAATTCCTAATATGCTGTGAACAACTTTTAGTAGGGACCCCATTTCTATCTAAGTTATTGACGGATGTGAGATGGTGGGGATGATATAAAGCTTGCTCTTTTTTTGCAATATGACTTGGGATTTTTTATAAAAAAGTTTAAAATAAATAACATGCTCCTCTATGATAAATAAATTCCTACCAGAGCCTTTACATACATTTATATATATATTTCAACCTATAGCTGCTTACTCTTATGTTGAGTTGTATAAGCTCTAAGATCTATGTGAGAGAAGTGTCATAGCTCCATGATCGAATGCCACTTGCACCCACCAAAAATATTGCCGACTCTCACCCTGAGACGTCGCGCACAACATGCATTTCCACCATTCACCCAAAAAGATTGCCAATTCTTACACTGAGAATTGTGCATTCCCCACCAAAATAAAAGCTCCATCAATTTGATCATGATCCCTTCTCTTCAAATTCCTAAAAGAATCATGGGCAGAAGTAGATAAAGAAAACTGGATCAGTTCCTTTCCATACCACAGTTGGTATGAGGCAAAAAAAGAAAAAAAGAGAATACCGAGGTGGTATGAAAAGAAAAAAGAAAGAAAATATAAAAGAAAGAAAATTTTTAGGGAGCCCATGATTCCCAAATAAAATAAATAAGGGACATGACTAGGAGTTCCACCAAATGTTCCACACACATGCACGCGCTCGATCTAAGCTATGACTTTCCACTAGTGGTTCATAGCCATGGGACTATAATTCAATTTCTAAACCACCAGTGAAAAAAAATCTCTAGCGCGTCGATAAGAACTCTGTGTGTATATTTGAAATTAGAGATCTAATTAAAGTACTTCTGAACTTGCAACCAAAATGGCAAATAACTAGCAGCAGTGAAGTACTTTATCAGAACAGAGGCTCGGGTCATCATAAGCCTATAACTGCAGTCCTGAAAAGATTAGGTTTGCCGGTTAAGCAATTCATCATATGTATGAGCACAGGTGTTGATGACATATGTTCAGATCACAGAGGGATGCCAAATCATGGACGGAACCTCTATCTCTCTAATGGATGTTGGTGCTTTGGCTAACTACAATAAATTATGCTCCTCGAGTTGCCCTAGATTATCCTCTATGCCTAAATAGAAGACCCCACACTACAAGATTTATCTAGCTTCTTATGCTGCCACATCATCAAACTCTTTCACATCCCATGCACTCACCCTACCGAGGACCTGAATTAACACAATCAGATTCAGTGCCTCCACTGCTCCACTATCTTCTCCAATAAATTGAACATGAAAGAAAGTGGGTGGATTTGAGCAGTCATTGGGTTCTAAACAGACCTTAAATATCCTTGCTTTCGAACTTCGACGACCACACGCAATCGGCAATCCTCGCTACGCCAAAACCATACTAGCTACATCCACGCACCATGGCTGCACGCGGCTCATGGTGACGGCTGATGTGTCCACACCCTCGAGTGACAGTGGCTGTATACGCGGCCGGCTTTTCGCGGCGGCTGTGTCCACGCGCCACGCCCAGCCTTAGGCGGCTGTTGCGCGCCAATCTCTTGCAGCATGCTCGCCAGGCTTTCCCCACTCAACGCGCGGTAACGGTAGCCAGGCGCGGCGACCGCAACCGGGAGTGACGGACACGGTCGCCTGCCCATGCCTTTCAGGTGGATGCCGGATCGAGTTCAACGTGCTGTGCGTCGGTGTCGGCGGTGGCCGCACTAGGGGACGGGCGATGGTGATCCGTGCCACGCCAAGGTCGTCGTTGCCCGGAGCGGCAGCGGTGGCCAAAGCTCGCCACGGCATGCCGCTGAAACATCTAGCAAGCCCGCTGCAGCTGCGGCACCGCACTGTGGCATGGCTGCATATATATTAGCTTTGCATCATGGAAATCGTCCTTTAATTTCTATACAGGATGATGCTCTTCGTCGACAAGGTACATATTTATCTAGAGCCAAGATTCTTGAACCTTACCGTGCAATCTGTACGTCGGCTAGATTGTAGTTTTGCTTGCCATCGACTGATCATAATAAAACAATAATACCCAAACTTTTGCCATTAGTCATCGCAAGCAATATTTTCTAGCCTCGTATTTCATGCATATCAAGTTAGGAGAATTGAGATTGAGATTTTTAAAATTTTCAATGCATGAAGTGATTAAGATTTGGTTATGAGCCACCCGAGAGTATGGATACCTCCCATTTTAAAATGTAGTTTGATGCCTTCATGTTTTGTGTTTTGCTGTATATATACATTTTTATATAGAGATATAAAATGTTTAATTGATGTTTAGTCAGGTTTCCAGTTATTGAATGTATTGATCATCCTTCTTCATTAATATTTTGAGCTAAATTAATGAAAAATCCATTCTAATAGTTTCTGAATATAACATCATTTTATAAATGCCGTGGCAACGCGCGGCGTATCATCTAGTTATGCAAAACTCGGGATCACTTAGGATACACTTCCCTTGCAATGAAATATTGAATGCATAAATGGGAGGCAGTGACATCCAGTTAGCTTATATATGCAAAATGTACCGCAGGCTATGGCCTATCTCTTCAAGTTCAACAGGGCTCAGTGAAGTGATTATAACACCACCTTATAACTTATTGGCCTGAATTTGGGATTATAGATTGAGTATTATCGGGACGCAAGGCAGCGCTCAAGAAACCCAGTAGCACCGTAGCTGTGCAATTCCATTGTGAAGTAAATAAAGATAGGGTGTATATTAAGGCTACTATAAAGTGCGATTGATAAAAATGGTTCAACACACCACATGCGGTTGGATAAAAATTAAAAATGTTCACTTACATTGTGAGAAGTGATTATATTACTCAATTTAATAAGTTTGAATTAGATTGACATTAGCAGTGGTAACTATAAGTGAAGCAAAGTAAACCACATACATGATTGAGATCGTTGTAGAGATAAAGGAAAAAATATTAACATGTTTTACCCATTTATAATTTCCCTTCAGATAAGAAAACATTGTTAGCACGAAAGATCTCAAGATCAACAAACATAAGGGCAATCATTCATATACCTGCATGTACCAAACTCTCAAAAATGCATGTATCAAACTTATTGTATGGTATTTTCCCCATCTTCCTTTAGCGCGGCCCCCCCCCCCCCCCAAAGAAATAACCAATAAAGATCAAACGATGACACACAAATCTAAATCTTTGTGCACAGCCTGCATAGATCCTTCATCACATCTCACCAGCCTTGATCTGGCCGATCTCTCTACTAGCTCTGTCATCTACCATGGCGGCATTAGGAAGGCACTATGGATACTATATATTTGATGTTTTTACCTTATATTAAAGTTCTAACCAATCTTGGCCAACAATGGTTGCTCCACCATTTTTTGCATCTATGTAAAAGAGAATTACCAAAACTTTGTAATGGTCCAATCCAATGAAAATGATCAACAGGCAGATTGTTAGTTTTGTTGAGCTTTGCCTTAAGCTGTAGCCACCCTGCATTGACCAATGACAGTGTGTGTAATGTCCTTCCACATATCCTAATATCTAAAATAAAGAGCATTGATTGCTGAAAGCATTTCAATTGTTCCCTAAACTATTTACTTTCTGCAATAGCTTGTACAGAACCAGGGTCACATAAGTTCTGGATGCATAATAATACAGGGGAAACTGAGCTTTGAAATATCATAAAATCTCTGGAATAATGTCTATGTGTCTTCAAACTGAGATGCATGTCATAAGTCCATCCGCTGGTTTCGATATATCAAACACAAATCTTGCTGTTGCAATTATTATGGCAAAGAAATAAGCAGTACACATTCAGCTTTACCGATGACGATATTAGCAGCAATCAGATTAAGCAGCAAATTAAGAAAAACGAAACATGTAGCAAAAAATTGTCCATAGAATGACTAGAAGGCCACAGCAAACCAGTCATAAAATGAGCAACAAAATCAAATAACTGCCATATGTACCACAAAAACATAGTAAGAAGCATATACATACAGGTAATAAGAAACAAAGAAAAAGAACAAATGCACCAATAATTAATGTAGCACCATGCATATACCACATAAACCATATACATGGATGCAGGCAGTACTGGCAGTCTTGCCTTGTTCCGAGAACTGTGTATATGCACTACCATGTGATGATCAATGGCTGCTGGGACAACGCCCAAGCCTGAGCTCCAAGTCCAGCTTCCTTTCCGGCTCACCCGACTCCTGCCGCTCCGACGACCCCTCGGCCGGCACTCGTGATCCTTCGCCGACAACGACGATGTGGCCGTGCCGCCCGAGGCCCAGGTGCAAGTCTTGATCACGGCTGGCCTCCCCGAACAGGCTGAGCTCCCTGGGGCTCACGCTGCTAGGGTTCCCACCCTCCGCGTCCAGCCTAGCCCCGGCCGCAGAGGCCGCCGAGCTCGTGTAGTACATGCCGAAGCTGCTGCCAGCACCGATTGGGATCGAGATCGGAATCGACTGTGCTGCTGGGGGATACGACGACGGCACCAACAAGTGGCGGTACTTGTTATAGCACTCGACGTTCCGGACCACCGTGGTTAGGCCAGCGGCTGGTGAGTTGCGGGTCGGCTTCGCGCGGTCGCGACGGTGGATGTTCATGTGGCCGCCGAGCGCCTGCGCCGTGGTGAACCCACGCTTGCAGAAGACACACTCGTAGTACGGCTTCGGGCTGGCAGCTGGTGCCGGCGTCGGCGCCTCTGATCCAGCGCCCGCTGCCGGCGCCACCTCGTCCTCCCCTCCAGTGGCCCCGCCTGCTGCCGCCGCCATGGCCGGTTCCGGCACAGGAGAGGTCATGGCCTCGTCGCCGGCTGACGGTGCCGCCTTGGATTCCATGCTGCCACTGTCCATGGCCGCCAGCCGCCTACCTAGGCAAGAAAGATGGTTTCGACGGTTTTGGGGATTGGTAAACGGAAGTTTGACGATCGAGCGAGAAGACGATAGTGAAGTTTGCGTCGATGGGGTGCTTAGGTTATTATAAAAGTTGGAGACATGGCCAAAGAGGTGTGCATTGGTATTGTCAGCCGTTTATGAATAAAAGATGGTACACGGTTTTGACAACCTCTAGCTTTGGTGGTCATCTACTCTGCTGCCGGCCTTGGTGCCTAGCAGCTGCTTCTCTTTCCAGCACTGTGCCCTAGCTGTCTTGTGCTCGTTCTCACTGTGGAAACCTGCAATGGATCGGAGATGCTTCACATACAAGTATCCCTTTTTAGAATATATATAACGCAGACGCAGCATATCGCTGTCACTACTGATATATATTGCACCTGCAGGTAAGG